>CM044886.1:13276017-13876017 GCA_024500025.1 Syzygium aromaticum
AAATTAGCCAAAGAGGGCTTATTAGGCAATATTAAAAAAGTTAACTTGCCTATTTGCGAGCATTGCCTGGCAGGGAAAACAACAAGAAAACCATTCGGAAAAGGTATAAGAGTTGAATTTCCTTTGTAACTAATCCATTCTAATATCTGTGTTTCAATGAATGTAAGAGCAAGGCATGGGGCTGTGTATTTCATCACATTCATAGATGATTATACTCGATTGGATATGTCTATTTGATTTCCCATAAATCTGAGGCATTAAGTTGCTTCAAGAAATTTATAAACTTGGTAGAAAATCAATTATATAAGAAAATAAAAACGTTTAGATCCAATCGAGGTCGAGAATATTTATCTGACGAGTTCAGAAATTTATGTGATGAAAAAAGGAATAGAAAGACAGTTGTCTATTTCATATACTCCGCAATAAAATGGTGTTGCCGAGAGGAGAAATAGAGCTCTATTGGAAATGGTTAGATCTATGATGGCACAAGCTAACTTACCTATCACTTTTTGGGATGATACTTTGTTAACTGCTGCCTATATACTTAACCGTATGCCTTTTAAATCAGTTATTTCCACTCCATATAAGTTATGGACAGGAAGAAAACTCGATTTAAATTTTCTTAAGCCTTGGGATTGTGTTGCCTATACATACAAGCCATCTCATAAATATGGGAAACTGGGTCCCAGAGATAAAAAAAAGTATTTTTATAAGATACTCAGAGCACTCAAAAGGGTATATGTTTATAGGTGAGCAAGAAAGTGGGAGTATAACTGAATTTGAATCACGAGATGTCACATTCTTAGAGAATGAGTTTCCTAAGAAGGGCGAAATAGGTGAAGACTACTCACTATTTGAAACATTGGATCCTAATAATGAAATCAATAAAGTTCGTCCAAGTGGGAGCAATGAGAGTAATGAGGAATTAAATTCGACTCAATTTCAATTGCAACCGTTTGATGAGATAATACCGTCATTATCTAATCCAAGTGGAAGCGTAATGGAGAATAATGTACCACGTGTACAATCTCTCGTACGGCGAACAAGTCGCAAAAGTGTTTCCCGACGATGTTTTGACATTGAAGGGGAAACTTTTATGGTCGCTCCACAAGATAAAGATAAGCCAGGGAATATAAATAAGGCTCTAAGTTGCCCTAATAAGGATAAATAGATGGATGCAATGGAAGAAGAAATGGAGTCAATGAAGTCAAACCATATTTGGGAACTGGTTGATCTTCCAAAATGACGCAAAGCTATTGGGAACAAATGGGTTTTCAAAATAAAGCGAAAAGCTAATGGCTCAATAGAAAGATATAAGGCTCGCCTTATGATGAGAGGGTATAATCAGTAGGAAGGAATTGATTATGAGGAAACTTTTTCTCCTGTAGTAAGATTTACCTTAATTCGCCTTATTCTGGCAATAGTGGCAAGTATGGATCTTGAATTACATCAAATGGATATATAGACTGCCTTTCTAAATGGAGAATTAGAATAAGAAATTTACATGAAGCAACCCGTTGGCTTCATTGTGAAAGGCCAAGAACAAAAAGTATATCGATTTTTGAGATCGATATATGGCCTTAAGCAGTCTTCAAGACAATGGTATACGCGTTTTCATAATGCCATAGTGGCTTATGATAGTTTCTTGTGATTAACAAGGATAAGAACTTTTACATAAGTCTTAGCCTTACATAAAATTTCTCATCAATGTTTTTTCTCAAGGAATCATACCATTCAAAGAATTGTAATCCATGGTGATTCTTCTTTTTAATCATGTTTTGAATTTATCCAAACAGATTTTGGAAATGAACATTTCATATAAAATCTGAGATTGTTTCACACAATGATTTTAAACTCAAATGTGAATTCTAAATCACCCAAGTCTAAGTTTCTTGCTAACTAAGGTAGCTTCCACCTTGTAGTAATTTTTCCATTCCTTGATTCGAACCTCCCATTCTTCCACATCAATCACGACTTCTTCGGGAATGTAAGGCTCAACTCCAGGCATGTGTGGGATAATGTATTCTGGGACATACTCCTCCTCGGGATCCATTATAATGGAATGTACGGCTTTTCATCAATTGGTCATTTATTTTCCATCTATTTGATGTATTCCTTGAACGTCATATAAATCTCCATATCTCTTTCCAAGTTCTTTGGCCATTCCACTACTTGTGAAGGTGAATTATCCAAAGAAAGGATAATTTTGTGAACCTTAGCTTGAAGGTCTTTCTTCTCTTCTTAGGGTATAATTCCACTTGGGATGTTAAAGGCAAACTCCTTAGGGTTCTATACTTATGGGACTTGTTGAAGTATCCAAAATTGCCTGACAACTATTAAAGGACAATAGGCGGCTCCCCCATTTAGCCCAAGTAATGGTACCACATTCCTTTCTTGGCTTATAATCCTTGCCTTGTCAATCTTTAGCCAATTGATCCGCCATTGGATTTGATTAGGAGTCAAGGTTCTAATGAAATTGGCCTAATCTAAGAAAGAATGTTTGGGTAATTTGTTTTGGATATGAATATATCGCTCAGTTGGATTTATTGCCAAACAAATTTCACAAATGTTCATGAAACGACACTAAGGTCGAATATGTGAGATGAACCATAGGATAGGAGACCCGTGGAAGCTCGAAAGATAACCTTCCCATGATTTTGATATGTGTTTAGAGAGATGACGATTTAGGTAAGAAGCATATTAGAGAAATCCCATTTAAGACATGCTTGTCTTGCAATCACAGCTACTAAAGGGTCTAATCCCGTTCTAGACACAGGGAATAGAACGAAGCCAAAGAAGGTTAGAATGAAAATCGGAGCCGAAGTGTTTCCCATTTCAATAGGAAGTATGGAAAATTTGGCTATTAAAAAGGATAATGGAAATCTACCAGTGTTTGATTTGATTAACTTTTCAATTTTGGAAGTTTTGATGCTAAGGAATTCTACAAGAATGCTTACGGGATTAAGTCCAACGGATGGCTCTACAACTCTAGGTTTGGAATTAATTCCAATAGCGGCTTAATATTCTTCTAAAGTCGGTGTCAATTCATACTCTTCAAATTGGAAGATGGCGATAGAAACTTCCCAAAAATGTGACAATGCTTGGATCAAACTGACTTGATGTTCCACATGGATCAAGTCTAGAAGGTATCCCAACCTATCTTGGACATAAATTCGGTTATTTTTTGTCATGTCCTTCCACCAAGCCATGAGCTCTTTTCGTGAAATGGGAACCACTTGAATGTCTAGTTTTTCCATCGAGCCTAATTATGCAAAAAAGTTCATTATTAATCACCACATATTACATTTCAATTTTAAATGCCCCCATTTAATTATATGTCATTTTATGGAAAAAAAAATGAAGGTAAAGTACATGTGCATATTTATGACATAATACAAACGTCACTTCTAATCCATTTATGCCTTAAAAGAGCATATACTTGAAAATGTGAATGAAACCAATGTTTAATGCAAATGCCTTTTGTCATACTTTATTTTGACCATAAAGTTCTATTCTATAATTTACAACTTCGAATACATCGAAAATAGACTTTCGGGAAATAGGAATGTGCATGTCACATCTTGAACACTCAATCTACTTGAATTACATTGGAAATCGCCGTGGACCTATACATTCCATCTAGAAATGAAAAATATGACCAAATGGAGTGTCACCCTATCCATTCATTCTAGTATAAAAAGGCATTTTGATCAAACATTGATTGTCATTTGGGCATTTTTTAACATAATTGTGTCAACTAACTTTGCATACTTAAAAAGATGAGAGAAGTGGAACGACACTTACTTATCGACACATTTTTGCTTGATTTTAGGTATATCAATCATAAAGACAAGCATATGCAACGAGTGAGGTTTTAATACCTAAAATGGTGGGATATATTAAAGGCTCAAGGTCATCACCTTAATGGACAAGGGATTCCATTTCAATAGGCGATCGGCCTAAAGTAATAGAATATTTTTCCATCTCGATGATTGGTATTATATTTAAACGATACCATGAGCAATCGGCTCATAGTTTTGCCTAAACATATACCTCTTAAGGGTGATCCTAAATGTAGCTGAGGTTGGGCTACGGGTGGTGTGTGCAACAAGTATAGTGCTAAAACAACTTAAAGGCAAGCACGATAATTTATAACCAAACAATACTTCTAAAATTTCATGATATCACATTCAATCCCAACACCATCCTGCAAAACAAAGGTAACCACAGACTACACCTCTTATACCTCCCACTTGTATCACCATTTAACACGTCATTATTAGAACGTACCTGGAATCCTTGCGAGTGCAAACATATGCATAACGTTCTATGTAGGCTTAAATCCACTTAGAATCCTAAGAAATCCTTAGTGGAGTCGCCAAACCTGTCGCGCCACGCTCTCGCATGCTAGAATTGAGGTATTTTTCTACACGGGTCTCTTCCAGACCGTACCTCACGTGACAGCAGGGTTTATTTGATCTAAATTTAAACTTGGAGTTGCCACTAGTTATTTACGGTAGATTGACTAGAAACCTAATTGAAGTATGGGAGAAATACTACGATCCTACGAATCAGAGATTTTGAGTAAGGGACTTGGTTATGTTAATGATCCCAAATTGAGACCATTAACGCCCTTTCGGTACTTAAGAACGATATGGCATGTCTAATGTGTCACACGGATCCCTAAGATCAATTGACTATTCTAATCATGAACAAACAATTAAACACCCAAAGAATTAAATGCAAAACCAATAGCAAATTAATCATAGCAACCCTAATTTGGCCACTAGGAATGAAATCTTGTAAATACCCAAACTCTAATGAAGCTATAATAGTTTGTTCATTTCATGGTGCATTTTTTGGGTTTAAGGTTTTTTAGGGGTTTTGCCCTTAAATTTGAAATTTTCCATAAAATGCCACTTGGGCACTTTCCAAAATTCAAACTTCACTTTTTATGGTTGGCCACGATGATTTTGGGACATTCTGTGAGTTTTCAAATTTTTTTTATTTTTGATTTTTTTAAAATTTTATTTCCAAAAAATTCAAATTTCACTTTTTATGACTGGCCACGAAGATTTTAGACCTTTTGGTGAATTTTCGGATTTTTTGAATTTTTTTGAATTTTTTTTTCGAAATTTTTTTTAAAATAGAGAATTGATTTTTTATGATTTTCTGAAAATTTTTATGAATTTTCCAAATTTTCAATTTTTTATTGATTTTCCAAAATTTTCAAATTTTTTTTTGAATTTTTTTTATGAATTTTCCTATTTTTTTTTTTATTTTCGAAATCTCGAAAATCCTAATTTTTAATTTCTTCTTTTTTTTTTCAGATTTTTCAGATTTTTATTTATTTATTTTATTATATATTTTTGAATTTTTCCCACCGAGGGAGACGAACCGGATTGGCTTGGTTCAACCCAGTTCGACTTGGCCGAACCGGACGTCACCGGCGCCAGCGCCTATCTTCTTCTCCGGCGCGCTTAGCACACCAAAACAGTGTCGTTTTGGGTCTATTTCATTTTGGCATTTTGCCGAACACCTGGCAGGCATAAACTTTTATTTAGTGTTTTCAAGGCCGCCGCTTTGGACTAAATTCCGGCGACCTTCCAATTACTATTCGGCAACAACTTTGAGTTCTACACCAACTCCCCATCAACTTCTAACAACCTAGCCCCATCGGATTGTCGCCAAATCACCTCCGGCCGGCGAAAACTGAACTTAAAATCCTAACATTGCAACTGTTCAAACACATGTTTCTAATATCCAGATCAACAAATCAAGCGTCCTAGCCATTTCTATTGCTCAAATACTAGAAAAACATTAATCAATGTCAAAGAAAACTGACTTGGATAACCTATGGTCATGGCTACGTTCTAGTCAAGTCGGAGAAGCTCCGGCGAAGTTCAACAATCATGGCCGACTCGGTTTATGCAGGATTTATCATTCAAAATGCAACCAAATAATGAAACATGTGATCATAACATGTTTTAATAACCAATCATAGCTAAAATTGAGAAACACATTCACGATTGAACTAAAGACCTATTCTGGAAAATTGGGAAAACTGTGATGACTAACGAAGTTTACCTGCCTTGTCGGAGGGCAAATAGGATTCTCCAAGCTAATCTACCACCGTAGGACTATTCTTCGACAATTGATCTCTCAGTTTGTGACCTCTGCTTCATTGGACAACACCTGAACTCGCTAAGCGAGCTTGATTTTCAAGCCTTGACGATCAACTCCATCGCAAGCTCACCATATGCGAAGGTCCACGATCGGAGCTGATTTGCCGGTGTTTTCTCGTCGGAAAAGCACCGAACGCTCGGTCCTTGGGGCCTCAACACACCTCTCACGATCAATCTCTTCTTGTTATTGCTCTCCGATTCGCTCCCTCTCTCTTTGGAATTTCCGCGAACACCTCCCCTCTTCGTTTTTTAGTTTTTTCTCTGTTTTTGTTTATCAAAAATCCCGCTCAAAAATCATTGAAATCGAATTATAATCGGTTAGGGTCGTTGACGGGTGCCAGCTGGAAAAATTGATTAAAACGTGCTGGTTTAACTAGCAATGATTAGCAAAGTTCTAGGTTTTAGTCAGTTTTCTAGGTTTTGTCACGTGTTAAGTGAGTCGGGTATGGAAGAAGAACTATTCGGGTCGGGTTGAGTTGACCCATCCGACTCGGCAGTTCCAGTTTTGTATAAATTTACAAATGAAGTCTGATTTTGATCAAATCTTTGAAATTCGACCCAAAAATTGACTTTCCCATGACATTCCAAATCCAAATATGTGATTTTCCTCAATTTTTATTATAATTGTGTCCCAGATTTTCTCATTTTTAAATTCTGGTTAATAGGTTTTTGTTTAATTTGATATCCTAATGACCTGATTAGGCAAAATTGATGCCAAAATTGAATTACCTACACCTGATTAACTCTAGAAATGATGGTCTCACATTTCGACAATTTAATATTGGGCACGATTCCCAATTTGGGTTCAAAATTCTTAATTTACAATTAAATTTTGGAGATTTTTTATTTTAATGTCAAATTATGCAATTGGACTGACCATTATACAATTCAAGGTCTCAGAATCAATTATTTTGAAGACACTATGCCCAAAAAATGACTAGAAAAAAATTAATTGCATTTTTGTTTCAATTTGGGTTTAAATTTGCCCAAATTTGGGAAAAAATATATACCCGATTGAGATTTTTTCAAAATTGATGATGTATTAATGAAATTGGATTTAAAAAAAGACTAATGACTATTTTTATGAAATTTTCTGATTTCATTTGATATTTTTCTTGATTTTCTTGCTTATTTTGGCTAAAAGAAATTAAGGAAAAATGCAGAAAATAACTAAAAAATATTTTTTTGGTTTAGAAATAGGTTTCTAGGCTTAGCCAAGATTCCTAGACCTAATTTTGGAATTTTTGAAAAATTAAAAAAATAAGCTAAAAATTAGGTGTCAATAACGTGTTACCCTAAGTGAGCCTTAGGGAGTTTATTTATTGAGACTTATTCTCATTATAGTAATTCAAACCTTTTAGACCCTTGACCATGAACATGAATGACCCTCCACAACATTTTGGGGTACTAATGGATGTGGAGCATATATTGATAGAGTTTCTGGTAGGTGAAGATGGGGATGATTGATGGGTTTGGTGATCCTGTATTTTGGATGCTTTCTTTTGAGTAGAAAAGTTAGGTAGATTGACCATCCAATCCTTTTTGAGTATGTGTGTGGTTTGTAGTGGAGGCCTCTAGTAAGCCTTGTTTAGTGTGCCGTTGTAAGTAACATTATGTTTATAAAGTGGCTTGTTGTTTTATTTCATTTGTCTCTTTACTATTCCATTTAATTGAATGATGAATGCAGTGTTCGAGTTGCTTCCTCATGTGTTACTCTTAGTTGGTTTGTATTGGGTCAGCGACTAGTTTTAGGAAGTCGTATAATTAACGACCAAGCGGTATGTTTGGAGCTCGTTGGGTGCGGGGTGTGACACGGGCTCTTTCAAATCCATACCAACTCGCATCTTAAGATTCAACTTATTAACACACAAATTAATTTTATTTAGAAGTCACTATTAATTAGTTTAGGGTGGGTCAATTAGAAACCAAAGTAATGTGACAGGAGAATCACCTTACTCCTACAAACCAGAGATTTAAATGAGTTCAGGGACTTGATTTTATTAATTATCTAACTAGTGCCCTTTCGGTACCTCATATTATTCAAATAACACTTAAAGGTGTTCATACAGTCTTCTTATCGATTGTGAATCCTAGGGTTGTAATCCTAACCAAGCTAGGGAAACGATAATCAATGCATTGAAAGTGTACAAACAAAGGCCTAACATGCCTCTAATCGAGCACATGCAATATTGAATTAAACATACGAATTAACCAACATGCAATCAAACATGGCATTCATCATACAAGAAAGCAAAAAAAGGCAAATTCCATAGCCCAAATTCCATTTTTTGATTGTTTTAATATTAAAACATAAAAATAATATGGTTATCAAAAAAAAAAAAACATTAAAATAATATTATATTAACGAATTCGGGTCGGGTCACAAGATCCGGATCTGGTCAGGACCAGCTCAAATCTGCAAACTCGACCTAAATCAATTGACCTGGGTCGAACCTCGAGATCTAACCGGGTTGGGGCTGATTCCGGTCGAACTATGACTGCAAGTGTAACATCCACGATTCTGGCCATAAGAAATGGCGATGGAACTAGTGTGCCGATAGTGAGGGAAATTGGCCATGGACTAATCCAAGGAATGGTCATGGATTGATCAATCCAATTAAAAGGATGACTAAGGGATCAGCCATGGCCTGATCGAAGGATCGGCCCTGGAATGATCGAGGGATCGGCAGTGAACTAATCCGCTGACCATGCAAATGACTCGAACTATTTGCTATGGATCGGCTGCTCGATCATAAAGGTTAGTCGTGGGACAGTCACATACTGTCACGGATCGATAGACAATCATGGAACAATCCCACGCGATCCTGTTTTGGTCACAGGTGGTTTCGCACAACCATGTACTAACTGCGGATAACCATGAATCGATTCGTGTGACCGTTTGTCAGTCATCGAATGATTGATCCCACATAACTACATGACAACCAAGGATCGGCCACATACCAAATGTGCTTGGCCATGGATCGGTCATGAACTGGTCATGAGTCACTTGGGATGGGTCACGGACCAGTCATGGATCGGTCATGGATTAGCTTAGCAAATTTACCGATTAGGCCATGTGCTAAGTCGTGAGCTAGGTCTTGTGTCAAGTCATGAGCTAGCCATGTGCTAAGACTTGGACCACACCGTAAGGCCACGAGCTAGCACAAGAATCGGCTATGTGCCTGACTACGCCATGGACCCTGCGAATAGACTGCGAGCCAAGATAGGCACAGGCCAAATACCCGATTAGCCCGACCATGTGCCCGACCAGTGCTAGCCACGATGCCCACACCATGGGCCATCGACTTAGCCAACCAAAACTAGTTTGGCCATGACTCACCACATCCGATGGTAACTCAGATAAGAACCTCGATTTAGTAGGCATGGTCTATCGTGGATGGACATAAAAAGACTCGTACCGGACCAAGTTAGCGCTTCCAATGGCTTAATTCTCATATTTGCTATATTCTTGAAAAAGAGACATAATAGAATACTCTAGAACATTAGTCATTAATGCAAAGGGTGAATCACCAACTTAGGTGGCAAGGAACTTGAGTGACAAGGAATTAGGTGGCAACTTAGGCGACAAATTACCTTAGGCAATCAATGTGCGCATCTAATAAAGAAAATAAGTCACCTTCTTAGGTGGCCAAGAAGATATTTGGTAATTATTGCCACAAGATTTAGCTTGGAGAGCAAGCTAGATAATAAATATGTGACAAAATGCAATTCTCATCATAACCATGTCATAAGCATTTAATGAAGGTGTGGGTTATCCACTTTGGTGGCAAGGTAAGATATGATAATAATGACAAAAAGATTTGGCTTAGAGAATAAGTTAGGCTAAGTCATTATTATCTGGTGACTCATTAGCCAAGTGGATCACTTGGACAAGCAATGATGAGGATGTAGCCTATAAATAGAAGAACCCCCTCTTTCAATTCCACACTTTGGCTTATTTTCTCATTTCCCTCCTCACATGCCCACCTCCTCTCTCTCGGCCAAGCTTTCTTTAGCTCACCTCTGAGTAAGTGAAATTACTAACCATTAGCTAGAGCGATATGCTATGTTATTGAATTTGAATATGCTCTCACCCGTATTTTGCCGTGAGTATAAATATGAATTCTTTTGTATGGTTTGCTTATGTAGCATGTTTGAGTGTGTTCATGCCTTGGGACAAGGTTGAGGTTTGCTCAGCTTGGAATCAATGTTAATGCAAGATAAATCAAGCCGCAAGGCCTTGGTCAACATTGAGGCGTGCTGGTTCCAAGTCTTGCTCGGTGTGGGGATTGAAGCTAGATGTTCGATTCAAATCATGAACCAAGGATTGTTCACGGCATTCCATGTAGTGAAGGTCATTACACACACACTCGTTTGAGCACACCTACAGGCATTGTGTATGCCTCGGCTACAAAACAAAGATAAGAATTCAGTTTGCCTAAATGTTTGTTATGTGGTCACATAAAGGAAATAGTCATCACCAATGGATTTTGGTGACGTTGTTCAATGGATTCTGGATGCCTAGCTTGAAGCTGGAAGCCTTTGAAAGTATGGGATGTCCGATGGATTCTGGATGCTTAGCTTGAAGCTAGAAACCCCTGAAAGTGTCACGCCTTGAACCCTAACGAGCGCACAACACCCCTAAGCTGGTCGAATTGAATGCGACATCCCAGGTTCGTCACTAACCCAACCTCAAAAGCATCAGAGATCAAGCACATGCGGAAATAAGCATAACACCCGGACAAAAATTTAGAAGAGGGCTAATAGGAAGAACAACTAACCACTTCATTACACCTACTATATTTACAATATTCATTACAACCCATCAAAACCGTCAAACCTCCGCAGTAACAACCGCCGATATCAAAATGGATTAGTGACTTCAGGTATACTAATACTTACACCAAAAGGGTGTCTCTCAAGAAGAAACAGGTCTAACGCCTAGTTTCTAACTAACCCTAGCGGGGGTCCACTTAGAGTTAGTGTCATCAAAGTCAATCTGATATTCCGAGGACTCAGACTCAGCATCGATCTCAATTGGGTTATCCTCGGATCCTGACTCTGATGGGACCTCAATCAGCGGTTCTTTTTGTTTAGGCTCCTCTTCAAACTCTTCTTCATGGTCTTCAAACTCATCAAAACCATCTCGAAAACACCTTGCTGTGAACTTATTAGGTTGCAACTGGCTTTCACCTACATCTACCCAAATCACCGTGGTACACTTAATCCAAGCCTAGTTCTCACCTATTGGATGCTCAACTATTGAGTGCTCAGAGTGCATCGGTATCCCAAAATGATGTAAGGGAGAGTTCATGGTCTAGGCCGAGGGTTTGAAATGGTTTGGTTAAACAACAATGAGAACACTTCTTAATAAACGAACACCCTAAACCCCACCTAGGCTAACACGTACCTCCAAACTAATCGAAACACTAAAATCATTCAATCAACAAGCTATAACAACCACGACATACTTACCTTGCCTCGGCTTACGCACAAATCCTACACGTTAGTCCAATCACAACAAGTATATAATCAATCCCAAGACATAATCAATACATGCTCATACACTCATGATAATCTGGACATTTTCAATCTCAAGCTTAACACCTCGCATTTATCAATGCACTCAAGCACACGTGTCCAGATTATTCACGACCCGTATAAATACGCCTCAGGTCCAACTTTCTATAGCCCTCGTAAACACACTTCAGGCTAAAATATGATCAATCAATTCTCAACCGATGTCAACATGCCTCAAGTCCAACTTTTATTCCATAGCCAGCGTCAAAACGCCTCAAGCTCAACAACACTCCTACAACCCGCGTAACACGCGTCAAGCTTTATGTCTCTTGCCCTCGTAACACGCCTCAAGCTCAATATCTCCTCCTATGACACAACTCGCGTAAAACACATCAAGTTGACTGTCTTTCGATATAACCAGGCATCGTCCCTCGTAACACGCCTCAGGACGAGTTTAACTCCCCGCGTAAAACATCTTAGGGATTAAGTGATCACACTAGCAAACCATATTTTATCTTGACCCCGCGTAAGATGCCTTAGGGCTTTTTAGTAATCACACGTACACCACATCACATGAGTTTTCACACATCCACATGCTCGAACATCATACGAACATGCTCAATCTCCAACCAAATCAAATCAGCCCATGCTCGTACAAATGAATTCCGAATTTCAACCATAAATTCCACATTTCACCAAGTATAATAGGCTACCACTAAAAATCAATAATCACTGCCCATAAAAAGAACATATAATCATCATATTCATGTTTAAATCTAGCCACAAATACCATCACAAATCGGCCACGGCACCACACAACAATCCAACATGTTTAATCCACGAATCAAGCCATATGCTCGTCATGCTAAACCGAAATTTCCAGCATGCATAACCACCATGATCAGCCCTTAGTTGGTCTCTAAATAACCACTAAATCACCACAAATCCACTCATGATCAACTAGTAAGTCCACCCCCAAAACAACCCCTAAACTTGCTAAACAACACTTAAACTAGTCCATTAGTACCCGCCATCCTAGGCAAAGTTTAGAATGTCACTTACTTAAGGTCCTAAGCAAGCTTGAGCAAGAAAAAGGCTAGCAAGCCAGCAGTCACACGGTGGCCTCAGGCGAACGACAAACGGACGGCGATAACGGCGATAGTGTGGCTTACCAGCTGAGCATGCGAACGGCAAGGAAGAGAGGAGGAGAGCTAGTCGAGAGAGAGAGAGAGAGAGAGAGAGAGAGAGAGAGAGAGAGAGAGTGTATGTGTGTGTGTGTGATGGGGTGGTGGTGGTGACGAGGCCGCGATGTCGAGGACGATCGGACAGGCGGTGGCAACGCATGGTGGTTGAACGACAGTGACGGTGGGCTTGGGGGGTTGGCCATGGTCACAGGAGGAGGGGGAGAAGAAGAAGGTCGACCAAAAGGGAGAGGGAAATGGCGTGAGGGAGAAAAGGAAAGAAAAGAAAATAAAAGAAAGGAATATGTTAAGGGGTAGGTTAGGTAGGTCATGATGGCTAAGAAAATCCATTATGGCCTAAAAGGGCTCATCATGACCTAGAAAGAGCCGTCATAGCCTGAAAAGGCTAGGTTGGTCAACTCACCAAGGAAAAGACCATCTTACCCCTTCCACTATCTCACCAAATCCAAGGGTCCACATTCAAACACACATCCATAATCTTATCCAACGATTAAGATTAAACCATATAGAGAATATCTAGGGGTAAAGAAGGAAATGAGCAAGGAGAGTGGGGGGCATTTTTGTCCATAAAATTCGTCCATCAAAGGGGCAACTAAAAGACCAAACCGCCTTTCCACTTTTCTTAAGAGCCTTCACATAATCCCAGGGGCAAAACGATAATTTTCCACTTTTAGTCCAAATTTCGATTTTCGGACAAATCTAACATATTCTAAGCTTGAATACGCTAATGACGACATCGTCCAATTAATTGTCATGACGCTTGAGGAATCCGAAACCCAAACTTCGATTCTAATTAATGGCTAAACCCAAATCAATGCGACTTAAGCGTATCTCTAACTAACGGGCGGCTCTTGGGTGTTACGCGAATTCGACCCGTGATCGACATAAGTTGAACCACGTTTAAGTTCACTCGAACCACAGCGACTTCGGTTGTCATGTAATTACAACGATCAATCATTAGTTCTGAAAGGCACGATTGTTTGGAATAGATTTAAGGTTGTTCACAAATTCATCTCATGGTTGCGCGAAATCACCCGCGATCCACTCGTATGACATTGGCGAACCGATCCGTGACTTGTGACATTCTGAATTCGACCCACTTCCATGATCAATGAAATGAATGTGTATTTCTCATTTCATTTTAGTAAGTCTCGCTCGGAATTGATCATTCTCGGGATACTAACCAATAAGAAATGGCTAACTAAGAAAATGGTACGTGGACTCAAGAACTCAACCGTGAATCAACCTTCGATTTCTGAAGAATGGGGAGGGAATATTTTAAACCAATGTAGGCCGATCCAAGGAAAGGGTTACAGATCGATTTGCCAACGACGTATGATCGGATCGCGGGTGATTCTACATAACCGATTGTGTGCGTGACGAACGATCCTAAACTTATTCCGAACGATCGTGACCTTCAGAACTAGTGATGGACCCTCACGTTTTCTTGGTAATCAAGGCCACCATGGCTCGAGTAATCCTAGGTCAATATGTGTAATCTCTAAAAAGCCGCTCGTTAGTAAGAGACGTTAAAATCGCATTTAAGCGAAATTGATTGTTAAGTTGATTCCGAACTTAATTGTCGAATTTCACGGACGTACATGACTAATTTTTAAGGACGACATCATATTAGAGTGGCCAATCATATTTGGGATCGGTTTGGTCAAAAAATTGAATTTTGGACCGGGAGTGAAAAATTATTGTTTTGCCCTTGGGCCCTATGCCTTAATTCTGAATTATGGGAGGTTAATTTGGACTTTATAAAGCCCCTTGGCTGCTGAAAATGAAAGACCAAGTTGTCCCCATCTCCTTTGCTTATTCCCCACCTTGTCCCCAGATATTTTATGCAAGATGAAATCTTAGCCTTTGATTTGTGATAAGGATGGTTAGAGATTAATTTGTGGCCATTAGATGAGTTAATGGGTGGGGTGGGGCAGCCTTGACTTTGCTGATGGGGTAGCCTACCTAATCCCCTCAATAATTGTGTTAAACTCTCTCTCTTCTCATTTTCCGTTGGTCTGGCCAAGACATACCCCCCTCACTCTCTCTACTCTTTTTCTCCTCCTCATTCATGAGAAGCCAGCCAGCTGAAGTAGCCCACTAGCCGCAGCCATGCCACCACCATCGGAGCCGCAGGCCATTGCCATTGTTGGCCTTCGTCCGGCCGGCCTTCAATCTACTCGGCCACCTCATTCTCTCCTTTTTCTCTCTCTTCTTCGGTGCCAACACCATCACCAACCGTCCAACCTTGACCGTGAGCCGTCGTCCAAGCGTCGCCGCCGTCCGTGAGCCATCAGAGTCCCTACTAGTTCGGTGTGGCCCAGCCTCTGTTCGACCACCTTTCCCTTTTGTCCAGCCACCATTTCAAGCTTAGGACTTGGGTAAGTGGAAATCCTAAACCTTATTTAGGCCTATGTGCATTATTAGACAAGTTTATGAGTTATTTAGAGAGATTTGGGGGTTATTTAGTGGTTGATGGTTAGGACTGATGGTGAAGTGTTTTTGGTTGCCTATTATGTCGATTTAAAGGTGAATTAGAGGTATATAGCAGTCTGTTTAACGGTTGAGAAGTATCGGTTTGATTGGGCTATGTATTGTTAGTCTACGGTTTAAATGTGGATTGTTATGTGTGCTATGATTGGACCATAAAGTGGCTGAGTTATGCATGGCTTGAACAATTGCGTGATGTTATGATGTTATAGTGGGTGCAAGATATGGCTGAGTAATGAGGGGGCATCGTAGGCCATAGATACGTTTGAATTTAGTATAGTATGTATGCATTATGTTGTGGGCTGTGGCTAATTTACTTCGAATGGCCAATTGCTCATGTTGATACGTCGATTTGAATGATTAGTGTGGATTCAATTGATGCCCTGATTTCTGAATGATATGGCTATGATTTCGTGTATATCGAGTGATTGCATAATATGTAAATCATGTGAATTTGTATGAGTGTCATTGAGCATGTGATCACTAAAATGCCCTGAGGCATGGTTTATGCAATGTTCAGATAATAAATTAGAGATGTGTGCACATGTGATCACATAAGCCCTGAGGTATTTAACGCGGGATGATGGCCAGTTTACCGAAAGGTGGCCAACCTAAGGCATCGTTTACACGGGTTGAGTTATGGACTTGATGCGTATTACGTAAGTCCCGAGCAATGATAGACCTAATGCATTTAATGTGAGTCAGTTATTAATTGAAAATTGACACGTGTGCGAATCATGCATTAATGGGTGCAAGAATGTGTATGACATGTATTCTTGGCCTAGTGATAACGCGTATGTGCCATGATTGATTTTAGTATTATTATTGTGTACCTAACCTGCATGGTTGATTACGTGCTTGATTTGGGCCTAAGGGCGTAAGTCGTTTGATTACTCGATTGTATGATTGTTTAGTTACTTGTCTGGAGGTGTATGTTAGCTTATGTTAGGTTTAGGGGCCTACTTACTGAGATTCGTTCTCACTGTTGTAACCCTAACATTTCAGACTCTCGACCTTAAGGATGGCCGGCGTACCGCTACGTTTTGGGATCGCGGACCATATAAAGCATTTGGTGATCGAATACCCTGATTGGAATGGAGAGACTTATGTTAGATATTATACCATCGTATGGGTTGACGAGGACGGGCCACAGCTCAAGACTCATCCTTACCTTGGTTGGTGCTTTCGGGACCAGTCCAGCTTCTATGGATCCCTTAGGACTTTTGACGTTCCGATCGATGGATTAAGTCGATGGGACTTATAGCCAGCTAATGGGGAGGTAGTGAGCCCCGATTCTGTGTCTGAGGCGGATTCTGATCCACGGCCCATCATCATAGAGTCTGACGAGGAACCCGACCCTAAGGAGGAGATTATGGAGTGGGAGTCCAATCCTACCCGGAGTCTATAGAGCTTAAGTCAGAGCCGAAGGAGAATCTTGAGGTGGTATCGGAACCCGAGGATGACCCCGAGGAGGAGCCGCTGGAAGTCGAGTTTGAGCCTGAGTCAATGGATTCCTAGTCCGAGTCGTCCAATGATGCATCCGAGTCTTCTGGATCCGATTCGGATTGGATTCCACCTTGGGGTTAGCTTAGGGTTTAGATAGCGTTAGGGCCGACATTTTTTGGAATGAGCCCTATCAGTTGTTAGGTCTAACTCAACCGAGCCATAACCTATAGCCTCCTTAGTTAGACAATCATATTTATCAAAAACCAATTTGCACAAACCAATGCTTCATGGATATTGCACTTCAAAATTTTCTCCGACAAAGTATGGACTCCAAGAAAAAACAAGTCTCGAAGAAAAAAAATCCAACAATTAAATCAAAAGATAGGTAGAGTGCAGGTATTTACTGTTCAGCTGATGTAGGACGGGATTCTCCTACCACTAGTCGATTTGCTTTTTCGTTTTGTTTAGCTATTCAATATTATTGAAGATTTAGGATATTAATCTTTATTTATTTATCTTAATAGTTGAACTCCCTTATTTAAAGTTGCCTATAAATATAGACCTAGAAAATAATTTTCTCTAGTTTAAGTGATGAATTAATTTGATTACTAAGTCTGCCTTTTCGATGCATCTTTTTCCCTCATTTGTCTCTCCTTTCTCTCTCTTTTCTGATTATCTGATTTTCCGCCACTTTCTACAAGTCTAAACCTAACTTTATACATGCTTTTCATTCGACATTAGTTGGTATGAATTTAGATATGCTCTTCATCAATTGATATCCAAGCGAGATCTCTTCAAAATTAATTGGTAATAGAACTGTGCTTTGAGCAAGTCTCATCGTTGTGCAACTGTTCTGCACCAAAGGCTAGTGCTATGGTTCTCATTTTAGTTGCTACACTTGCATTATTTATCTTATGCTCATCAAGATATATGGCATTCATGCCTATTGAAACTTCAGCCGCCATGCTTGCTGATTTGAAGCCATATGTTCTCTAATGTGCAAAACGACATGGATAAGTAATCTCGCTATTATGAAGGGTTAACTAAGGATTCTGCTTATGAGAATAGTTAATTGAGTGGGCTAAAATTTCAACTAACTAATTTGGACGAATTTATTGAAACACCTTCTGAAATATAATTAATTCAGCACTGTAAATTCTCCGATTGATCATTCACTAAAGTGAAAATTCGTGATACTAAAATTCTTTCTAAAATAGTTAGTGTAGCATCATACTTCTTAGATGCATATCTAAATTTATTGATTCTGGATTTCAGATTCTGGGTTTTCACAAGACTCTTATACATTTATAGTCAACAAAATAAAATTCAATATAAAATAAGGGCAAATTTTCAGATTCATAAAAGTCAGTAAATATGGATTCGATACTTTTCTGTGAGAATTCATTACCTTTTTAGATTGTGAGAATATTTTGTGTAGAGATTTCTCAAATTTTGCAATATCAATTGCGTGTGGCAACCCCTCCCCGCTTTGAGGTGTGATCTCTCGCAGGACTTGCTTTCTCTCTTCTTCTTTTTATAAGTTTTCATTTTTTTTTTTAGCGTTGGATTTTTTTTTCTAATTTCTGTCCAATTTTTATCTTTTTTTATCTTTTTTTTTTTTCCGAGGTGGCGATACTGAAATAATGCCTTTTTGTGCTTGAGGAAGTTCCATCACTGTGTTAACAGCCACGTAGGACTTAAGATATGATAAAAATGCAAATTTTCCATCTACAAAAAACAGATGGACTTAAGAAATCCTGAAATGCATAAAGCGAGCAAATAATGCATGTAAAAATCTCGTATAAAAATGCATGTAAAAAATTTGGACAACAGTATTTATGGCAGTTTACATTAGTCTAAAATTTGAAAACAAAAGAAAGATATATTAAGTTATGGAAACTTATGAAAAAATTTTGATATACATGTCAATATGTTTATATTAAAGAAGTAGTTTTGAGATGTTTCCCATTAATTTAAAGTGAAAGAGTTGCAAAGAAAAAAATAAGTTAGCAAAAGTCACTCTGCAGACCCTTACATTGTCTAGCTCAAACCATCAAGGACAAGAAACTAGATATGCCATTAAAGAAGAATGAGTGCAAACCTTTTCCACCAGCAAAAGTGGTTGTTGCGTTGGAATGCTGCCCTCTAGTTTTCGACAACTGGAATCTCCTAGAATCACCTCCACAGCTTTACAATCTTCAACAATGAACTTTTTCAAAGAGGGCCACTTTAAAATATGCTCCCCTTGATAGAAACTTTTGAGTTTTGGCATGTTGTGAAGATCCAGAGTGACAAGTTAAGGAATTACAATTCTTTCAGGTGCTACTTCAGGTTTCTCCTTTTCTTTAGCAATAATGTACTCCATCTCTCCACAACCATCTAGACCAAGATATTGGAGTTGTCCCAGACTTTTTGCCATAGACATTGTAAAAGGGCTTCTCAGACGCAGGCACTTCTCAACTTTTACAGAGGTCAGGTTATGAAAGCAAAGATTCAACAGATCCTCATTCTTCCATAAGCATGTCAAATTTGGGAGATCACATAAAGATAGCTCTCTCAACGGACTGCTTCTTGCAGATTCTCTCTCCATGATATCAGGGCCCCCTAGTGTATATATGCCTTTTATCAAATTGCATGATTCCGCTGTCAAGGAATTTATACAGTGAAGCAACCTCTTCCGCATGAATGAAGGAATAATATTCAATAGGTTGTGACACTGCTTCACCTCGAGGATCTTTAGATGGCAAATGGACTCATCGGGCATCTCATTCTCCCAAAATTCTCTTGATTGTATTCCTATTAGACGAAGCTCTTCCTGTAACGACCTAGTCCGACAAGGGCAGGGAGTGGTCGCCGGGGTCCGAGGACCTAGACAATGAGCGACTTCCAGCAAGCTTCTAGGATAGCAAGGGGAGCATGTCTCTTGTCCCACATCGCCTAGGGAGGGAGCTTTGGGCTTGCTTATAAAGGCTTGGAGAATCTTAACTTGCAATAGGCCTTTTCTGGAGGTAGTATGGGCTACCTTCGGAGGAACAAAACCGTGAGGACTTAGTGTCTAAAGCGGATAATATCTTGCGAATGAGACCCAAGTCATTACAGGTGGTATCAGGCTGACTCCCAACCGCATGTAGGGCCACAACGAGGATGCTGTGCTCTAAGAAGGGGAGAATGTAACGACCTGGTCCGATGAGGGCGGAGAGTGGTCGCCGGGGTCCGAGGACCTGGACAAGGAGCGGCTTTCGGTAAGCTTCTAGGATGGCAAGGGGAAGAAAGTCTCTTGTCCCACATCGCCTAGGGATGGAGTCTTGGGCTTGCTTATAAAGGCTTGGGGAATCTTAACTTGCAAGAGGCTTTTTCTGATAATAGTATGGGCTGCCCTCGGAGGAACAAAACCATGAGGACTTAGTGTCTAAAACGGACAATATCTTGCAAGTGAGATCCGGGTCGTTACACTTCCAATTTGGGAAAGATGACCTACAAAAGAATTACCTAGCTAAAGTAACAATGAATGGCATAAAAGCATTCCTTATGAATCCAGAGCATCACAAAGAATAAACCAAATTACGTGAGCAGAGCTACTACTCAAACAAAGGAAAGAGGAAAACCTTTTTGTCAAATAAAGAATTTGGACCTCCATCAACACCAGCAACTCCCTCATTCGTCATCTCTTTTCTCAATGCCGGCGGCCTCAATATGAATGCCTTGAGTTCAGTGCACTCCAGAATTGAGAGATTACTTAGGTAGGGAAACTCATATACACAACTTCCTGAGCTGAAACTAATCAAACTCTTAAGGGAGCAAAGCTTCAATGTACGTAAATGAGAGAACTTCACTACCTTCAGCTTTCTCTCTTCACCATCTTCCATAGCAACTACTTCCCGCATGTTGCTGCAACCAGAAACATCTAGCATCTCAAGTTTATCAAGATTCCTAGCTGTGTTATTTGTGAAGAGATATTTTAAATCGTGGCAACAATGCAAGCTAACATTAGTCAGATTAGGAAGACACAACGTCGCTTCAGTGCTGCTTGTCGCAACCGCACTCAGCCTGGGCAGGTGCCACAACTTCACTTTATTCACTAAGAGGACCGGATGTCTTTTCTTTTTCTTAGTATTGGCGGTAACTTGTTCCATTGGTAAAATATGGGTCAAAAAAAAAAGAGTCAACAAGTTAACCAGTCAAAAGAAGCAACAGTGATGTTCGGCTCTTTTTAAGAAGCCAAGACCACGAACAGAAACAGAAGAAAAGAGAGGAAAAGAGGAGAAAGGAGAGGAAAGGAAAGAGGAAGAAGAAAAAGAGAAAAGAGAAGAGGGTTTTACACCGCAGGGGTCTCGCTAAGCCGATTCGACTTCGTAATGCAATGCTCCGTAAGTATTCGCATCCTTCGTTCAATTAATCGGAACATTTTTCGGGTTAAGGCTCGTAATTTGGAGTTATGTGTTATTCGAGTTGCGAAGTCTGATTTTTGAGTCGTTGAGCTACGTATTTTTATAGAATTGGTATTTTACGGTGTTGCGGAGCTGTAGGATTTTACGGAACCTGATTTGGACTTACAGTTTGCCGGATATGAATTTTTGAAGTTGAACACGTGCAGTAAATAATGCGTGACCAACAGCTTTTAGGCTGATTTTCGTCGGTTTTTGGCTCGATTTGGGATGGCCAAGTTGGGGTTCTTGTAGTGCTCGAAGTGGACTTTCTATTGACTATAATCTCGCTTAAAACGAGATTCGGTGGAGGAATTTATGGTGCGATCAAGTTTCGCGTTCAAACTCCGCGTTGCGAACGGTTTGGATAATCGCTTTGAAGAAGCGATTTATGGGCATCTTTGAGTTGTCTTGTTAGCGTTTAAGCGTCGTTTAGCCGTTTCGTAGTTTTTTTTTACTGGTTTTTGATGTCGATTCTCATTTAATTATTAGGATTACGAGATCGTCGGTTCGAGTGAGCTTGGTTGTTTGATTTTTGAGAATTCTAGGTGAGTGGTACTATCTCTTCTTTGGTTTTATAAAAATCATATCTTGAAGGAATTATGATCTGATATAAATATATATGTTGAACTTAAAAGAGCATTTTATTGCATAAATTGGGATCGAGCATTTACTACTTTTTAGTAATTGAGAATGATTTGAGAATTTTTTTTAGAAATGTATTGTGAAAGGATATATATATATATATATGTGTGTGTGTGTGTGTGTGTGTGTGTGTGTATGTATTGCATTACGAACTGGTTTATAAAATGACTTCGGAAATGATTCAAGAAATGCCGAAATGTATTTTTGGAGGTTGAGCTGTGTTGTGAGAAAGTTACTTATTTGGTTTGTGAAATGTATTATGGATTGGATTTCTGATATTGGATGATAATTGTTTGATGCTCAATATTGCTGTGAGCCCAATAAGGGGCTTTGGGGGTATGCATACCGAATTTTGGATATCCTTCTGGGCCGAGCCACCGGCTTTGTAGGTGGAGACCTTGCCAAAGGGGGAATCTTGGTAGTCTTGTCACAAGACTTTGTGTCGTGATCATGGTTAGATATTGAGCAATAGATTGGTCAATGGAATGGACTATTGACATTTGATGTAATATGAGATTAGTCAATGAAATGGACCATTGACGTGGTGCTTATAGAGATTGATCAATGGACTTGACTATTAATAGTTTGAATTGTGATTGTGGATTTAAATGTGTATTTGTGACTTGTACAGACTTTTGATGAAATGAAATACTCTTATGTGATTCTATATGTATTTTAAACCTTAGGTTTGGCTTTTAAAGTTCTAGTATTGCTTTGTACACATGCATAGTAATTGCTCGATCTACTTAGAATTGATGTACTATTCATTGAGTTATGGTTGCTCATCCCTCTCTTTCCCAATCTTTTTAGGTTTCTCGGCTAGTGGCCATTAGTACGAGAGCATTATTGCAGGGACATTGGGAGTTAGATTTTTGGGTATGACTTTTGGAGTTGTTTGTAAGCTTGTTGATAGTTCGTCGGGTTGGCTGAGTTCTTGATGTACATGTTCTTTTGGTGGATTATAGAAACTCTGATGTTGTAACCAACTCATTGGTTTATCTAATATATATATGTGGTTTGAAATATATATATATTTGGTGATAATAGATTGTTGGTTATTGTTGAAGCTACGTCCTTCGTGAGGAAGGACAGCTGTGTCATCCCCATTTTCTAGTTGTTTTTGGAGTGTGACATCTTTTGGTATCAGAGCTTAAGTTGTGATCTGTTTGGATATAGATTTTGATGGGACGTTGTGAGATTGTGTGATAGTTTTAGCGTGTTATCTTCTAGGTGCTAAGGTTTTGTTACGCTTTGGATTCAGATTATCATGCGTTCCGACTCAGAAACACTTGCCTCACTTCGTAAAAACAGTAAAGGAAAGTCGCTACCCCCGATACCAGAGATATGCCTCAAGGTTCTCAAGGCCCAGTTTCAAAAAGAAGACTAGAGGATCGATTTGAAAGAAGCCCCAACTCATAATATGCAAGTGATAAACTTCCTAAGCCTACCATCCAAGGCAATTTATCTGAGGCTTGTCAAGTAGTGCTTAACTTTCATCGTCAATTGAAAGATCTAGGTGGGAGTGGAATCACTATGACTGAAGGTGAGAGAGAATATACAGTTGCCTAGTTCTGAAAGGCCAAACCACATACTTACAATGGGAAATCAGATCCTCTATTGGCCGAACGTTGGATTAGAAGAATGGAGGGAATCTTTAGAACCGATAGAGTTCCCAATGATCAGAAGGTTAACTTTGCCACCCAATGTTTGGAGGGCGATGTCACGCCCCGAACCTCACGGAACGCGAACATCCCTACATTGGTCGATTTATGTGTGACGTCCCAAGACTAGTCGTCGACCCAACACCCAAATTAAACACAGAGAGTAATACACAAGCGGAAGCATTAAATAATTAAACACCCAAACACAAATGAATAAGACCAAAGATAGAACAACCTCAGCATTCATATATAATATATTAAAATATTTACAATATCCATTATACATACATGAAAAACAACAGAAACGGTCGAAGGCCAAACATAAAAAATGGTTATATAGCCACAGTGCTAGGGTGCTACTACGAGGGCTCCACTCAAAAAGTCGCTGACCCAGCCTATATGGTATGTAGACTTGTCTAAGGTACCCAATTCAGGTCAGATCCGAAAGAGTCGGAGGAACTCTCTGAAAGCTCCAACTCAGTGTCGACCCCTGAAGATCCTTCTGCTGATCCGTCCTCCTCTGACTCTATCTCTTCTGGCCTATCCTCTAAATCAGGGTGCATTACTAAGTGTAATTGCTCCGGATCATCCTCGTCCTCGTCCTCGTCCATTGGCTCAGGTCCTAAATCTTCTTCTCCTGAATCTTCCTCCACCGACTCTGACTCGTCCATCTCTACTACATTCTGTTCGTGCTCGGACTCCGTCTCCTAATCCGAACTCTCTAAGTCTCCATCGGGACATTAGGCGTCAAAGTTCCCAGACTCATTATACGGTACCTCAAAAGATCTAAATGGTCCATAAGTCTCATAAATATCTCTAATGCACTAGCAAATATAAGTTTGAGCCCATCAAAATATGTGCCCGCATCGACCCAAATGATAGATAGGTATCTAACAAAAGTGTCTCCACCTCCAGCCGGGTACGCAGTCTCCTCCCGATCTATACAGAAGGAAATCCCAAAACGAACTGGTATGCTTGCCATCTTCACGGTTGAGGGTCTGAAATGTTAGGTTTGAACAACTATGAGATGAATCTCAGCAAGTAAAAACCCCTAAACCTAAACTAGGCTAATATGCACCTCCTGACAGGCAAAACAGATGCAACAAAACAATATACTAGTGACCTAGGCCCTCGGGCCCAGATCGTGCACACCAATGACCTTGCAGGTTAGTCGATTCAACGAAACAATCATGGCACATACATGACATACTTGACCATACATACGCCATACACATGCTCAAGCCCTTCAGTGTCCATCTTGCACACGATTCACCGGAATACCCATAATCGCCCACTAATCAATGCACTCTGGCATACATATGTGGTCACACGAATGACTATGCTCATAATCCGGTCTAAATGACACTCTGGCATGCTGCTCAAATTTTCAATTAATCACAACCTGCGTAAAATGCATCAGGTCTCTTTCTTTAATCAAAACACTCCGTAGCCCGCGTTAAAACGTCTCAACTGGCCCAGTGTCTTCTAACCAGCGTCAAAACACATCAGGCGCAACACCGTTCTCCTCACGAACCAAAACCCGCGTAAAATGCATCAGATTGGTCGTCTTCCGGACGTACCGGGCATCATCCTATGTAAAACGCACCAAGACGGTACACCCCGCGTAAGACGCATCAGGGCACTATGTGATCACACAATCATGCAGCCAATTATTATTTGGATCCCGCGTAAAACGCATCAGGGTATTTTAAATGATCACATGCACATCAAGTACGCATTCTCGCACAATGGCAATTCATTTCAACTCATTTTTGGCATGTGAAGTGCGTAATCATGAAATGTGGCACTCGACTATCACATAATGTACATTGCATACTAACTGTCCAGACATGCTCCGTCATTCACAAAACGTCCAATAATGCCATAACATACTGAATGCCCAACAAACACGCTCAATTTAGCCAATTAATCTCACTTGCGCATTTTCTAATTGGTGATAAAAAAAATGCACCCACCGAGTCAAGGGATTTCACATCAACTCTAAACCAACCACACCCTGCATTGTCCGGTCACGCGACCAAGCGACATGGCACACTAAAATTTACCACAATTAAGCTCACAAATCAGCCAAATTATCAATTACACACGGCAAGCTCGGGAATTCAATATTAGGCATTTAATCGACAATTTCTGGCCTAATTAAACCAATACGGATAGCCCTTAAACCGGCCCTTTTCTCAGTCCATAGTCACTTCAAAATATTCTATTGGGCCCTAAACAACTTCACTAATTTAGTCTAATCCAACTACACACTAATTAGACCTTAAACACCCTAATTAACCATTAATCATATATGAAAAATGCTTGATTAATCCTAATTAGGGATTAAGAGTTAATACTCACTTGATTCTTAATTAACGACGATGAGAACGAGCGACTGATCGCCGATGAACGGCAAGACCGGTGGCGATGTTCTGGTGGTGGTGACAGCGGCGGCTCACGGTAGCGGCCCACGGCGATCCCGGGCAGTGCTCGGTTTCCGATGACCCGAACGGCGGCAAAGATGATGATGGAGAGGATGATGGTCAGCTCGGGATGGTGGTGCATGGCGTGGACGACGGCAACCGTACGGGCGACTCGTGGCGGCCCCGGTAGCGATGGTTCAGCCGGCGGTCCTCACGGTCGGAACAGGGGAAAGACGGTGGGGGGAGAGAAAGAACGAGATGGTGGTAGGGATGATAAGGCGAGGTTCGACGAGGCAACAGCACCAGCGAACAGTGACGAACAACGTCCGGTCTTCCAGTGTAACATCCCGAATTTCGACTCAATTTCCGGAAATCAATAAAACGAGTCTTATTTGTTATTTCATTTCGTAAGTCTCGCCCGGAGCTGATCACTTCTGGGATACTGACCGGATGGGAATGGCTAACTAAGATAACGGTACGTGGACCAAGGACCCGATTGTGAATGGGACATCAATTTCGAGAAACAACGAGGAAATATTTTGAGCCAAGTAGATCGATCTTCGGAAGGCAGCGGACTCGGTCCGACCGAGGCCAACGATGTACGATCGGATAGCAGGTGATTCTGCATGACCGAAAGTGCACGTAGTCGACCGGTCCCGAACTTAACCCGAACGATCGTTATCTTCGGAACTAGCGATAATTCTTCTCGTTCTCCCGGTAATCGAGGCCGTCACGACTCGGATAACCTTAGGTCGATACGCGTAACCCCTAAACAGTCGCCCGTTAGTATGAGATTCAGAAATTGAAATTTAACTAGTTGAATCGTGAAATTTGATCCGGACTTCGAGGTTGATTTTCGAGGGTTTACTGGTTTAGTTTCGCAAGAACGACGTCAATTTGGGTTGGCCATTTATATAGGGGTTTAGTCTGGTCGAAAAATGGAAATGCGGCCCGGAATTGGACAAAAGACGACTTTGCCCCTAAGCCTAGAATAGTGTTCCGAATTTGAGGTTTTTAGTGGTGGTTTATTAATTAGTTTTTAAGTGGATAATGGGTCTTGAGTTAGTGGGGTTAGTAATTACCTTGGTGCCCTTCAATTATTGGTGGAGAGTGGTTTTTAGTCATTAGATCTAAGGGTGAGTTGTCCTAAGCCTTAGATTGTTGACACTTGTCACCTAATCCCCACCAACTACCAACCACTCCACTTAAACCCATCATCTCTTCTCTCTCTCCTCACTTTTCTTTCTCTTCAAGCCAAGATCATTTCTCTCTCTTCTCCCTCTCTCCCTCTCCATTTTGCGCCAGCCACCCCCTTCCCTCTTCCGCCATCCCTCACGCCGGCCGCCGCCAAGGCCGCCCGTCGTGGCCGTTCCGCCACCGCCACTTCGCCGTCCCGCCATCACCATCACCATTTCCTCTCTCCCTCTCACCATTTCTCTCTCTCTCACTCTTCCTTGACCGTGTTTCCTCTCCTCACGCCGACCACCCTCTCTTCGCCGACCACTTCCCCTTTTTGCCGTCCGCCGAACCGTCCATCGCCGGTTGTCCCTTGCGCCGCCGTGGAGCCACCGTCGACCGCCTCACCGTCGTTCGTCCGTCCTCCCGCTCGTGAGCCGTAAGTCGCCATTGCCGTGAGCCGCCATTCCTTGGGAATACCGCCGCCGGCTCACCGTTCACCGGTAGTTGGCCGCCGTTCCCCGTCGTCGTAGAACCAAATTTAAGTGAGTATTACCCCCTAAACCCTAATTAGGACGATTATGCCCTTTAGATCGGGATTAGTTGTAGTTAGCAATTGATTAGAGTGATTATGATGGATTATGGAATATTGCTTGATTGGAAATGTGTGGGGATCATGTTATTGGTTGTTTGAGGATTAATTGGAGTGAATTGGAGGATGAAAAGAGGTCTAGTAGTGGCTGTCCATAGGAGAAATCAAGGGATCAAGTGTCGATTTGTTGCCGGATTAACTTGATTGAGGCGTTAGAATTTCCCGGGTGATTGATCGATTGGTTGGCAAGCTTGAATTGGTTGATCTATATGCAATGAGGATTCAATTAAACCTTGTCACGTCGCTTGATCGTGTGATCAAAATGTGCGGATTGTGACTTGAGCTATGAACACGTTGGATGATGATATATCGGGCACGTTGATTGGTTTTGGCTTGAAATGTGTTCATGAATTGTTTAGTGCTCATGTATATCACATATCGCCCGAGCATGAGCATTCATGGCTGCGCATTACGTGTGTGCCGAGTGTGAGGCATGTGATGAAATTGTGCGAGAATGCGAGTCTGCCATGAGCATGTGATCACGTGTAATTGCCCGTTGCGTTTGTCGCCGGGTTCAGATAAAAATTGGGCAAGTGTGCCGTGTGATCACTTAAGGCCTTCGGGTCGTGGCCTTCGGGTCGATTCCGTCTTCATGCACTTTGGAGCAAGACGATGCCCGGTGTGTCCGGATGACGACCAGACTCATGTAGGCTTGGTTCGTAGGAGATCGGTGTTGCGCCTGATGCGTTTAACGCGGGCTAGAGACACTGGGCCGGGGGCGTTTTTACGCTGGCCACGAAGTGTTGTTATTGGGCCAGAGGCCGGGCTATTGAGCCGTAGAGAGATAAGATAATGAGTAAATTGTTAAGTATTAGATTATGTGGTGGAATTGCTGGGCATGGTATGGGACGTGTCTGAGCGGTTCCATCTTATAATCCAAATACGCGCGCATGTACTACATCGATGCATTGGCACGCATAATAGTGCATGGACAGTTGTGATCGCTTGTGATACTCGGTGATGAGCGTGTGATCTAGCATTTGAGAGCCTGAGCATGCGTATGACGCAAGTGTGGCTGTGCATGCCGAGGATGTGTTTGATTATTATATTAAATTGCCTAACCTGCAGGGTCGATGGTAAGTACGATCTGGGCCCGAGGGCCTAGGTCAATGATTGTTGCTTGATTTAGTTTTGTTCTCGTCAGGAGGTGCATGTTAGCCTAGTTTAGGTTTAGTGAGCTTTTACTTGCTGAGATTCGTCTCATGGTTGAAAAACCCAACCTTTCAGACCCCAGACCTTGACGATGCCGCAGGAGCCGGAGGTACCGGTGCGATATGGGATCCCTCAGCATTTGGAGCATACCATGTCGGTTCACCCCATAGGGAATGGGGAGATGTATTTGAGACACTATACCCTAGTTGTAGTAGATGTAGGGACCACCCATTATGAGACACACGAGTATGTAGCTTGGTGCTTTCGAGACCGGTTCGGGGAGGAGTATGGACCCCTTCGTTCCATGGACGTTCTGTTTACCGGGGAGGGTCAGTTAGACCCTCGGTGTCCCGATGGGGACATAGTCGATCCCGATTCAGACATGGAGGTGAGTTGGGAGATTGACGAGAGACCGGAGTTAGGAGAGGAGGATGAGGAGCTAGGAGGAGTCGACTATGAGCCTGAGATCATCGATCCGGCCCCGGAGCCGATGGATGTGGAGGTCGAGGAGCCGATGGAGGTTGATGAGGACTCGGAGATGGAGACCGAGTCCGAGGCAGCCAGTTCAGACGATGACCAAGAGTTTTCCGAGAGTTCGTCGGAGGCGTCGAGTTCGGACCCCGACTAGGAGCCCTAGGATAGATTCCCTCTCCTAGTAGACCGAGAACTGACACTTTTTGGGATTTAGTCCTCCTTAGCCACCTCTCCCTTTTTGACCATTGTGGTGGCCGTGGCCCGCTTTTGTTGTATGTATCTTGGGTCTATGTATTTGGTTTGTAAATGGATATTGTAAAAGCTTTTGCATATATGAAAGTGTATATTTTGTATACAGTAATTTCTATGATGCTATCCTTGTTCTCATATTGTATTATGTCTGGGTATTAGTATTACTATTTTGCTTCCGCTTGTGTATGATCTCTGTGTTGGGTGTTGGGTCGGCGACGCTTCCTGGGACGTCGCACTCATATCGACCAAGAAGGAGGGATGTGGAGCGTCGCGGAGGGCGCGGGGCGTGACATCCAGCGAGCGGCGGCGCCTATACAGCCGAGGAAGGGAGATAGCACAAGGGGAAAGAGAGAGAAGGAATGAGATAGCTGGATGAGGTTGATGGTGGTAGTGAGGTGAGGCTATGACGGTGGCTGGCACGGCAGCATGCGGTGGCGAGCGGCGCTTGGCTTGCTCCGGCGAGAGGAAGCGAACGGCGATGGTAACGGTGGAGAGGAAGGACAATCATGGAGGAGGAGATGGCCGGGGAAGTGAGGAGAGAGAGGGTCAAAGTTGGTCAAGAATGGGGGTTAGTAGAGTCCATATGTCACTCATTCACCTCACTTGACCATTTTACCCCTTATCCAATGGCCCACATTTAAATCTATCCATTAATGCAAGGGCAAAGTAGTCATTTGGCTCAATTATTAATGTTTATCCAAATTTAATGAATACCTTAATTTAATTTCCAAAATTCGGTGCCAAAATTGACTTAGGGGCAAAATGGTCATTTTTTCGGTCTTGAGTCAAAATTTTATTTTTTGCTCGTACTAACCCCAAATGTGTGTGGCCAACATAATATGGTGTCGAATTTGCGAAAATAGTCACACAAGCCCTCGAAAATTGACATCGAAGTCCGAGTCCAATTTCATTACTAAAACTTGCTAAATTTCAAATTTCAAGGTCTCTCCCTAACGGGCAGCTGTTTAGGGGTTGCGCGTATCGACCTGGGGTTATCCGAGTCATGACAGTCCCGATCACTGAGAGAGAGAGAAATTATCGCTAATTCCAAAGGTCGCGATCGTTCGGTTTAAGTTCGAGATTGAATGGGCACGTGCGAGATTGAATGGGCACGTGCACTTTCGGTTATGCAGAATCACCTACTATTCGATTGTATATCATTGGCCTTGGCCAAACCATATGTCACGCCCCGCACCCTCTGCGGCGCGCCACATCCCTCTTGACGGTTGATTTGAGTGCGACGTCCCAGGACACGTCGCCGACCTAACACCTAACACAAGGATCATACACAAGCAGAAGCAGAACAAATAGTAATGCCCGGACAGAAAACAATATGAGAACAAAGACATCACAACAGAAATTATCGATTACAAAATATACACTTTTATACATATAGGGAAACCTTTACAATATCCATTTTCAGCCAAAATATACATCCAAGGTACAACAGCAAAAGCAGATCACAACCACCACACTAGTCAAAAGGAGAGGCGACTAGGGGAAACCTATCAGCAAAAGGGGAAAGGATGACTAAATCCAAAAAGTGTCAGTCCTCGCTACACTGGAAGGGGGATCTATCCTAGGGCTCCAAGTCGGGGTCTGAGCTCAACGTTTCTGAAGAGCTCTCGGACAGCTCCTGGTCCTCGTCTAAACTAACTGCCTCGGACTCGGTCTCCGCCACTAGGTCCTCATCTATCTCCATCGGCTCCATTGCCTCCACGTCCATTAGCTCCGGGGCTAGATCAACAATCTCGGGCTCAAAGTTCACACCATCTAACTCCTCATCCTCCTCTCCTAACTCAGGTCCTTCGTCTATCTCCCAGCTCATATCCATCTCCGAGTCGGGGTCAACCACATCTCTGTTAGGGCACTGCGGATCTAGCTCGTCCTACCTGTTGAATGGGATATCCATAGAACGGAGGAGCCTGTACTCCCCCCCAAAACAGTCTCTAAAACACCAGGCCACGTACTCATGGGTCTCAAAATGCGTGGCTCCTACATTTACCCAGACTAAAGTGTAATGCCTAAGAAACATTTCCCCATTCCCTATGGGGTGGACCGACATGGTGTGCTCGAGGTGCTGCGGAATCCCATGTCGTACCGGTGCATCTGGCACCTCCGGCATCGTCATGGTCTGGGGTCTGAAAAGTTGGGTTATTCAACCGTGAGACGAATCTCAACAAGTAAAAACCCACTAAACCTAAACTAGGCTAACATGCACCTCTTGACGGGAACAAAACTCAATCAAATAACAACCACTGACCTAGGCCCTCGGGCCCAGATTGCACTTACCGATGACCCTGCAGGTTAGGCAATTTAAAGTAATAATCAAGCACATACACGGTCACACGTGCGTAAATACGCATGCTCATGCTCCTTAATGTTCGTGCCACGTGCCAATCACCGAATCTTGCATACCCTTACACAATCCATGCATTCTTATGTATGCCAATGCATCAATGTAGTACAAGCGCGCGTATTTGGATTATAAGATAGAATCACTTGGGCACGTCCCATACCATGCCTAGCAATTTCACCACATAATCTAATACTTTACAGATTATCTGATTTTCACGGCCCACTGGCCCAAACTCATATACAACACTTCGTGGCCAGCGTAAAAACGCCCCCGGCCCAGTGTCTCTAGCCTGCTATAAAGTGCATGAGGCACAACACCAATCTCCTTACGAACCAAGCCTGCTACAAAGTACATGAGACCGGTCGTCTTCCGGACACACCAGGCATCGTCTTGCTACAAAGTGCATGAAGACGGAATCGACCTGAAGGCCACGACCCAAAGGCCTTAAGTGATCACACGGCACACTGCTCATTTTTATCTGAACCCGGCGTCAAGCGCATCGGGCAATTAAGGGTGATCACATGCTCATGGCAACATGCATTCTCGCACAGATCTCATCACATGCCTCACACTCAGCATGCATAATGCACAACCATGAATGTTCATACTCGGGCAATATGAAATGCACAAGAGCACTAATCATTGCATAGATGCGAGTTCAATCATTGTCAATCAATGAGCCCAAGCTAACCACATCACAACGTGCTCAATTGCCCAAATCACACTCCGCACAAAGTTGATCACACGATCACGCGACATGGCAGAGTACAAATAAGCACCAAAGCACACAAATCATCCAAATCGAGTACTACAACTATCCAATCAAATACCCGGGCCATCCCAACACCTTAATCGAGTTAATCCATCCACTTGTTGACACCTAATTCATTAATTTCCAATATGGAAAGCCACCAATTGGCCTTGTCCCGGCCTCTAATCCACTTCAATTTCCTCTTGATAACTCATCAATGCCACCCCGGCTCTCACCAATCTAACAATAATCCATAATTAACCTTAAATAATCCTCAATCAACATAATTATCCACTAATTACTCACTAACGACACCCTAACCCGATCTAAAGGGCATTATCGTCCTAATTAAGGTTTATTGGTTAATATTCACCTAATCTCGGGTCACAGCTATGAGAAACGATAGTCAATTACCGGTGTACGGTAAATCGGCGGCGGCATTTCCGGCGGCGGCGGCGGCAAGCGGCGGCTCACGGTAGCTCCCCGGGCTGACACGGCTAGCGGCTCACGGTGGGGAAGACGGACGAATGGCAGGCGGTAGTCGACGTTGTGAGGCAGCGGCACGGCGATGAACGGCGGCGACGGGCTCACGGTGGCGTGGCCTCCAAGCGGCCGGGAGAGGAAGGGAAAGGGGTCGGCAAGGGTGGCGGTGAACGGAATGGCGTGGGTGGCGGCGCTCCGGGAAGCGGCTCAACGGCGGAACGACAAATGAAGGCGAGCAGTCGGCTCCGGCGATCCCGCGCCCGAGGGGAGAGAGAGAATACGGGAGGGAGACGGTGAGGATGGTGGTGGCACGGCTTGAACAACGGTGGCTCGGTGACGGCGCGGCTGGCGGGACGACGGCGGCGAACCGGCGGCGTTGGTGGCGGTGAATGAGGAGAGAGGGATGGCCAGCGTGAGAGAGGAAGGAGAGAGAGAGGGGAGAGTTTGGCTTGAGGGAGAAGAAATGTGAGGAGAGAGAGAGGGAAGAAGAGCTTAATAGTGGGAGTTGGTGGGAGTGGGTGACAAGTGTCACCAATCCAAGACACTTGACCCACTTAACCTTGATCCAATGGTTACCATTCTTCCTAGTCCAAAAATTGAAGGGGTAAATGGTCATTTCTCCATTCCACTAAGGCTTGTCTCTTGTCCTTTAAATCCATTAATTAATCCCCTTGAATTACTCAAAATTCGGAACACTAAATAAGGCTTAGGGGTAAAGTCGTCATTTGTCCGATTTCGGGCCGAAATTCCATTTTTCGACCAGACTAACCCCCTATATAAATGGCCAACCCAAATTGACGTCGTCCTTACGAAACTAGACCAGTAAACCCTCGAAAATCAACCTTAAAGTCCGGATCAAATTCCACGATCAAACTAATTAAATCTCAATTTTCGAATCTCTTACTAACGGGCGACTGTTTAGGGGTTACGCGTATCGACCTAAGGTTACTGAATCACGACGGCCTTGATCACCGGGAGAACGAGAAGAATTATCACTAGTTCCTGAGATCACGATCTTTCGGTTTAAGTTCGGGACTGGTTGGCCACGTGCACTTTCGGTCTTACAGAATCACCTACTATCCAATCGTACATCATTGGCCTCGGCCAAACCGAGTCCACTACATTCCAAAGATCGGCCTGCGTTGGCCCAAAATATTTCCTCGTCGTTTCTCGGAATCAGTGTCCAATACATGATCGGGTCCTTGGTCCACGTACCGTTATCCTAGTTAGCCATTCCCATCTGGTCAGTATCTCGGGAGTGATCAGCTCCGGGCGAGACTTACGAAAATGAAATAATAGATAAGACTCGCTTTATTGATTTCCGAAAATTGGGTCAAAATTCAGGATGTTACACCATATCCGTCACTCTTTCCCTAAGATCGGTCCGCATTGGCCCAAAATACTTCATCATCGTTTCTCGAGATCGGTGTCCGATTCGCGATCGGGTCTCTGGTTCATGTACCGTTTTCCTAGTTAGCCATATCCCATTGGTTAGTATCTCGAGAGTGATTAACTCTGGGTGAGACTCACTAAAATGAAAGGCGAAATAATATCAATTTTATTGATCTCGGAATTACGTCAAAATTCGGGCTGTTACAACTCTTTCTCTCTTACAAAAATTTCGTCCTCAAAATTTACAATCTCATCTCATCTAATCAAACAAATGTGGATACTGACGTCTCATGGCTTCTTCGCTTTCCCATGTGGCGCCTTCTGTCGCGTGGTGCTCTCAGACAACTTTGACCATTGGGATAGTCTTGTTCCTCAGCACACAATCTTTTCTGTCTTCGATCCGGATTGGCCTTTCCACGTACGACACTCTGTCATCCACGTCTATTTCCTCGTACCTTAGAATGTGAGTCGGATCTGGTTCATACTTTCTTAACATCGACACATGGAAAACATTGTATACTTGGGATAAGTTGGGTGGCAAGGTAAGTCGGTAGGCCATATCACCAATCTTTTTCAATATTTCAAATGGTCCGACATACCTTGGACTGAGCTTTCCTTTCTTGCCGAATCGCGATAATCCTTTCATTGGCGACACCTTGAGAAATACATGATCTCCAACTTGAAACTCCAAGGGTCGTCATCTTTTATCGGCATAACTTTTTTGGCGGCTCTGTGCCATCCTCAGTCTGTCCCTAATAATTCCGACTGCTTCCACCGTCTGCTGCACTAATTCCGAACTAGTAATACTTCGTTCACCAACTTCGTCCCAGCACACCGGCGTCCTGCATGCTCTACCATATAGGGCTTCGAATGGTGCCATATGGATGCTCTGCTGATAGCTAATATTATAAGCAAACTCCACTAGATGCAATTATTCTTCCCATTTGTTTTGGAAATCAATTATGCAAGCTCTTAACATATCCTCTAAGGTCTGAATGGTCCTCTAAGACTGGCTGTCAGTCTGCAGATGATAGGCCATACTGAATTGTAACTTAGTTCCCATGGCTACTTGCAGACTCTTTTAGAAATTAGCCGTAAACCTTGGATCATGATCCGATGTGATCGTCACAGGTACTCCATGAAGACGAACAATTTGTCGCACATATACTTTTGCATATTTTTCCAGCTCCAGATCCTTTCGAACAGCCAAAAAATGCTATGATTTAGTTAAATGATCCACTATTACCCAAATAGAATTGTGTCCTCTTTGACTTCACGGCAATCCCATTATGAAATCCATCGTGATGTGCTCCCATTTCCACTCGGGGATTTCTAACGATCTCAATAATCCTCTAGGATTACAATGCTGAGCCTTTACTTGTTGGCATGTCAAACACTTGGCCACATGTTTGGCCACATCTTTGTTCATGCCATTCCACTAGTAATGTTGACGCAGATTCTGGTATATTTTTGTGCTACCTGGGTGGATAATATACTGGCTTCGATGAGCTTCGCTTAAAATCTCCTCCTTGAGTCCTTCATCATCTAGTACGCATAGTCGTCCACAAAATTTCAAAGTCCCATCATCAGACACCTGGAAATCAGACTTCATTTTTGCAACATCCATTTCAACAATTCTTTGGATTTCTTGGTCCGTAGACTGCAGTTCCTTGATTCTAGCTTGAATCTCCGGTTCAATCCGTAATACAGCTAGCAGGCTAGACATCTGGCTCACCTCAAATTTAAAATTTGAGTCCCTGAGCCTTTCTAATAAAGTCTACTCCTTGATCATCAGATGCGCAATGGTCGATTTATGGCTTAGAGCATCTACGACTCTATTTGCTTTTCTCTGATGATATAAAATGTCGCGGTCATAATCCTTTAGAAGCTCCATCCATCGGCGCTGCCTCATGTTCAATTTCTTCTGCGAAAACAAATATTTGAGGCTTTGATGATCAGTATAAATCTAGAACTTCTCTCCACATAGGTAGTGCCTCCAGATCTTGAGTGCCAAAATAATCACAGCCAGTTCCAAATTGTGTGTCGGATAGTTCATCTCATGCGGCCTCAATTGGCGTGACGCATAGGCAACTACCTTTCCATGTTACATCAAAACACAGCCCAATCCCCTTAACAAAGCATCACTGTAGATCTTGAATCCTCCAGGTCCAGATAGAATAGTCAACATAGGAGTGGTTGTCAACCTACGCTTCAGCTATTGGAAACTTTTCTCACATTTATCATCTCATTCGAATTTAATCTCCTTCTTTAGCAGCCTTGTCAATGGCATGGCTATTGATGAAAATCCTTCCATGAATCGCCTGTAATAGCCAACCAAACCAAGAAAACTCCGGATCTCCGTCACTGATGTTGGACTTGGCCACTTCATCACTGCTTCAATCTTAATTGGATCCACAGAAATTCCATCTCCCAAAATGACATGTCCAAGAAACGCCACCCGACTGAGCCAAAACTCACATTTGCCGAATTTGGCATACAGTGCATGCTCCTTTAAGGTCCGTAGTACTTCAACCAAGTGTACTTCGTGCTCCTCCAGGCTCTTCGAATACACCAGGATATCATCAATAAAAACTATCACGAACTGATTCAGGAATTCCTTGAACACTCGATTCATCAGGTCCATAAAAGCAGCTGCAGCATTCGTTAATCCAAAGGGCATAACTGTAAATTCATAATGCCCGTATCTAGTCCTGAAAGTAGTCTTGGGGATGTCCTCATTTCTGATCCTCAGCTGATGATATCCAGTCCATAGGTCTATTTTGGAAAACACTAAGGCTCCCTGTAACTGATCAAACAGGTCATCGATTCTCGGCAGTGGATATTTATTCTTTACTGTCACTTGATTTAACTGCCAGTAATCTATGCATAACCTCAATGTACCATCTTTCTTCTTTACAAATAGGACGGGCGCTCCCCATGGAGACGTACTAGGGAGGATAAAACTCTTGTCCAGCAATTCCTGTATTTGCACTTTCAGCTCTTTCAATTCAGATAAGAACATCCGATACGGCGCCTTCGAAATTGGCTCTGTCCTTGGCACTAATTCGATAACAAACTCCACATCTCGCTCCGGTGGTAAACCCGGTAATTCCTGAGGAAAGACCTCGGGGAAATTACATACTACGAGTATATTCTCCAACTTAGGTTCTACCATTGTTAGATCCACAACATTCACCAAATATCCTTCACACCCATCATCCAACAGCTTATTCATCTCAAGCGAGGAGATCCTAGGGATCGAGGTTCCTCCTCGGTTTCCCTAAAATACAAAACTAGAACATCCATCTTGATTAAATTGGATCGTCTCATCACTGCAATCTAATACAGCTTTCTGTCGGACTAACCAGTCCATTCCTATAATCACATCAAAATCAAACATGGCCAATACTGCCAAGTCGATACTCTCTTCCTTACCCCCAATAACCATCTTACAATTGGGGCATCCAAATGAGACTAACAGGTTATCATTCATTGGAGTCAACACACTTAACATAGTCTCAAGCAACACTGGTTCAACCCACTATTTTAATAAACTGCTCTTAAATGAAAGAATGGGTCGCCCCCGGATCAAATAGTGCATATACAGCATGATCACATAAAGAAATCATACATGTGACCACACCTGGCGCATTCTCCGCTTCTTTGCGCACCACTGCATAGACCCTTCCTTGCGCTTGTGGCCTTCCCTATATAGCCGATGGGGGATTTCTGGCTTGATTCCCCACTCGGGGCTGCTGCGATTGCAATTGGGGTCCATAAAGACGTTATTGTGGGCAATTCCTGATTTGGTGTTCTAAGCTCCCACATCTAAAGCACGCTCTAAACCTACTCGGCTGGGGACTCAATTTGCCAATATTTCTCCTAACTAGCAGGACAAATCGTCTGTTGCCTGTCGCTGGTTTCTTCCCATAGCGATGATTGTCTCTGTTCTGGGCGAACCGCGATCCCGAGGCAGCTACCCTTTCTAGTTGGTCCCGCTCGATGATTTGAGCCATTCTATACATTTCTCCATAATCCTTAATGTCGTGCGATAAAATTTGATTTCGAAGATCCCGCTTTAATCCATCCCTGAACCTTCGAGCCCTATCTTTGGGATTTTCCACCATAGTCAATGCAAATTTTACCAACCTTGCAAATTCTGCTTCATACTGGTCCGCGGTCATCTGACCTTGGCGCAAACGCATAAATTCCATTAATTTCTTTTCTTGAGTGTTCTCCGAGAAATACTTTTCATAAAAATTCTTAACAAATACGATCCAAGTCGGGGTCGTTCCCTCTGGAAATACCCTACCTTCTATGGCATTCCACCAATCATTGGCATCGTCCTATAACTGATAAACCGTCAATGTTACTTTTTCTTCATCATTGCACCCCAAAACCTTAAAAGTTTTCTCCAGTTACTCCAACCATCTTGGCGCAGTTTCGAGGTCACCGCGACCATGAAATCTAGGCGGCTTTAGCTTTATAAATTGCTCTACTAACTAGGGTATCTGTCTAGCCCCCGCTGGTTGAGCTTGCCCTTGATGGGCCTGATTTCCTCCCACACCTGCAATCGGTGCAGCTTCAGCAGCCTAGGCATAAGCTGTGGCCCTTTCTTGAGCTTGCAATCCCATGATATGCCCTATTTCTCACAAGGTCTCCATTACTTCATCAAACCTGGGGTCCATAGCTTCTCGACCTTCAGTGCTAGAATGGCCTTGGGTTCCTTTCCCCTTCTTTTACTGATTCTCACAATTCAGCTACTCAACTACCTGCTATAATTCCACTAAGGAATTAAAGACTTAAACCAATCTATCCCAGTCTAAGTCCTAAGCAGGTATCAAAACAACAACCAAACAATCAACATGTGGCTTAACAAGAATCATCCAACACATCACCCAGGGGATTCATCGACTCACCTCGGGTCCTGCCGCACCTGCACTTTACGGGTCACACAGCCAAGCAGTTCAAACACAATCACATGCAGTCAGGAGGTACATGTAGCACACAAGGTCACCTTACTAGATACCCAAGGTCTCATCGCTCCTTATCACTCCAGGCTTCGACCTAATTGGACCGAGCTAACCTTACTCTAATACCAATTCAGACCGGGATGTCACGCCCCGAACTTCACGGCACGCGAACATCCATACATTGGTCAATTTATGTGCGAAGTCCCAAGACCAGTCGCTAACCCAACACACAAATTAAACATAGAGAGTAATACATAAGCGGAAGCATTAAATAATTAAACACCCGAACACAAATGAATAAGACCAAAGATAGCACAACCTCAGCATTCATATATAATATATTAAAATATTTACAATATCCATTATACATACATAAAAAACAATAGAAACGGTCGGAGGCCAAAACATTAAAAATGGTTCTATGGCCACAGTGCTAAGGTGCTACTACGAGGGCTCCACTCAAAAAGTCGCTGGCCCAGCCTATACGATATGCAGACTGGTTTAAGATACTCAATCTGGGTCAAATCCGAAAGAGTCAGAGGAACTCTTTAAAAGCTCCAACTCAGTGTCGACCCCTAAAGATCCTCCAGCTGATCCGTCTTCCTCGGACTCCATCTCCTCTAGCTCGTCCTCTAAATCAGGGTGCATCACTAAGTGTAATTGCTTCGGATCATCCTCATCCTCGTCCATTGGCTTAGGTCCTGAATCTTCTTCTCCCGAATCTTCCTCCATCGACTCTAACTTGTCCATCTCCACTACATTCGATTTGTGCTCAGACTCCGTCTCCTGATCCGAACTCTCTAAGTCTCCATCGGGACATTGGGGGTCAAAGCTCCCAAACTCATTATACGGTACCTCAAAAGATCTAAAGGGTCTATAAGTCCCGTCAATATCTCTAATGCACTACCAAATATAAGTATGAGCCTCATCAAAATTTGTGCCCGCATCGACCCAAACGATAGATAGGTATCTAACAAAAGTGTCTCCACCTCTAGCCGGGTATTCAGTCTCCTCCCGATCTATATGGAAGGGAATCCCAAAATGAACTGGTATGCTTGCCATCTTCACGGTCGAGGATCTGAAAGGTTGGGTTTGAATAACTATGAGACGAATCTCAGTAAGTAAAAACCCATAAACCTAAACTAGGCTAATATGCACCTCCTGACAGGCAAAACAGACACAACAAAACAATATACCAGTGACCTAGGCCCTTGGACCCAGATCGTGCACACGAATGACCCTGCAAGTTAGTCGATTCAACGAAATAATCATGGCACATACACGACATACTTGACCCCACATACGCCATACGCATGCTCAAGCTCTTCAGTGTCCATCTTGCACACGATTCACCAGATTACCCATAATCGCCCACTATCGCCCACTATCACCCACTAATCAAAGCACTCTGGCATATACATGTGGTCACACAAATGGCTATGCTCACAATCCGGTCCAAATGACACTTTGGCATGCTGCTCAAATTTTCAATTAATCACGACCCGCATAAAACGCATCAGGTCTCTTTTTTTAATCACAACACTCCGTGGCCCGCGTTAATGCCTCAACTGGCCCAATGTCTTCTAGCTCGTGTCAAAATGCATCAGGCACAATATCGCTCTCCTCACGAACCAAAACCCGCGTAAAACGCATTAGGTTGGTCGTTTTCCAGACGTACCGAGCATCGTCCGGCGTAAAACGCATTAAGATGGTACACCCCGCGTAACACGCATCAAGGCACTATGTGATCACACAATCATGCAGCCAATTATTATCTAAACCCCGCGTAAAACGTATCAGGGTATTTTAAGTTATCACATGCACGTCAAGTATGCATTCTCGCACAATGGCAATTCATTTCAACTCATTCTTGGCATGCAAAGTGCTTAATCATTCACAAAATGTCCAATAATGCCATAACATACTGAATACCCAACAAACACGCTCAATTCAGCCAATTAATCTTACTTGTGCATTTTCTAATTGGCGATAAAAGAAAAATGCACCCACCGAGTCAAGGGATTTCACATCAACTCTAAACCAACCACACCCGGCATTGTCTGGTCACGCGACCAAGCGACATGGCACACTAAAATTTACCTCAATTAAGCTCACAAATTAGCCAAATTATCAATTACACACGGCAAGCTTGAGAATTCAATATTAGGCATTTAATCAACAATTTCTGGCCTAATTAAACCAATATGGACAGCCTTTAAACCGGCCTTTTTCTCAGTCTATAGTCACTTCAAAATACTCTATTGGGCCCCAAACAACTTCACTAATTTAGTCCAATCCAATTACGCACTAATTAGACCTTAAACAACCTAATTAACCATTAATCCTATCTGGAAAATGCTTGACTAGTCCTAATTAGGGATTAGGAGTTAATACTCATTTGATCCTCAATTAACGACAATGAGAATGAGCCGCTGATCATCGATGAACGGCAAGACCGGCGGCGACGTTCTGCTGGTGGTGACGGCGGCGGCTCACGGCAGCTACGGCCCATGGCGATCCCTGGCGATGCTCGGTTTCCAATGACCCGAACGGCGGTGAAGATGATGATAGAGAGGATGATTCTCAGCTCGAGATGGTGGTGCATGGCGAGGGCGGCAGCGACCGTACGAGTGACTCACAGCGACTCTGGCGGCGATGGTTCGGCCGGCGGTCCTCACGGCTGGAACAGGGGAAAGATGGCAGGGAGAGAGAAAGAACGGGATGATGGTGGGGATGATAAGACGAGGTCCAGCGAGGCAACGGCACCAGCGAACGGCGACGAACGGCGTCCGGTCTTCCGGCGAGCGACGGCGCCCACACGGTCGAGGAAGGGAGACGGCACAAGGGGAAAGAGAGAGAAGGAACGAGATAGCTGGATGAGGTTGATGGTGGTAGCGAGGTGAGGCTATGATGGTGGCTGGCATGGCGGCATGCAATGGCGAGTGACGCTCGGCTTGCTCCGGCGAGAAGAAGCAAACGGCGACGGCGACGGCGATGGCGATGACGAAGGGGAAGGACGATCGTGGTGGAGGAGATGGCCAGGGAAGTGAGGAGAGAGAAGTCAAAGCTGGTCAAGAATGGGGGTTAGTAAAGTCCACATGTCACTCATCCACTTCACTTGATCATTTTACCCCTCATCCAAGGGTCCATATTTAATTCTATCCAATAATGCAAGGGCAAAGTGGTCATTTGGCTCAATTATTGATGTTTATCCAAATTTAATAAATACCTTAATTTAATTTCCAAAATTAGGAGCCAAAATTAACCTACGGGCAAAATAGTCATTTTTCCGGTCCCAGGTCGAAATTCCATTTTTCGCCCGTACTAACCCAAATGTGTATGGCCAACATAATATGGCATCGGATTCATAAAAATAGTTGCACAAGCTCTCAAAAATTGACATCGAAGTCCGGGTCCAATTTCATGACTAAAACTCGCTAGATTTCAAATTTCAGGGTTTCTCACTAACGGGCGACTGCTTAGGGGTTGCGCGTATCGACCTAGGGTTATCCGAGTCATGTCGGTCCTGGTCATTGAGAGAGAGAGAAATTATCGCTAGTTCCAAAGGTTGTGATCGATCGGTTTAAGTTCGGGACTGGTTAGCCACGTACACTTTCGGTTGTGCAGAATCACTTGCTATCCGATTGTACATCGTTGGCCTTGGCCAAACCATACTTGTCACTCTTTCCCTAAGATCGGCCCTCGTTGGCCCAAAATACTTCCTCATTGTTTCTTGAGATTGGTATCCGATTCGCGATCGGGTCTCTAGTCCATATATCGTTTTCCTAGTTAGCCATACCCCATTGGTTAGTATCTCGAGAGTGATCAACTCTAGGTGAGACTTACTAAAATGAAAGGCGAAATAATGTCAATTTTATTGATCCCGGAATTACGTCGAAATTCGGGCTGTTACAGGCGAAGCAGAGTATTGGTGGGAAGGGACTAGACTCGCCCTGGGAGACGAAGATACGACAATTTCTTGGGAAGATTTTACAAAAGCCTTCAACACTCAATTCTTCCCGAGGTCATTCCAAGCGAAGATGAGGGATGACTTCATACACATATCTCAGGGTGACTCTACAGTGATGGACTATGCAAGTCGCTTCAACCAGTTAAGTAGGTTTGCGAAACATTATGTAGATGATGAAGAACTTAAAGTTGAACATTTCCAAAGAGGCCTTCATCTTAATATACGTTTTAAGCTCGTACCTCTTGAACTGACCACATACAATGATGTCTTGGAACGAACGATCAAGGTGGAACGGTACAAATTAGAGCGTGACACACAGGGTGTTCATCAACAAAAGAAGCCCAAGTTTACTGAGTTTCAAGGAAGTCATGTAAGTGGCAATATTAATCGAAGAAGTAATAACCTACCAGGGAAGTTTAGAGCCCAGAATACTCGCAGCCCATGTACTACATATGGAGGGTATCATGGCGGTGAGTGTCGCTGGAAAACAGGAGTGTGCTTCTTATGCGGGAAAGCAGGACACATACGGTGTGATTGTCCTACACAAAGGAATTCTATAGCTGATAATAGAACATGTCATCTATGTGGACAATGAGGACACCTAACACATCGTTGCTTCATGCGAAGGAATGCTCCTTCAGTTGATAAGCCCCAAGAGAACTCGCAAAGACAGAGGACAAGTGGGAAAGTTTTTGCGATGACAAAGGAGGATGCAGCGGCATCTAACGCAGTTGTTGCAGGTAATATTTCTATTGCCTTGCAATGTGCTTATGTGTTATTTGATTCCGGTGCTACGCATTCCTTTGTTTCTATTGAATTTGCAAAGATGCTTGATATGTTGCCTGAGCCTCTTGAATATGAATTGCATGTCAATACTCCTACTGGTGATTTCTTGGTTGTTGATCATGTGTTCAAGGGATGTGCGCTCCAAATTAATAATGTTGAAATGCCTATGGATCTAGTGGAGTTAAATGTTCGAGATTTCGATATTATTATAGGGATGGATTGGTTATCCACGTACCATGCTACTATTGATTGTTTTTCAAAGAAAGTAATTTTTAGACTTCCGTGTCAACCCGAATTCTCTTTTTCATGAAGTTGTAAAGACACTTTTCCAAGGTTGATATCGGCTTTGCAAACAAAGAAACTTTTGAGAAAGGGTTGTAGTGGTTATTTGGCTTGTGTAAAAGACACAACCAAGGTTGTAGCAAAGTTGGAAGATGTTCTAGTTGTTAGAGAATTTCCCAATGTATTTCCCGAGGATTTACCAAGTTTGCCTCTTGATAGAGAAATTGAGTTCTATATTGATTTGATTCCCGATACGGCACCTATCTCTAAGGCACCATATCTAGTGGCACCTACCAAGTTGAAAGAATTGAAAACGCAATTGCAAGAGCTTTTGGATAAAGGTTTCATCAGACCTAGTGTCTCACCTTGGGGAACTCCAGTTTTATTTGTGAAAAAGAAGGATGGTAGTATGAGGCTTTGTATAGACTACTGAGAACTTAATAAGGTGACGATCAAAAACAAATATCCTTTACCCCGAATTGATGATTTATTTGATCAACTTCAGGGAGCTCAAGTCTTTTCTAAGATCGACCTTCGTTCTGGATTTCGTCAATTTAAAATAAAGTGGATGATGTGCCTAAAACTGCTTTCAGAACAAGGTATGGCCATTATGAATTCCTCATCATGCCTTTTGGTCTAACAAATGCGCCTGCTACTTTCATGGACTTGATGAACAGGGTATTCAAAGAGTATCTAGATAAATTTATTGTGGTGTTCATCGATGACATTCTAGTGTTTTTGAAGAGTTTGGAGGATCACGAACAACACTTGAGGTTTGTCCTACAAACTTTGCACAAGAAGAAGTTGTATGCTAAATTTAGTAAGTGCGACTTTTGACTTGATCATAGAGAATTCTTGGGTCATGTAATCTCAAAAGATGGCATATTAGTAAATCCAAAGAAAGTTGAAGCAGTTGTTCAGTGGAATCGCCTTACTATTGTTACAAAAGTGAGAAGTTTTCTTGGGCTAGCTGGCTATTACAGGCGATTTGTAGAGGGATTCTTAAAGATCGTTGGTCCACTTACTCGCTTAACTCAAAAGGGAGTTAAATTTGTATGGTCGGATCAATATGAAAGCAGTTTTCAAGAGTTAAAGAGGCGGTTAGTGTCAGCCCCTATATTGACTTTACCTTCAGTGTCACGCCCCGCGCCCTCCGCGATGCGCCACATCCCTCCTCTTGGTCAATATGAGTGCGACGTCCCAGGAACCGTCGCCGACCCAACACCCAGTACAGAGATTCATGCACAAGCGAAAGCAGAACAAATAATAATAATACCCGGACAGAAAACAATATGAGAATAAGGATAGCACAACAGAAATTACCAAATATAAAATATACACTTTTATACATATGCAAAAGCTTTTACAATATCAATTTACAATCAAAATACACGAACCCAAATATAACAACAAAAGCGGACCACGGCCACCACACTGGTCAAAAAGGGAGAGGTGACTAAGGAGGACTAAATCCCAAAAAGTGTCAGTCCTCGTTCCACTGGAGAGGGAATCTATCATAGGGCTCCCAGTCGGGATCTGAGCTCGATGCCTCTGACGAACTCTCGGATATCTCCTAGTCCTCGTCAGAACTGACTGCCTCGGACTCAGTCTCCATCTCTGGATCCTCGTCCACCTCCATAGGCTCCTCTGCCTCCACATTCATCGGCTCCGGGGCCGGATCAGCAATCTCGAGCTCAAAATCCATACCTCCCAGCTCTTCGTCCTCCTCTCTTAACTCGGGTCCCTCATCTATCTCCCAGCTCACCTCCATCTCCGTATCAGGGTCAACTATGTCTCCATTAGGGCACTGCGGATCTAGCTCACCCTCCCCGTTGAATGGGATATCCATAGAACGGAGGGGTCCATACTCCTCTCCAAAACGGTCCCTAAAGCACCAAGTCACATACTCATGGGTCTCAAAATGTGTGGTCCCTACATCTACCCAAACTAACGTATAGTGTCTAAAAAACATTTCCCCATTCCCTATGGGGTGAACCGACATGGTGTGCTCGAGATGCTGCGGAATCCCATGTCGCATCGATGCATCTGGCACCTCTGGCATCGTCAGGGTCTAGGGTCTGAAAAGCTGGGTTATACAACCGTAAGACGAATCTCAGCAAGTAAAATCCACTAAACCTAAACTAAGCTAACATGCACCTCCTGATGGGAACAAAACTAAATCAAACAACAACCACCGACCTAGGCCCTCGGGCCTAGATCGCACTTACCGAGGACCCTGCAGGTTAGGCAAATTAAAATAATAATCAAGCACATCATCGGGCATACGCAGTCACACATGCGTCATACGCATGCTCATGCTAGTAAATATCTGGATCACATACCCATCACCGAGTTTCACACATATTCATACTCGTCCATGCATTCTTATGTATGCCGATGCATCAATGTGGTATAAGCACGCGTATTTGGATTATAAGATGGAACCGCTTGGGCACGTCCCATACCATGCCTAGCAATTCCACCACATAATCTAATACTCTATAGATTTACTCATTATCTGATCTTTCCACGACCCACTGGTCCAAACACATAAACAACTCTTCGTGGCCAGCGTAAAAACGCCCCCGGCCCAGTGTCTCTAGCCTGTTACAAAATGCATGAGGTGCAACACCGATCTCCTTACGAACCAAACCTGCTACAAAGTGCATGAAGACGGAATCGACCCAAAGGCCATGACTCGAAGGCCTTAAGTGATCACACGACACACTGCCCAAATTTTATCTGAACCCAGCGTCAAGCGCATCGGGCAATTATAGGTGATCACATGCTCATGGCAGACTCGCATTCTCGCATAATTTTCATCACATGCCTCACACTCGGCACACACGTAATGCGCAGCCATGAATGCTCATACTCGGGCAATATGTAATACATGTGAGCACTAACTATCACATAAGCATAAACCCGATCAATCATCGAACAAAGATCTGAAACACATCACTTAACAACATGTTCACTTGCCCAAGTCACACTCCGCACCAAGTCGATCACACAATCATGCGACATGGCAAGGAACAAGCAGACACCAAAGCACCCAAATCACTCAAATGGAATACTATGACTATCCAACCAACTACCCGGGCCATCCTGACACTTTAATCGAGCTAATCCATCAACTTGTCATCACTCAATCCATTATTTGCCACTATGGACAGCCACTACTTGACCGTGTTTCGACCTCCAATCCACTTCAATTTCTCCTTGATAAGCCAATAATGTCATCCCGGCACTTTCCAATCAAGCAATATTTCATAACCAACCTTAATCACACTAATTATCACTAACGACACCCTAACCTGATCTAAAGGGCATCATTGTCCTAATTAGGGTTTAGAGGGCATTACTCACTTAAACTTGGTCTACGACGACGGGAAAACGGCGGCCAATTACCCGTGAACGGTAAATCGGCAGCGGCGTTTCCGGCGGTGGCGACGGCAAGCGACAGCAGCTCACGGACAGCGGCGGCAAACGGCGGCTCTCACGAACGGACACGGCTGGTGGCTCAAGGCGGAAGAACGGACGAGCGGCAGATGGTGGTCGACGGCGTGAAGCGACGGCGCGGTGATGAACGGCGGCGACGGGCTCACGGCGGCGACGGCTCACGGCGGAATAGCCTCCAAGCGGCCGAGAGTGGAAGAGAAAGGGGTTGGCGAGGGTGGTGGTGAGACAGTCGGTGACGAAACGGCGGTGGCGATGGCGGAACGGCGGCGGAAACGGACCGGCATTGGCGGTGGAACGGTGGTCTCGGCGTGGACGGCAAAGGGTGGCTGGCGAAGATGAAGAGGGAGAGAGAGGAAGGTGAGATTGGCTTGGTGATGAAGAAAAATGAGGAGAGAGAGAGAAGAGTGAGGGCTTATAGTGGGGTGGTTGAGGTTAGGTGACAAGTGTCACAAATCCAAAGGCTTAGACTTTTCACCCTTTGATCCAATGGCCATCATCTCTTCTAGACCAATAATTGATGGGCAACAATGTCATTGCTCACTCCACTAAACCTTGTCTCTTTGTCCATTAAATCCATTAAATAATCCTCCACTAACTCTCAAAATTCGGATCACTAAATAGGCTTGAGGGGTAAAGTCGTCATTTGTCCGATTCCGGGCCGAAATTCCATTTTTCGACCAGACTAACCCCCTATATAAATGGCCAACCCAAATTGACGTCGTCCTTGCGAAACTAAACTAGTAAACCCTCAAAAATCAACCTCGAAGTCCGGATCAAATTCCACGATCAAACTAGTTAAATTTCAATTCTCGAATCTCTTACTAATTGATGGCTGTTTAGGGGTTACGCGTATCGACCTAAGGTTATCTGAGTCGTGACGGCCTCGATTACCAGGAGAACGAAATGAATTATCGCTAGTTCCGGAGATAACGATCATTCGGTTTAAGTTCGGGACTGGTCGACCACGCGCACTTTCGGTCTTACAGAATCACCTGCTATCCAAGCATATGTCGTTGGCCTTGGCTGAACCGAGTTCGTTACCTTCCGAAGATCGATCTACTTGGCCTAAAATATTTCCTCGTCGTTTCTCGAAATCGGTGTCCAATTCACGATCGGGTCCTTGGTTCACGTACCGTTATCCTAGTTAGCCATTCCCATTTGGTCAGTATCCCAGAAGTAATCAGCTCCAGGCGAGACTTACGAAAATAAAATAATAGATAAAACTCGTTTTATTGATTTCCGAAAATTGAGTCGAAATTCAAAATGTTACATTCAGGAACTACTGGCTTCATAATTTACTGTGATGCATCTAAAGAAGGTTTGGGTTGTGCTCTTACGCAAGATGATAAAGTCGTTGCCTATGCTTCTAGACAATTGAAACCACATGAGAAGAATTACCCCACTCATGATCTCGAATTAGCAGCGGTTGTGTTTGCTTTAAAAATATGGCGGCATTATTTGTACGATAAAAGATGTGAAGTTTTTACCGATCACAAGAGTCTGAAGTATATTTTTACCCAGAAAGAGCTAAACATGAGGCAAAAAAGATGGCTAGAACTTCTAAAGGATTATGATTTGTCTATTAATTATCATCCAGAAAAAGCTAACGTGGTAGTGGATGCCTTGAGTCGTAAGTCCTTTGGAAATATGACAACTTTACTTATTTCTCAAAAACCTATTCTTGAAGACATGAGGAAGTTGGACTTGGAGGTATTAGTGCATCAGCTTGGTGCTTGTTTAGCTAATCTTCGAGTGCAACCAACATTGATTGATAGAATTAAGACCAAACAAAATGAAGATCCTCAGCTGCAGAAATTCAGAGAAGGCGTGGAAGCTGGAGGACAAGCAGACTTCAATATACACATAGATGGGTTCTTGAAGTTTCGTGGTTGTCTATGTGTTCCTGATGATTCAGAATTGAAAAAGGAGATATTGCAGGAAGCTCACAGCACTAGATTCTCAATTCATCCTAGAAGCACTAAAATGTATAGAGACTTGAGAGAGAACTTCTGGTAGGTCAATATAAAGAAGGATGTTGTAAGATTTGTTGACCAATGCCTAGTTTGCCAACAAGTGAAAATTGAACACCATAAACCAGATGGACAGTTACACCCTCTAGAGATACCTAAATGGAAATGGAAGCATATCACCATGAACTTTATAGTTGGTCTACCGAGAACGCCAAGTTGTAAGAATGCTATATGGGTGATTGTTGACCCATTGACTAAGTCCGCACACTTTTTGTCATACCAATTCGGCCTTTCAATGGAAGACATGGCAAAACGATATGTTAATGAGATAGTGAAGCTGCAAGGAGTTCCAGTAAGCATTATTTCTGATAGGGATCCTAGATTTGTATCTAACTTTTGGAAGAGTGTACAAGGAGCATTGGGTACTAAACTCAACTTGAGTATAGCTTTTCACCCGCAAACAGATAGGCAGTCAGAGAGAACGATCCAGACATTAGAGGATATGTTGAGATCCTGCATCATTGACTTTGGAGGTTCTTGGGATGTACATCTACACTTGGCAGAATTTTCTTATAACAATAGCTATCATTCTAGCATTAAGATGGCACCTTTTGAAGCTTTGTATGGCCGGAAATGTAGAAGCCCTATTTGTCGGGATGATGTTGGTGAGAAAAGACTAACTGGTCCCGAGTTCATTCAGCAGTCAGAAGAGAAAGTTAGGTTGGTTCGGGAACGCCTCAAAACGGCTCAAAGTCGTCAGAAAAGTTATGCATATCTTAAAAGACGCAATGTGGAGTTTAGTGTGGGAGATCATGTATTTCTGAAAGTTTCTCCTACGAAAGGTGTTATGAAATTTGACACGCATGGAAAGTTAAGTTCAAGATATGTGAGACCATTCTTGATCTTAGAGAAGATTGGTGAAGTCGCTTACAAACTTGCTTTGCCACCGGCATGTCAAGTGTTCATAATGTGTTCCATGTCTCTTTTTTACGTAAATATGTGCAAAATCCTAAGCATGTACTGGACTTTACACCATTGAGGTTAAGGGAGAACTTAACATATGAAAAGCAGCCTATTCGCATCGTCTATAGGAAGAATCAAGTGTTGCGACAGCGGACCATTCCTTATGTAAAGATACAATGGCTGAACCACACCGAGAGAGAGGCCACTTGGGAACTTGAGGAGGAGACAAGACGCAAATACCCTGACTTGTTCGATGATTAAGGCATGTCTAAATTTCGAAGGCGAAATTTTTTTAAGGAGGGGAGAATATAAAATATGGGTAAAAAAAAAAGGTCAACAAGTCAACCAGTCACAAAAAGCAATAGTGATGTTCAGCTCTTTTTAAGAAGCCAAGACCGCGGACAGAAACAGAAGAAAAGAGAGGAAAAGAGGAGAAAGGAGAGGAAAGGAAAGAGGAAGAAGAAAAAGTGAAAAGAGAAGAGGGTTTTGCACCGCAGGGGTCTCGCTAAACCGATTCGACTTCATAACGCAATGCTTCGTAAGTATTCGCACCCCTCGTTCAATTAATCGAAACATTTTTTGGGCTAGGGCTCGTAATTCGGAGTTATGTGTTATTCGAGCGGCGAAGTCCGATTTTTGAGTCGTTGAGCTACGTATTTTTATAGAATTGGTATTTTACGGTATTGCGGAGCTGTAAGATTTTACGGAACCTGATTTGGACTTACAGTTTGCCGAATATGAATTTTTGAAGTTGAATGCGCGTAGTGAATAGTGCGCGACCATTGGCTTTTAGGCTGATTTTCGTCGGTTTTTGACTCGATTTTGGAATGGCCAAGTTGGGATTCTTGTAGTGCTTGAGTGGGCTTTCTATCGACTATAAACTTGCTTGAAACGGGATTCGGTGGAGGAATTTATGGTGCGATCAAGTTTCGCATTCAAACTCCGCATTACAAACGGTTTGGATAATCGCTTTGGAGAAGCGATTTGTGGGCGCATTTGAGTTGTCTTGTTAGCGTTTAAGCGTCGTTTAACCGTTTCGTAGTTTTTTTTACTGGGTTTTGATGTCAATTCTCGTTTAATTGTTAGGATTACGAGATCATCGGTTCGAGTAAGCTTGGTTGTTTGATTTTTGGGGATTCTAGGTGAGTGGTACTATCTCTTCTTTGGTTTTATAAAAATCATATCTTGAAGGAATTATGATTCGATATAAATATATATATATATATATATATATTGAACTTAAAATAGCATTTTATTGCATAAATTGGAATCGAGCATTTACTATATGTGTGTGTGTGTGTGTGTGTGTTTGTGTGTATTGCATTACGAACTGATTCATAAAATGACTTCGGAAATGATTCAAGAAATGCCAAAATATATTTCTGGAGGTTGAGCTGTGTTGTGAGAAAGTTATTTATTTGGTTTGTGAAATGTATTATGGATTGGATTTCTGATATTAGATGATAATTGTTTAACACTCAATATCGCTGTGAGCCCAATGAGAGGCTTTGGGGGTATACATACCGGGTTTAGGATATTCTTCTGGGCTGAACTACCAACTTTGCAGGTGGAGACATTGCCAAAGGGGGAATCTTGATAGCCTTGTCACAAGACTTTGTATCGTGACTATGGTTAGATATTGAGCAATAGATTGATCGATGAAATGGACTATCGACGTTTGATGTGATATGAGATTAGTCAATGGAATGGACCATTGACATGGTGTTTATAGAGATTGATCAATGGACTTGACCATTAATAGTTTGAATTGTGATTGTGGATTTAAATGTGTATTTGTGACTTGTACAGACTTTTGATGAAATGAAATACTCTTATGTGATTCTATATGTATTTTAAACCTTAGGTTTGGCTTCTGAAGTTTTGGTATTGCTTTGTACACATGCATAGTAATTGCTCGATCTACTTAGAATAGATGTACTATTCACTGAGCTATGGTTGCTCATTCATCTCTTTCCCAATCTTTTCAGGTTCCTCGGCTAGTGGCCATTAGTACGAGAGCGCTATTATAGGGACATTGGGAGTTAGATTTTTTTGTATGACTTTTGGAGTTGTTTGTAAGGTTGTTGATAGTTTGTCGGGTTGGCTGAGTTCTTGATGTACATGTTCTTTTGGTGGATTATAGAAACTCTGATGTTGTAATTAATTCGTTGGTTTATCTGATATATATATATATTGATGATAACAGATTGTTGGTTATTGTTGAGGCTGCGTCTTTCATGAGGAAAGACGGCCATGTCATCCCCTTTTCTAGTTGTTTTTGGGGTGTGACACCATTAATGCTTCCAAAGAGGTACAGTTGACCACCTTAATCATTTTTCAGGCTATGGAACCTCTCAATTAAAGTTGATCGAAAAATATGAGACAAATTTTCACAATCTCTGACTGTGATGGATGCTAGACTACCGAATGATTCTTTAGGGAGTTCATTGTCACTACAAAAAAATAATGGATTAGCGACGGATTTTGCGACGAAAAATTTTGCAAAATCCGTCACAAATCGAATTTGTGACGAATTTAGCAACGGAAAAAATTCCATCGCTCTTAGGGTGTCGCAAAATTTTACGACAAAAATTTCAATATCCGTTGCAATTTAAAAGTTCGTCGCAAAATTCATCGCAAATTAGCCACGAACACTATCCGTCGCAAATTAGCGACGAACACAATTCGTATTCGTGACAAATTAGCTACGAACATAATTCGTCGCAAATTAGCCACGGAAAATATCCGTTGCAAAATTCGTCGCAAATTAGCGACGAACACAGTCTGTCGCAAATTAGCCACGAACAATATCCATCGCAAATTCGTCACAAATTAGTGACGAATACAATTCGTCGCAAATTAGCCACGAAAAATATCCATTGCAAAATTCGTTACAAATTAACGATGAACACAATCCGTCACAAAATTCGTCACAAATAATCCGTCGCAAATTTCATCGCAAAATTAGTCTCAAACTATTGGGTTCGACGTAGGGTTTCACATTTGTTAAAACGCAGCAGAATATATTTATAAAAAGGACAGGATCCATGTGTATATTGAAATCGAGATAAAAGTTTGATACGTACATTTTGCAAATCGAATGTAAATTGACAGTTGATTGTGTTTGGATTAGCGCCCCAAGTGTTGCGCCTCTACCGGTATCCACACACGCGAACAGAAGTCTCCAACGATCCAAGTGCTAGCTAAAGATCTTGAAGTTCCTTTTCTTCAACGCCTTTTGATTTTCGATACTTTGTCAAAGAACTTTAGACAGAGAATGATTCTCTATCTATTTATACAGTCTTATTATCCAGTGGAATTAAAAGAAGTGGGCCAGGCGATTTAGGCCCGCCAAACCGTCCACCTTCAATCGTACATTTAATCGTTATCTCATAACGCGCACGACCGCGTAGATAAGTTAAATAGAAGAATAAATTAAAATCTACTTCTTATTTTAAATAGATTCCGACGCACAAAAAATATTAACTCAGTTCGCTGTTTTGTGCAACCCTATAGATTCACTAAACATTAGCAATGTGCTCAAAATCCTTTTTGGCCCACAAGTCATAAGCGGTCTCTAGCAAGATATTATGACTACCTAAATATAGTGAATGTCGATTTTCCGACACAACCTAATCCACAACTAATATTAGAGTATCAACCTTGATTAATTCCTAAGGCAAACCACTAACACAAACTTTATACGTCGCAAAATCCGTCGTAAATTTGGCACGAACTTTGTTCGTCACAAATTTGTTGCAAAATTCGTCGCAAAATGTATTCGTCGCAAATTAGCCACAAACTGTAATGGTCGCAAAATTCGACACTAAATATTCTTCGCAAATTTTACACCATTTCGGCCATCAAATCTTGTCCATATCAATAGGTACACATTAATAAATATCATGTAATGCATTCAAAACAATCAAAGGATACGAGACAACCATAGATTCTGCTTCAAAAACAGAAAACGAATAAACCAGACAAAATGCCATATAATTGAAAAATATAACTGAAGGAAAGATGCTAGTCCGCAAAAAATAATGATATATGCAAAGTTGCAAAGTCTGACATGATACTATTTGATATCCAATCTTATAATACATTCAAAACATTCATAGGAGGCGGGACAATCATAGATTCTGTTTAAAAAACGAAAAATGGACAAATTAGACACAAGATTAGACAGCTTTGGTATTCGGCAGGACACCGAAAGCAATCACTTTTGTCGACATCTGATGAAATGTGGATACATAAATAACGATATTTAATTAGTGCAGAATATAAAAGAAGCGTTTACACATGGATATGGAACTAGGTATAAAAAAACAAGTAAGAGGGTTAACAAACAAACGTTTCAAGACAAACATTAATGTTCTTACATATGAATATGAGTCAACTTATGTCATAAAAGATTATGAAGCAAGCTGACCCCCGATTTTAAGAACCGAGAAAATCATCATCATCATCAGCAATCTCAGCATCATTGTCTCGCTCATCATTGTGCCCATCACCTATTAGATTGGGGGAGGTACAGGAGGAACCTCATAGCGATTGAGGTTGAGGTGTTGCATAACGATTTACATTTGTTGTTTCAAGTCATTTATTTCTTCGTCCTTCTATACAAGTATATTTTTCAGTTGGTTCATTTCTTGGGTCAATTGCTCGTCATATCGTGACCTCCTTCAACCAGTCGCATTGGATGATGAAATTCCAGCATCCTTCGGCATGTACATCCTTGACAAAGATCCCATCCTAAATATTTTTCCTTTTTTTATCCCACCCGTTGCCTCCACCTATAATGTCATATTGTCAACCGATAGCTCAGATGCAGCACAACCATCACTACCAATAGCATTGCTCATTAAAAATTCATCATATTTTTCCTACATTAACAATATAGATGAAATAAAATAACTTTATATATATCTACCATAAATATTAAAAGCATTAACGGTTTTCATTCTAGTTTCCATAAAGTCCAAAGTATAACCTTACATACCTTAATAGCTTTTGCTTGGTCGCCAGTCCATATTTTATCTTTTTTTTTAAATGTGCGTTCAAATGTAGTTGCAAATGTCGGTTTCGTCCCCAATTATTGTGCCTACAAAATGTAAACATGAATAGTTGAATTAAATTAACTTATAACTTATTTAATAGACTTACCAGTCGTTTGCGATACTCCCCAATATTGATAGAGCTCCCAGCATATGTGACAGACCCTTCACTAGAACTGGAAGATCGATTCTTTTTATTCTGCTTACTGATTTGCTGACTCTTTTCAGTTTTCCAAATTCTGTTAATTTTCGCCCAATTGTCAGCTGTAATGAAAGCCGGCTTCACTTGCTTAATCTTCGCTCCATTCATCACATTTCGTATAAAATCACCGACTTTTTTTTGAAAAATTCTTCTCACTTCATTCTCTTCCTGTTCATCTCACCTGAACTTCCGCTGCAATCAATACAAAAAAAAACTGAAAGTTATTATAATGATCACATATCCAATCAAACTTAGTTGGTGAGAAAATAGAATATCTAAAATTTACCTTGAACTCATTCCACCACAAATCTTTTACTTCTTGTGGAGCACTTCTGTAATTAATATACTGCACCATCTAATAATTTTTGACTATTTTATTCAGTTCCCTCACAACAAACGAAGCATCCGTGAATCTGCAAACATACGGATATTGTGCAACATCGACAATTCAGTTGACATCCATATCTAAAGCCATAAATATTACATATACTAAAAAAATGAAGTACTTGCGAATCTCCAAATGGGCATATTATGAATCGGTTATCTTCTTCACCTGTGTTTCCGTCATAATTCGATTGTTGCGCTGAATAATAAGGTGGAACGGAAGGAGAGAGAGCTAAAGAAGATGGAACTGGAGGAGATTCAATTCGCATGTGGCCAAGTCCCCTAACATGTTCTTGAGTGTTGGATGAAAGGCCAACATGTCCATATTGTCCATCAGCATATTGTGGTTAAGAGTTAGATGAAAGAATAGGGAAAGAGGAAAGGGACGGGGATGAGGACAAGGAAGAGATTGGTTTTCTATGTATATGACATCCACGTTTATACTGACAAGTAGAAAGGTTAGGCAAATATGTAAAAAAATATGAACACATATTACAGACACATAACGACGTACATGACGAAACTTACCATTTTGTTTCAGAAGCAGAAAATGTTTCCTCGAAATTAGCCAATGTCGAGTGTTTATAACGTGCAATTTCCTACGAACAAATATACTATGAATCGCACTTATTTTGATATTAAACATCAATATATGAGCACGATATGCCATGCTAAGCTGACAGTAGCCATAATTAATCACACAATCTACTTTCAAACCACACAATAATTCATCGAGTACAAGATCAACCATGAAACATCAATTTCAGCCACATGATCTTCATTCTCAGCCACACGATCATCAATCAACTGACACGATCGGGTCATAATTAACCAATCACATACATTTAAGCAAAGCAACCCCACGATTAACCTAATTAACCATTCGATTGGCATCAAACAACGAAGGGTGCGAATGGTAACCATTCTGCTCCAGAAATCAAAATGTTGCCAGAAATTAATTGTAAGCATTCTTGCCAGAAATTGACTTGTGAAAGAGAAATCTGTTTGATTTGTTGAATTTTTTTGCTAAAGAAAAATTTTTTGTGCACCTACAAAAATTTAAATTGTCTGTGAAAATAGGTAGCCACAAGTATTCTACGTCACTCCGTAAAGTATTGTAATAAAAATAATTTTATTATTTTTGAAATTTTTTGGGCACCTAAAAAATTAAATTTCACTAAAAATGGGTGGCCACGAATATTCTAAAACATTCTATAAAGTTTTGAAATTTTTAATTTTTGTAATTTTTGTAATTTTTTTTAAAATTTTTTCGGTGAACTAAAAATATTTTAATTTCACTAAAAGTGGGTGGCCACAGGTATTCTAAGCCATTCTATAAAGTTATGAAAATTTTTAGTTTTTTTTTTATTTTTAAATTTTTTACGGCAAGTTACAAAATTTAAATTTCACTAAAAGTGAGTGGCTACAGGTATTATAAGCCATTCTATAAAGTTTTGAAATTTTTTAAATATTTAATTTTTTTTGCCACCTAAAAATATTTCAATTTCACTGAAAGTAGATGGCTACATGTATTCTAAACAATTCTGTGAAGTTTTGAAATTTTACATTTTATTATAATTTTTTTAATTTCTTGTGCACCTAAAAAAAAAAATTCTCACACAATGGGTGGCCATAGGTATTGTCCATCAATTTAAAAAGCTATGAAAATTTTAAATTTTTTATTATTATTCTTTTTTTGGGCACCTAAAAAAATCTAAGTTTCACTCAAAGTGGGTAGTCACAGTTATTTTTTGCCATTTTGTGATATTTTGAAATTTTGATTTTTTTTTATTTTCAAAAACAAATTAGCACCAAAGTTAATATTTTCCAAAATCTAACATTTTTAAATTTTCTTGAATTTTTATGAATTTTTGTAGAATTATTCAATTTTTATGCATTTTTTGAGAAAACACATAATTAACTACCCGATTGTCATTGTACGCTTAATCGGCAACATAATTGACAAATTAATCCGTCAAACATCAATCAAAGTCACATGTAATCCTAAAATCAACCCCTAACTTAGCCAACCAATCAGACACTAAACAATCCCTAAACAAGTTCGATTAATACTCATTATATTAGATAGGATTTAAGGAATTGCTTACTTGGTTTAAGAACAAAAAAAACCAAACAACGATAATATTTTCGCCGATTGGCCAGTGGCGGACTCGGCACGGGCATGGGCACAAACGGTGGCTAGTCGGCCAGGCGCTCGGCCACGGCTGGGCGAACGATAATGGGCGACAGCGGCAACGGTGATGGTGATGGCGACGATAGAGTCGGGCGGCTGCTGGGCGGCGACGGCCACGGGCCACGGCTGGGAGGCGGTTGGTCGGCGGCTGGGCGGCGGCGATGGCCTCGGGCATCGTCAGCTGGTGGCTGGTCGGCAACTGGGCATCGATGGCAAGTGCTCGAGTGAAGGCAGCGATGGCGACGGGTTCAGTCCGCTGCTTGGCTGTTGTGCAATGGGGCGGGGAGGGGCATAGGCGAGCTGGCGATGGCGATGGCGACAGCGACGGCAGGGCGGGGAGGCTGGGCGGCGAGGGCGACGGCGGCTGTGAGCTTCTTAGATCTGGCCGGCAAGTTACGAGACGGGGCAGGGAGGTGCACGGGCAAGCTGGCAACGGCAACGGCAACTGCGAGGCGGGGAAGCTGGGCGGTGAGGGCGACGGTGGTTGCGAGCTTTCCAGATCTAGCCAGCGAGCTCCGAGGTTGGGCAGGGAGGCGCGTGGGCAAGCTGGTGACGGCGATGGCGGGGCGGGTAGGCTAGGTGGCGAGGGCGACGGCAAAGGCGACGGCGGCTGCGACCTTCCTAGTCTGGCCGACGAGCTGCGAGGCAAGGCAGGGAGGCATGCGGGCAAGCCGACAACGGCGACAGTGACAGCAAGGTGAGGAGGTTGAGTGACGACCGCGACCATGATGGCGGCTGCGAGCTTCCCAGATTTGGTCGACAACGACGACGTGCGTGTGCATGGTACTCGACAACGGCAATGGGAGGAAGAAGAAGAATAAGAAGAAGAAGAAGAGGAGGAAAAAGAGGAGGAAAAAGAGGAAAAGAAAAAAAAAACGTCCGTCGCAAATTTGCGATGGATGTTTGTGTTCCGTCCCAATTTTGCGATGGACGTTTTTGGTCCGTTGTAAAATTGCGACAGATATTTTTTTCCGTCGCAAAAAATTTGCAACAGGATAAAAAAATCCATAGCAAATTTAAGAGGGAATATTTTTTGTTGGTTTCAAATTTCTGACGGAACACAAACACAAACGTCCGTCGCAAACATCCGTTGCAAATTTGCGACAGATATTTTGTCTGTCGCAAATTTGGGAGGGAATTTTTATCGTCTCAAATTTGCGACGTACTTTTTCTCCCGTCGCAAATTTGCGACGGATTCTTAGTCCGTCACAAATTTGAGACGGAAAAAAATAGTCTGTCTCAAATTTTCGATCGACAAAAAATTTGCGACGGGATAAAAAATCCGTCGCAAATTTAAGAGGTGATTTTTTTGTTGGTCTCAAATTTCCAACAAAACACAAACGTCCATTACAAATTTGCGACGGAAAATATTTGTCCGTTACAAATTTGGGAGGGAATTTTTATCATTCCAAATTTGCGATGGACTTTTTTTCCCATCGCAAATGTGCAACGGATTTCTAGTGCGTCACAAATTTGCAATGAACTTTTTTTTGTTCTCGCATATTTGCGATGGACTTTTTTTGTCCGTCGTAAATTTTGGAAGGACTAAAAATCCGTTCCAAATTTGCGACAGGAAAAAAAAGTCCGTCGCAAATTTGGGATGGAAAAAATTCCCTCCCAAATTTGCGACGGACAAATATTTTCCGTCATAAATTTGCGATGGACAAATATTATCCGTCGCAAATTTGCGACGGAGTTTTACACCATAGTCAATTTATGACATATTTTTTTTCCTTCCAAAATTTTGCATATGATTTATTTCGGATTCCAAAAATAAAGGACATTTTCAAATCTGTCGGAAAATTGTGACGGATTCGGAAAATTACTATGAATTTCACTTCCATCGCTAATTCTTTGATGAACAATAGCCACGAATAAGTTGTTGTCTAAAAATGAGCTATGAAATTAGCAATGATCCAATTGTAATGGAGAATAGAATATCGTAAATGTTATCGCATGAATAATATTTGACTTGTCGTCATTTAACGATAAATTTTCCAACGATCAATTAAATTAATAAGAATAATCGACAATAACAATAATAACAATAACAATGATAACAAGAACAATAATAATAATAATAATAATAATGACAACCAAAATAACACTTATCGCAATAATAATTACACATCATTAGTGTCTTGTCACAAAAATTTTATCTTCATTTTTGTCTTCGTCTTCGTCTTCATCTTCATCTTCGCTTTCGTCCTCGTCTTCATCCTTGTCCTCGTCTTGATCTTCATCTTCGTCTTTATCATTTATCTCAAAATTAGATTCTGAACATTCTTGTACATTAAACTCGCAAATTTCAGTTGGATCCACATCTATCATTGCTCCACATGGATCTCGTAAAGTTAAAATATCATATTCCTCAATTTGAACCGTGTTACACACTTCCTCTTGTTGGTAGGCTCTATCCTTCCAGTGTTCCTCAATTTTTCTCCGTACTTTGATTTTACATACAGCCTACCAATCAGTTTTGTCATGTTTCAAACTAGGATATAATGCATAACATACTTGAATTGCTTGTTATGCCAAGAAAAATGATTAATATTTCATATACATTTTCTTGTGATTTATTTCAATCAAATTAAACTTCGTATGCATCTTCATTCCTTTGACAGGATCGAACCACGTGCACTTAAATAACACAACACGCATCATTAATGATCCATGGTACTCTATCTCTATGATTTCATCCAACAAGCCAGAAAAATCATCTTCTGAACTGTCACCGTTGGATAACCGAACAGACACATCACTATTCATTGTGGCTTTTCTCATTCCATATTCTTGAGTGTGAAAATTATATCTATTTATGAAATATGCTGGCCAACTTCAAACTCTTAACTGTAGATCCCATGACAGATGATATAGCAATCCTTGCTCTCCAAGTTCATCATGATTACTGTGAACCTAAGGTTACACATGCAAAGTCAATAATATATATTTTAGTAAATGATGTATAAAATTTTAATAACTTGGTTTTAGTCCATAGGCAACTTACATATGTCTTGAACCATGCTGCAAATTGTTCATCGCACAAACGGTCAAACTCATTTGGTTGTAGTCCATACATTGAAGTTTAGAAAATCCTAATAATAAAAACCATTTACATATTAGCAAATGACACACAATACATATATTTGTAAATTTACACTTACTTGAAGTATAGCTCGACTTATAGGCAGTTCAGTAAAATATATGTATGGGCTGCATGAAATTCTTCGTCTATTAAGTAACGAAACTATTAAATAACGAAACTAACATGCACCGCTTGGTCGACCCAGATAATTAAAAATAGAGAATGTTTTGCAATTGGGATCAATGGGGCCCTCATCATTTCTACCTGCTCTCCGCCTCTTGCACCGCACGTGCGACTCAAAATAGTATGATGCAAATATTGTCACTTCTTCCACAATATATGCATTACAAATTGAAGCTTCAACACGTGCTTTATTCTTCATTTTTTTTCTTCAATTGATATAAGAATCTAGTTGCAATAGAAAGAAGCTTATCGAAATATAATATATAATAAAGTAATTTGAACTTTATTTTTTTAAAAAAAATTACCTCTCAAATGGATACATCTATCAAAATTGGACGGGACCTGCAACTTTGGCCTCATAAGACAAGTGAACTAAGAAATGTTCCATCGAATCAAAAAACAATGAAAGAAATATCCTTTCTAAGTTGCAAAAAATAATTGGAATATCTCTCTTTAGTTTCTTCATATGCGATGCTTTTAACACTGTTGAGCAAATATCATGCAGAAAATTGCTTAACTTTATAATGGCGCCCCATATAAAGTTCAATAAAATTTCATCGAAAGCTATTAGAATTAGTCTTTCCATCAATATGTGACAATCATGACTTTTCAAACCTGTCAACTTACATTCATTCAAATCAACACATCTCTCGAGGTTCGAAGCATATCCATCAAGAAACCGCACAGATTTCAACCATTGACAAACAACTCACCTCTGCTCCTTATCAAATATATAAACTGCTTTTAGTTTTGGTCCCCTGCTACTTGCATCCACATCTAGTGTTGGCCGATCACAAATATCTCTCATATCTTTTCTTGCGTTCAAGTTGTCTTTTGTTTTTCCGGCGACATCCATCACAGTATTTATGACATTGTTGAACATTCTTTTCTATGTTCATGATGTCAAGATTATGATGAATAAGACGGGCCTTCCAATATGGTAGATCTCAAAATATATTATGTTTTGTCCACTTATGTGTACTTCCGTACATAAAAGTCGTGCCGTGCGAGTTTTCAACAACAATTGGAAAGTCCTACACCCACTCCCAAATTTGATCGCCGTCAACCTCAATGGTGGACATGTTCTTTCAGTCATATTCTTGATGAACTCTTTTTTATTCCTTCTGAAATGATGATTTAGCAGTAAAAATTGTCTGTGACAGTCAAAATAGCTGGACTTCTTTCCATATTTTAATCTAAATGACTTTGATCTCTCCAAACATATCGGACATCCTAAGATCCCAGCTGTACTCCATCCAGATAACATTCCGTAAGTTGGAAAGTCATTTATCGTCCAAAGAAAAGCAGCATTCATTATAAATATTTGATCGGTATAAACATTATATGTAAGGACACCTTCCTCCTATAGCTGTTGTAAACCTTCAATCAATGGTTGTATATAAACATCTATTAACTTTTTTCGGATTTTGCATGCATGTCACAATCAATGTCAAAAACATATAAGGTGTCTTCATGCACATACAAAGTGGAAAATTGTACGGTATTAAGATAACTGGCCAACATGAATAACTTTTTCCTAATTTCCCAAATGGGGCAAATCCATTAGCACAGAGACCTAACATGATGTTTCGAGGCTCCATCGCAAACTCAGGGTATATTCTATCAAAATGTTTTCATGCCTCTACATCTGAAGGATGACACATTAAACCCTCTTTTGTTTTATAATTTGCATGCCAAGTCATGTGTTCAACAGTGGCTTTAGACGCATAAAGCCATTATAATCTGGGGACTAAGGGCAGATAAAACATTTGCTTGCATGATCTACATTTCTGATTACAACCCGGCCTCCTGTTAATCTTGTACCTAGGTTGACTATAGAATTTGCAAGATGCTGCATTTTCATCATTTCTCAAATATAATATACAACCCCTACTACATACATCCTTATAACCGGAAGACCTAAGTGATCCACTAGCTTTTCATATCATAAAAAACACTTGGCATGATGTTATTATGAGACATTGCTTCCCGCATTACTTTAACAAAAGAGTTGAAACAATCCGCAGACACATTGTGCTCTGTCTTGATATGTAACAATCTTGTTGTCACCGATAACTTAGTATGGTTTTCACAACCTGCCTATAAAGGTTCATCTGCTACTTTCAACACATCCTAGAACTGATTAGATGGAAAAGTTTCATTATAGACATTTTCATCAAAACCCGTTACTCTTATCTCTTCCAATTGTGATGCATAACTAGTGCCCACTTCTTCACGTGTAGGAGTAAAACTAGTACTTGTATGATTCGATTCTGAAACAAAATTCTGGCTAGTTGCATCAATCACCATCCTCTCGTATGAGTTCAATTGATCATAATAGCCATATTCTTCCCTAACTAAAATTTGGTCACTTCTTCGATATCCTTCATCATATATAAATGGTTCACCATGGGAAGTCTAATTATAATAGTTTGGAATAAACCCAAATCTACAAACATGTTCTCTAACTTTATCACACACAAGAAATTTACCATTACCGCACTTTTTACACGGACACCTTAACTTATTTCCATCCATGAACTCATATTTACTACTAGCAAAGTCTAAAAATAGTTCCAACCCAGTACGAAACTCATCTGTCAATCCTCGACGTCTAGGTAAGTTCTTATTATACATCCAAGCCCTTTCTCTTTGCATTGTGTCTGTATTAAAATAAAAAAAATCTCGTAAAATATTTAAAATATCATATCTACTGTTCTTAATTAAAATCATAAAATTATGAAAATTATAATTTTGTTATTCACGTAACAATTACTTTGAAATTGCAAAAATTGAAAAAATTACCATATAAAGAAGACTTACCCAAATATTTGACTGAAATCTTGATAGTAGAAAGTAGTCAATTTGATGAGAATTGCAACGTTCACTTGTATTACAAGACCTTCAATTGGACACGTACCTAAAAAAAATAATCACTTAAGAATCATTTTTTAATAATTTTTAATTTTTTTGAATTTTTTTTCTTTTTTTTCCCCATTATGTTTTGCCATTCGCCGGTCCGGCAATCAGTGATCGGCTGTGACCAGCGAGTTTGACCTCACCGTCGCTCGGATCTGGGTGGTGGCGAGGTCGACCTTGCGACGGAAACGGAATTCATTCGTCGCAAATTTGCAACAGAATTACATTTTCGTCGCAAATTTGCGACGGAATGAACGTTTCGTCCCAAATTTGCAACGGATGAAAATTCCGACGAAAGCTTGGCCTCCCCTCACGGCTGGTGTCACCGTTCGGCCTCCTCCCAAGGCCGACGAGGTATCGCCGTCGCCAGTCGTTGGACCGACAACGAAGTTACGAAAAAAAAACAAAAAAAATCTATAAAATAAAAAAAATTCCAATCCATCAATGAATAGTCACGAAGTTAGCTATGATATTTATTGGTAAAAAAGTTTTACCGAGATTGATTTGTGCGTGCATGGATTTTGCAGATTTGAGACACACGAAAGATGGAGAAAAGCGAGAGAGAGAAATTAACGGGTGTGGTGGAATATCACGGAAGGTCTGATAAACTACAAATTAGCGACGAATTCGTTTTCGTAGCAAAATCCGTCGCAAATTTGCGACGGAAAACTTGTCGTCGCAAATTAATGACGGATTTTGCGACAGATTTATTTTCCGTCGCGTATTTGCGACAAACACTTTTCCGCCGCAAATTTGCGACGGATTTTTTTTTCCGTCGCAAATTTGCGATGGATTTTTATTTCATGATAAATTCCGTCGTAAATTTGCAACGAAAATTAATCGTCGCTAATTTGCAACGGAAAATGAAATCCGTCGCAAATTTACGATAAGAAATTTCCTGTCGCAAATTTTCATGCCAAATTCCATATTTTTTTGTAGTGTGTGCCATATCCTCTCAACCCACACAATGACAAGAGCGTCAACTCCTCCAACCTCGGAAAAATAACCTGTATAAAAGGACGACCATACGTTAGTTTCGTGGCCATCAACTCCTAAAAGTCCTGATTTGGATGCTTTAACATGCTCAAATATGTTAATGTATTCTCGAGAATGAAGTTGATTACCCAAGTTAATACCATTGCCATCGAAAAAAATGCATGGAGTAGCAAGAGGCTTGACAAGACATGCTGACAGATGGAGTTTTCAACTACTACCTTAGCAATAAGACTAAGTTACCAAGAAAAATTTCTATGATAAACACTAAATAGAAAATTCCTGAGATAATTACGCACATTTTGATTAAAGAAGACATGCAAGGGACAAGCCAGAATTGATACGATCAAACTCTTGTTGTAAACATGTATCAGCTCTCATCAACTGTTGCTTTCTTTCGAGTGAAGAGAATGTCATCATTTTGGGGCATTCAGATATCCTCAGTCTTGTTAAAGATGGACAGTGAATACGGTACTTTCCATAAGAGAATATCCTGATATTTGGTAATTCCTCAAGAGATAAGGATGTCAACAGAGTGAACTCCAAAGTGTCAATGGTTGCAGCTTCCTTTGATTCTTCTTCTTGCTCATCCATAATTTCCTCCATCGATTTACAACTTGCTATTTCGATTTCTTTTATGTGCCTGAGTGCTTTAGCCATGGAAGAGGAAAAAAGAAACCCCAAGTGCTCACAGTTGTGAACCTTCAATGCCCTTAAGTTTTGGCAGCAGACTGCTCTCCTTGGATTCTTGTTCCATATGCTTCTCAAACTTGGTAAGTTACTCAAGGTTAATTTGGTCAATCGCGATAGAATCTCAACATCCCCATTGGCTATCAGCCCTTCAAGGTCGAATACTTCTTGTATTAATGGGCATCTTTCAACATATACGGCTTCCAAATTATGTAGCTTTATTAGCAAATTTGATGGGATGATGCTCAAAAGGAATGTGCAATCCTCCACTTTCAGATTTTTTAGGTTGCTCACATTTGAGGGAAATCGAGAGTTCCATTTCTCTTTCAAATTGGGAAGTGCAAACAATGTCAAGGACTCCAACCAGGGCAATGAAACCTTATAGAGCCAGGAGAATAACATAATGAACACTTGGTGTATGTGAAAAAACAATGAAGGAAATAATCTCATAGATTTAAAGATAATGGAAGAAAAAGTGGAGTAGTGATTTTTGATTTCTAACTTATTCTTCTTTAAAATTTACTAACTTTACACTTACTTATATTACATACTATGTATTTGGGCTTTGCTGTATAATGATAATCACAATAATGGTAATAATAACAATGGGAGAGAATTTATTATCCATGAGTTATTGAGCTTGTTGAATTTACCCTCACATTTTGTGCTTTTTGCCTAAGTTTTACAAATTCATGGCATAGACTCAATTTTATTTGTAGTCGAAACAGCACCATACGTGCATCAATGTCAAATCCAGCGAAGGATTTAATTTAACCTATATAAAACCTAAGATACTCTTCCTCGTTATAAAACAGTTAATTGACTTGGAAAGTTTTAGTAATGTAGCCAAGAAAAAGAATCCCTTAATTTAATAAAAGGTTATAGTCGAGCATCATGCTTTTGCAGTTTGGGTCCCATGATAAACATAGTTTTGAAAAATAATTTATAAAGGGGTTTCCATATTTTATTTTGTACCAACAGAATGATTACAGAAATTGTTAAATCCAAGGGATAGTGCACAAATGAATGTTAGATGTGTTTCTAATTAACTTCCAATCAAAATTTTATTACGAAAAAAGAAGAAGAAATTTAAACATGGGCAGTACACAAATTCTACAAGTAGTATTAGGAAAGTGGTCAGAATGAAAATTTGAGGTAGATATGGCCACCACAAAAGGTTAGCTTCCATGAATTAGAAAAAAAAGGGTATAATTATCCACCTAACATCTCATTAATTATGTTTATAACATACCAAAAAAAAAAAAAGTGAGATACAATTGATTAGTATGTAAATATTTTTATGCATCGAAGTATCACATTGCAATTCCATTTTCAAAATTGAATATTTATTTGTCTTTATCTGTATAAGAAATCTTGAAAAAAAAGTTATTTATTTAATTGTTCTACGTGCTATTATGCTCCTATATGTAAAATCCATGCATGAAATTTTACTTACTTCAAAATGGAAAAAGGTATCACGTTAGCAATCTTCTTTTAGTTGCGTGTACAAAAACTACATCGAGATAATTCTAAAGTCAGTACTTCAATGCGTTTATAAATCAACTATATGTATAATCAAATTTGAATAGAAACAATACTTTTCAACAAAAATGTTACCAAAATAATGATAAATGCATATTACTTTGAAAAGTTCACAAAACTTCTATACATTATATCTCCAAAGTTAATATTTCAACAACTCAAATTTTTTGTAGAGTCCGCACAATGTGTGGGACTTCAACTAAAACCTTCGAAAGTTAAGGAGCAAGTTGAAAAGGCTATAAAAGTCGGACACTTTATTCATGTTAGTTTGTCTGTCTATCCTCAGATTTATTACCGAGGGTATCACTAATTGAGTAATCAGTTAATCCACAGTTAAACCAAGTATATTTTGATGACTAACGTATTCGATTGAAGGCAATTTTCATGTTTATAACTCATGGGTCAGAAAACGGGTCGAAGAAGGTTTCCTCCAATTAGGATACTCCAGATGGAGGAAAACATGAAATTTACCTGTTGCTCGTCGAAGAATAAGACCGAATGGTCCACGATTTTACAGAAGCTTGTCATCTCTGGCAAGCTTCGTAATGTGCCTTTGCAAATTGCATGACTTCACTTTGGCATCATCAACTATTTCATCTCCATCTTCGTCTACCTCAACGTCTGCAACAATTTGTTGCATCAAGTGACATCTACTTATTTCAATTTCTTCGAGCTGCAAGAATATTCTCATCATAGACAAAGGAAACAAATGTCTAATTTCATCACAGACATCCACTTTCACAATCCTTAATTTGCTGAAGGATTCTGGGTCAAGGCAACCATTACAAATCTTCTCCAAGTTCTTCAGATTCTTGAGAAATAACGATTCCAATATTGTAAATGTTGTGCACAGTGCAATTTTTGTGGAGTGAACAACATACTGAAATGAGGGGCTATTTTGTATCTGAAGATGCTTCAATTCCTGAAAACCTTCAACGCATAGATAGTGAACGCTATTGTTACCATCTTGCAATCCATCCATGTGGAGATCTTCCGTTATTTGCAAACATTTATGCACCCACTCTTCATGAAGAAGGTTGCACGAAACCAGCTTGAGCTTTAAAGTTCTAGATTCTTTGCATTCGTCCGACCAATCCTGAATGTCTCCAATTTGGATTTTATGCCTGTTCAGTTTACCAAATGGCAGGTCTCGAGAGAGATTGCCAGAATGAGAAATGGCAATGTACAGAGTGCTCAACTTTTTCATGTTCCTCAGCTCAGCCAGGCTAGCATTGCTTCGCAGTGCGTCACCCTCAGCCTCCCACTGATAAAAGCTATCTTCCATATACAGTTCTTCTAAATTGACCAAGCTTCCAAGAACGCCAGGTTTGATTACTTTGAGCTTAGCACACCCCCTCAAGTCCAAAAATCTCAATTCTGTTAGTTCACTTATTTCTTTGGGTAGCTGAGCGATTGTAGATTTACGGAAACTTAGGAATTGCAATCCTTTCAGCTTTCCAAGAACAATCACATCCTCCAGATGGCAGTAATCGAGAGACTATGACTTGAGGTTTTCAAGGAACTCAATTGACAAAGGTAGAGAGGTGAAAGATAAGCCAGTAAAGTCTAAGACTTGAAGCTTCTCCATAGATTCAAAAAATGACTTGGGAATTTTGAGAGACGGGTTGTGTCCGCATAACATAAGCATACTCAAGTTAGGGCAGTCCAATTTTTCAGGAAGTTTATTAATGCCAATATAAGGAAAAGATACTGCGGTGCATTTTCTAAGCTCATCCTTGGACCATTGTTGAAACTCACATCCCTCCCTCCCCACCAAGGCGTTCCATTCTGTGGAAGCAATAGAAATGGCCACGTCAACAAGTATGTCATGCATTCTGAACCATTCCATGTCATCACTATCTAGTAACAAAGAAGAGTCTTGCAGAATGTGTAGATCCGTACTCAACCCATCTCTAGCATCTTCGATGGTCTTGCCAACATCTTTAAATAAACCCAAACCCATGCAGCAAACAAGGGAATCCCTCATGGAAATTCTCCCTGAGGTTAGAGCACAAACAAAGAACAATTTTCTAATCCTCTCATCTTTTAAGTCTTTGTAATTTAATTCCACTAGTGATTGTACGAGCGACACGTCTATATTGGTTGAAGCATTCCTCCATGCAGACAAATCTCCATGATTCAACATTTTTGCCATCGAAACAATCAAAAGTGGCAAGCCTCCACAATTATTAACCGCTCCATCTATCAAGGGTTTAAACTTAGGATCCTTAACTCCGTCTCCCACCGTCTTTTCAAAAAGTCTTAGTACTTCTCCAAGCTTCAACTCATTGACTATGAAGTCATGATCAGAGCCCATGTCAGCTTGCAAAACATTTCGGTATCTAGATGATAACAATAGCTTGCAGCCTTTTACTTTATTATTGTATCCGCAAGGGATTCCAACTTCCTTCAACTCTAATTTTTCCACGAATTATCTAAAATGATGAGAATGTTTTTCTTGGAATCACTCTGTAACCTCTTGTGCAAAGAATCTGCTCTCCCACGAGTAGTTTCCTCATTTATCAGCCTTAGGCCCAATGTGTAAGCGATTTCTCCCTGGATTGTTTTTAGATTTGGATTGCGAGATACATTTGTCATGGCAACCACATCGAATAGCTTCTCTTCCTTCACTCGCCTTTCAATGTCCACCAAAAGCTTGGACTTGCCAACCCCGCCTGATCCATACACCCCGATTACACTGAGCTTGTCATCAGCTATTGCCTTCATTACACCCCCTGTGATCAAAGCCCTTGACTCTAGGAAATCTTCATTCATGTCGACAGATCTTGCGGCAGAAGTGGTAGCAGTGACAATTCCTGTCGGTGTATTCTCATGGTAGACTTTCTGGAAGTTACTAGCAAGCCTTTTCTCAAGGAGTCCCCGAATGACTTTAGTTTTCTTCTTCACCTTCCTGCCAATTGGATGGCGCACCACGGGGTTAGGAATCCACCCGCGAAAGCAAGCGTTCGTTGCACTTTTGCCCCGTTCTAACAGGTTTTGTGCTTCGTCAGCCTCCTTCGTCACATCCGCCAGCCAATCCTCAACTTCAGCGTATATACATTTTCCGTCATACCTGGCTTCATTGATGGAGTTCTGCACCCTTTCCCTTGCAGTCCCTACCTCCTTGACTCCATTTATGAGACCTTCGACGTAGCTCTTGTAGCATAGCACGTACCCAAATTGGCGTGCAATGGGAGCAATCAGGTATTTACTGAGTTTCGACACTAGATTTGCCGCAACATTGGTAACAAAAGCCCCGGCCATTTCTTCCTTCTTTTCTAGAAATTTCTCCCCCACCCCCTCCTTTTGTCCCGCTTCTGGTGTCTCCTTGTTTTTGCCTAAACAAATGGAAGGAAACTGAACAGAGGACAGAAATAATCACTCGATGTATGAAAAGAAAGGAAGGGCAAAGTTATAAAACAATTAGAACAGTGAAACAAAACTAGAGAGAGAGAGAGAGAGAGAGACTTGAGTGTACGGAAGCAAGAGCAATGTAAAGACTGAGGAATATCATTTAGAGTATTTATAATAATCTTAAGGCCTTCCACAATCCTGATACACTGAGAATGAGTAAAAAATAGGATCGGAAAAAGAAAGAAAATACATTAGTGCAATGCATGAAGAAAAGGACGTACAGTCAATGGAAAAAAACTTTATTGCTCCTTGGCTCTCTGCACTTGGTGCAACCAAGTGACACATTACTGGTCTCCGTGGACCATTCGCAGATGATCTTACGTGGAGAAGCAACACCTTACTGGCCTACTTGCGTGCAATAGGCTAAACTTTTTTTAGTTTGTTGACACTTAATTTTTAGTCGACGCGAATTAAAAGTAAAAAATTCGAGATCATAATTTCCGATCGCGACAAAACCCGTTTCTTGAACAAAAAGTATCGTTTTTTTAATTCTGTTTGTTGGCCTAACTTTTGTAAACAATTTTCTATTCATTTCATGCAAAAATCCGAAAAGTCAAACGATTGAGTTTCTCGTTGACTTTTTGATCAACCATTTGATCAAAAGTCAGCCCCGAGACAAATTAGGGCTTTTCGCATAAAAAGATTCCTTTCAAGTTCAATTTCACTTTAAAAGTGAAAATTTCAGAAAAATTCAAAGATTTGATCATAAAATCAAACTCTTAGTAAAAAGTCAATTAGGGTTTGACTTTTGGTCAAATCTTTGACAAAAAAAAATCAAAAAATTCAAAAATCATCTTATTTTACATTCAATTTGATTTTGGCATTCAAAATTTTGCAAAAATTGATGAAGAAGCTATTTTTTCCCAATTTGCGAATATAGGTTCGGAATCAGCCAAAAACAAAATTATTTTCATTTTGTTCATATTTTAGCTTAGTTCTTTTTACGACATTTGATCCAGAGGTCATCATCAGATCACTCATGCGACCAATTTTGTGAATCGGCACTTTGAAATGAAAGCCCCCAATTTTGGCCCTAATTAGGAGTTTGAATCAATTGTTTATGATTCGCGAATGGTTGATATCGTTTGACTCGTTTTTGTGAGATAAACACAAGTCCGAAGTCAATTTTGCAAAATTGATTTGAGAACTCTCCGATTTTTAGATTTTGCAAAAAATTTTCTGATTTTGTAAAATTACAAAAATGCCCATAATCTGATCCTTAATTGCAAAATTAATCAAAACCGTTGATGAGATCAAATCATAACCATTCAAATTAGCACATGTTAAATGAGGTCCTTGCTTAACCTCTAAGTAAAAGATAAATATAAATCTTGACCATCGGATCACACCGATGATCGAGATTGAATCTTGAGAAGGTACATAATCCATTTTCCTTCCAAAATTAAAGGGGCTCGTTCTGCAAAATTTTGAAAAAAAAATCCAGAACCCTCTCTTCCTTCTCTCTCCTCTTTTCCTCTCCTTCACGTGCTCTCTTTCTTCGTTCACACGGTTTCTCAAAGAACCGCCGGTTCACCCCCACCGACGGATCCTTGCCGGCGACACCTTCAGCGCCGCCACGCCCTCCGACGTCTGCCTCCATTCCCTCGACCTCCTGCTGGTCGGAGCCTCGCCGGAGCTGCCTCCGATTGCTCCGTCTATTCTTCTTTTCCCTCGGTGGTGTGAACTGATCCAAACAGGATCGGTTATGTCCAGCAAGTGATTGGCGTGAATCTGGCGCTGATCCGATCCTCACTCTCGTCTTTCGGAGTTCTCGGAGCATCCTCGACAAGCCTTGAAGGAGTTTTGCTGTTACTGCGTTGATCTGATCCTCACTCTCGTTCTTCAGAGTTCTCGGAGCATACTCGACGAGCCTTGAAGGAGTTTTGCCGTTGCTGCACTAATCCGATCCTCACTCTCGTCCTTCGGAGTCCTCGGAGCATACTCGACGAGCCTTGAAGGAGTTTTGCCGTTGCTGCACTAATCCGATCCTCACTCTCGTCCTTCGGAGTCCTCGGAGCATCCTCGACGAGCCTTGAAGGAGTTTTGCTACTGCTTTGTTGAGATAAGCGTGAATCGAAGCTCGATTTAACCGAAATCGTTCAAAAGGTAATCTCTCAGTCTCAAATCCGATGAAGCGAGGCTATGATAGGGTAGCGAATGATAACCATTCTGTTCCGGAATGAGTTCCTGAACCAGAAATAGATTTTTCTATTTCTGGTTCCTAGATGAGTTTCTGAGAAAAAAAACCCGTTTGATAATGACAAAAAATTTCTATTTCTGGAACAGAAACCCGTTTGATAACAGCACAAAATTTCTATTTTCTGAAACAAAAACCCGTTTGATAAACAACAGAAAATTCTATTTCCAGGAACAGAAATCCATTTTTTTAGAAATGGAATAAAAATAATAAAAAATCCGAAAAATTCAGAAAAATCTTTAAAAAAATTCAGAAAATCCCAAAAAATTGAAAAATTCTAGAAAAAATCATCAAAATGTCGAGAAAATAAAAAAAATTCAGATATTGGGAAAATAGGAAATTTGTTGAATTTTTTCAAAAAAAATCAAGAAATCAAAAATTTCAAAACTTTACAGAATTGCTTAAAATACCTATGGCCACCCACTTTTAGTGAAATTTAAATTTTTTTAGGTGCCAAAAAAAATCAAAAAATCAAAAATTTCAAAACTTCACAAAATAGTTTAGAATACATGTGGTCACTCACTTTGAGTGAAATTTAAATTTTCTAAGGTGCCCAAAAAAATTTCAAAACTCAAAAATTTCAAAACTTCACAGAATGGCTTAGAATACTTGTGGGCACCCACTTTGAGTGAAATTTTAATTTTTGGAGGTGAAAAAAAAGAAAAAAATTAAAAATTTCAAAACTTTATAAAATGACTTAGAATACATGTGGCCATTCACTTTGAGCGAAATTTAAATATTTTTAGGTGAAAAAAAAAACATAAAAATCAAAGTTTACAAAACTTCACAAAATGACTTAGAATACATGTGGCCATCCACTTTGAGTGAAATTTCAAAAATTTTTGATTTTTTGCTTTTTTTTTCGGCACCTAAAAAAATAAAATTTTGCTTAAAGTGGGTGGCCACAAGTATTTAAGTCATTCTGTAAAGTTTTGAAAATTTTTCTTTTTCGCTTATTTTTATTTTTTTTTCGACACCTAAAAAAATTAAATTTCACTCAAAATGGGTGGCCATAGGTATTCTAAGCAATTATGTGAAGTTTTTTATTTTTTATTTTTTTATTTTTTTCGGCACCTAAAAAAATTTAAATTTCGCTCAAAAGTGGATGGCCACATGTATTTTAAGCAATTTTGTGAAGTTTTGAAATTTTTTATTTTTTATTTTTTTTCGGCACCTAAAAAAATAAAATTTCGCTCAAAATGAATGGCCATAAGTATTTTAAGCCATTCTGTAAAGTTTTGAAATTTTTACTTTTTTGCTTATTTTTATTTTTTTTGGCATTTAAAAAAATTAAATTTCGCTCAAAGTGGGTGGCCACGGGTATTTTAAGTCATTCTGTGAAGTTTTTAAATTTTTTATTTTTTACTTTTTTTTATTTTTTTTTGGCACCTAAAAAAATAAAATTTCGCTCAAATTGGGTGGCCACAGGTATTCTAAGACATTATGTGAAGTTTTTAAATTTTAGATTTTTTGATTATTTTTTATTTTTTTTGGCATCTAAAAAAATTAAATTTTGCTCAAAGTGGGTGACCATAGGTTTTCTAAGTAATTTTGTGAAATTTTGAAAATTTTTATTTTTTTATTTTTTTTAATTTTTTCGGCACCTAAAAAAATTTAAATTTCACTGAAAGTGGGTAGCCACAAATTCTAAACCATTCTGTTAAGTTTTGAAATTTTTGATTTTTTGCTTTTTTTTCTCACCTCAAAGGTCGTGACTTTCATATGAATGTGTGTTGAAGAAAATGAATTCCTCAGAAATGGTTCTCACTTTTGTTCCAGAAATGAAAAACCAACTTTTTTTTTGTTCTCATTTCTGATTTCAGAATCAGTTTTGGAAGCAAACTTGTCCCGGAAATAGAAAAATGAAATTGTGTTACCAAACGGGTTTCTGGTCCAAAACTGATTCTGGGAACAAAAAACCAGTTCTGGGCAGAATCAGAATGGTTTTCATGCAGTACCTAGGGTAGCGAATGATAAGCAGATTACTGTTCCGGAATGAGTTCTTGAACTAGAAATAGATTTTTATTTTCTAGTTTCTTGGATGAGTTTTTGAGAAAAAAAACCCATTTGATAATGACAAAAAATTTCTATTTCTGGAACAGAAACCCGTTTGATAACATCACAAAATTTCTATTTTCTGAAACAAAAACCCGTTTGATAAACAACAGAAAATTCTATTTCGAGGAATAGAAATCCATTTTTTTAGAAATGGAATAAAAATAATAAAAAATCCGAAAAATTCATAAAAATCTTTAAAAAAATTCAGAAAATCCCAAAAAATTGAAAAATTCCAGAAAAAATCATCAAAATGTCGAGAAAATAAAAAAAAAAATTCAGATTTTGGGAAAATAGGAAATTTGTTGAATTTTTTTCAAAAAAAATCAAGAAATCAAAAATTTCAAAACTTTACATAATTGCTTAGAATACCCGTGGCCACCCATTTTTAGTGAAATTTAAATTTTTTAAGGTGCCAAAAAAAATCAAAAATTTCAAAACTTCACAAAATAGTTTAGAATACATGTGGTCACCCACTTTGAGTGAAATTTAAATTTTTTAAAGTGCCCAAAAAAATTCAAAAACTCAAAAATTTCAAAACTTCACAGAATGGCTTAGAATACCTGTGGGCACCCACTTTGAGTGAAATTTTAATTTTTGGAGGTGAAAAAAAAAAAAAATCAAAAATTTCAAAACTTTATAGAATGACTTAGAATACATGTGGCCATCCACTTTGAGCGAAATTTAAATTTTTTTAGGTGAAAAAAAAAACATAAAAATCAAAAATTTCAAAACTTCACAAAATGACTTAGAATACATGTGGCCATCCACTTTGAGTGAAATTTCAAAAATTTTTGATTTTTTGTTTTTTCTTTCGGCACCTAAAAAAATAAAATTTTGCTTAAAGTGGGTGGCCACAAGTATTTAAGTCATTCTGTAAAGTTTTGAAAATTTTTCTTTTTTGCTTATTTTTATTTTTTTTTGACACCTAAAAAAATTAAATTTCACTCAAAGTGGGTGGCCATAGGTATTCTAAGCAATTATGTGAAGTTTTTTATTTTTTTATTTTTTTATATTTTTCGGCACCTGAAAAAATTTAAATTTCGCTCAAAAGTGGATGGCCACAGGTATTTTAAGCAATTTTGTGAAGTTTTGAAATTTTTTATTTTTTATTTTTTTTGGCACCTAAAAAAAAAATTTCGCTCAAAATGAATGACCACAGGTATTTTAAGCCATTCTGTAAAGTTTTGAAATTTTTACTTTTTTGCTTATTTTTATTTTTTTTGGCATTTAAAAAAATTAAATTTCGCTCAAAGTGGGTGGCCACGGGTATTTTAAGTCATTCTGTGAAGTTTTTAAATTTTTTATTTTGTACTTTTTTTTATTTTTTTTGGCACCTAAAAAAATAAAATTTCGCTCAAATTGGGTGGCCACAGGTATTCTAAGACCTTCTGTGAAGTTTTTAAATTTTAGATTTTTTGATTATTTTTTATTTTTTTTTGGCATCTAAAAAAATTAAATTTTGCTCAAAGTGGGTGGCCATAGGTTTTCTAAGTCATTTTGTGAAATTTTGAAAATTTTTATTTTTTTATTTTTTTTATTTTTTTCGGCACCTAAAAAAATTTAAATTTCACTGAAAGTGGGTAGCCACAAATTCTAAACCATTATGTTAAGTTTTGAAATTTTTGATTTTTTGCTTTTTTTTCTCATCTCAAAGGTCGTGACTTTCATATGAATGTGTGTTGAAGAAAATGAATTCCTCAGAAATGGTTCTCACTTTTGTTCCAGAAATGAAAAATCAACTTTTTTTTTGTTCTCATTTCTAGTTTCAGAATCAGTTTTGGAAGCAAACTTGTCCCGGAAATAGAAAAATGAAATTGCGTTACCAAACGGGTTTTTGGTCCAAAACTGATTCTGGGAACAAAAAACCAGTTCTGGGCAGAACCAGAATGGTTTTCACGCAGTACCTAGGTAGCCGGGGCTAGGATTCACTCTAGGTCTTCTATGGACTCCATATTGATGATTTATGGCTGCTGATTACATGTTTGATGATTTGATGATGATGTTCTTGAGGTGGAAGAAGTTCTGCAATTTCGGATATCTGTGTGCGATTTTCTGTTAGCGCTGAAACGAGGTCTTAGATGTTGAAATCATGCTTTGAGTCCTTCTAGAAATTTGATCTATACTTCCTAACCTTCGATTCGACATATTATGCGTCCAAAACGAAGTTCGTTTACTACCTCAAAATCCCTTCGAAACCTTGGCTCTCTGTTCTGCAATATGTTTAAATCTGTTGTTGAATGTCTAATTGTTTTGCTGATTTTATGCTGATTTTTGTGAGTTGATTTTGATGATCTTTCCTTCACAAAAATTGTTCATTAGGATCTCATTCATGACATACTTTTTTCTCAGATTTTTAGGAGTTCATTCAATAGGTGAAAATTCCTTAATTCAACCATAAGTCTTGTCTGCCTATACTGGAATCTGAAATGGACTTGCACAAACACCTTCGTTTGAGTTTGAAATCGACATTTTCTGGCTTAGAGTCCTTAACGAAGTTTGTAAAGCACTCAAATCAGTCTTTAAAATGCTAAAGATATCCCTGATTGGAGTTCATTTGGTATCTGAAATCGATTTTCAAAGTTGCAGCAAGAGTAAATTCGTTTTCTGCTGTAACTGAATCAAAACTACACATTTTACTATTTTTGTACAGAACAGGAAAAATTGATTTTCGAGTTGCATCCTTCTATGAACTTGTAAATTGAGGTCTCATGCACATCATATATTTTTTTTTAGAATTTTTAGACAACATTTGGTACCTGAAATCATCTCATGTTCTCAAGTTATTCAATCTGCCCCTGTACTGATCCGAATTGCATTCCTACAAAATTCATTGTGAAATTGGACTTAATTGTTCAAGTGACCTTCATGAACATCATAGAGCATCATGTTAACTCACTAGTGACACTCTCCATGCATCAATTGCTCGTCATTAGTGTGTTTAATTAACCGAAATTCCTTAACCCCTAAATCTGTCAATTTGGGATTAAGTTGTTCATGTAGCTCTCTTGCCAATTATATAGGAATTTTTCTGTTTACAATTAGAATATGAAGTCTTCTACACTTTTATAAAGGGCTATTCAAGCTTCGCATTGACATATTACACGCATTTTTGCCATGTCATGAGGATAGTAAACAACATGTATCTTGTGAGCTCATCTGTTGCAATTCATTACTGATATGCATCATTGTATAAACCTTTTCAATTGATCATTGAATTGATGTTAATCAAACTCGATGTCTTCTAGAAAGTCGTAGAGAACGTCTTAAGCTTTCTAATGATGCTAAGATTGTCTCATTTGCATGTTCATAGGCCCCTTTATTATTTATATGAGTTTCCCCTGAAATCTGGAAAATGGAAAATTTGGAATGCTTGATGTGCCAAATCTTTGTTTGCGATTTGCTGATTTTGTGTGAACTTTTCGGTAAAGATTTGATGATGAGTTCTTCATGGACTTTGATTGTCATTCCCAGACCTAGGGCATGACAAAATTCGAGAATTTTTGGACATCATTAACATGCCCAAATTTCCGTGAGGTTGCTCTGAAAATTTGCGTGTATGTTCTGTTCTGATGCACATCTTCATGTTTTGTGAATTTTGTAAATTCTTGTATAGCTTATCTTAAGGAGTTTTCTTCACAAAAAATGTTCGTTGTTGTGTGCTTGATGTACCATAAATTTTCCAGAACATTTTAACAATGGGTCTTTTTCCAATTGAATGCATCTTTTATCCCCTGTTCTGCTGTCATTTATTTTTCCTTTATGAATTGTATTTTGTTTTATGGTTTTTTAGAAAATAATGCATGTTGAACCAGTTTTTTTTAATGCCTTCACGAGCTTTAATTCTCACAATTTATCGATTTTCTAGTGCATGTGCTTATGATTGGCGCGTGATGAGTTGAATGAAGTGGCCCGACGTTGGTTTACTAAATTGAGTGATTGGATGAGAATCAAGGTCTTTGTGACCTACTTGCATGCTTATTTTAAACTTGATGCATGTACTTTCTAGATGTATGATAGGAACCGATGCATACTCGAGGGGATATCCATGGCTTCACATAAAATTTCAATTGGAGACTATGTCACGTTAGTCACTATAAACGAACGTGCTTCGTGGCTAATGTATATAAGTGATCATTAAAATGGAGTGGGTAGGTCGTTAGATGAGGATGATGCATGTTTAAATCAAAAGTTGATCTCGAAGTCATTGTTGTGATTACATTTGCATTTTTGTATCTTCTTGCATAATGCGTTCTTTTGTATGAACAATTATTGTGTGTTTTGTGAACATTATGATGTTCATTTCCCTTGTATGTGCCTAGTCTAGTTTAGCTTTAAAATTAGAATAGGTCCAAGAAGATGGCAGTCTCGAAGTTGGCAAAGGTCGATGTCCGTTCTGACCCAATTCCTTGTATACGGTGATGGTTGATATCCTCTCCGATCATTTCAATTGTAAAAATTCATTCATTACCTGACATATGTCTCGGGCTTTCAATTCATGTTGTAATAAACACCCGACGAGTTGCGTGTTTTACTTTCTCGCACTTAGAATTAGTTCGTTTTTTTTTACTTTGGTTGTTTACTTTATGCATTTTTTTACAATTGTTTGTTTCTTTCTTTTCTAGACTAATATAGGATTAGCTTAAAGTTAAAAAAAACACACACACACAAAAACAATATGCATGATCACTTAGTGGACTAAGGTTTTGACATGAAAATGGTAAAAAATAAATGCATGACAATTTAGATAGCAATCATGATAAGTTTAACGGTACCGAAAGGGCGTTAATAGAAATATTAATGTAAACTAATCCTAGAACTCATGATCTCTGATTTTCGTAGAAACCGAAACGAAATTCCTGCATTTCGGTTGGGTATTATAATCGACCCTTGACCTAGGTTAGTAGCGACTCCTAAAAAAGGATAAAATCGATCCACTGTCACGCGAGGTATGGATTTAGGGAAAATCCAAGTTCATGACCAATGAGCCAAATGGATGACCAAAAGATCAATGCTTCAGTAAGCCGTCTTTTATAATATGTCAAATGGACCGTATGGACAACTAAAAGATTGACGCTTTAATAAGCTGTCTTTTATGATGTACTATGCGGACCGTATGGATGACTAAAAGATCAATGCTTCGGTAAAGCTATCTTTTATAATGTGTCATATAGACCGTTTGATAAACACTTACTTCTAAACTCGCTTCACTGAGTTCGGCCCTCGTGAGGTAAGTCGTGATACAGTTTTTTTTCTGCTGTCCCCGTTTTCTTTATATTTAAGGAGCAAACATTTAAATACAAACAGCTAGAATCATTTAGAACGTTTTCTCAATATTTTAGAGGTTAAAACATTTCTTTCATTTTCATTATTTTGCAAGAAAGCAAAAGGTACTTTTTAAAAAGACAATGAGCAAGCAACATTTGATAGCTGGTACTTGTTTTGAAGTCCACACCATCCAACATTTCGATTTGAATGTGTGGGAGGTTACAAATAATTCTTAAGAGGACAACAGATTGCATGTCCCCAATAAATTAAGAGAGAATTTCTTCAAAATGGCTACATCGACATGTGGGAAATTCTAAAATAAAGAAATAGGATGGGGATATATCCTCCTCAATTTGGCTTGGTACACACACTCTCATTAATTGACTGAAATAACCTTATATGTTCGGAAACAAGGTCAATCACCAATTCACCCTACTTTTTTCGATCTTATCTCCTCTCTTTACCTTCTATGTTCATCGATAACTGACTAAAATATCCTTCTATGCTTGAAAATCAATTAATCATTTATTAATCATACTTTTTTTTTTCTCGTACTTTGTTTCTCACCACCACCACTTCTTTTCCCGTCTTCTATGTAAATTATGATAGATTGAATTTCCTAGTACTTTTAAGTTAGTAACATTGGTCCATGAAATGCTACTTTGGTTAGAGTGATGGTTCTTCGATGTAGCTTTTCTGTTCATCTTAGTGGCAATGGGACGCCGCCAAGGCCTCACATGAATGGAGCAAATTTTCTTCATAAAGAATGCCATGCAGGGCATTGGGAGCAAATTCTCTTTGATGCATGTTTTGATTGATTTAATAGATTTAAAGATCAAATTTTTTATTTGACTTTTGTTAAAACGGATTGTCCCCTTTAGTTTTTTCTCAAATGTCCATCAATATGGAGACACTAACTTTACGAGTCTTACTTGAATACATAGCATAAATTTTGTCCCTGATTTTGAACACATGCTAAGAAATTGATTTCCCACAAAAGAACTAATGCTTCGGCGATCATGCACATTCCTTGCTCCATGATAGACACGACAGGTGTGGCATAGTAACTTACTTATCGATCGAAATATTGTGAGGTTATTGATGATTGCTATGATCCGGATGAGTTCCCTAGAACTCAATGATGCACACTCTATTCTCTTGTTAAGATAAACATTTTATTTTCGTTATCTTGTTCCCCCATTTCTACAAGCGGTCTTCATACGACCTCATGCAAATTTGCCCGTGAGAGAAGGTCACTTGCTAGTGGGCTTTATCTCAGCTATGGACGTATAATCTCATGAGATACTGTCACAACTTCTTGATGAAAGTCCTTTCTTCATTGTGTAACCATTTTAAATGAGTTTTTACCTATCCAGATACGAATTGATTCGTATGTAGAATATAGAGGACGATTCTTGATCTTGAAAAGGATGACAAAATGTTTTAAGTAGAATAATCAATCTGAAAGTCGGACTACATATAATTTTCAACATCTGTTCTATCGTCAATTATCTCGTAAGGTTAAGGTAGGTGGATCGTCATCAAGTTGGGGCCCCTTTGGTTAGAATAATGTAGTCACACGCAATTCAACAAAGCAATGTCCTAACCATAATAAAAAAACAAGCATTAAGTCAAGATAACATCAACATCACCTGCATTTATATTTAACTGAATTTGAATGTGGGTAATGTCTATAACATGTAATTCCAAATCAAAAGCATGACCCGAGAAAGTTTCTCCAATTAGGGTGGAAGAAACTATATCCCTTCAAATAAAACATAATAAATTTAATTTCTTACTCTTTTGTCATCAACTCGGGAAACTTTGTTAGCATGTGTTTGCACAAAACTCTCTCTCTCTCTCTCTCTCTCTCTCTCTCTCTCTCTCTTCCCGCATCTTTGAAACATTTTTTTTTTGTGGATCCTCTGCATAGTGAAAGGATGAAGCAGGTTTAAAGCAACGATGTCCAAAACTCCCCGTTGGTATAATCTACATATACACTTGCACTTTATTTTGAATGAAGCAGATGGAGCATTAATAAATTAAGAGCAGGGCCGTCCATTAAAGAAACTTTTTGGATAGAGATACGAACCACAAGGTAAAGGCCCTAATTAACGATTTTCACATACCCATTTTTTCGAATGACTTTTAGTCAACCATTCTGCTCTTTGATTATAGTCAATGTTTTGAAAATGGTGCCGAATGTTGAACTGGGGTGAGGGCTAGTATGCGAATCCGCCAGTTTCACCGGTCCAACCGTTTATACCGACCGGTTTGAACATAAGAAATGAAGTATGAATAATAGATATGTGCAATGATAATTTTGCAAATTTTATGTGCGATATCACATATAATATTTGTGTACTTTAAAGGATTTTTGGTGTACTGCAATTGTAATAGGTTGAATTGTCTGAATGTCTGTGAGCAGAGACTTGTTAATTTTCCAAGTTCACTCTATTATTTTCAAGTCACAAATTACGCTACCAACAGAAGATGGTTAAACATGATATCATACAGTCACCATCTTGGAGACATGTGAAAGCTTAGAGAGACAAATATCGGTGCCCCTGAATTAAGTTTATGTTGCAGTTATTTCACTCATTTTGTTTCTTCTTCCTGCTTTTTTTCTTTTATGTACTTTACGATTTAATCAACATAACCAGAATACTAAACAAAAAGGGTGAATGTGAAACAAGCTCTGCCTCTGATAGAGCACAAAAAGTAGTTATATAATGAGACACATACCAGGAGTGGCTTCACTTTAAGGATGCAAGAGGAAGTGAAATTTCTGGCCTGCTGACCTGTCTGCAAGATGAATGAAGAGGAACGCAGGCCAAAACCATTCCTGATAACACCAGAACATCAGTGGACTTTTCAGCACAAGGCGAAAACATGGGGACACTATAGGGGAAGAAAACAGCAGGGAACTGAAAATTCATTGAAGAGAAATTGTAACTGAGGAAGATGTCTCAATACCTTCAGCTTCGACTTGGGACGACTTAGAGGATGAAGGGATTCTACAGAGTTCTTGCTATGGGCCAATAATTGGCCATTTTTATAAAGAGCACTACTGACTCTACTTTTAGACTTGATCAAAGTTCATTGTTCGTCAACAAACAACTTGCAATTAAGAAATTGATTAGGTGTGAACTGTATAAAGCTAGAGGTAATTAATTGCAAATCACCATCGGACAGAGACAAATGAAGCAAGGCAACAATTATGGTGGAGTGTGGTCCCTTTAACTAAATGTTTTCCTCGAACCCTTCCCGTCTGATAAAGACATGTTTTGATTACTGAGAAACGATTCACCTGAGCCCGTTATAAGATTCCCTTTTCTCGCTTAAAAAATGTGTGGAAAGAGACTAGTATTTCTTTTCTTAAAATACGATTCCCACATGAAAAAACATGATCGTCAAGGCCTAAGTAATAATTTCTTCATCGCCACACACATTTTCTCACGCTAGCATGCACAATAAAATGATTTTTTTATTGCTTTACGGCTCCATTTATTTTACGAAAAATGAATTATTTAGAAAAAAAAATTCCTAAAAATGATCGCTTGTATACTTGAAATAATTAATCAATCGAAAATGTTTTCATTATCGACAATAATATATATCTAAAAACGATGATAATTTTTTTTGTTCATTTATTTTTGTAAGTGATACAAGTGACCATATTTAGAAAATATTTTTCAAATTATTCATTTTTCGTGAAACTAATAGAGCCTGCATTTGAAAATATCTTGCTAAGGGACTATTCGTAGTTGGGAACTTCAACTGTTGTTTCTATTGATAACAATTTTATTTGACCGTGTAGACTCATGTGAAGCTTCAATTAGTTAATATAGCCCTTTTCACAACAGATGAATTTCACTTAAATAAAAATCACTTAAAATTTGATTGCTTGGTGTCATCACTTCCCTTGAATCCGAAAAAAGAAAATGCTTGCAAGTCGGCAATGCAAACCAATCTATGGCCCACTAAAGATTTTGCCTTATTTGACATTAATAAATACGTATTGAAGTGTCCCTTTTTTTTTAAGAAAGCACTGATTATTTTTTTTCTGTCCTATTATAACTCTCAATTCACTCTTAGACTTTTGCCCTGCCTCTTGCAGGGTGTGTGAGTCAAAACCCATATCTGAAATTATACGTCCCCACCCTTAGCCTCTCCTAAGAAAGTGGAGAATCGAACTTCTCACCTCTCTCTTCCCAAGTAGGAAGAGTGGCTACTGAGGCAAACCCTACTTGTTAGAAAGCACCAATTTATTGAGTGCAAATTTGGGGTGAAAAATGCCCCATCCACATATGGGATAAAAAGAAGTATTCAGTGATTCTCAAAAGAGGAGATCATGTATCAATTGACATTGGTTGTCCATTTTTATTATGACCATCAGACAAAGACACACAAAACAAGGCAACACAAAATCACAACTTTATCAACACATCTTGGAAAATCCAGAAATAGTGTACAATAGGTGGGCTGGAGAGTATCATTTGAAGTTCTCACATAACTAGTGGGCTAAATCCAAAAAGAAAAGAATTATATATTTATATCATAGGGAGAAGATGATCTCGCTTTCCACATATCCGTAAAAAAAAAGGATGTACTATTTTACCGCCAAAAGTGGCCACTGTTATTTTTTCCATCAAAACATGATTACGTGGTAAACGGCTCTTAGGTAATACGCTGATGTGGTATTTTGTTATTATTAAAAAATAAAAAGTAAATAATTTAATGATTATTAAATTAAAACGATATGATTTTTATCAAAGAGAAAAGGGATAACAAAGTAACTCAATGTTGAAGCAAAAGCATTTCCTTCTCTTTCTTAATTTTTCCAAGACAATATAAACATTAACAAGATCACAGTGACAAAGAGGAACGATGAAGGGAAAAAAAACTATGAATTGGGCGTTACACCTGTTAGGAAATCCTCTATGTTGTTTTGATGATGACAAAGACAATCAAAAGCTACTAATGTGCATATTAGTAGAGTAGTGCCAGGTGATATATACACAAACTGATATGCATATGTTGTCATAATCACCACCGGGTATTTTGATATGAGGAGTGCTCTACCATTATCAAGATTACTTTGTCGATATATGAGGTAAACAAGGTATTGGACGTTAAAGATGTCTACAAACTGGAAGGATCTTCAAATAAGATGAACATCTGGAAAGACCTTAATCGAGGGTAAACAAGACAAGAAGAATGGGGATGTTTATGATGGCTTGGACATACAAAGATCATGTGAATAATTGAATGGACCTAGTGATGGTGAAGCTTGGAAGGACCTTAGAGATGAATAGCTTAGTAGAGTTGAAATTGCTAAAATGCTTAGAAGGACCAAAAGAAAGACTAGCATCATTATCGAGTGTAGCGGATTGTTATCAAAGCAGCAGATTGTTGGTAAAGAGTAGCTGCCGATATTAGAGAGGGGGAAGACTGTGATAAGAACAGTGGTCCTTGTAAGTTCGGTGAAGATGAAGAACCAAAGTAGTGTCCTTAGAGATCTTTGGAAGCTAAGTCAATCAAATTAGTGAAGATGAGGAATCATTAGGGTTGTTGATGTCCTTAGAGATCGTTGGAAATTGATATGGTTAGTTAGCCAAGATGCGGAATCAATGCAGATGCCGATATCCTTGGACGTCTTTGTATGCTGAAGAAACCAAGAGGATCGTTGGATGATTAATCGCAAGTCATCCACACAAGTTATTAGTGGACAACATCAATAGACTAGTAATAATATGCATGTCCTGATTATGGGTAAGGGATTATGCTGATATTTAGTCTTGGAAGGTGCTAATCACTTGGTAACCTAATTAGAACATTGAACAAGAAGAAAATAGCCGTTACAAAGATTTGGAATTCGCTTAAAAATCACTAGAGTTGACCAGGAGTAGCTATGGCATTAATGAGCAAATTTGACAAAAGTACATAGACACTGTTTTTGGAAATCGCCATTGTCCAAGAGACGCTGATGTCAAAGAGCCGTTCTAGCGATTCTAGCAACGGTCTACTGCTGGCAATAGCTAGAACCAACTTCTACTTGAGGATTTCGATGGACAACGATCATATGAGGATGGATGACTATATATTGAGTCCAAAAGAAATAATTAGATTGGGCGAAAAATGGACAAGATGAGTCATGTGCTTTGAGTCTTTTCTTTGCTCTGTTTTTTAATTGATATTTGATGTGTATTCCTAGTGTCAACTTTCACATCAAATATCAAGATGAGTCAACTTTCTCTCCCATGGAAAATATTTTCCCTCCTATAGCCAATTTTGCCTTCACTTTAGTGGAAAATGATTTTCTCTTTGTGAAAAGAGGAAATCATTTTCCTCAAAATAATGAAGGATTTTTGGGTGTAGAAGGAAAATATTTTCCCACGGAAAACATTTTCCGCCTCCGAACACCAGAAAACACGAAAAATGTTTTTCAGGAGAATATTTTTCTTGAAACGAAAGGAGCCTTAGGTTTTGTTTCGGTTGATGTTTCTTTATTTAGTTCAGTTCTTCGAAATTATCAAACGTTTAGGATATTGATCTTGAATTATTTCTCTTAATAGTTGAACTTTATTATTTAAGTTGCATGTAAATATAGACCAAGAAAATAATTTCTTTAGATCTAATGTTGAATTGATTTGATTACTAAGTTTGCTTATTTGACATATCTTTTTCCCCACTTGAATTGGCCCTCCAATCTCTTTCATCTCTTTAGTTTCTCCCTCTTTTCTTATTATCTAATTTCCTTCGCTTATAATGAATCTAAACCAGGATAAGAACAGTAGAAGTGTCATAACTTTCGTACGGCACTCACTTGAGTACTATAATTATTTTTTTGGTTACTTAAGTGCCACAAATTTGAAAAATCGATCACTTCAATGCCATGGGCGATTTGTCTCGCCGGAAATCCGATGTTGACGTCAAAAAATCCGACATGGACGCTGAAAAATCTGATGTGGATAATTTTTAAAAATTTATTTAATTTAATTATGCTTTTTTATCATTATTTATCATTCTTTTTATTTTTTTTTGGCCAATCAAATTTGCAGTTGCGCATGATGAAGAACTTCATCTTCCCCATGGTTGGGGTACTGTAGCATCTAGGGATTTTGGCTAGTCGAGCCCAAATCTGGCGAGGGCTCCGCCGCACGCCTCGCCTCTCAAGACTCCCAGTAATACCTCCTTGCTCCCCTATCATCACTCGCCTACCCCTTTTGACAGCCGATTGTCGTTGGCCACTGTCCATCGCCCACCTTGACCTCAGATATGAATCCCCTTGCTCCGGTGACCATCCCCTTAGGCGCCAACCTTCACCATTGGGAGGTGTGTTAGAGACTCTGAGAAGAAACCTCGCCTTCCCGACCACACCTCTTTCGTTGCTGGTCGCTAGCCTAGGTTTTGGGGTTTATGGGCTTCTAGGTTACTGGTGGTTTGGTCACTGAGTTGCAGGTCTGGAACGCTGGTCATTAGTTGCTAGTTATTGGTCAGGGTTGCTGGTTGAGGCTGCAGACAAGGCCACAAACCTTGCCCAAATCTGGCGAGATTGTTAGTCGTCAACTGTGAAGGCCCTAGGCTTAGAGTTTCTTCTAATGCCACCCATTACCCCAGAAACCGAACAATGACTTAGGAATATGAAATAATGATTCTTGTCACCCGTTCCGACTAAACCCAAGCAGCCGTGACCATATCCAAAAGAAAAGAAACATAGATAAATATGCATTTTTGTTTTGTGTCAGCGAGGGTCACCATATCCTCGTCGGTCACAAAGGCCTTGCCTAGATTGGGCGAGGGCCGCTTCACTCACGACCGGCAATGGCCTCGTCGAGGGCAAGGCGGCCCTCCCCCAGTCTCGGCGAGGTCTTTGTTGTAACAGCCCAAATTTCGACGTAATTTCGGGATCAATAAAAGTGATATTATTTATCATTTTATTTTAGTAAGTCTCGCCCAGAACTGATTACTCTTGGGATACTAACCTATAGGGAAAGACTAATTAGGAAATGGTACGTGGACCACGGACTTGATCGCGAATCGGGCACCAATCTTAAGAAACAGTGAGAAAATATTTTGGGCTAACGTAGGCTAATCTTAGGAAAAGAGTGACGGATGTGGTTTGGCCAAGGCCAACGATGTACAATCGGATTGCAGGTGATTCTGCACGATTAAAAGTGTACGTGGCCAACCAATTCCAAACTTAAACCAAGCGATCGCGACCTCTGGGACTAGTGATAATTTCTCATTCTCTCAATGACCGTGACCGTCATGACTCAAATGACTCTAGGTCAATACGCGTAACCCCTAAACAGCCGCCCGTTAGTCAGAGACTCTGAAATCATAAATTGAGCAAGTTTTGGTCATGAAATTGGACCCGAACTTCGATGTCGATTTTCGAGGGCTTGTGCGACTATTTTCGTGATTCCAACACCATATTATGCTGGCCACACACATTTGGGATTGGTACGGGCGAAAAATGGAATTTCAATCCAGGACTGAAAAAATGACCATTTTACCCCTGCCCCATTTTTAACTCCGAATTTTGGGGTTAATTTGGAATAATTAATTATGGATTTTCAGCTCAATTATTAGGGCCAAAGACCATCTCACCCCTCAATTATTGGATAAGATCAAATTTAAACCGTTAGATCAATGGCATTTTGGTCAAATCGCTCGGATCGGTGACACGTGGCACCACCAGCCACCCTATTTGACCAACTTTGGACCATCTTCTCTCTCTCCCCTCTCGGCCGTGCTTCGCCGTCGCCACCGTCGGACTGCCGTGCTGCCGCCATCGTGCCTCATTCGACCACCACCACCACCACCACCACCACCACTCATCGTCACCCCCCTCGTTCTCTCTCTCTCTCTTTTCATTTTCTCTCTCTTGGCCGTGGGATTGCCAAGGATGCCGGAGCCACCGCCGCCGTGCCGGGACGCCATCGCCCGTCGCCGACTGTCCACTGTCCGCCTTCCACTATCCACCACCGCCGTTCACCCCACCCTCACCAACCCATTCTCCCTCTCTCACAGCCGTTCGCCGCAGTACGGTCATGTCGCCAACCGTACCGCCAGTCGCCGTACACCGTTGGTTTCGCCGCCGTTTGAACGTCGCCGCCAATTTCACTGTTCACCGGTAATCGACCGCCCATTTTTCGTCGTCTCGAGTTAGAATTAAGTGAGTGTACTTCCTAAATCCGGATTAGGACTGATAGTGCATTTTCTAGACTGGTTTGAATATTGTTAGTACATGTTTAATATGGGACTGGGAATCGATTGGTGAAATTGTTGGCGAGGCCAATTTGATGGTTTAGTACAAACAATTAGCGATGAATATTGGTCTTGTAGTGGTTGATATGATGGCCGCCCATTGGAGGAATTTTGGACTGGAATAGGCTATTTAGGAATTTATGGACTGTTCAAGGAATTGTTTGGATTATTGACTGTTGTGCTCAATTGTAATTAATTGTGACATGCCAGGTCGCGTGCTCGTGTGGCCGGATTGTGCGGAGTGTGATTGGCCAATTGATGGCTAGTATTGATAATTGAATTGTGAGTTGTGAATTAGGCCACACGGTATTAATTAGCCGAGTAAACACGCTATTTGTGAAATTGATGTGGCATTGATTTGATTAAGTGCCTGTGTTTTATTAATGCTCATGTGCATCATGTGCATTTCATGGTCACGCATTATGTATGCCGCGAGTGAGGCATGTGATGAAATTATGCGAGAATGCATGACTGACATGAGCATGTGATCACCTAAAATGCCCTGATGCGTTTATGCGGGGTTTAGATAAAACTGGCTGTGTGCACGTGCGATCACATATCACCCTGATGCGTTTACGCGGGGTTGAACTCATCCTGATGCGATAAGGCGGGATGATGCCCAGTATGTCCAGAAGATGGCCAACCTGATGTGTTTACGCGGGTTTGTGGTCCGTGGTGATCGGTGTTGCGCTTTATGCGTTTTAACGTGGGCTAGAGACACTGAGCCGGGGGCATTTTTACGCTGGCCACAAAGTATTGTAATTATGTGGGCTTGTTACTTTGGCATGGGTCGAACCTGATGCATTTAACGCAGGTCGAACTCTGATTAATAAATTGAGCATTGAGCTAGTGGGTTGTGTGCATCAGATTGAGAATGCATAGTGCTTGATTATGTGGTAGAAATTAGTAGGTATGGTATGTGACGTGCCCAAGTGGATTTTACCTTATAATCGAGACACGAATGCTAGTGAGACATTGATGCATGGACTGGTATGCGAGTATGTAAGACTCGGTGAATGGTGTGCAATTTGAACACTGATGACTTGAGCATGCGTGTGACGTGCGTATGAATGTCGTATTCGCGTATTTGCCTTGGGATTACTATTAATTGATTAACCTGCAGGGTCAACCAGGTGAATGATCTGGGGCCGAGGGCCTAGGTCTCTGTGATGATTATGTATTGTATTATTATATTTGTTGTGTTATGCCTGTTAGGAAGATGCATATTAGCCTAGTCTAAGTTTAGGGGTTATACTCGCTGAGATTCATCTCATGATTGTATAAACCAAACATTTCAGACCCACACCAGTGAGGATGTCTAGTCTACTATCTCTTTTTGGGATACCCACGCAAATTTAGCGGTATAGGAGTACGTTCCCCGCAGGAAACGGAGAAGCTTATATAAGATATCGATTAGTAGTGTTCGTTGACGTGGGTGAATATTTCTACCAGACCCAAAAGTATATTGCTTGGTGCCTTAAGAGAGCAGACGGGGAAATAGGGCGACCTCTCCGGACCTTCGATGCCTCAATTGGTCCAGATGATTTGATTGAGCCTTAGATGGTTGATGGGGAGATTGTTGACCCCTTTCCCGTGACCCATGAGCCTATTGCCATGGAGGAGGATTATGAGGACGTTTTGTTTGAGGACCCTGAGCCCATGGATGATGAGGAAGAACCTGAAATCGCGGACCAGAATCTGGAGGAGGATGGAGAGATGGAGAAGCTGGGCTCCGATGAAGAAATCAGTCAGGACGAGAACTTAGGACTCTATCTAGACCTTGAGCTGGAACCGGATTCAAAAGATGAGCGGGCCGCTACCCAAGATATGAAGTTGGAGGAGTCCGAACCCAGTGGGAGTTCTTCTGAGGAGCCGTCAGATAATTCCTTGGAGTCCACAAATCCTAACTGGGAGCCTTAGGGTAACCCTGACCCGTAGCTGTAAAGAGGCCGATACTTTTTGACTGTAGCCCGTCCCCTAGTCTAGCATGACTTACTCCAGTCGCTGACCCTTTTTTATCTGAGTGGCTGCTGACTGCTGTTTTCATGTATCTTTTATTGTAAACTGATGTTGTAAAAAGGGGTTTTTAATAGTTATATAAATGGTATATATTTTCTGCTGTGTTGACTGTTGTTTCACTATCCTTTGTCTCATAGTATTTTTGTCAGGGTATTTTTTGTTTATTTATTGTTTCCGCTTGTACTTTACTCTCTGTTCGAGCGTTGGGTCGGCGACGCTTCCTGGGACGTCGCACACAAATCGACCAAGGTAGAGATATTGCGTGCCGTAGGATTTGGGGCGTGACATTTGTGGCCGGCGAGGGTCACCAGAGACCCTTGCCGGCTTAGAAAAAAGTAAAGAAAATAAAAGAAAAGAAAAATAAAAAAAATCCTCATAAGAATAGAAAATTTAGTAAAAAATCCACGTAGGACGATTTGCCAAAAATGGCACTCAAATGATCGATTTTACTTTGATGTGGCACTTAAGTGAGCGAAAAAAAAAATTATGCCACTTAAGTGAGCGTCGTTCAAAAATTATAGCACTCTTATTGTTCTTATCCCATCTAAACCTAACTTTCTACATGCTTTCATTTGATATTAGTTAGTATCGGATCTAGATCCATTCTTTATCAATTTTGAGCTAGTTCTCTTCAACATTAATTGGCATAAGAACTTTGCTTTGAGCACGTCTTATCGTTGAGCAACTATTCTAAACCAAGGGCCCTTGCTATGGTACTTAGTTCAGTTGCTACACTTGCATTTCTGATATGATATTTTATGTCTACTTAACTTCAGCCACCATGCTTGTTGATTTGGAGCCACTCTATGTTTGGTATAATTTTCTCTTTGAATATTGTTATGATATTTATTAAATCCAATATATCGAAATTTGAAAAGAGTAGGGGTTATCATGAGTATTTTGTTGAGTAGTATGGCGACTACTATTATTATGATTATCATGTTATTCCAATAATTTGGACTCTCGTGATCCGTAATATGACTATTGTCGTGATTATGATTAATATAAATCCTTAACAATCTTGAAGAGGTTAAACAAAATTTAATGATCCAAGAGAATATTTCAACAATTTTGATAAGGATTGAATAGATTTAATCAAAAATTGCAAGGAAGACATGAAATCTAATTAATTAAGGGATGTAATTTTTCCCTTTTGTGGATTGTGAGATTATATTTCTTGAATTTTGCAACAACCATTATCTTACTCATAGGAAGAACCAACGGAGAAAGGACTTGACTTTTCTTAATTTAGATATGATTACTTACTTGGAACTCTTGTTTTACTTACATATAAATATAAGCCAAGATACTAATTTTCTTCAGTTTTGAGGATCATTCCATTTAACACCAAAGCTCCTTTGTTTAGCATTTGATTAAGCTGACTACATTTGACCCCAAAGAGAAAAATATTATGTTAACTCCTTGCAGTTTTAGTCAAAATCGGGAAATAAAGATGTATTGGAAGTCTTAAATCCCATGTATGAAATGTAGTCAACTTCTAAACCTTTCAATTGATTTACTTAAATTTTAATTTTTTTTTGAAATTGCGTAATCGAGTTCTTCTAGTGCACAATAACTTAAATTGTCTGTGGCAACCTCAAATTGCCTTTTTTTTATTAATTAATGACTTAATTACACAAACTAAAAGGTTTATGACTCGACTGCATTTTTTTTTTATAAAGGTTTAGGATTGCATTGCATCAATTGAAAAACTTATAACTCGATTGCATTTCATAAGTACATTTTAGGACTTGTGGGATTTTAACCTTTATAATCGATATCTAAATGATAGCAATAGCTTGCAACCTCTCACTTTATTATCATCTTCGCAAGAGATTCCAACTTTCTTCAATTCTAGCTCCTCCCACAAATTATCTAAAATTATGAGAATCTTTTTCCTAGGATCACTCTTCTCAAATTCCCTTTTTTTTGGGATCAAGAATACTCTAACCTCTTGCACAAAATATCTGCTCTCCTACGAGCAGTTTCCTCATTCATGAACTTCAGACCCAGTGCATAAGTAAATTCTCCTGCATTCGTTTTAGATCTGGATTGCGGGATACATTTGCCTTTGCGACCACATTGAACAGCTTCTATTCGTTAATTCGCCTTTCCACATCCTCCAAAAGCTTGGACTTGCCAACCACAACTGGTCCATACACCCCAACTACACATTATATTCTTTTTCCTATTTTTGTCTTTTTTTCTTGTACTATAAATTGACTCGTGTACAAGCACATAAATCATAACAATACAATACAATTTCTCCAATATTAGAGATTGGTGGTAAGAAGAGAGGGAGATTGCTCGAATTTATAGAAATTCTCATGGGACACTTTAATTTGAGAACCGCTAGGTTGTGTAGTCGAAAATCTCAAATGTCAGTCGATTTTAGAATGATTATTTTAACTCATTATCTGTGACACCATGATATATAAATCAGAAGTTCGTGCATTGACATTTCATCGAGAACACTTCTTGCATTAACAAGCTAGTCCACGATAATGTTGTACAAATACCGAATTTGAAATCAAGATTCACTATTTTTTTCTAATAGGTAAAAATGTACTCGGGTATGCGTTAGAGAACAAAATTATTTCTCATTTCTACTACAGTCAACTTCAAAATTGATGGTCATGGTAGATGATTACACATTATTCAGCTGCTCTCATTTTTCCCCCCAAAAGCAAAATCACAGTGACGAGATGTTCGACTCATGCAGGATCGCCGTTTTACGATGACACGGTCTCGGTCTTGCCAGATCAGCATGTGCCGAATTGCTTTTTCGACGGCAAGACCAAATAATAATACTATGCGAAGGAGCATACAAGGGCCTGACCTGAACTGCATAGAAAAAGAAGCAAAACTAGACTTTCAGCTGGTACGGAAAACAACACTTGAAGAGACGGTATGGTAGACAAACAGCCGACAATGACCAACGCATTATTGCAATGACTTCCCTGTGATACAATGTCGCAGACTTTGTGACCTTGGCATCAGAAGGATCCTTCTTCTTGATATTGTCGATAACACCGACAGCAACGGTCGCATGTCACTCGCGGCAAAACGACTGAGTGGAGGATACTCAGAGAAAGTCTCGACAACCATGCGCTTGGTGGGAATCATCTTCACCATCCCGGCATGACCATTCTTCAAGAACTTCGGCTCCTTCTCAAGCTCCTTACCGGATCGCCTGTCTATCTTGGTCAACTGCTCAGCAAACTCGACAGCAAGTGGGTGCTGCGGCAGTCAAGAACGTCAAGAACGGGAGCGTAACCATTTCCGATTTGTCCAGGGTGGTTCATGATGATAACCTGGGAGGTGAAGCTGGCTGCTTCCTTGGTGGGATCATCCTTCGAGTCGGATGCAACATAGCCACACTTGAGATCCTCGACAGCAACGTTGTCACCCGGAAGGGCCTCCTGGAGAGCCTCATCTTCCATCTCAACGGACTTAACTTCAGTAGTCAACCCAGAGGGACCAAAAATGACAGACTACCATACCAGGCTTAAGGATACCGGTCTCAACACGACCAACAGGGACGGTTCCGATACCACCATATCTCGTACGCGTCCTGAAGAGGGAGACGGAGGACGGGCTTGTCAGATGGTTTCTTGGGCTCATTAATCTCTCTTTCGGACCGAAGCAGAGCCTTGGAAAGAGAGGAACTCACGCAGGTTCTTTGAGAAACGAATGTTAAGAACACATACCATTCCGCTACCCATTTGAAGACGATTGCTCTGATTAGGTCAAGTAAGAAAGTAGATCATGTCGCAAAAGCAAAACACACGTACGCTGGATTATATTTTATATGAATTTTCGGCATACATGCATTTAGACTAGGACATACCTAATTATTCCAACACAGCTTAAAATTAAGGTTAGTGGCTACTCTAAATTTAATTCGATAAATAATACGTGAGAAACCAAGTTGCAATCCTTTGAGGATTGAGAAAATGACATAAACAGTCTCTGAACATTAGCTTAATGTGTAATATGGTCCATAAACTTCTAATTTATTTAATGTGATCCTTGAATTTTAACTTAATATGTAATATGATTTCTGAACTTTTAATTTATTTAATGTCGTCCATGAACTTTTGACAAATGTTCAATATAATCCTTGAACTATATCAAAATGTTCAATGTAATCATAGTTTAGGGATTACGTTGAATATGTATAAAAAATTTATGGACCACATTGAGTATTAGACTAAAGTTTAAGGATTACATTAAATAAATTAAAAGTTTAGGAAACACATCGCATATTGAACCAAAACTTAAAACTATTTGTATCATTATCCTTATAGGGTTTAAGAGAGTGTCCGTATGAAGTGTAAACCCCATCCCGCAAGAGGGTTATACATGCCCGCCTAACTATTCGTTAAAAACCCGGGGTTAAATGATTCGGTTTATCTCGGTCGCAAATTGTACCGATTGTATTGTTTACTATTCTTATAATCTCGGGCCGGGCTCGTTAGTTTTGCGGGTCGGGTCGGGTCTATATTTTTTTCCGGAGGAATTTTTCGATACCTGTTCTTTTTTAAACCTCGTCGTGCTGTTCTTGGTTTTCAATTTCATTCAATCGCCCGCCGGCAAATCGGGGAGGACAAGAACAATTTCTGCCGAGTCCCCAACAACGTTGGGCGAACTCTCCATGGACTTGCTGGTACGATGACCTCGCCCCTTCCAATCTCTCTCTCTCTCTGTCTCCATGTCTATCTGCGCAGAGGAAACCATCCTTCATCTTTTGCCGTTCTTGAAATCAAATTCAATCAGGACAAGATGATGCAGAAGAAGAAGGAGGCTGAGCTTCAGCTCAAATGGCACGAAGCAGGCCCCGTCCACTGGGTCGAGACCTCGGATTCTGTCTCTCGCCGCTTCGAATTCGAACCCGATGGTCAACTCTCCGTAAGTCGTGCTAATTTTCTTCTTGAACTCTGGTGCTTGTTCTTCCGCTCGACTGATTCGGAGCGTGATAACATGTGGGGGATGGATGGTGGGTGACAGGTGAAATTGCTCAACGACTCGAGACCGGTTGCTCATAGGGTGGTCGATTCCTTTCTGAACAAGTTCTTCCCTTCAGGGTACCCCTACAGGTAAAGAGGTCTGTTCTTGTTTTCCTTGTCGCTGTTCGTGAGGGAGATTGCGTTGGGCTGACTGTGAAGAGTCTTTCTTGATTTTGAATTTGTGCAGTGTGAATGAAGGTTATTTGAGGTACACACAATTCAGGGCTCTGCAACACCTCTCAAGTGCTGCTCTCTCTGTGTTATCGACTCAGGTCCATCTGTGATGCCTAAACAGAACATCCTGGTTTGGTGGCATGCCTATTTTGATGATTTCATGCATATTGCAAGTTTAGCTTTCTGTAGTTGGGATGTCTATTTGGATTACGTGCAATTTCATTAGACTGACTTATGTTGCGGGAGGACACTTTCTATGTGCTAACTCCTCTGCAGTCCCTTCTCTATGCTGCAGGATTGAGGCCTACCCCGGCTCAGGCGACTGTTGTGAGTTGGGTAAGTTATAATCATATAGTGGCATCATTTTTGGCTTGTGGGGTAATTTGTTTGAAGAGATTTTGGTGTTTGTTTTTTCAACACAGATTCTAAAGGATGGGATGCAGCATGTGGGAAAGCTCATATGCAGCAATTTGGGTACTAGAATGGATTCGGAGCCTAAGCGGTGGAGGATTTTAGGTTTGTCTTTTAGTGGGATATATCAGTCTCCTGCTTCACTCTTGTTCCTGTTTTGTGCTATGAGTGCCATTTAGATTTTTATGCAAGGTAACACCATCTTCAACTTGATCAATATCCTCATTCGTAATATTGTCTTTGCAGCTGATGTGCTGTATGATTTTGGTACTGGCATGGAAGTTCTTTCTCCCCTATGTCCTAATCTTTTCCTTGAGATGGCCGGACTCGGCAACTTGGCGAAGGTACATGTGCTTGTCTTTGACAGATTGTGCTTAGAATTGTCCAGATATCATTTATTGCTGAGCATCTGTAGGAAAGAATTGAACAATCTGTATCATGACAATTCAACCAAATGTCTGAAAATTATTTTCTCCAATTGTTTTCGTGCATGTAGTTTTTCTTTTAGAAATTCATGTTCTGCTTCATAATTTGATAGGGAATGGCAGTTGTGGCGGCAAGAGCGACAAGATTACCAATTTATTCTTCTTTTGCTAAAGAAGGCAATCTTAGTGACCTTTTCGCTAAGGGGGAGGCTATCTCAACTCTTTTTAATGTTGTCGGTATAGGTGCGGGCATCCAGCTAGCATCAACTATCTGTTCGTCAATGCAAGGAAAGGTACTGTGCCTACAAGAGCTTGAGTTTTCACTGTGGCATTTATAGTTGGACTTAACTCTATTAGTGCCTATTGATTTGAAATGGCAACCACAACATTTTTTCCTTTACATTGTTTATATTTTGTTGCATCTGTACTCTGAGCAAATTGGATGCAATCTGAGGCTTTTGCTGTCAGCTCCTCCACCTAGAGCAGATGCAATTGGCCCCACTTATTTAAGTTGCAAAAAAAAAAAAAAAACTAAAGATCCAAACTATAAGCCCACTCAACTTTTAGTTACTTCGACAAAACAATAGTAGTTGAAAATTGAGGTTTTGTCCCTGAACCTCTTGTTTTTTTAGGAGTTATTAATTAGTGCACATGCTGAACTCGGTTTAATTCTCATTTTTGCAAAATTTTATGAATGTGTGGAATGTGCTAAATTATTTATTTATCTTAAGTTTGTGGCCTTTCTAGTATACCAATATCTACTATGATAAATATGTCAAATTGTGTCAGTTTGTTTGCAATGTATGTATGGTTATGCAACAATGTTGCAATTTAGCTCAATTGCATGTGAGAGTTGTGAAACACGGACCAAAAACTGTATTTTCAAAAACCAGACTCCAGATTTATCATATTTCATAATTGAGAACACAATTACTCTTGCGTTAGGAGTAATTCTGTCTTTCCTTATTGCTCCCACTGATGAATGGACTTAGTTCAGCCACTTATTAATAGCTGCTTTTGAAAATCCTTTATCTGTCCAGTAATAGAATGCTCGCTCTTGGCTGACTTGGGGAGTGTTTTATTGGAAAGAAGCAGCAGCCTTTACTTTTTGGAAGAACACAATGTTGGCCAAATCCCTGGTACAGCGTGCCCTTTTTCCATTGATAAGGGAAAAAAGTTCCATTCCAGATGGCACCAATGGGTGCCCCATCTACAGTGTTATTTACCAAAAATTGGGTTCAGTAAGTCTAGTATGCTATCTACATCAAGACTCTGGAATTGATGAAACCAAAAGTTAAGAGTAAAAAACCCCAACTATTTAACAGAACCCAAGTAAACCCTAGGATGAATGACAAATGTTCTATCTTTGATTGAATCCGAAAGGGTTTTTCCTTTGGATCAGATTAAATAGGACTTGTTGGAGAGTTAGGATATTTATCTTTTGAATATCTGATTTGTAACCCCTAAGATGTATGGTTAGATCATTTATACACGCGATAAGTTGAATTAACGGGGTATTGAACTTGTGAAATCACTGTTGAAATATCTTTAAAATTAGTAGTCCATTATCTGTTCGTGAATTCTACAGTTAAATTGTCCATAGTTCATCTGATATCAGTCAGGTTCAGGCATTACTGGTTTTTGTTACATTTCCTTAATGATGAACTTGATGAAAAGTTCTGTAGCTCTTTTGGAATTTAAAGTTAACTTGACAATTCAAAGTGTCTGATGCCTTTATCTTACTGAATACCTTGACTATGGTCCTGGAGCTATCTCTACCCTTTTTCTACTCTCTTCAGTAAATTTCAATACTCAAATGAAAATGGTTGATGCGCATTGAAGAACTTGCTTCACTTTCTCTTTTGTTTTTAGCATATACAAACAGTTACATATATATAGATCCAAAACGGGTGACAGAAAAGGTCAAGTTTACTTATGTACCATCATCTCCAAAAGAGCTCTATTTGCTTCACTTATTGGAAAACTGTAAGATTTTCTCATACAGATTAAATTCTCAAGTCCCAGGCAATTCCAGAAATTACTAGGTTGCTGCATCTAGTTTACCAGTTTTGGGACACATGAATGCATCTAGTTTACCAGTCTTCAGCTTTTTTTTTTTTTTTTTTTTTCATTTCAGTGAAATCATTTTGAAATTCTTGCAGCTGCTTGCAGGACCTCTCCTCTCTGCAATACACATATATAGTGTCACTGAAGAGATGCGAGCTGCCCCAGTGAACACATTAAATCCACAGAGAACTGCTTTGATTGTCGCCAACTTTCTCAAGGTTTGAACCTAAACTATGTGATCTGGACTGACTGATTTATTAGATTCTTCTGAATTTGGGTACTTTCAACATCGCTCTATGTCCAAAGTTACAGAATATCTTTCCCTTGAATTGATACAGACGGGAAAAGTATTGAGCCCAGCTGACGTACGGTATCGGGAAGATCTCCTCTTTCCTGGGCGACTCATAGAAGAAGCTGGGAACGTGAAAGTTGGAAGAGCTTTGCATGATGTTTTTCGGCCTTCAAAGGTTAATGAATGGAAGGAAAAACTTCCAGAGGAGAAGTTTCTTTTAAGTCGTGGCAGTAAATGGATCGACATGGTCCTTGAGCACAATGCGACAGGTGAAGATGCATTGAGGGGTTGGTTGGTAGCTGCGTATGTCAGATGTATAGAGAAGTCTTCTCATGAGATGAACACGCAAGTCTTGCAAGACGCTTACATGAAGATGAGTGAGACCTTTTCCCCGTTTGTAGCTGAAGTACAAGCCAAAGGATGGCATACCGATCAATTTCTTGACGGAAAGGGAAGTCGATTTTCATGGTAGCATTATTGTTGTCTTGATGATATTTGTATTCTTTAGGATAACCTCACCATATTTACTTTTACAGAAGTTGATGAAAAGGATGATTCCAAGTTTAGAGCTGCTTTGCTCGCATGTACTATTGACCAATTTAGTCGAGAGGAGTAAAATAAGAAATGGTTGTGCAGTCAATTCTGCGTTCATCGGATAAAGAAGACCGAAAGATTTGTCTGGACTCAATGAAGGAGAGAGAAATAGGTGAAAACAAAGAGTCCGATTCCAAATTCTGCAGCTCTAATGGGCATTTTAGATATACATCAGTGACAAATTAGCCAAAGGAGAGAGGCAGGAAAGAGTATAAAGAATTCAGATTATAGTTCCGGTTTGGGCCGTACGTTTTGCACATCCTAACTTCAGTCACAATTCGATGCTATGAAGCTCTATATTTTTGCATAATGTAATTGCAGGAGGCTGAAAGATGATCGCCCGCTTATTGCAGACTAAGCTTTTAAGTGTTCACATAAGCAACATGAGACCGGAGGCAAGCCATTCATTGTACAGTATAACGTATGTAGACCATTTATGTTTGGGATATTAGAAAAAAAAGCAAATGCTTAACTACACCACAACATTGACGAAAAGAGGGGTAGCTCAAAAATACATACATAAACAAATATACCGAGGAAATGTGTGGTACATTGATCGATCCCGACATGGCAAAGATATCAACAGATCAACACGAGACCATTGCTTGCAAGAAGCAGCCCTCTTTGCCTCGTGGTCGATTATTGTAGCTGCTCTCAAAATTCGTCCTCGCCGTACTCTCAATACATGTATTTCCTGAAAAAAGAAAAAACGTGTGTTGTGATAATGGATTTTGTGACAATATTCGGTATGATTTTGAGTGACAGTTTCTCATAGTTATGCTGTTATATCATTGTACCCTTAGTAGGGTTATGCAAGTATACCTGTCCGATTATTGGGCCAATTCTGATCTTATACTAAAGATTATATATCTGCTTACTATGTTAAATTACTCGTTGAATAAGATAATTCTGTATGCATAAAAACTGCATCTCCGATCGCTAGTAGAGGTAGAGGATCACTTACTGGCTAGTTTGCTCATTCCTGTATAATATAATGTTTTTCCAGATTTAGCTGAAATTGTTAAGGAAAGATAGTGACTATGTTGGAAAGTTCTGCATACTTCTTTTAAGTTTATTTGAGGAGAAGACCAGTTGGTTTTTATATTAATGTATCAAACCTGTGGACATAATTCCGTTGCACACAAGTTGTCACGGATATGTGGAACAATATAGAGAGTTAATATAATGAAAAACCCTAAATTTATACACATGTGACAAATTTATCTCAAATTATTTTTTTAACCACAAAAAACCCCAAACTTATATATTTATGATAAATTTTAAATTAATACCATGAAAACCCACAAACTGGTATATATGTGACAAACGAAGTGTAAAATCTCAAACTAGTACACTCGTCAACTGTTACTTGTCATTCAACTCAGAAAATTGACGATAAAATTTAATAGAAACTAACATATGGTAAAATTGTCACAGGTATACCAGTTTGGAAATTTTATTAGTAAAAAAAATTAGTTTTGAGTAAATTTACCAATTTGAGGTTTTTCGTGATATTAACCATAATTTATACAAGCATTTTAATTTAGTGATATAATTGAGGTAAATGATTCAGTTGCTTAGCATGTGCTTGGGACTATAAAAATGCACAAGCGGCACCACCGTGCATCCGAGATGGGTTAGGGGTGTGACAAGTCTTTACAGGAAAGTAATATTCACTTTGATTCATGAGGATCAAAAATGGCACCGGGCATGTCGAGAAACAAGTGAAGGACATGAGCAAAGAAAGTTTTAATCGAACAGAAAGAATAAGAGAAAAGAGCGACTATGAAGAGATATCATAGAGAAGAATCTTTCCATGGCTTCGATCTGAAAATAAAGTAGAGATTTGGCGAAGAGGGCTTGAAGCTCTTGTGTAAGTGAATGAATGCATTCGAGTACGAAAAGTCAAATTAAGTTTGTTGGGAGACTCGTCATGCAATGGTTCCATGGTCTAGTGGTCAGGACATTGGACTCTGAATCCAGTAACCCGAGTTCAAATCTCGGTGGAACCTTTTTATAAGCTCTTCGCCCCCATTATTATTTCTCCAGGATTAAAGCTAGCATAAAAACAAAACAATGAATTTATTTATTTATTTATTGTTAGGGGGATACCCGGAGCTCTTTGTAACAAAGAAGCCACGTTGATATTCTTTTTTGTGGTTAAATTTTTTCTCCTCTTAAAAGTATAGTACAACAGTATGAGGTACCTATACTTAATTCTATACTTAATTATGATGTTGTCGATAGCTTGGATGTCGACACACATTTAAAAGGATCCATCCTTTTTTTGTTCGAGTAGGTTTGGAATCGAATAAGGACTCATGCTTTCCTTCTGTATTCTCTTACAATTAGCTTGTCACTTGTCGTTGCAACTATTTAGTTTCCTCCTCTTGTATCAATAAGTAGCTTTGTTGGATAAAGAAGCACCACGAAGCAAATTGATCCAATGCTCTATTCCTATATTGGGAGGTAATCCGGGTGGCAACTCCATCCAAAAAACATCTTCGAACTCGTTCATTAGAGATTGCAATTTTGGGTGTGGGAATCTCTCTATCTCACTTTTTCGATTTTTTACGATAAGTAAAGCAAAAACACTCTTTTGTTTGCGAATGACTCTCCACCCGTTTTTTTTTTTTATGGAAGGACAAATTTTCCTTGCTAGTATTTCCCTCCCCTGGTTGATTTTTGTGGTTCAAGAATGGGCTTAAAGATGTAAGGGTGATGAGTTCATGTTCTTTTTGGAATAAGTAAGTATTTTTGAATCCATTATGGATGGCTTTTCATCAAATTGCCAGGCATTCCCAATAACAAATGGCACGCTTCCATGAGAATGACATCACACAAAACTTGATCTTGGTAATTTCCCCCAGTTGAAAACCAAATCAAGGCTTGTTTAGTTACCTAGATATCATTCTCTTTATTCAGCCATTGCAACTTGCACGGTTTGGGATGCTTGGAAGTGGACAGCTTCAACTTGTTGACAACTCCACAACACTTGTCGACACTTTGTTGGAGCAGCTTCCACCATCAATGATCCAATTACATATCTTTCCACAATTGATTCATCTAGTTAGCAATCCTTTGCTACTTTTGTTTTCATTGTCGCATTCTTTACGTTTTCCTTTGTTGGGTTTTATTGGTCTAGGAGGTCGGATGGTTGCTGAATCTGTTACGTTTACTGCGGTACCCTTGCACGTCCTAGAACCCAAACTGGGAAAAACTAGTTTAGGATATATTGCATGTGAGACCCATTTGATCTACGGTTTTGCGTTTTGTGATAGTTGTTCCCATGTGTTTTTAACATGTCCGAATTTATTAATGATGAGAGAACTGTCGGAAGTTGCACAAGTCCAAAAAATGAACAATTTCACCATGGCGTGTTATCAAAAGATCGGGTAGGTATTTTAGTACATTGAACCATTTACAATGATGATGCACGTGTCACAAGCGGTGTACTGAACTTGATAGACAGCCTAGCATAGCACATAAAAAACTAGTTCTAAGATTTTTCAGCCTAATGCCTTATACTGTCGAGAAACAAAGCAACTTTCTAGCATCATTGAGGACGGCCATAGGCCAATGTCACATCAGAAGCCAAATCTCAATGAAAGTCAATTTGCAATGATCTGCTGTTTTTGTGTATGTAAAGTTTAATCACTAGGGGAACATGCCATTATTCTTCCCCTTCATATAGTGTGCAGGCATGCATAAGGGATTTGATACCTGATGAACCAATGTTGTTCATAAAGCGATTAGCATCGTAAAAACAATCACTTGGATGAGAGAGAAATTCGCCTCGTCTAACATTGATATTGAATATGGTTTTTGCCTGATTCGAAGGATTTCCAATTTACTTCCTGGGAGTTAGGTGGATTCCCCTTTAGAGCCCTCATCTAGTTGAGCTGAAGTTCTTGTGCTAGAAACCCGGACAAATGGCTGGATACGCCAATGACATGCCCCCTTTAAACACATTCTGCTGCACAATCAACCTAAGGACAGTTTTCTGGTCTAAAAAAAAAAGAAAAACCTACGGACAGTTTGTTGCTTAGGGAAAATTTTCATTCATAGTAGATGGAACTCAAATATGTTTGGAGGAATTGCACACATAGCTCTCTTCTGATCGGTCTTTGCTTCACATTCAACAATTATAAGTAAGATATTTCTCCATAGTCTGACCTTTTTTCCAGGTCTCTCCCTAATATGGCATGCACCTTTCGATAGCTTTTATTGGACGTATAACCTGTTTGTCTCAATGACTGCTGTGATTTTTCCCCAGTTTCTATGCAGGCAATGCTGTTGATGGTGACAGACAGCAGCGTTGTTTCTTTGGCTATTGGGGTATCTGCTACTTACCAGACAAACTTGAAATCGTTCTTCCCTGTTTTCTTTTCCCGTGTATTGTGCGCTGATTCTCGAGATGAAGCACATTATTCTGGTCTGTTTCCTTCATAGGTTAACCAGCCTACTGAACTTGGCGGTGGACCGGGCTTTAATGAAGGCATTACCTTTGGGCTAGCGGAAATAACAATATCAAAATTTTCTGGTGCTACAAACGGGGCGGATCCATTGGTTATGCCACTATGGAAGCGGGAGAACTTCCATCTCCGCTTGTAACACTTCAGAACTTTGATATTGTCATTTCGGTGCCTTCACGGAAGCCAGAGAACTTCCATTTTGTTCATCAAGACCTGGAACAATTCCGCAATGGCGTGAGCTGTCGGAGGAGGGGGATCCTGACGAGCAGCATCCCCTTGTTCATTCTCATCGACCACACTCCCCCTCCCGCCGTCTCCTATCAACGGCAGATTGACAGGAGGAGGTTCTTGTCCCTAAGGAGCCTCATTCGACAGGAGTGGTGGCCTCCCAATGATCCCACGAGACAACACTTAGGCCAACAGTATTTGCACTTCTCCTTGTTTGAGTCATTGCTTTCTGTAGTTCTCACAAACAAGACCAAATTGTGCCGAAATTTTTTTCCGGTGACAGGAGTAGCTGCCAAGGATTGGCAATGGGGTTTTAAACCTTGTGAATAGGTGCTTCTTACTCCCTGCTTCCCACTCTAGTCCTGCAAAGCACATACACGAAAGCACATGAGACTTGAGAGTGGTGTTTATGGGCACCGTTCCACGCTCAAGTCAGATTAATGATGGCTCAAGTACTTGAGACTTGAGAGTGGTGATAAAATTATTTTCCGTTTGTTTGTTTTTGCACGTGACATGGATGATCATTTTAGAAAAATATTTTTAAAATTATTTATTTTTCGCAAAATAAATACAACTTTCAGTTTTTATCAAATTTTTTTCTCCTTTCGGGAATATTAAAGGGTTTGTTTTCTTTTTTATTTTTAGTTTTCAATTGTCACGTATGATGACATGCGGATGCCACTATGGCCAATTCCAAATCGCTGGCCAAATTAGCATATTTGTTGTTCTTTTTTGGATTAATATTACCAAAAATCTCAAATTGATACAGTTAAGATAAATTTATCCAAAATTAATATTTTGACCATAAAAAACTCCATACTGATATACTTGTAACAAATTTACCGTAAATTAATTTTTTTTACCATAAAAAACCTCAAACCAGTACAATTGTGACAAATTTATTTTCATGTAGTTTCCATTAAGTTTGATTAATATAAAAAAAATCACAAATCGGTATACTTGTGACAAATGGAGGGTAAAACTCCATACTGATACACCCATCGACTGCCATGTGTCATTAAATTTAGTAATTTAACGATAAAATTTAACGGAAATCAACGGATGGTAAATTTATCACAAGTATATCGGTTTAGGGTTTTTAACTGTTAAAAAAATTAGTTTTGGGTAATTTTAATGCAGATGTAGAAGTTTGAAATCTTTCGTGGTATTAATTTATTTTTTTTATAAAAAAAATTAAATCAATTTAATGTATATAATTCAAAAATCTAACTCTAAAAAAAAAGGGTTTCGAGCCTTATCGATGAGCTTAAGCCGCCGCCTCCTGCGCCAATTCGGATTCGCGAGGGGCAGAAAGGTATTTAACCACGATGGACGCATATCATCTCATCAGCCGAAACCCAAAAAAAATATAAACAAGAGAGAGAAACAGTCTGCTTTTGTCTCTCTCTCTCTCTCTCTCTCTCTCTCTCTCTCTCCCCTTCGGTCTCTCGATTTCCGAACTTCGATCTTCTCTGAAATCCCGACGCAGCCAATTGCTCGGCCGATCGGCGGCTCTCCTCGGGTGGTGCTGCGCGGAGCTCGTCCGGGGGAGAAACCATGGCGACCGCTTCTGGTGCGTACCCAAACCCTAATTCCATACGTCCGACCGCCTCTTCATTTCAGGCTGATTGCGTTCCTTCTCCTCCGTTTCGGGGTTGCCCTGCCCATCTCGGCGTTTCGATTTCGCTTCGCTTTTCTTCCGCCGTCGCGATTGCCGTCTCGTTCTCGGAGCTTCTCCGACGTTTTATTCCGTGCGGCGTGGTCGATTTCGCCTTCGTTTTGGTCCGCGCGTCGCTGAATTGGAGGAGGAAATCGTGTTTTGCGTTCCCGTTTAAACTGTGCCCCACGGGCCTTTGATGAGATGTTGTGTTTTCGTACACTTGTGTGCCGTTTGAATCGAAATAAGTTCTGCTGTAGAATATGAAGAACGCAACGGGTTCTGATGGAATTTTAGAGTAGGTCTAAAGCGGGACGTTTGGGTGCTAGAAGGCGTCTCGATTGTATGTTGCTTCGGTTTTTTGACGGCGGCTTATGTTATGGCGGTGTCTGCAGTGGCTTTCAAATCTAGGGAGGACCACAGGAAACAGATTGAGTTGGAAGAGGCGCGAAAGGCCGGGCTCGCCCCTGCTGAGGTTGATGAAGATGGCAAGGAAATCAATCCTCACATCCCGCAGTACATGTCATCCGCGCCGTGGTATCTCAATGCCGAGAGACCCGTGAGTTGAATTATCGTTTCCTCTTGCTTCTTCATGTGGATGTGCTTAAGGCTCTGTATGTGATAGAAAAAGGCTGAATTGACTTGTATTTCTTGTGTTGTCAGAGCTTGAAACATCAAAGGAAATGGAAATCAGATCCGAATTACACGAAATCTTGGTACGACAGAGGCGCGAAGATTTTTCAGGCGGACAAGTACCGGAAAGGTGCATGCCAGAAGTAAGGAAGACTCTCTCTCTCTCTCTCTCTCTGTGTGGCACGCGCGCCCTAACCAGTTTAGGGGGTTCTTTTTGTTCAAGTTCATCATATTTCCCAGGGGTCACAACCCATGAATTGTTTCTTCAACTTAAATATGATAATGTTTGAGGAGGTTAATGGGCTGACTTTTTCGGTTTCCTTAGTTGCACTGTCTCTGCATTGGACCTACCAAAAAGCAAACTTGCAGTATTTTCCCTGCGTTATTAAAGTTTGTCAATTTGCTAATATGTGTTTTTCTGATTTCAAAATTTGAATTCTCGATTTCCTTCTGTTGTTGGTTTTCTCTAGGGGAGAGAATCATGAGGTATTTTGGTACCTCCATGGTGTTTGGTTGTACCTCATCATGGTCTTTACCTCTTTTATATTGTCAACTGTGATTTCCTTGTCTTGTACCAATATTTGCTGAAAAATGGTGGCTAAATGCAATTCTGCGTTGGCTCCTGCAGCTGTGGTGCCATGACTCATGATTTGAAGTCATGTATGGAAAGACCTCGGAAAGTGGGAGCCAAATGGACAAACACACACATTGCACCTGATGAAAAGATAGAGACCTTTGAGCTTGACTATGATGGTAAGAGAGACCGGTGGAATGGCTATGACGCGTCAAGCTATGCTCTTGTGATTGAGAGATATGAGGCTAGGGATAATGCTCGAAGAAAATATCTCAAGGAACAACAGCTGAAGAAGTTAGAGGAGAAAAACAATAACCAAAATGGTGAGGATGGTGATAGCGATGAGGAAGATGAGGAAGATGACTTAAGGGTGGATGAGGCAAAGGTTGATGAAAGCAAGCAGATGGACTTTGCAAAGGTTGAGAAGCGTGTTCGCACAACAGGTGGTGGAAGTACTGGAACTGTTAGGTAGGTGGATCCTTTTGCTTTGACATTAGCAGTCTTTCTTTCTTTCTTTCAATGTTTTAGGAACATTAATAAGAAAATTAAACCACTTAAATTTTTAGTATTTATATGATTATTTGAAGATTTACAAAGTCTCATGAATGAGTTTTCTTCCCCCCTGTTCTTCGTATTCTGGATATTACTGGAACTGTTAGGTAGGTGGATCCTTTTGCTTTGACATTGGCAGTCTTTCTTTCTTTCAATGCTTTAGGAACATTTATAAGAAAATTAAACTACTTAAATTGTTAGTATTTATATGATTATTTGAAGATTTACAAATTCTCATGAATGATTTTCTTCCCCCTCTTGTCTTCATATTCTGGATAGTACTAAGTTGATTTATTTGTTTAGGAACCTTCGTATTCGGGAGGATACGGCGAAGTATCTTTTGAATCTTGATGTTAATTCAGCACACTATGATCCCAAAACTCGGTCCATGCGTGAGGATCCCCTTCCAGATGCCGATCCAAATGAGAAGTTCTATGAGGCAAGTTCTTTGAATTTTTTTGGCAGTAACTCTATCTCATCTACTTACTTTTTGAGGCATAGATATATTACCAAAATCAATTGATTCTTACTTTCAGGGTGATAACCAATACAGAAATAGTGGTCAAGCTCTTGAATTTAAGCAGCTTAATATACATGCTTGGGAAGCATTTGATAAAGGGCAAGACATCCACATGCAAGCAGCGCCATCTCAAGCTGAGTTGCTTTACAAGAACTATAAAGTTATTAAGGAAAAATTGAAGTTTCAAACAAAGGATACCATCCTGGAGAGGTATGGCAATGCAGCCTCAGAGGAAGAGCTCCCAAGAGAGCTGCTCCTGGGACAGAGTGAGAGAGAAGTGGAATATGATCGTGCTGGCAGGATCATTAAGGGGCAGGTGGGGTATCTACTTAAGGTTTTTTTCAATTCAATCATGAAATAAGCTTGCTAAAACTCTCCACCTGAATTTGCTATGCCCTAGAACTTTTTTTTTGCTAATAATATTGGGGTTGCTTTTCCTGAATTATAAGGATATTTCCAATATATGCGACAGTATTGAGATTTTTAATTAGCTCTTGTGCTATTTCAGGAGTCAGCGTTGCCCAGAAGCAAGTATGAGGAGGATGTTTTTATTAATAACCACACTTGTGTTTGGGGTTCATGGTGGAAGGATCATCAATGGGGCTACAAGTGCTGCAAACAGACAATCAGAAATAGCTACTGTACAGGTGCTGCCGGAATTGAAGCTGTTGAGGCAGTAAATGAACTGATGAAATCAAATATTGCTCGAAAAGGAGCCACAGAAGGTCAGTCCGCTTTTTCACCCTAATTTTTCTGCCTTTAGAGGATCATTTACTGGAAAAACTATTTGTCCTCAGTTTCACCTCTCTCGTTCAGCTTCTTTGATCGTTTTGATAAAAAAGTTATCGGATGCTTCTTGGTTGCTTGATTTTGTTGATTATCATGGTTGTAATATGCTTTTCCAAAGTGGAATTTTGATACTATGACCGCTTTGCTGGTTTTTGCTCTGGCATTTGTGGAAACAGAGGTGGCTGCCCCGGCAGAGGAGAAGAGGCCGGCTACCTGGGGAACTGATGTCCCTGATGATTTGGAGTTGGACCAGAAACTTCTTGCTGAAGCACTTAAGAAGGTAACTAGACCATTTTTGGTTCTCTGTTTGTACTTTATTTTCTCCTTTCCAACCTATATCCTCTCAAACAGGATAATTGAGGAATGAAGTGGGAATTTCATATAGATCAACAAGTACAATGTTACCATTGAAAATCGATGATGAAATTGAGGGTAGCTAGACATTGTTGCTCAGAATAAATTTAGTTTTTAGTTTAGTAGTGTATACTGCACTGCAGAGGGGAGGGCAGGGGAGTGGAGGCTCGGTGTATAGTAAGGGAAAGGTGACAGAATGTCATGCCTGTGATTTGTGGTAACCACCTCTTTTTTTAGAAGCAATGGGAAAGCAACGGTTGAGTCATAGACAGTCCATGTTTAATTCGGCTAATTCTTGTTTGATTCACTTTGCACAGGAGGATATAAGAAAGCGAGAAGAGAAAGATGAAAGGAAGCGCAAATACAATGTCAGATGGGAGGATGAGGTATCCCTCTCTCTCAATTTTGGAGTACCGCAGAAGAACTGGAATTCCACTCCTTTAATTTTTTTGTGGCTTCTGTGTTGCCATTAACACTTATTACTTGCAGGTTACTGCTGAGGATATGGAGGCTTATCGGATGAAGAAGATACACCATGATGATCCAATGAAAGCATTTCTGAGCTAGGTAGATAAATAGCATGTAATAGTCAGCTGGTCTACTTGAAACACACGTACACTATGGATGTTATGTGATCGTTTGTGTTACCTCAAAATAACCATATAGTGTTCCCCTAGTATTCTGTATTGAATCCAGCCTCGCGGCATGTGTAGGCAATTCTGTTTTGTGGCAATTTTTTCTGCTATAGGATGAATACAAAGCTGAATATTGGGGAATTCTTATGCTTTTTGGTTGTTTAGTTTATTTATTTGACATAATGAAGGTGATGTATTTAATGAAGTCATGTTTAGTTGCACTTCTTTGATGTGTTAGGATTAGGGGTGATCGGTTCCTAGTCTAGTTCAATTCCCCGGTCCGGTTCGGTTCCAAGGTGGAAGTGGGAAACGGATCGGTTCCTAATTTTGGGAACTGGAGACTGGACCGGTTGGTTCTATGATCGATTTCGGTCCGGTTCAATGGAATCAGTCACTTAGGGTTCAGTTCACATTTTATTAATTTTTGTCAATAAAGTTTACATAGGGTTTAGTTCACATTTTACTACTTTTTATCAATGTAGTTCACTTAAAATTTAGTTTACATTTTACAAATTTTTTAGAGAAATAAAAAAAAGTATTTGTAGTCAGTCTGGTCGATCTAGTTCGACCCTATTTCCCTTGGAACCGAGAGTAACGGTCCATTTTTAAGAACCAGAAATCCGACCAACACTCTTGGGAACCAGATCAAGCTGATCGGTTCGGTCCGGTTAGGGTGATTTTGGATTTGGGTAGTTCATTTTGCATACCCTTAGTTAGGTTGGTGCCTCATTTCACCTCCTTTGATTTATCGATGTGACTTTGGGTGACATTTTGCTGAACTTGATGAGGGATATCTCCGGCTGATAGCATTAAGGTGCTACATGAAAATCAATCTGGTTCTGTCCAGAACTGGTTTTTCGTTCCTAGAATTAGTTTTGAACCAGAAACCCGTTTGATAACGCAATTTCATTTTTCTATTTCCGGGACAAGTTTACTTCCAAAATTGATTCTAAAACTAGAAATGAGAACAAAAAAAAAGTTGGTTTTTCATTTCTGAAACAAAAGTGAGAATCATTTCTAAGGAATTCATTTTCTTCAACATACATATTCATATGGAAGTCACGATCTTTGAGGTGAGAAAAAAAAATCAAAAATCAAAAATTTCAAAACTTAACTGAATGGTTTAAAATTTGTGGCTACCTACTTTCAGTGAAATTTAAATTTTTTTCGGTACCAAAAAAAAAATAAAAAAAATAAAAAATTTCAAAATTTCACAAAATGGCTTAGAAAACCTATGGCCACCCACTTTGAGCAAAATTTAATTTTTTTAGATGCCAAAAAAATAAAAAATAATAAAAAAATCTAAAATTTAAAAACTTTACGGAATGTCTTAGAATACCTGTGGCCACCCAATTTGAGTGAAATTTTATTTTTTTAGGTCTCGAAAAAAATAAGAAAAAGCAAAAAATCAAAAATTTCAAAACTTTACAGAATAGCTTAGAATATTTGTTGCCATCCACTTTGAGTGAAATTTAAATTTTTTTAGGTGCTGAAAAAATTAAAAAAAATTTCAAAACTTCACAGAATAACTTAAAATACCCGTGGCCACCCACTTTGAATGAAATTTAATTTTTTTTAGATGCCAAAAAAATAAAAATAAGCAAAAAAGTAAAAATTTCAAAACTTTACAGAATGGCTTAAAATACCTGTGGCCACCCACTTTAAGTGAAATTTTATTTTTTAGGTGCCGAAAAAATAAAAAAGATAATAAAAAAGTAAAAAAATTCAAAACTTCACAAAATGGCTTAGAATACCTGTGGCCATCCACTTTGAGTGAAATTTAAATTTTTTTAGGTGTAAAAAAAATAAAAAAATAATAATAAAAAAAAACTTTACATAATTGCTTAGAATACCTGTGGCCACTCACTTTGAGTGAAATTTAATTTTTTTTAGGTGTCGAAAAAAAGATAAAAATAAGCAAAAAAGAAAAATTTTCAAAACTTCATAGAATGACTTAAATACTTGTGGCCACCCACTTTAAGCAAAATTTTGTTTTTTTTAGGTGCCGAAAAAAAAACAAAAAATCAAAAATTTTAAAACTTTACAGAGTGGCTTAGAATACATGTGGCCATCCAGTTTGAGTGAAATTTAATTTTCTTTAGGAACCAAAAAAATAAAAAAAAATCAAAAATACCATTTGGGCATCTAAAAAAAATTAAATTTTACTCAAAGTGGGTGGCTAGAGGTATTCTAAGTTATTCTGTGAAATTTTAAAATTTTTGATTTTTTATGTTTTTTTTACCTAAAAAAATTTAAATTTCACTCAAAGTGGATGGCCACATGTATTCTAAGTCATTCTGTGAAGTTTTGAAATTTTTAATTTTTTATGTTTTTTTTGCACCTAAAAAAATTTAAATTTCGCTCAAAGTGGATGGCCACTTGTATTCTAAGCCATTTTGTGAAGTTTTGAAATTTTTGATTTTTTATGTTTTTTTTGCACCTAAAAAAATTTAAATTTCGCTCAAAGTAGATGGCCACATGTATTCTAAGTCATTCTGTAAAATTTTGAAAATTTTGATTTTTTGCTTTTTTTTCACCTTCAAAAATTAAAATTTCACTTAAAGTGGGTGCCCACGGGTATTTTAAGCCATTCTGTGAAGTTTTGAAATTTTTGAGTTTTTGAATTTTTTTGGGCACCTTAAAAAATTTAAATTTCACTCAAAGTGGGTGACCACATGTATTCTAAACTATTTTGTGAAGTTTTGAAATTTTTGATTTTTTTTTGCACCTAAAAAAATTTAAATTTCACTAAAAGTGGGTGGCCACAGGTATTCTAAGCAATTCTGTGAAGTTTTAAAATTTTTTATTTCTTGATTTTTTTTGAAAAAATTCAACAAATTTCCTATTTTCCCGAAATCTGAATTTATTTTTTATTTTCTCGACATTTTGATGATTTTTTCTAGAATTTTTCAATTTTTTGGGATTTTCTGAATTTTTTTAAAGATTTTTATGAATTTTTCGGATTTTTTATTATTTTTATTCCATTTCTAAAAAAATGGATTTTTGTTCCTGGAAATAGAATTTTCTGTTTATCAAACGGGTTTTTGTTTTAGGAAATAGAAATTTTGTGCTATTACCAAATGGGTTTCTGTTCTAGAAATAAAAATTTTTTGTCGTTATCAAATGGGTTTTTTTTCTCAGAAACTCATCCGGGAACCAGAAATAGAAAAATTTATTTCTGATTCAGGAACTCATTCCGGAACAGAATAGTTATCATTCGCTACCTAAGGGAGACCGAATTTGCATGCACGTTACTACTCTCTCGGCCGCCATATGGACTTACACCATAGGATTATCTCCCCTTTTTTTTTGGTCAGAAGATTATCTCCACTTTAAACAATGAGAATGAATGTTCCCTTCGTCGTTTGCATAGCCTGTTGTTCAGAAGTCCCACGTGACTCCAAACAGGAGTGGTCATGTTTGGAGTAAAAGGAAAGAGGCGATGCCTTTTTAAGTCCATGCTCCAGTTCATTCTTCACATAATTGAGCCTGATGGATCTGTGAAACGAACAACTTGTGTACTCCGATAACGCGATACATCCTTGTCCAATTCAAATGAAAGTGTTCGTCCTGGCTTTCTCACTTTCCTCATAACCGTTGTTTAGATTAGAAGTTTTCAAAAAGTCAGTGGATATTATTCCTAGACGTCGCTCGAATTTAGTAACGGATGCCTGCTATCTTCACGAGTTGATTCGTTGCGAAATTCAGGCCATGCTTGATTGGTCTGGTGTTACTGGAAATCTAGGCTCTATTATGCAAAAGTATATACACAGCAGAAGGCTGAGTTTGACGACAGTAATCACAGATCCAAAAAGGGAGGAAAAAAAATAGAAGAAAAAAAGGAAAAATATATATGAAGTTATCTACAACGAACTCCGCGCCACCATCTCCTGACGCTCCATTTCGGCTCGGAACTTGGAGATGAACTCCTCGGCTCTCTCATCGATCCTGTGAGTCAGCGGTGATGCCAGCCCTACCGACTCCCACATGTCGTCCGCTTCGCATGTCTTTGCATCACTTTCGTCGTGATCCTCTTCGTTTGCAGAGCGATCAATCGCAGCGATGCTCTTGGGGCTCGGCATATACTTCACAGCAAGAGTGTCCAGGCAATGATGCTCTAAGATCCCTTCCAGAGGCTCCTTGAAGAGCTTATCGACAAAAACATGCGCCTGCTGCCTCTTGAACGTGCGGCGCCGGACGTTGAAAATGCTCGATGCCTGGATGCACTGAGGCCTGCGCCTATTCTGTCGACGGGGCCTCTTCATAACAAAGACGGGCTCGTCAGCTCCCGAAGAAGCGGCGGTGAGGAGTTCAGCTTTGGGCAATTTGTAGACAGGTCTCGGCCTGTGGAGCTTGGGGAGCTTCCTCTGGAGCTTGGAGGTGAGGATCTTCCACGCCTTCTTGGGAGGCGGGAGCCCCAGGCTCAGGCAAGACATGAGGAGGAAAGGAGGGAGCCAAGGAAAGCGTGTGCGCTATGTTTCTGGGGCAGGGAGTAGTATAGAAATAAGCTCTTTATAATGAGAAGTTGGGTGTAAGATTCTTCTTCTGTGTTTTCATGGGAGAGGTGACTGAAGATTTCGTGGGATGGCTTAGGTTTTACGCTGGTTGATTCTGTGGATCAGCTTGGTTCTTACGCTAAGATTTCTGAGCCACTTTGGTCATGGCTTCTTCGTATCCCGAACGTGAAATGCTATTGGTGTTTCTAGATTGAAAGATTCTTCGAATTTGTAATTCTGTATTCGGTGACATCTTTTGGGTTACTGAAGTCGCAGAACTTTTCTGACCAAAAAAACAAATAAGTCGCTGAACTTTGTTTTAATCGCCGAACCACTAAACTTTCCTTTTGGGAAAAATATTGAAAAAATCTTAAATCTATTGTATTTATATTAATTTAATTTTAAAATTTTTAATGATGTCAATTTAATTATAAACATTTTAACCTAAAGCCTGCTTGGTCATTTTGGCTAAATTTAGTCGAATATTGCTGACATGGACGCCGACCGACCTACGTGGCACGGTCGGCACTCACATTAATAATTTTAACTAATTTTCAATTTTCTTCTTTTTTCTTTCTTTTCTCTCTTTTTTTATTTTTTTTTTCTCTCCTATTTTACTCCAGCGGCCGACAATGGCTAGCCTCGACTGAGCGAGGGAGGTCCTCACCGCCACTGGCAATGGTCAGCCTTGTCGGGACAAGAACGAATGGTGGCAAGACCATCTTCGTCAGGCTAGGCGACCTCACCGATTGTCACCTATGCCAAGGCGAGGCCCGACAAGGCCAACCTCGCCCAGGCAACGTGTGGGCTCACTAGGCTGACCCTTGCTAGCTACCGGAGGAAGAAAAAAATTCGAAAATTATTAAACTATTATTTTAAAAAATTTACGTTAGTGCCAGCTGTGCCACGTAGATCAACTAGTATCCGCGTCAACAATATCCAGCCAAAATTTTCTAGAATGACTGATTTGACTCTTGATAAAAAATTTAGGACTAAATTGACTTCAATACAATAAATCTAAAACTTTTCTGACACCTTTTCCCATTCTCTTCTGTTTGCAATTCATGCATTTTGATTAAATATCGGCAGGTTTTCTAGCGAATTGCTGATGCAATGGACAGGTGTCCAACATTCCAAATGCCACTTGGACACCACGTCATCATTTGGCCGAAGAATCTGCTGAACCCCAATTACTACGCAACAATTACCAAAAAGAAATAGAAAATTCAGCGTGTTTAGTAGTTCAGAAAACGCCACTAGATTTCAGTGATATGAAATTTATACGCGTCTTTTGTCGGTTGAGTCACGGTAGTGCAAGTGCAGGGCATCTGGGCAAAATAATTAGGTAGTCCTGATCTAGCGAAGCTCACTTTGTACGAGTCATTCGATAATGTGAAATGAGATCCACATGATCTAACCATTGGCATTCATGTGCAGTGGGCTAACATAGACCGGAAGTATAAAATAAAGCTCGCTTACTCAGGCTAATGTTTATGCGTACGCAAGATTAAGATGGAGAATTTAGAATCAGCAGATGAAATATCCATTGAATATCCTCATTTAAATATATATATATATATATATATATATATATATATATATATATATATATATATATATATATATATGATGCCTAAAAGTACTTTATATTCCTATCCACTGGCCCCGCTGTGACTACGGGTGAGCATGATTTTGGTGGGAATCTATCCAGTTCCAAGTTCCAAAGTATGCAAGATAGATTTCAGATTCCAAAAACTGGAAAATATGTTTCGATGTATAGGTTCTAATTTCTGTGTAGGTAGAACCTAGAACCTGAAACAAGTTTTTGTGTTTTTCTTAATTTATGTTTGCGTATTCCATGGCATCCGACAACGAGTGTATAATGTGAAATCGCTAGTCCAAGCTTCCATTTTATGACCGAAATTTTTACTTTGTAAATATTTCATATTATTCGCATCTCTAAATATAAGCTATAATCAGTGGATTGTAGCAATAAATGGTGGTTATTAAATGTGATAATTCATTGCAATCGTTTAATAAATACACACTACACAGGTAAAACCTGGATAAACCCTAAACCTTATGACAAAGTAGATTCCTGGTTTCAGAATATGCAAGGTAAGTTCTAGATTCCAAAAAATGAGAAAGATTCCAAAAGATAGGTTCCGAATTTCAAATAGAACTTGTGCAGAATCTGAAACCACTCACATCTAACTGTGACTGGCAACCCCCGACCTTCTATCATGATTCTAAGCTTGATATGGTTGAATGGAATGCCACAATGATAGAGTAAAATGGACTGAGGACTCTCATTGCTTATTTGTTTGTAAGAAAATAATTGTGAAAATGTAACTGGCATAGTGATTTTTTTCTTTATACAATTGTTAGAAATTGTAATGGGAATAAACGGAACGGAGATTTTTTTCTTTATACATTAATAGTGGATCGAGTAATAATACTTTAGCACCACGTCACTCTATATTCATTATTTAAATGAGGTATTAAATTAACGAAGGTGCTTTTATTTTGCGAAAATAAATGATTTAAAAAACTTTTTTCCAAAAAAATGGTTGCTTATATTGCTTACAAAAATAAATGAACGAAATATATTCATCATCTACGAAAATGTTCAATTATAAATTATTATCAATAATGAAAATATTTTTCATTGACTCGTTATATCAAGTAATACAAATGATCATTTTTAGGAAAATTGTCACGCTTCGCGCCCTTTGCGGCGCGCCACATCCTTTCTCTTGGTCGATTTGAGTGCGACGTCCCAGGACGCGTCGCTGACCCATCACCCAAGACAGAGATTCATATACAAGCAGAAGCAGAACAAATAATAATACCCAGACAGAAAACAATATGAGAACAAGGATAGCACGACAGAAATTACTGATTACAAAATATACACTTTTATACATATACAAAAGCCTTTACAATATCTATTTACAACCAAAATAACTATCCCCGATATAACAACAAAAGCGGATCACAGCCACTACACTAGGCAAAAAGGAGAGGCGGCTAGGGGGACTACCGTCAAGAGGGGAAACAAAGGACTCGATTCCAAAAAGTGTTAGTCCTCACTATACTAAAAAGCGGGATCTATCCTAGGGCTCCTAGTCGGGGTCTAAGCTCGACGCCTCTGAAGAACTCTCGGATATCTCTTGGTCCTCGTCAGAACTGACTGCCTCGGACTCGGTCTCCATCTCCAAGTCCTCGTCCACCTCCATGGGCTCCTCTGCCTCCACGTCCATCGGCTCCAGGGTCGGATTGTAACATCCCGAATTTCGACTCAATTTCCGGAAATCAATAAAACGAGTCTATTCTGTTATTTCATTTTCGTAAGTCTCGCCTGAAGTTGATCACTCCTGGGATACTGACCAGATGGGAATGGCTAACTAGGATAACGGTACGTAGACCAAGGACCCGATCGTGAACTGGATATCGATTTCAAGAAATGACGAGGAAATATTTTAGGCCAAGTAGGTTGATCTTCGGAAGGTAACGGACTCGGTTTGGCCGAGGCCAACGATGTACGATCGGATAACAGGTGATTCTGTAAGACCGAAAGTGCACGTGGTCGACCGATCCCGAACTTAAACCGAACGATGGTTATCTCCGAAACTAGCGATAATTCCTCTCGTTCTCCCGGTAATCGAGGCCGTCACGACTCGGATAACCTTAGGTCGATACGCGTAACCCCTAAACAGCCGCCCGTTAGTAAGAGATTCGAGAATTGAAATTTAACTAGTTTGATTGTGAAATTTGATCCGGACTTCGAGATTGATTTTCGAGGGTTTACTGGTCTAGTTTCGCAAGGAGGACGTCAATTTGGGTTGGCCATTTATATAGGGGGTTAGTCTGGTCGAAAAATGGAATTTCGGCCCGGAATCGGATAAAAGACGACTTTGCCTCTAAGCCTAGCATAGTGTTCCGAATTTTGGGGTTTTAGTGGTGAGTTATTTATCAGTTTTTATGGATAATTGGACATGAGTTAGTGGAGTGAGTAAAGACATAATTGCCCTTCAATTATTGGTCTTGAGTGATTGCTAGCCATTAGATCTAGGGATGAAGAGTCCAAGCCTTAGGATTGTGACAAGTGTCACCTAACCCCCACCAAACCCCACTTAAACCCATCTCTTCTCTCTCTCTCTCCTCATTCTAGCTTCTTCAACAAGCCAAGCCTCTCTCTATTCTCTCTCCCCCTTCCTCTCTTCGCCGTCCACTTCCCCTTGCCGTCCCTTACGCCGCTGCCGCCCGCCGTGGTCGTCCCCGCTGGAACCGGTCCGTTCCCGCCGTTCCATCACCACCACCGCCACTTCTCTCCCTCTTACCGTCTCTCTCGTCTCGTGCTCTCTCTCTCTCCACGTGGCCGCGCGGTCATTGGAGCCGAGCTGTCCACCGCCGTCGTCCGCCTGAGCTGTTGTCGCCGTCTGCCGTTCCACTCACCGGAGAGTAGCCGCCCGTCCTCACCTCAGCCGCCACCCTCACCGACCTTTCCTCTCTCCCCTTGGCCGTTTGAAGGCTGTGAGCCGTGAGCCATCGCCGTCGTCCGTGAGCCGCCGTTCCTCGGGAATCCGCTGCCGATTTACCGTTCACCGGTAGTTGGCCGCCGTTCCCCGTCGTTGTAGACCCGAGTTTAAATGAGTAATACCCTCTAAACCCTAATTAGGACAATAATGCCCTTTAGATCGGGATTAGGTGTTATTAGTAGTTAATTAGTATGTTTGAGGTTGATTATAAATCATTGCTTGATCGGTAAGTGCCGGGAAGACGTTATCGGTTGATTGAGAAGAAATAGAAGTGGATTGGGGGCCGAAATGGGATTAAGTGATGGCTGTCCATATGAGGAATCAAGGGATTAAGTGTTGATTTGTTGCCGGATTAGCTCAATTGAGATGTTAGGATGGCTCGGGTAATTGATTGGATGGTTTTAATACTCGAATTGATTGAATTATATGTTATGATGCTTATTTGGTCCTTGCCATGTCGTGTGATTGCGTGATCGCGTGATCGACTTGATGCGGAGTGTGACTTGGGCAATTGAGCATGTTATAATGTGATGAGCTTGAATTTATTGAATTGTAATAATTAGTGCTCATGTGTATTACATATTGCCCAAGCATGAGCATTCATGGCTGCGCATTACGTGTGTGCCAAGTGTGAGGCATGTGAGGAAAATTTTGCATGAATGCGAGTCTGCCATGAGCATGTGATCACCTATAAATGCCCGATGCGCTTGACGCCGGGTTCAGATAAAATTTGGGCAGTGTGCCGTGTGATCACTTAAGGCCTTCGGGTCGTGGCCTTCGGGTTGATTCCGTTTTCATGCACTTTGTAGCAAGACGATGCCCAGTATGTTTGGAAGACGACCGGTCTCATGCACTTTGTAGCAGACTTGGTTCGTAAGGAGATCGGTGTTGTGCTTCATGCACTTTATAGCAGGCTAGAGACACTGGGTCGAGGGCGTTTTTACGTTGGCCACGAAGAGTTGTTTATTGGGCTAGTGGGCCGTGGAAAGATCAAATAATGAGTAAATTTGTTGAGTATTAGATTATGTGGTGGAATTGCTGGGTATGGTATGGGACGTGTCTTCCGGTAAGGAGACCCGCAGCAATGAGACCAACGTGGAATCCACATGCAACTCATACTTTTTAACAAAATACTAGATTCTCTGCGGTGTCCAAACTGAACACTTTGTGAACTCTCATCTTTCGTGTACAGAATGCGCTGTACACGCCGCACTGGTCGATGACCGACCACAGGATCGCGTACGTGACTCGTGGTGAGGCGCGGGTGCAGATCGTCGGGCAGAACGGGCGGAACGTGTTCGACGAGCTGGTGAGCAAGGGCAACATGTTCGTGATCCCGCAGTTCTTCGCCACGGTAGCGAGGGCAGGCGACAGCGGGTTCGAGTGGATCTCCTTCAAGACCTCGAGCCAGCCCACGAAGAGCCCGTTGGCGGGTTCCACCTCCGTGTTCAGGGCCCTCCCGATCCAGGTCATCACCAACTCCTTCCAGATGTCGGCAAGGGACGCTCAGGAGCTCAAGTATAACCGCGAGCACGAGACGTTCCTCTTGTCGCCGAGCCGCCGGGGTCGGTCCATGTCTTAATTTGAGTCCGACGTACATTTTGTTGCCTAAGTAGCACGGAGGTTATGGTTAAAATATGGTATGGCAGGGGTAGTAAAGGGTCACTGTGATGCGAAAATCCTTCTTCTGTAACGAGACAAGGTTAAGTTGTTTGGCGGGATTGAGAAGAGACCTAAGAGTATGTTTATGAGAAACTTTCGGGTTAATCAAATAATAATAAAGTGGCCTCTTTATATCTGTAGATGTGCTTCCTGTGATGATAAATGGGGCCGGTTCTATATTTAAATGTGCTCTTTTAATTGACAAGTTAGTTCTAAGTTGAGCAAGCACACAGTATATGGGAAGTTGGTAGTTTCGAAAATCTGTTTTTGAATTAATAAATTTATTTAATTAAGGACTGAAGCTTGGTTTGTGTCGTGGAAATGATTTTTCCTCACTTTGGATATTTTAATGAGTCAACAGAAAATTTATACTTAAATTTAGAAAAATGAATTATTCTTTAAAAAATCGAAAATTATTTTATAAACTATGACTAGATACTGATGCTTGAACTCAAGCATGAGAACCCTAATGCTTATTTCCAAGTCTCTTGCATCCAAGATCGGGTCCTTAATGGCCCGCTTGAGTCAATTAAGACCTAGCCCTGACCCTTGTACGTGTACCTGTGTCCAAGTCCTCGGCATCCAAACTCAAGTCCTCGGCACCTATGTTTGAGCCCATCAAGGTTGGGCTTGAGATCCCGGTGTTGTTCAAGTCTCCAGCACCTAAGCTCGGGTCCATCGAGGTTGAGCCTAAGGTTCTGATGCCCTAGCACTCAAGTCCAGTCCACAAAGGTCGAACGTAGGACCTCAATACCCCTACCCGAATCCCTTGCACACAAGCCTAGGTCCACACAAGCAATGCTCAGGTCTCTAGTGCCTATGCCTAGATCTATCTAGGCCAACCTCAATGGACCTGAGCACGAGCACCAGCGTCCCTAGGCTAGCCTCGATGGACCAAGGCACGAGTGTCGGGTACCCAAGCCTGAACGTTGAGGACAAGGTTTACCGAGGTCTTGCGCTCGGCCTTTGTGGACTCAGGCTTGTTTGCCAAAGATTCGAGCATGAGCACTGGGATCTCTGGCCCGAACTCTATGGACTCGGGCCGAGGCGCCAAGAAGCCATGGAAAAGCACCAGGTTCTCGGTTTCAACTTCTATGAATGTCGGATTGGTGCATGTGCTCTTGCTCAAGACCCAAGTACCCTTGCCTAGGTTTAGGTCCATCGACGCTAGACCTAAGATCCTGGTGCTTGTGTTTGGTTCTTGAGTGCCTGTGCGCAAGTCAGTAATGCCCAAGTAGTGTATTTGTATTTAGTAAAATCATATCTAATTTTCCTTTCCAAACGATGAAAATATTTTTCTGTTTTTTTTTTTCAAATTTCAACAAAATATCGAAAAATATTGTCATTTTCCTAGAAAAATAACTCCATGAAAAACATTTTTCAGAAAATATAACATGTTCTGGGAAACAAACGAAGAAGGGGATCGGGTGCCAATTGTGCCCACGGCCTCAGGTCCAAACAAATTTTGTTAAAACGAAAATTTCCAAAATAATTTATATAATTATAAATTTAGTCCCTTTTGGTCTCGTCCAGCGATGCATAAAGTTCTTATTGATACAAACATTAGAGTTGGCTTAGTCCATAAAATTATTGTTGATCCGACCATTAGAATTTGCGTACTTGATTGGGCCATCGGAATTTTCTGCTCGGGACAGGAAGGTCAACTATTCAAATATCACCACTACTTGCTGATGCGTGCGTGGGCGAATGATTCCGGGAAAAGGAGATTTTCTGGTTATATGTATCGACGGTTGTACGGGTGATAATGGATTGAAATGTATAAAGGATGAAAGATATGGACAATTCACCACCGAAATATAAAGGTGAAAGCCACCAACCAAGGATAAAAAATTGGTATGGATGATAGCTCACCACCAAGGCGTAAAGGATTGCTCCACACCGGCCAAAGATAAAGAATTATTTGATTCACCACCAAGAAACTTTAATAAAAAATCGGTTGATTAACTCAACTCACGAAGATAAAATATCATTCATTCAATAGGTCTGTGTTATAATCGATCTGCATTACAACTGAGAATACTCCTCAATATATAGAGGGGTTAAGTCTTAGTAAATAGACAAACTTTAAGGAGACATGAGAACTACTCAAACACTTAAGGACTCGGGAACTAGAAAGTAATTAAATTACCTAGGAATTTAGGACTTTGACTCTTGAAACTCAGGAAAAGTGTCAAAAAAGTCATAAACCTTTGACATTAGTACTAATTTAATTATAATTTTTTTTTGTGTCAATTCAGTTCTAAACCATTTTATGGTACCGATTTTTAAATTTTTTTGGTTGGAAAAAACTAATTTTATTGAATTAAGGAGTTCTTAACCATAAAAGTTCGATGAATGAGCATCAAGACAAAGTAAATTCCAAAGATCTTAAGAAGGGTTGGCTACCCACTCCAAAGAAAGGGAATTTTGTCTCTGGGCGTTAGCCGCCCAACCTGCAGCTTGGTTAGCACCTCTATCAATATGGGCTACAAAGACATTAGAAAGCCGGCCCAGTAAGTTACGGGCCTCTAAGAAAATTGCGTTGACTTCCCACGTAGGCTGATCTAAGCTGTTAATGGCATTGACTACTTCCAGTCTGACTCAAACTCAAACACTTCACTTCTCTCTTGCACGTGCTTTATGCCTTCTAGAAGAGCTAGGGCTTCCAGCTGCAAAATCGACGATGTCCGAACAGATCTGGCAAATCCGTCTCAAAACACCACCGATTCATCTCGGATAATACATGAAATGGCACCCATTGGCGACCCCGACACGTACGAGCCGTCAGTGTTGATCTTCTGTGCGTTTCGCCTTGGTGGTAGCCAGACAAGCAGTAGGTTCCTGTTCACCGAGTTAGATTTGGTTTCTTCGGGGTTCCATCTTCTGAAATTGTGGAGTATAGTGATGGCCGAATCAACCATTGCTTCTGGGTTTGGAAGTTGACGCCGAAAAACGAAATTATATATGGCCTTCCAGATGCACCAGAGGGTGGCTGCTACAGTATCAAGAGGGGGAAGGTGATTTTGCCATTCAAGAAAATTAAGCAGCCATACCTCAATTCGTGTAATTTTATGACTTGTAATATGGACTTGGATTGTAGGGTTTGACCAAACATTTTGTATTGGTACCAATTCAGTTCTAAACATTTTGTTTTTGTGCCAATTCAGTTTTTTTAGCCCATTTTGACCAGATTTTACTGACGTGGACAACTTTAATAATATTTTAATATTTTTGAGTTTTTATATCTTCTTTTTTCTCCTCCCCTCCCCCTTTCCTCCAACCAGTTGCCAAGCTGGCCACTAGCAAGGGCTACCTTGCCCAGCCATGGCGAGGCCCGAGCCCTCGCCAACAGGCTCCGGTGAGGGCTCACCCAACCATGGCGAGGCCTTCAGCGACGGCTCGAGCCTTGCCCAACCATGGCAAAGGTCGCCTTTGCCGTCGCTAGCGAGGGCGAGCCTTGCTAGTGGCCTGCGAGGTAGACCTCCTCGGCGTCGACCTCTAGCCTCTAGCCGGTCGTCGGTCCGACAATTGACTGGAGGAAGGAGGGAGGGGAGGGGAAAAAATAAAAGAAAAATATTTCAAAAATATTATTAAAGTTATTCAAGTTAGTGCCGGTGACCGGCCGACCGGCGTCCATGTCAATAAAATCTTGCCAAAATTGGCCGAAATGACTGAATTGACATAAAGATAAACAGTTTAGAACTGAATTGACACAAATGCAAAATGTTTAGAATTGAATTAGCACAAAAAAAAGTTTAGAACTAAATTTGCACTAATGTAAGAGGTTTATGACTGAATTGGCAAAAAAAAAAAGGTTTATAACTGAATTAACACAAATGCAAAAGGTTTAGGACTTTTTTGATACTTTTCCCCTTGAAACTCACATAACAAATAAGAATCATAAAGACCTAGAAACTTAGAAAATGTGTTGATGACACATAGGAACTATGAAGTGCAATGAAGATATGGGGACTTGAAATTTTGACTCTTTAGCCATTCGGTTTATCTTCCCAAATTCGTCACTCCAATAAATTAGCAAATGCCATAGGAAATCGCTTGAAACAACCTCCCATCAATATATTGTTGATCCGCATTGAAATCAACAACTATTCTTGGTGAAACGATAACTTTAAACAACAAGAGAAGAATCGACAACTTAATAATTAGTAACCTGGTTGATAGTCTCCTTGTCGATGATCCACCGAAACAAGTTATGACCGAATTCTACCTTAACTTGAATGAACCTCAATGATGCTGAATTTGTCGATGGAGTTAAGTTGGATGCTCCCGCATCACTTGCACATACCAAATGTTTGTGACCCTTGCAGAGTGTCTCTCGCAAGGCTTTTGCACCTATGCCTTTTGGTTATGAGAAAAAGGATTATTACTTTTGAAGAACAAAAATTAAAAAGGGGGTTTGCCCCCGTGCCTCTTGGTTATTAGAACAATGATAATTACTTTGAAGAAAGAAATTTAAAAAGACGTTTAAAAGCCGCAATAAGCACCGTTGACCCCTTCTTAGGAAAAACCATCTCAAAACAATCCAACGTCATGGACTACTACTAAACAAAACTCGTAGGCTTATTTGGTAGTCATGATAAAAGTCAGATCTTATCATATTTGATTATTGTCCAAGATAGGATAAAATCGGATATAAAAAAATTATAACCAGAATAAAAAATATTACCATGTGGGGGGGGGGGGGAATAGAGGTGATAAGGTTTATTATGTCCATGATAAAAAAAAAAAAAGTCATTTTCTGAGAAACCATCTTTCTCCTTCTCGTTCTCATTTAGTTCACGTTGAAGTTTCACCACTCCTCCGGAACTCTTTGGTCGGCGAGAGAGTCAAAACTCCATCTCCTCTATGGATCTCTAGTTCACATCAAAACTTCACAAAAATAGAAAGAGAGTTGAAAGCTCATTCATCTCCATAATTTTTTAGTTCATGTCAAAACTTTACGAAAGCGGCGAAAAGTTAAAATACTATACATTTTGGAATCGTAATGGTGTGATTGTGCTTTCTCTCTCTTATAGATATGACATTTTTTTGCTGATCTATCTCATCGACGCGGCTATAGCCTGTTCACATTTCTTGTCATAGTCAATTCTATGGCTCTAAAATTCTGCAATGAGCTCTTTTGCTGTTTAATGATTGGATCGTACAGTAATTATGGATTAATTGTTGGAGTTTATCTCCATTTGTGTATTCCAATTTTATTTTATTTTTTTTGCAACGAATCGATGAGAGATTCTTTCCGTTTGTTCATTTTCGGGTCCTTTAGTAGTGAATAGTAAGAAAGAGACGGCAATACATTTTTTTAGTGCATTTCCGGCAATAATCGTGGATTAATTCCATGAGAATTTGTGAGATTCTTCCCATTTCAATTCCAGGACTACCAAATACAAGGTAATATCTTTATAGTTCAAGAGGTTTTACATCAACTGAGAATACGTAAAAGGAAAAGAAAATTCCAAGCGCTTCTTAAATTGGATATGCAAAAGGCATATGACCGGGTGGAATGGGATTTTCTATATGCATGTATGATGAGGATGGGATTCTATGAAAGATGGGTTTATTTGGTAAAACAATGTATCTTCATAGTTACTTTTAGTGTGAAGGTTAATGGGGAACTGTTGCCTTACTTCCACCCAAACCGAGGCATTAGGCAAGGAGATCCATTATCACCATACCTGTTCATAATCATGGCAAATGTGCTTTCCTATTTATTGACCCAAGCAATTGTGGATGAGAGTTTAAAGGAGATAAAATTGAATAGACATTGCCCTATACTTTCTCACCTGTTGTTTGCGGATGATGCAATTTTCTTCCTGGATGGTACTACAGAGAGTCTCAAAATATGGTAAATGTGTTGAATCAATATTGTTTTGCCTCAAGTCAAGCCATTACTATAAATAAGTCTAGAATTTACTTCAGCAATGGTTGTCCTCATAATCTGTGACGTTTTAAATTTCGACCCACTTAGTATTTATGAAATGCGTAATTTCAATAACGCACTTGTAGTAAATCTCACCCAGACTTGGTCACTCTTGGGACACTAACCAATAGGGAAAGGCATTATTGGGGATCTAGATTTGCGTGACCCTAGAACTTGACCATGGACTGACTTTCGACCATAAGGATTGTCGAGGTGATATTTTGGGCTAATATAGACCAATCTAAGGATGGTCATGGATCGATTTGTGAATGTCGTATAATTGGATTGCGGGTGATTCCGCCTTGCCAGAATACAAAATTTGTGAATGATCTCAAATCTATTCCAAACGATCGTGTTCTTTAGAACTAGTGATTGATCATCGCAATTATATAACAATCGAGGTCGCCATGACTCAAGTGAACTTAAACGTTGCTTGATTTAGTGTCGACCACGGATCAAATGTATGAATTTTCCCGAAAGCCATCCATTAGTTTGAGATAAGCTCAAGTCTCGTTTATTTGAGTTTGACCATTAAATAGAGACTGAGTTGGGCGTTGAAAGTTTTGAAAGTGATGACAGAGTAATTGGACAACGTCATTATTATCGTAGTCAGCCATGGATTTGTCCGGATTCGTCAGAAAACTGAAATTTTGACCGGAAGTGAAAAATAACCGTTTTGTCCCTAGAACTTTGTTAAGGCTAAGTATAAAAGTGGAAGGGCAATTTGGACATTTCACCCCACTTTAGAGATATAAATTTTTGGACGATTTTGCCCTTGCACTTTTGGTGAAATTTCAATTTTAGCCTTGGATATTTTTTGTGAGAGATAATCTTGGCCGTCGATTTTTGGATAAGATTGATTCTTGGCCGTTGGTTGGATAGTAGAGAGAGGGGCAAGATGGTAATTTGGGCTTGGGGTAGGACACCAATTATTGATGTCACCTACATTTGTTCTTTTTCACTCTCTTTCTTTCTCTCCCTCTCATTCTCATTCTCACGCCCACACCCCTTCCCTCTCCTCTTGGTCGAATCACTCTCCTCCCCCTCCTCCCATGGCCGTGGCCAACCGGCCAAGCCCATCACTGCCGCTGTCCGTCCGTGGTCACTGTGAGGCCGTCAGCGTCCTTCGCCGCTTGTTGATGCCACCATTGCTGTTTTTCCCTTGTTCAGCCACCCTTGGTTACTCAATCTAGCTTAGGACTCCAGGTAAGTGATATCCTAAACTTCACCTAAGATAACGGATAATTTCAAGTTAGTTCGGAGCCGTTTTAGCAAGTTTTCAGGGTTATTCATGGAGCAATGGGTTGACTGAGTTGGTGTAATAGCCCGAATTTCGACGTAATTCCGGGATCAATAAAAGTGATATTATTTTGCATTTCATTTTAGTAAGTTTCACCCAAAGATGATCACTCTCGAGATACTAACCTATAGGGAAAGACTAATTAGGAAAATGATACGTGGACCAGGGACCCGATCGCGAATCGGGTACCGATCTCGAGAAACAGTGAGGAAATATTTTGGGCTAACGTGGGCCGATCTTAGGAAAAGTGATGGATGTGGTTTGGCCAAGGCCAACGATGTACAATCGAGTCACAAGTGATTTTGCACGACCGAGTGCACATGGCCAACCAGTTCCGAACTTAAATCGAATGATCGCGATCTCTGGGACTAGTGATAATTTCTCATTCTCTCAATGACCGAGACCGTCATGACTTGGATAACCCTAGGTCGATACGCATAACCTCTAAACAGCCACCCGTTAGGTAGAGACTCTGAAATCGCAAATTGAGCAAGTTTTGGTCACGAAATTAGACCCGGACTTCGGTGTCGATTTCCGAGGGCTTGTGCGACTAGTTTCGCGATTCCGATAACATATTATGTTGGCCACACACATTTGGGGTTGGTACGGGCGAAAAATGGAATTTCAATCCAAGACCAGAAAAATGACCATTTTACCCCTGCCCTGTTTTTAGCTCCAAATTTTGGGGTTATTTGGAAAATTATTAAACGGATTTTCAGTTCAATTATTGGACCAAAAGACAATCATACCCCTCAATTATTAGATAGGAATGAATCACAACCATTGGATCAAAAACATTTTGGTCAAATTGCTCGGATCGGTGACACGTGGCACCACCAGCCACCATATTTGACCACCCTGGACCACTCTCTCTCTCCTCACTCTCTCATTTGGCCGACCATCCTCTCCCTCTCTCTTGAAATCTCTCCCTCTCCCTCTCGACCAAGCCTTTGCTGTCGCTACCGCCGTGAGCTGCCGTTCGCTGCCGCTGCTTCCTCGTCCTACTGCCACCACCACTCACCGTCACCCTCTCATTCTCTCTCTCCCTTTCGTTTTCTCTCTCGGCCGCAGATCACCAAGGACGCCGGAGCCGCCGCCGCCGTATTGAGACACTGTTGCTCGTCACCGCCGTCCACCCTCCATCGCCGCTGTTCACCCTTCACCCTCACCGACCCACTCTCCCTCTTTCGCCACCACTCGCCGCCATACGGTCACCGTCGTCCGTACACCGCCGGCCGCCGCCACCGTTTGAACGCGATCGCCGGTTTCGCCGTTCACCGGCAATCAACCGCCCATTTTCGTCGTCTTGAGTTAGAATTAAGTGAGTGTACCTTCTATACCTGGATTAGAACTGATAGTGCGTTTTCTGGACTGGTTTGAATACTAATAGTGTGTACCAAGAGAAATTTGGGAACCGATTGGTGGAAATTGACATCGAGACCAATTGGATGAATTAATGAGATTTAATTGAAGACAAATAGTGGTTCCGGAGTGGCTGATTTGGGCGCTAGTCTGTGAAGGATTATTGGGCTGGAATAGGCCATTTAGGGATTTATGGGCTGTATCGCCGGGAGTATCCGGATTGTTTGATTATTAGTCGAATTGTGATTAATTGTGATATACTATGTCGCATGCTCGTGTGGCCGGATTGTGCAGTATGTGTTTGGCCAATTGTGGTTTGTAATAAAGTGTCGAATTGAGAATTTGTGAATTGGGCCGCACTGTATTAATTGGCCGAGTGAGCGCATTGTTGTGGCATTAATTTGACTGGATGCTTGGATTATGCTTGATGCTCATGGTGCGTTGTATTGCATTGCATGAGATGGAATTGTGCGAGAATGCGTGCCTGCCATAAGCATGTGATCACCTAAAATACCCTGATACGTTTTATGCGGGATTCAGATAAAAACTGGCTGTATGACTATGTGATCACAATGCACCCTGATGCATTTTACGCGGGGTTGAACCCATCCTGATGCGTGTTACGCAGGATGATGCCCGGTACGTCCGAAAGACGACCAGTCTGATGCGTTTTACGTGGGTTTTGGTTCGTAAGGAGATCGGTGTTGCGCTGGATGCGTTTTGACGCGGGCTAGAGACACTGGGCCTGGGGCGTGTTTATGCTGGCCACAGAATGTTGTGATTATGTGGACCTATTGCATTGGCACAGGTTAGATTTGATACGTTTAACGCGGGTCAAACTCTGAGCTAATAATTGAGCATTTGCCAGTGTGCTAGTGTGGGCTAGTGAGCCGGGACATGAAAATGACATGAGAATAACATTTCCATGCATGAAGTGCATGGGTTAGTGTGCGAGTATGCGAGACTCAGTGAAAGGCATGTGATACGAACACTGATTAATGTGAGCATGTGTATGACATACGTATGAATGATGTGTTCGTATATGTGATTTGATTATTATTAAATGATTAACCTGCAGGGTCAGCCAGGTGAGTGATCTGGGCCGAGGGCCCAGGTCTATGACGATTGTGCATTGTATTGCTGTGTTTGTTGTGTTATACCTGTCAGGAGGATGCATGTCAGCCTAGCTTAGGTTTAGGAATTATACTCGCTAAGATTCGTCCAATGATTGTGTAAACCAAACATTTCAAACGTCCAGTCTTGAGATGTCGAGGCCGCTGCCTCTTTTTGGAATTTCGCACTTGATCCAGCGGACGTCTAGTGTACACCCCTGCGGGGACAGAGCAGCTTATGTGAGATAGTACGTGATAATGTTCGTGGATGTGGGTGAGCTGTCACGCCCCGCACCCTTTGCAGCACGCCACATCCCTCCTCTTGATCGATTTGAGTGCAACGTCCTAGGACGCGTCGCCGACCCAACACCCAGCACAGAGATTCATACACAAGCGGAAGCAGAACTAATAATAATACTCGGACAGAAAACAATATGAGAACAAGGATAGCACAACAGAAATTACTAATTACAAAATATACACTTTTATACATATACAAAAGCCTTTACAATATCCATTTACAACCAAAATATATAATCCCAGATACAACAGCAAAAGCGGATCACAGCCACCACACTAGGCAAAAAGGAGAGGTGGCTAGGGGGAACTATCGACAAAAAGGAAACGGAGGACTCAACCCCAAAAAGTATCAGTCCTCACTACACTGAACAGGAGATCTATCCTAGGGCTCCCAGTCAGGGTCTGAGCTCGACGCCTCCGAAGAGCTCTCGGATACCTCCTGGTCCTTATCAGAACTGACTGCCTCGGACTCGGTCTCCATCTCTGGGTCCTCGTCTACCTCCATAGGCTCCTCTTCTAGGCCAATAATTGAGGTGCAAAGTCCTCATTTGTCTGATTTCAGGCCGAAATTCCATTTTTCGACCAAACTAACCCCTATATAAATGGCCAACCCAAATTGACGTCGTCCTTGCGAAACTAGACCAGTAAACCCTCGAAAATCAACCTCAATGTCCGGATCAAATTCCGCGATCAAACTAGTTAAATTTCAATTCTCGAATCTCTTACTAACGGACGGCTGTTTAGGGGTTACGCGTATCGACCTAAGGTTATCTGAGTCGTGATGGCCTCGATTATCGGGAGAACGAGAGGAATTATCACTGGTTTCGGTGATAACAATCGTTCGGTTTAAGTTCGGGACTGGTCGGCCACGTGCACGTTCGGTCTTACAGAATTACCTGCTCTCTGAGTGTACATCATTGGCCTCGGCCAAACCAAGTCCGTTACCTTCTGAAGATCAACCTCCTTTGGCCCAAAATATTTCCTTGTTGTTTCTCGGAATCGATGTCCAATTCACGATCGAGTCCTTGGTCCACGTACCGTTATCCTAGTTAGTCATTCCCATCTGGTCAGTATCCCGGGAGTGATCAGCTCCGGGCGATACTTACAAAAATGAAATAATAGATAAGACTCGTTTTATTGATTTCCAGAAATTGATTCGAAATTCGGGATGTTACATGAGCAGTACAACCAAACCTTAGAGTATGTAGCCTGATGATATATGGGAGCCGATGGAGTGACAGTACCGCCTCTTAGAACCTTTGATGTCCCGTTGGATAGAAACGATATTATGATACCTCAGATAGCCGATGGTGAGATCTTAAATGTCACGCCCCGAACCCTTTGCGGCGCGCCTTATCCCTCCTCTTGGTCGATTTGAGTGCGACGCCCCAGGATGCATCGCCGACCCATCACCCAAGACAGTGAATCATGCACAAGCGGAAGCAGAATGAATAGTAATAATAATACCCGGACAGAAAATAATATGAGAACAGGGATAGCACAACAGAAATTACTGATTACAAAATATACACTTTTATACATATAGAAACTTTTACAATATCCATTTACAACCAAAATATACAATCTTAGGTACAACAGCAAAGTGGATCACAGCCACCACACTAAGCAAAAAGGAGAGGCGGCTAGGGAGAACTATCGACAAAAGGGAAACAAAGGACTCAATCCCAAAAAGTGTCAGTCCTCACTACACTAAAAAGGGAATCTATCCTAGGGCTCCCAGTTGAGGTCTAAGCTCGACGTCTCCAAAGAACTCTCGGATATCTCCCGGTCCTCATCAGAACTGACTGTCTTGGACTCGGTCTCCATCCTTGGGTCCTCGTCTACCTCCATAGGCTCCTCTGCCTCCACGTCCATTGGCTCCGGGGCCGGATCGACAATCTCGGGCTCAAAATCCACGCCTCCCAACTCTTCATCCTCCTCTCCTAACTCAGGTCTCTCGTCTATCTCCCAGCTCACCTCTATCTCCGTATCAGGATCAACTATGTCCCTATTAGGGCACTGCGGATCTAGCTCGCCCTCCCTGTTGAACGGGATATCCATAGAACGGAGGGATCCGTACTCCTCTCCAAAACGGTCCCTAAAGCACCAGGTTACATACTCATGGGTCTCAAAATGTGTGGTTCCTACATCTACCCAAACTAAGGTATAATTTCTAAGGAACATTTCCCCATTCCTTATGGGGTGAACCGACATGGTGTGCTCGAGATGCTGCGGAATCCCATGTCGCACTGGCGCATCTGGCACCTCCGACATTTTCAAGGTCTGGGGTCTGAAAAGTTGGGTTATTCAACTGTGAGACGAATCTTAGCAAGTAAAAACCCACTAAACCTAAACTAGGCTAACATGCACCTCTTGAAGGGAACAAAACTAAATAAGACAACAACCATTGACCTAGGCCCTCAGGCCCAGATCGCACTTATCGGTGACCCTGCAGGTTAGGCAATTTAAGTAATAATCAAGCACATCCTCGGGGATACATGGTCATACGTGTGTCGTACGCATGCTCATACTAGTAAATGTCTGGATCACATATCCATCACCGAGTTTCACACATATTCATACTCGTCCATGCATTCTTGTGCATGCCAATGCATCAATGTGGTACAAGCGCACGTATTTGGATTATAAGATGGAACCACTTTGGCACGTCCCATATCATGCCTAGCAATTCCACCTCATAATCTAATACTCTATCGATTAACTGATTATCTGATCTTTCCACAGCCCATTGGCCCAAACACATATACAACACTTCATGGCCAGCGTAAAAACGCCCCCGGCCCAGTATCCCTAGCCTGCTACAAAGTGCATGAGGCGCAACACCGATCTCCTTACGAACCAAGCCTGCTACAAAGTGCATGAGACTAGTCGTCTTCCGGACACACCGGGCATCGTTTTGCTACAAAGTGCATGAAGACGGAATCGACCCGCAGGCCACGACCCAAAGGCCTTAAGTGATCACATAACATATTGCCCAAATTTTATCTGAACCCAGCGTCAAGCGCATCGGGCAATTATAGGTGATCACATGCTCATGGCAGACTCGCATTCTCGCACAAATTTCATCACATGCCTCACACTCGGCACACACATAATACGCAGCCATGAATGTTTATGCTCGGGCAATATGGAATATACAAGAGCACCAATCATTACAATTTAATGAATTCAAGTTTATCACACTACAACGTGTTCAATTGCCTAAATCACACTTCGCACAACGTCGATCAAGCGATCACGCGACATGACAAGGTACAAATAGACACCAAAACACCCAAATCACTCAAATGGAATACCATGACTATCCAATCAACTACCCGAGCTATCCCGACACCTCAATCGAGCTAATCCATCAACTCGTCGACACCCAATCCATTGATTTCCGGTATGGACAGCCACCAATTGGCCTTGTCCCGGCCCCTAATTCACCTCATAATCCATTTAACAATCCATCAATTCCATTCTGGCACTCACTAATCCAACGGAAATCCTTAATCAACCTTAATCACCACTAATCAACCTCAAACCGTCTAATTACCCACTAATTATTCACTAACGACACCCTAACCCGATCTAAAGGGCATTATTGTCCTAATTAGGGATTAGTAGGTTTTACCCACCTAAACTCGAATTGAGACGACGGGGAACGGCAGCTAACTACCAGTGAACGGCAAGTCGGCGGCGGGATTCCCGATGAGCGGCGGCGAACGGCCATGGACGGCGGTGAACGGCGGTTCTCCGGGTTGACTCGGCTGGCAACTCACGGTGGGGAGACGAACGAACGGCGGTGAGGCGTGACCGGCGTAAGGGTGGCAACGCAGTGGTGGACGGCGGCGACGAGCTCATGACGGTCTGGCCTCCAAGCGGCCAAGAGGGAGAAAATGGGTCGGCAAGGGTGGCTGAGGTATGGACGGACGGCAAGTGGGCGATTGCGGCATGCGGCGGCGACACTCCGGGCGAGCGGTGCGGCAGCGTGACAGCGGACGGACGACAAACCAACGGGAGAAAGAGAGAGGGTGAACACGGGAGGGAGACGGTGAGGATGGTGGCGGTGCTCACGGCAACGGCGCGGTGGTGGACGGCAGCGAGCAACCGGCATGGGTGACGATGAGCGACGAACCGGCGGCAACGCACGGCAAAGGGGGTGGTCGGCGTGGGAGAGAGGAAGGGAGAGAGAGAGAAGATGTTGTTGGCTTGTTGAAGAAGATAATGAAGAGAGAGAGAAGAGAGAGCTTATAGTGGGGTTTGGTGGGGGTAGGTGACAAGTGTCACAATCCTAGCTATCTAGACTAACCTACCCTTGATCCAATGGCCACCATTCCTTCAAGTCTAATAATTGATGGGCAAAGTGGTCATTGCTCACTCCACTAAATCTTGTCTCTTTGTCTTTAATTTGCATTAAATAATCCCCATGAATCACTTGAAAATTCGGAACTTGAAAAAATATGACACAACTGGCCCATGGACGACAAAAGATAACATTAAAAAAACAGCATCCACATCCAAGACCAACGACACAGCAATAGGACGCTTAACTACAATCGAAGAAAGAGATCATTACAAAGAAAAAAGGAAATCACCTGAAAAACCAAAAAGTTCCTCGCATTGACGAGAATCCCCAGCGACTTCAACCTAGCCTTGTACTCGTCCCACGTCACGACCTTCTCGTCGATCCGGTACTCACTGCCCCCGGCACTAGTAATGGCCCGTGTGAACTGGAGCTCCGACCCATTCCCCATCAGGTAAACCAGGCGGACGAAGGCCCTTCGCCCCTTTTGCTCCTTCTCCCGGTCGTCGAACACATAGATGAGGTCCTTCAGCTGGGCCCCCCGGAGCTGGCCGGTGCGGACCCCGAGGACGAAGCTGATGGCGTCCATGAGGTTGGACTTGCCGGCGCCGTTGGGGCCGATGATGGCGGTGAAGTCGTAGAAGGGGCCCGATCACTTGGTGGCCCTTGTAGGACTTGAAGTTCTCGAGCTCCAGGCTGTGGATTTTGCCTGGGGAGATGAGGGACGGCATGGCTAGGGTTCCGATCGAGGTCGGAGTTGGTGGGGTTAGGGGGAGGAGGTAGAAGATTCGGGGATCGAACGAACCTCGAGCAGAGGGGCGGAGGAATTAGGGTTTCGAATGTGGGAATTGGATTGGAGCGGCAGGTGAATTCGAGTGGAGAAGAAGAAGACGATGCAGAAATGGCGGGAGTGAAGTGTTCTGCATCGTCTGTGCGAATCAGTGACAACCGTGAGAGAGTAAGAGAGAGTTAAGAGCGACGGGCACGAAGGTCGCATGGTGAAATTCTTTCTAGTTAGGTTTGTGTCGTGAGGGGAAAATGACACGTACATTCCCTAAATTTTAGTCTGATCTATAATTTGATTTCTGAATTTTAGTTTTATTCAATATAGTTCTTAAATTTTAACTTAATATTCAATATGATTTATAAACTCCTAATTTATTTAATGTGGTCCTTGAACTTTTAATATAGGGTTAATACCACGAAAAATCCTAAAATGGTACACTTGTGATAATTTTATCAAGAACTAATTTTTTAACCATCAAAAACCCCAAACTAATACACCTGTGATAAATTTATCCGAATTATTTTTTTTTTGATAAGGTATCCGAATTATTTTTTTGACCACTAAAAATCCTAAATTTGTACACTTATAACAATTTTACCCCAATTTAATTGTTTAACTACTAAAAAACCTAAAATTGATATATTTATGATAAATTTACCCTCCATTAGTGTCCGTTAAATTGGATTAATATCACAAAATATCACAAATTGATAAACTTTTGACAAACAAAGGAGTAAAATCTCAAACTAGTACATCCATCAACTATCATGTGTCATCAAACTTAGCAATTCAATAGTAAAATTTAACGGAAACTAATAGAGGATAAATTTGTCACAGGTATACTAGTTGGAAATTTTGGTGATCAAAAAATTAATTCAAGATAAAATTATCACAGGTGTACAGGTTTGGAGTTTTTGATGGTCAAAAAATTATTTCAAAATAAAATTATCACAGGTATACCAATTTAGGATTTTTTGTAATAAAAAATGGTTTTAGGTAAATTTATTACAAATGTACCAATTTTTGGTTTTTCATAGTATTAACCCTTTAATTTATGCCGTAAGCTAAAGATGCTCAAAGAAAGACTCAAACAGCTCAATAAGAATTCTTTCTTTGATATTTCGGGTCGTACCGCACAGGCAAGAGTGGCTTTGTCTGCAACTCAAGATGCTTTGGTTGTTAACCCCCTGAACCTGTCCCTAGCTGCCTTAGAGAAGGTTCAGCTTCATGACTTCGCTACTCTTAGGCTCCAAGAGAAATCATTTTTTAAACAAAAATCCATGATCAAATGGCTGAAGGAAGGTGACCAGAATACTAAGTATTTCCACCATTTTGTTAACAGAAGACATACCCTCAACCGTATAATATCGGTTTCGGATGACAATGGAGCTGTCCTTACGAAACCGTCTCTTGTCCACAATCATGTTGTCAATCACTTCCAGGACCTACTTGCTTCTAGCTCCTCCGTTATCCTGCCTTCTACTTCGGATATCCAGGCCGTGATTGGTTGGTCGATTACTGAGGACTAGGTACTGTTTCTTACTCGGCAGGTCACTGAATTGGAAATAAAAAACACATTCTTCTGCCTTCCTAAGGGCAAAGCCCCGGGGCCGGATGGGTTTAATGTGGAATTCTTTCTAGAAACCTAGGAAATAGTTGGACCTTCGGTCATTTCGATGATCAATGATTTTCTCACTTATGGTTCCCTTCTTAAGGAAACCAATGCCACAATCCTTACACTAGTACTTAAGGTTCCCAATGCATTGGCCTTGATCGATTTTAAGCCTATTGCTTGTTGCAATACGATTTACAAGTGCATTACCAAGATACTAGCTAATAGAATTGCAGCGGTATTGCCTTCAATCATTAGCCCCCCGTAGAATGCGTTCGTCAAAAAACGAAGAATAAGGACAACGTACTCATTGCTCAAGAGTTGTTTGCCGGATTCCATCACCAATCTTATCTGCCTAAGTGCGCTATCAAGGTTGATTTTCAGAAGGCATATGATACAGTTGACTGGGGCTTCTTGCACCAAACCTTACAAGCATTTGGATTCCCCCAAGTGTTTATCAAACTCCTTATGGAGTGTGTAACTACCTCGAAGTTCCCGGTTCCTATCAATGGAACTCTACATGGGTTTTTCTCTAGTGGTAGAGGTATTCGCCAAGGAGACCCCATATCTCCTTACTTATTCACACTAGTCATGGAAGTATTCACCGGCATTCTCCATGCCCAAACTCAGCTCCAAGGATTTAAATTTTTCTGGCGGTGTAAGGCAACCAGGCTTACACATTTATTCTTTGCCAATGATGTCCTCTTGTTTGCGGAGGCAAATCTGGCATCGACCGCACTTCTAAAGGATGGCCTAGATCAGTTCTTTCGGTGGTTTGGTCTCTAGCCAAATGTCAATAAGAGTGAAATATTCTTCTCGAGAGGTACACCTCATTTGCGGGACCAAATATTGCAATCATTCGGATACCTCGAAGGTACATTACCTTTTCGATATCTTGGCATCCCCATCTTTGCCTCTAGGTTGAGTAAGGCCGATTGTACATTGCTGGTCAATTCTATTACGGCTCGTGCTCGCTCCTGGGCTCATCGGTTTCTCTTTTTTGTGGGACGCCTGCAGTTGATTAATTCTGTGCTTCACGCCATACATGTCTTTTGGGCCTCTATTTTAACCCTCCCCCGGTCAGTCATAGCGAGGATTAAACTGATTCTCAGACAGTTCCTTTGGAAAGGTCCTGATTTAGGCGTTGGTGGGGCCAAAGTATCCTAGAGTAGTGTTTGTCTTCCCAAGCAAGAAGGCGGATTGGGCATATGAAGGCTCATTAATTGCAACCAAGCGGCTATGGTTAAACATATTTGGATCCTTTTCACAGACAAAAAATCCCTATGTAAATGGATTCACTCAAATTCCCTCAAATTAAAGAATTCTGGGTTGTGGCCAAACTAATTGTTTGCTCCTGGACATGGAAGAAGATTGTGGATCTTCGCCAGACATTCCAATCATAATTAAAATGGCGAATAGGCAATGGTAAAACCACTTCTTTCTGGTTTGATTCTTGGCATCCAAAAGGCCCACCTCATTTGATCTTTTCAGATAGGGATATCTTCTATTCTGGTATCCCATGCTCGGCCTCGGTTTGTGAGTTCCTTTCTTCGGATTGGCACCATTCCAATGTGGTGCAATCATTCAACTCGTGGACATATTCTCTCCCAATACTCAATGTTGACACACCAGACCACTTTGTCTGGCTTGGACATCCGTCTGAAGCCTTCTCTATTACTTCGGCTTGGGAGTTGGTTCGGGCAAGAGGACAAGCGGTTTACTGGAATACCTTCATTTGGGACTGTCATATTGCACCGCGCCATGGTTTTTTGTTGTGGTTAATGGCCTTAAATAGGCTTCCCACGCAGGTATTCCTCTTGAACTATCATAGAATTTCTAAAGGTTTATGTGCCTTTTGTCACGCTAGACCAGACTCAGTTGATCATCTGTACTTTTGGTGCAATGTTACGGGGTCCCTAGCGCAATACTAGGCTTCTAACTGTCATCTTTCTTAGTGCAACGGGTCCTGGGAATAGAACCTCAAATGGGGTACTCGTTTTATTAGTGGTGATAGCTTTTATCACCGTATTTCTCAATTTGCTTTTGGGGCATTGTGCCATCTTATTTGGATTGAATGGAATAATATCCTTTTCAGAAATAGCACTCTGTTTATGCTTGCTCTCCGCAACCATCTTGCCAAGGCAGTTAGAGATAAAGGCATTTCTCTCAAGCCGGTTCAAGACAATCCTCGAAACAGAAGGATTCAAGCCAGTTAGGGCATATCTGATTCCATATTCAGTTGACCCTCCCTCATAGTTGTCATTGTCTGTTGGCTGCCATGTAGCCTTCTTTGTATAGCGCTTCTTGAGCTTGTTATGCTAGCCGCAACACCTTTGTAACGGTCGGAACACTTTTTGTCTCCTTAGGTACAATGTTTTTGTGTTCGGCCTCACTTGCTGTATATTGCGCGTTGAAAAGTTATATACTACTTACTTTACAAAAAAAAAAACCCTTTAATTTATTCAATGTAGTCATTGAACTTTAGCCTTATATTCTATATAGTACATGAACTTTTAACTTGTTTAGTGTGATCCATGGATTTTTTGTACATATTTAATTTAGTCCCTAAATTATATGAAAATGTTCAATGTAGTACTTTTATTAATTTAGGTTAAGACTATATTGAACATGTTGATATAGTTCATAGACTAAATTGAACATATACTAAAATTTCAGGTACCACATTGAACAAATTAAAAGTTCATAAACCACATTGAATGTTAGACTAAAGTAAATAAAAGTTCAAAGACCCTGCACATTAGGCCTATGTTATTTGTTCAGAGATTACACTGCATATTGGACCTAAGTTCAAGAATTATTTATGTCATTATCAATTTATTTATTCAATATAGTCCATAAATTTTAACCTAGTATTCAATATGCTCTATGAACTAATCTCTGAATTATATGAAATGTCAAATATAGTCCATGAATAGTGAACTTTAATTAATTGAAGAACTACATTGAATATTTTTATATAATTTAGAGACTAAATTAAACATATACCAAAAGTTTATGGGATCATATTAAACAAATTAAAAGTTGACGGATCATATTACACATTAGGTTAAAGTTCAAGGATCACCTTAAATAAATTAAAAATTTATGGACCACATTGCATATTGGATCAAAGTTCAGGTATTGTCTGTGTCATTTTCCCTTCATGAACAGACTCATACGTGCATGCAAATTACATTGTGACCTGAGATAAACTATAAATGAATAAAATCGTAATTTATGTTGATCAAGAATTTCAGACAAGTAATCGATGAATCTTTTACCTTCTGAATTTAAATTAAAAGCAATATTTGGATATTCATAAATCACTCATCTTTTCTCTACTAATGTACCTTTTTTTAATTGTTTTCATTCATGCTAAAAAATATGAATTTTTTATAGTCTACTAGCAAATGTACATACGTGTTACGAGTATGAAAAACATTGACATTTAAAAAAATATTACAAAATTGAATTATTACAATAAATGTGCATTATTAATTGACGAGAAGAACTTGTCAACACAAATGTGGAGAAATTGCACAAAGATATATTGAAAGAGAAAAATGTTTTAAGATTTGAACTTTTTGTAAAAATTTTTGTAAGAAAGAAACTATTCGAAATTGAAATAAATGAGAAATAAGAGTTCTGACCAAAAAATTAGAGATGGAAGTATAATTATTAATTTATGCATTTATCCATCTTTAAAATATTTATAAAATAACTAGTTGATGATATTTTGGGAAAGAAAAAAAAGATTGTGATCCCTTAAAAGCACGAGGCTTTGCTTATATTAGGATAAATATCTATTACATACCTACTTCTCTATAGATTTCTATATCCAATATTGAAATAATTTCAGAGATTTTGTCTGATTTTGTCTATGTCAACAAACAATTCGAAATGGCTCGACTTTTTTAGAATAGGTCCGAGTCAAATAGAAAATACCTCTTTGGGTAAGTATTATATAAAATTAAATGGGCCAAGCAAGAATTTTAGCAAAGGAACTAGAGTTACAGCTCTTTTCATTTCCATTTGAGAGTTTTTATGTGTTGTTGAGCATTTTTGGGATGTCGAATTTTCTTTTCTTAAGAACACATACAATATTCATCACCACAAAAAGGATACCCATATTAACGACAAAAGAATACTACAAGTGCCATAACTTGTACACAGCGCTCACTTTGATGCCACAAGTTTTTTTGATCATTTTAATGCTAAAATTTTTTTAAAACGATTACTTAAGTACTATATTTTTTTAAAAACGACCATTTAAGTGCCAACTCCAGTGTCGTACACAATTTTTCGCCGGAAATCTGACGTGGCATTTTTTTTTATTAATTTCTAAAGCTGATGTGACTCACCGGAAATTGGCACTTAAGTTATCGTTTTTCAAAAAATTTAGCACTTAAGTTATCATTTTTCAAAAGTTTTAGCACTTAAGCAATCATTTTTTAAAAATTTTAGCATTGAAGTAATCCAAAAAAAAAAACTTTTGGCATTTAAATGATCGTTTTTCCTCCGATTTGGCACTTAAATGAGCCAGCGAAAACATTTGGCACTAAAGTGAATGCTGTCCACAAGTTATGGCACTTATAGTGTCCTTTTGCCCCATATTAACTAGAAAATCAAAATTTGATATTGATTAGATTGTATTGTATACTTAATACACATGAATCATTCGTAAATAGCTATAACGATTATTGATCGAACAACGATTACTGAACGGTGTTCAATGCCTGAACTTGTCAAAAAATCTGACTTGTCGTTGTTTTAATAATTGATTTGACGATATAACTTGTCGGAGTTACTTAAATGGATAGTTTTGAAAAGTTTTGATATTATAGTGGTCGTTTATAAAATTTCGGCACTAAAATGATCGTTTGTAGAGTTCTGTTGTCAACTAAAATCATGCAATGCACAGGTTAAATTCCGGATAATGTCGTGCTTCTCTTTGGACAGACCAAATAATGCGGAAGATCAAAGAAAAGCAGTCCACAAATTGAGGATCTGGGGCTAGTAAATTGGTTCCCAAGCATACCCGAGTATGGATCTGTGCAGACGATGAACGAGAAGCAGTCCAATCTCATTAGGTCTTCAAGCTCTTTTGTTCCATCTCACGGCAAAGCAAGGTCAGAGGCGAAGTAAATGGCATGACTCGTAAAAACATAAAAGCTTTTTCTTGATAGAAGCAAAGATGAATATCACAAAAAACCTTAAATTCATACATTTATAACAGAGTTGCCCAAAATTAATTTTTTATCACTAAAAATCCTAAATTTACCCTCCGTTAGTTACCGCTAAATTTTACTATTAAATTATTAAGTTAGATGACACGTGGCAGCTGATGAGTATGCTAGTTTAGGGTTTTACATGGGTTTATCAGTTTGTGATTTTTCGTGGTATTAATATAATTTAACAGAGGGTAAATTTGTCACAAATATACTAGTTTGAGGTTTTTTGTTGTCAAAAAATCAGTTTCTAATAAATTTGTCGTAGGTGTACCAGTTTAAAGTTTTTGATAGTCAAAAAATTAGTTTGGGGTTAATTTGTCATATGTATACCAATTTGACATTTTTCATGGTATTAACCCTAGAAACAAGAAGCAGGAGTCACCCAAACAATAAATTTTTAAGTTGAAATTGAATGTTTTCAAAGCACACATAACAAATGACACGAAACACAAATCCCTTTCAACGGAGGAGGATGATCTAGTGGACAGCGATGAACTGACGATGAGATGTAATTGAGTTAAGTTGCATGACAGCCGCATGGACTCAATTGGATGATTACTTGAGATCGACTCGACTAGTTTCGAGCCAAACTTGAGCTCACCAATACTAAGCCCTACATATTTGCAGGCACAATCGAGCTTGATAGAGCTTATACAAAATATTTATAATTACAAAAGGGTCAAATAACTCCATAATAATTTAAACTTTTTTACCATGAGAATGATTTTGGGTTAATATCACAAAAAATTCTAAATCGGTACATTTGTGACAACTTTACTCCAAATTAATTTTTTGACCACAAAAAACCCAAAAGTGATACACCTGTGATAATTTTGCCATCATCTAGTTTTCATTAAGTTTTATTATCAAATTTATGAGTTGGATAACTCATGACAATTGACGAGTCTATCAATTTTGAGTTTTACCCTCCGTTTATCATAGGTGTATCGATTTATGATTTTTTGTGATATTAACCTAATTTAATGAAGGGTAAATTTATCACGAATCTACCAGTTTTGGATTTTGGACCTTTTACTGGTAAAAAATTTAATTTGGGATAAATTTATCATATACATACTAGTTTGGGATTTTCAGTGGTTAAAAAATTAGTTTGGGGTAAATTCGTCATAGGTATAGTTTGGGGTTTTTCGTGATATTAACCCAATGACTTTTTCCCCCGTTTAGGTGAATACGTGTGAGCAAGACTTTTTTTTTTGTCAAAAAACATGCGAGCAAGACAATGAGAGGCTTAAAAATGGGCCATGCCTAGGTCATGCTTGCTTTAAGTTTGGGTCGGGTCCTACCCATGGACCTAATGGCCCAACCATACAAAGATTTTTCAGGGATACACACGAAAGGGAAAGCTGAAACTTCCCTTGTAACTTAATTCAACGATTGAGATTGTGCAAGAAACACGTGAGTATATGGGTGTGCCGACACTCCTCTCCGACACTCAAAGCGGAAGTGTCGGTCTTTCGCTGTTGACATAACAAGATTGGAGGATTGCGGAAGTCTTTAGGGAGTTCTTGCAGGCGTTCTACAATGCGACAGATGTTTTGAGCACCAACATTATCCGTTAGGCAATCAAGGCCTTTTGTTTACAAACCTAACGTCGATTGACTTAGCTAACAAAGAGGGATTCCCTTTTTCAACAAACATAACGGTTGTGAATGCGAAATTCCTCAAATATTACGGGAACATTCCGCCCATTGTTTGAGCAGCCACTAAATCTTTAAGTGGAAGGGCTAAAAACTCTACTCGTTTTATATTACAAAAATTTGGGATTGGGTGACAAGGTCCAAGTTCAATGCTTAATGGCAATGGCGATTAATTGGCTCCGAAATATGTATACTACATTCGTCGGTCAATTGATACAACAAGTTCCCCACCATTAATGATGAAAAATGCACCCTCAAAGAGCAATGTTCATGAACCGTGTGATCTCTATTTGGTAAGAAGGAAAACATATTACAGCGTTTCACTAGGCCTTCATCTTCATCTACCAATGAGTTGGAGATGCACTTCAGAATCGACTATTCCAAATACAACGATTGAGTTGGTAACGTTGACATTCTGGAATAGTGGAAGAGGCAAGCTATCACACCTCGACTCGGAATCAAGATTGATGCTTGTTGACCAATCATGACCCATTCGAGCCCGCAACTCGCGGAAATGAATTAGTATGTCCCATTCATTTTAAATGCACAAACGAAAGTAATATTAAACGAGACACCATAAAACATCATACGCAAACATCACATGTTATATTTACTTGATTTGTGTTTATTTTAACAAGGCTATCTTACGGGTCCTTGCAAATCACGCATATATTTTATATGCCCATTCCAAAGGTACTTCCGAACAAGGCCGACTATGAACAAAATTTCGGTTTGTGGTGATTCTACTCCCACTACTCCATTTCCTCGCGCTCCCGTTTATTTGTGCTACTCCTCCCCCTGACCTATCTGCCTGGCCGTCTCACGCCCCACCTGTGGCATGCCCCGGAGCCGGCCTGCCTATTCCGTCGAAGGAGCCGTTGAACCCACGTAGGGATACAACCTAGTCTCGATTAGATAGGCTGTACCATGCCACATATGTGTGAGGACCAATTCCTCATGGCCCTCATCTACCATAACATAAATTGTAATCCGACGATAAGTGCGGCCTTCATGGGCATCGATCATGGTGAGCAACTACACTCGCATCTCTATGGGGTTGCCAAATCGAGTTAGGGAAGATGCCATCCTATGGTTCTGAACAGAGAAAAACAACGGGAAATGAGTCCGGGAACTCAATAAGTGAACTCACTATTGTCAAGCGATGATGGATCGATTGCTATTAACATGAGTTTGCTCTTACCGCATCGGTATCGATAGCAAATCAATAGCAAAGTTTATGCCAAAAAATAACAAGAGAACCTCAAGCATGGCTACCTTACGTGAACATCACAACCAAGCCTCGTTTTCTATATTGAGATGTGAACATCAAATGCGAAACACAAGCAAACCATGGAAAAAACCAATTATGATCAACCAAGTAACCGAGAAACGGTACAAGCAACCACGTCACAATGCATCTCAACTTCCTTTCCCGATATTAGGGAATTCACTTACTCAAACGATAAAAATAGAACACGTGATAAATAAAGAAAGCAAGTGGCGTGTGGCTTAAGCCCGTGAAAGGCAGGGTCTTGGGCGTGAACTTCCTAATGGCTGGACAACAAGGAGAAGAAGAATGGTCGGTTGGTGTGTATGGGCATATGGGGCCCCCATTCAAGTGGGGGCCTTCTCTATTTATAATGGTCCATACTTGAAGAAGAGATAAAGTCATAATGATATGGCTCCTAAGTCAAGTGCCATCATTACTTTAATTTAGATAAACCTTGAGCATTAATGGCAATAATAAACAATGGCCAAAAGAGCATGATGAAGTGATCTTGGCAAATCTAAACTATCAAGGGCTCTTAATGTGGCTTTCTTCTCTCTCTCTCACTTGGTTTCTCTTGGATTCCCCCCTTTGGCCGACTCCTCCCTCTTGTCTCTTGTCCATTATTGGTGACCATAAGTCACCATGCCTCCATTATGAGGGTGGATAACTCAGCTGATCCCAATTATGAAGGGAATACCTAAGCCAAGTCCCAATAATTGTGGCTTTTAGTGGGAAATTTGACTTGATCAAATTTTCTCTCTTAATTCCCTCTATTTCTGAAGCATGAGGCCTTTTTCTAGTCCTCTACAATGGCCGATTTAGCTCATAAGTAGCTCGGATCAATCGGCTTACACGATACTGACTAATTGATATCTAACTTATAACCCCGCATCATAATTACTCAACTTATTTTCTGAGGGTTTTTTGCGACAAAACACACTTATTATACCCGTTCAATCCGAAATTTGGTGTAGAAAAACCTCAAATTGTGACTAAACATAACCAAACAAAAGTCAAAATCCAACTATGCAAGTTCGGGCTGGTCGAGTTGCCCAAGCTCATGGCCTGTGCAATCAGGCCTGGTCGGGTGCAGGACTGAGCATGCTGCCTGGCTGTACAAGCACACGGTCAAGCACATGGCCGAAAGAGTGGCCGAGCGCATAGGTGCGATGTCGGGCTGCACGAGCGGCATGCCGAGCACTACGCCAATCCACATGAGTAAGGGGCCAGTCTATGGATTAAACACATGCATTGACACACAAATGAGCACCATGCATGTGACACGGCCCAAGGGAGCAAAGGGTTCCGAGCCTGTCTGTGAACAAAACATGGCTCTTCACTTGCATGGGACGTGGCCCATCCATGATTAGGTGCAAACATCATCTGCGATCCTTTAGTTGCCTTTGACAAATGACCCTGCAACTTCCCTTAACAAGCGTCTCTTGAGCTTCCTTATGCCCCTAGGGCCTTTACAACTTTTTGAGTAGCTATGTAATGATTGTATCGGTTCAAACACCACCGTTGAATCATAAGGGGATCAACGGATCAGATTAGACCCGTACTTGTATATATAGGGGATCCTCCTCCTTCATTTGTACATACTCATTTTGTAAGAAATACAACTACGCCGATTTCTCTCCATTCTTGTATAATCGAGTGTGTGTGTGCAAGGCTGACTTGGGAGTGATCCTAAGACCGCATGGGTGTGGGATCGTTGTGAAATCGATCGACCCGTGACAAGTGATATCAGAATCTTTGTTAGCGCAATGGCTAACCCGCGTTCCAGTGCCGCAAATGTCCAAGGTGAGGATCGTGGAAGGGCGACCAAAAGAATCGACATCAAAACCAGGAGGAGTCATGCTACCTCCAACTCGAGGGATCAAATGGGTGACTTAAAACGTCAAATGACAACATTAGAGGGAACCGCCATAGACGTCTAAGGGATGGTCTATGACTTACAATAGACCGTCGAAGGAGTGGAAGTCGAGAGGGAGGAGCTCTTGGCCTAGATGCAAGAGCTCAAAGCCGGCATGGGAGAGCTCTGCGACGAGGTGTTAGGGCCCGTGACTCATGAGCAGTAACGGTGGGATGAGACTTGGGAGACCGCGATGGCGGTCATGTATGCGGAGATGGCCGAGATCAAGGGGAAGCTCGCGAAGGTAAAAGCAGCACGCATGAACAGGATGATCACTGTGCAACCACGTATGGATGCACCCAAGCCAAGAGAGTTCAAAGGCTCGCGGGTGGCCAAAGACGTGGACAACTTCCTGTGGTATATGAATCAATACTTCTAAGCCACGAGAATGAACGACGACACGACCAAGGTAAACACAATAGCGATGTATTTAGCTAACAATGTTTTGCTATGGTGGCATCGTAGGTCAGACGATAGGAGTGGCAACCCTATCACGACCTAGGCCAAGTTCGTCAAGGAATTCTGGCGGAATTGTTACCCCACCTATGCGAAGCAAGAAGCTTGTGACGAGCTCAAACGCTTTGAGCAAAGGGTGTAACATCCTGAATTTCAACCAATTTCCCAGATCCAACGAAGTGGATATTATTTCTCATCTAATTTTAGTACGTCTTGCCCAGAGCTGGCCTATCGCGGGATACTAACCAATGGAAAAGGCTAACTAGGAAAATGGTACGTGAACCGAGGACCCGATCGCGAATCGGGCACTGATTCCGAGAAACGACAGGGAAGTATTTTGGGCTAGTGTGGACCGATCTTAGGAAAGTGACGGATTTGGTTTGGCCAACAACGTATGATTGGATTGCGGGTGATTCCGCTCGACCGAGAGTACGAGTGGCGAACAAATCCCGAACTTGAAACGAACGATCGTAACCCCTGGAATAACCAATAATTCCTTGCGTTCTCCCGGTAATCAAATCTGTCACGACTCGAGTGACTCTAGGTCGATACACGTAACCCCTAAATAGCCATCTGTCAGTGAGAGGCTCTAAAATTTTGAATTGAGCAATTTTAATCACTAAATTAGACCCGAACTTCGATGTCGAAATTCTATGGATATTTGCAACTATTTTGCGAGGCCAACGTCATTTTTGAGTGGCCACACATATTTAGGGTCGGTACGGTCGAAAAATGGAATTTCGACCCAGGATCAGAAAATTACCGTTTTGCCCTTATGGCCTATTTTTGGGGTTCCGAATTTTGGGCTATTTTTAGGATTAAATTGTGGATAATTCTCAAGAAAATTCAGAATTATTGATTGACCAAAAGGGCCCTCAATTATTGGATGGGAGTGTTTAATGGCCATTGGATCAAAGGGCAAAATAGTCCAAGGGCTAGGATCGCGACACTTGGCACCACCTTTTTGACCATAAGCCCACTTTGACCCATTTCTCTCTCCCTCATCTTCATTTTCACGCCGGCCACTTCCTCCTTTCTCTCCATTTCCGCCGGTCACCTTCTTCCTCGTTTCTTCTTCTTCGGCTGTGGAACATTGAAGCACCGCCGGAGCGCCGGCCGCACTGCCATGAGGACGGCGGAGCGCCGCTGCTGAACCGGTTTGATCTAGCCGCTGTTCAGCCTGTTTCTCTCCTTGTTCAGCCCACTTTTGAAGCTTAAATCTAGTGAGTGGAAATCCTAACCTTTAATTAGGATTATGTGCACTTTGGACAAGTTTTAAAGGTTAATTATTGGGAGCTGATTTAGACTGAGGTTGTGGTGATTTTAAGGGCCTAAGGTAATGATTTAGAGATGGTTTTAAGGCTATGGAAACTTGGTTTGTAGGGTGTATAAATTGGATTTGCTTAACGGTGCAAGTTTAATGATTCTCGGATTATTGACTTTACTATACCTCTGCGCTTTGTTATTTTTTTGGTGATCATTGTGGGCCGAATCTGAAGAAGTGTTCTTCATGAAAGTTGTTCCTGACATCTTTAGTATAACATACTTTAATTTGGGAATTTTTGGAAATCATTTGAGGTCATTCGGAAGTCCATCTTTGGATCGAAACAAACTGCACGATTTACTGTTCACCCAACCTTCGGGTATGTTCGAATTTTTATAAATTTTTTCAGGCATATTTTCAAAATACTTCCTTCACAAAAATTGTTGGGAACATTTGTGGATATAACATATAAAAATTTCAAGGCTTTCCAAAATGATTTGGGTACTGAATGAGTTGTATTTTGATGGCTTGAGGGACTGTCCGAGCGAATCGGATTTTGTCCGACTTTGAGTGTCAAAACGAGGTGTTTACGGTTAGAACTGGGTTTCAAGTTCTGCATGGAAAATATTCATTGAGATGTTTTGTACAACATATCCAAATTTCATAATTTTTGGAATTGATTTACCATTTATTTCAAATGGATTTCGGTCACTGCGCAACAGCCCAGTTTGGACCCGATTTTATATATTCCCAGTTTTCTCTCTCTCGGACCGAGTACTGGTTGTCCATTGAGGTTTAACTGGGTCTTGTACGGCTAATGTGTGGTTTGTTCGTGAATTGCCATGTGTGAATGGTTGGGCCATGTAGTGGCTAATTTGAGTACAAATTGTGCTTGATTGTGTTAAATTTTTTGCGGTGCTTCGTTTGAGCGACTCGGTGGTTGAATGGTACTTTGTTGTGCTCAATTATTTAATGCCATGCCGCCTGATTTCGTGTTCAAGCAATGCGGTATGTAATTGGTGTGAATGTTTATTGCCTAAATGCATAAATTATGTTTTGGGCGACATGGCACTAGTCGGCTAAGTACGCATGTTATGTGACTAAGTATGGGCAATTGATTGGCTATTTGAGCACGTTGATTTGGCATGTTTGTTGAAATGCCGTGTTCAAAGTGAATGCTCATGTTGCATTGTACGACATTGCATGGCCGCGCATTGTGTATGCCGAGAATGGGGCATGAGATGAGATTGTGCGAGAATACGCGCCTAACATGAGCATATGATCACGTAATATACCCTGATGCGTTTTACGCGGGGTACAAATAATAACTGGCTGTGTGCATGTGTGATCACAATTCACCCTGATGTGTATTACGCGGGGTGTGCCGTCCTCATGCACTTTGTAGCAGGACGATACCCGATACGTCCGGAAGACGACCATCCTAATGCGTTTTACGCGGGCTCTGGTTCGTAAGGAGATCGGTGTTACGCCTGATGCGTTTTACGCGAGCTAGAGACACTAGGCCAAGTGATGCGTTTTTCTGCTGGCCGCAGAGTGTTGTGGGCCTTCGGGTTGTGACTTTCGGGTTGGTTTATAAACTGCAAAATGAGCCGTGTGCCAGAGTGCATGATTTGAGAAAATTCATAGGCATGACAATTGTGTGCCAAAGTATGTGATTAATGTACGTGCCAGTGATTCGTGTGTGAGACAGGCACTTTGAAGCATGAGCATGCGTATGGCGTACGTGTAACTAGTGTGTCGCGTATGTGCCGTGATTTATATAAAATGTCTAACCTACAAGGTCAGTTATATGATTGATCTGGGCCCGATGGCTTAGGTTTGTGGATGTGTTGATTTGCTTGTCGGAAGGTGCATATTAGCCTAGTTTCGGTATAGGAGGCTTACTCACTAAGATTCGTCTCATAGTTGTTTAAACTCCATTTTTCAGACTCCTAATAGAGGTTGCCTGGTGTACTCGACCCATTTGAGAATCCGGAGCCCATAGAGTAGAATCTCAATCAGGTTGGTGAAGTCGAGCAGATGGATTCGGAGGATGAGATAATCGAGGCTGAGTTCGAGTCATCAAGATCTGATCACGATTAAGTTTCCTAGGATCAGTCTTAGCCTCCCTTAGGTCGGGCCAGTAACCCTTTGATTGTAACCCCACCGTAGATTGCCCCTTGGCCACTTAGGGATTTTGTTAGTAGTGGCCGTCAACCCGTTTTTGTTTGGTGATTTGTATTGGCATATAGTGAACATTGTATATGTTTTGAAGTTCAATGCGAGTCTTGATTATTAGGCTTGAATTGTTCGATGTTCCTGCTACCCTTGGTCATGTATGGTTTTGTACGAGCGTTTTAATTATTGCTTCTGCATGTGCCTTATGCTCTGTGTTGGGAGTTGGGTCGGCGACACAGCCTGAGACGTCGCAGCAGATTGGACAGGTACGTGGGATGATTGCGCTTCGAAGGGTTCGAGGCGTGACAAAGGAGCACCATCCGTGAGTATATGAAGCGGTTCTTGGAGTTACTACTTCAGATCCCATCAATGAACAACATGGAGGTGTACCATCAGTTCATGAGTGGCCTCAAGCCGTGGGCCAAACAAGAGCTCAAACAATGTAACGTGATGGATTTCACGATGGCCACTTCCGTGATGGAGGCCCTACAGGAACCTAAAGTTTCGTTCACAGCTAAGCCCGACTTTTGTCTAAGGGATAAGGCCAATGGTGGGGAGATCGGAACAAATACAAATGCCTAAATGGAGGCAAGCTAACACTGGCACCACCTAGAGCCCAATCGGAGTCGAGCGGTTGGGGATAACGGAAGGTACGCACCTTTAAGTGCTTCTTTTGCGATGGGCCACACATGGCTCAAGAGTGTCTTAAGAGGGGCAAGCAGGCGGCCCTATGCAACAACGTTGGGTTCGCTGCGAGAGGAGGCAACGTTGGGTTCGCTGCGAATCCTTAGTTCCATTAAGGCCAAAGAGTTCAAAGGGATCCTGTTCATGGACGTGAAGATCAGGGATACCACGATGAGTGCACTTGTGGATACCGGTGTATCCGACCTCTTCATATCCCAAGAGGCCACGAAGAAGTTGAATCTTTGAGCCGAGAAAGTAGGAGCCGGGTGGCTCAAAACGGTGAACTCCAAAGAAGTCCCAACTAGCGGTGTGGCCAGGGATGTGGAGCTTCATCTTGGTCCATGGACCAGCAAAGAAAACATCGAGGTAATCCCCCTTGATGATTATGATTTTGTGTTGGGTTTAGGATTCCTTGATCGTATAAATGGGGGCATGATGCCTTTTGCGGATTGTATATGTATTATGGACACGTGATGCTAACGCGTGGTCTCAATCCATCGCTAGTCGGGACACAATCGGAAGATGCTCTCGGCAATACAGCTTAAGAAAGGAGCAAACAAGAGTGAGGTGACCTTCTTGGCAACCTTGAAGGTCGAGGACAGCAAGGGCAAGAGCAAGGAGAGCGAAGTCCCAACCGAGGTGGCCCACGTCCTCGACTTGTTCCAAGATGTGATGCTGCCTAAGCTGCCGCCTCGAAGAGAGTTGAATCATAAGATCAAGCTGGTGCCCGATGCTCGACCACCGGCCATGGCACCCTATCACATGGCCCCACCCAAGTTGGAGGAATTACAGAAGCAACTCAAGGAGCTGCTCGATACCGGGTACATTCGGCCGTCTAAAGCTCCATTCAGCGCCCCGGTATTATTTCAAATGAAGCACGATGGATCCCTCTATATGTGCATCGATTACCGGGCGTTGAACAAGCTCACCATAAAAAACAAGTACCCGATCCTCCTAATTGTAAACTTGTTCAATTAGCTTGCGGAAGATCGTTGGTTCATCAAGCTAGATCTTCGGTTGGGTGACTACCAAGTACGGATCACCAAAGGGAATGAACCAAAGACCTCATGCGTAACACGATACAGATCATATGAGTTCCTTGTCATGCTATTTGGCTTGACCAATGCGCTGGCCACATTCTGCACCTTAATGAACACGGTACTTCATCCGTTCCTTGATCGGTTTGTTGTGGTTTACCTTGACAACATTATTATCTATAGCAGGATGCTCGAAGAGCATGTTGAGCACTTGAGGTGAGTCTTCCAGGTCTTGCGTGAGAACGACTTGTTCGTTAAAAGCGAGAAATGTGCCTTTGCCCAACAAGTGGTACCGTTCTTAGGGTATCTCATTGGGAATGGACAAGTACGGATGGACATGTCCAATATCCGTACTATTGTCGAATAAGAGCCCCCGACCAAGGTGATTGAGCTGAGGTCGTTTCTTGGCCTCACAAACTGCTATCGACGCTTTGTTCGGGGATATTCAAGTATCACCATGCCACTCACAGATATATTGAAGAAAGAAAGGCCGTGGGAGTGGACAGATTGATGCCAAGAAGTGTTCGATCGGCTAAAGCGGGCCATGGTCGAGGAGCCAGTGCTCATGCTATCCGATTATGCCAAGTCGTACGAGGTAGAAACTGACGCTTCCGATTTTGTGATAGGTGGTGTTCTCATGCAAGATAGACACCCAGTAGCATTCGAGTCTTGAAAGTTGAATGAAACCGAACGATGTTACACGATCCAAGAAAAAGAGATGACCACGATGGTGCACTGCCTTCATACATGGACACGCTATCTCTTGTGATCAAAGTTCATCATGCGGACGAGTAATGTGGCCACGAGCTACTTTCAAATACAGAAGAGGCTGAGTTCGAAATAAGCACGATGGCAGAATTTCTTGGTCGAGTTTGACTACGTGTTGGAGTACAAATAAGGAAAGGCCAATTCAGTGGCCGATACCTTGAACCGGAAGACGAAGTTAGCCAATATCATAAGTCAACCCAGCTACCCATGGATCAACTGTATCAAGAAGGGGCTCAAGCACAATCTAACAGCCCGACAACTCCTTGAGTACGCACGGGAGGGCAAAACCAGGCAATTTTGGTGGGAGGACGATCTCCTCTACAACAAGGGACAGAGACTTTATGTGCTGCTCTACGGTAAATTAAGAAAGGAGGCGCTCCAAGAGTGCCACAATTCCAAATGGGCGGAACATTCGGAAATCCACCGCACCATGGCGCTCGTTGAGGACCAGTACTACTGGCCTCACTTGTGAAGACGAAGTCGAAGCGTATGTAAGAACATGCATCATGTGCCAACAAGATAAGATCAAGTAATGTTCGCCGTCGGGGCTCCTCGAGCCATTTCCCGTCCCAGAACATCCATGGGAGAGTATCTCCACGGATTTCATTGTGAATCTACCTAAGTCCGAAGGATGTTGGACCCTTATGGTTGTAGTGGACCAATTCTCTAAGTACGCGACATTTGTGCTCATGACAAAGGATTGTCCGGCCGAGGAGGTGGCCAACCTATTTGTCAAGCACGTCGTCAAATATTGGGGAGTTCCCTGAACGATCATGAGCGATTGTGATTTTCGGTTCACCGAGCGATTTTGGACCGAGCTCTTCAAGTAGTTGCGGTCGAACCTCAACTTCTTAACAAGTCTACATCCCTAAACCGATGGATAGACAGCGAGGGTGAATACACTTCTCGAAATGTATCTAGCATTATGTGAGCACAACGCAAGCAAATTGGGCGAGACTGATCGATATGGCTCAGTTCTCGTACAACTTACAGTGGAGCGAGTCCACAAACCAAAGCCTGTTCGAGATCGTGATGGGGCAGCAGCCACTCACTTCGAGCACGGTTGCCTTGGGCTATCGGCGGAATAGTACATCTGCGTATAAGTTCGCCGAAGAATGGCATAAGCAAGCGAACTTGGCATGGGTGTGCCTATACAAAGCCTCCAAACGCATGAAGAAATGGGCTGACAAGAAGCGATGACACGTGGAATTCTAGATCGGGGACGTAGTGTTGGCCAGACTACATGCAGTCCTCCGATACAGGGACGTGCACAAAGGCTTGATCCGTCACTACGATGGGCCCTTTCGAGTGATCAAACGGGTTGGGAAGGTTGCATACAAGCTGAACTGGCCACCAAAGCTCAAGCTACACCCGGTGTTTCATGTAAGTATGCTTAAGCCTTGCCTTGTAGATGAGGAATACCCAGACAAAAGGGAATCGCAGTGGACACCGCCTGGGGCAAAAACCTCGTATGATCGAGATGTCGAGGGCATCATGGCTGATCGAATCATACGGAAGAAGTATCGGGCGCCGGGGCAAGAATACTTTGTCCGCTAGAAAGGCCTTCCGAAGAGTGAAGCAAGCTGGGAATCCTCTGAAGTTCTTTGATAATTTCGAAAGCACATTGATGCATTTCATGTCGAAGACGCGATGAGGGTGCCGCCCGATTAAGCAGGGGAGAATGACATGGCCCAAGGTAGCAAAGAGCTTCGAGCTCGTTCGTAAACGAGACATGACCCCTTACGTGGATGGGACGTGGCCCATTTGTGCATGGGACGTGACCCATCCGTGACTAGGCGCAAATATCATGTGCGACCCTTCAGTTGCCTCTAACAAATGACCTACAGTTTTCCTTAGCAGGTGTCTCTTGAGCTTCCCCATGCCCCTAGGGCCTCTGTAACTTCTTGAGTAGCCATGTAATGATTATATCGGTTTAAACACCACCGTTGGATCATAAGGGGATCAACGGATCATATTAGACCTGCACGTGTATATATAGGAGACCATCCCCTTTCATTTGCACATGCTCATTTAGCAAGAAATACAACTACACTGCTTTCTCTCTATTCTTGTTGAATCAAATGTGTATGTGCAAGGCTGACTTGGGAGTGATCCTAAGGCCGCATGGGTGTGGAATCGTTGTGAAATCGATCGACCCGTGACACATGGCTCATGGTTAAGTCTCTTGGGCATGGAATTAGGTTGGAGCCGAATCTGACAGGCACATTGCCTAGCACAAGTGTCAGGCATAATGACTGGCACATGACTGGGCACGTAGTCGGTCCGTGGCCTAGCTGATGGGTCTAATGGCCAATCATGTCTGGGCGCGAGGCCTAGCTAGCGTGGCTGGCACATAGCCTAGTCTGTAGCCAAGCCATTAGGCTCATGGCCTAGCACATAGCTCGTTCATGGCCTACCTGATTTGACGCAACAATCTGTGGTCGATTCACGATCGGTCCACATTCAAGCGTCAATGACTCATGGTCAACCCTCGGTTGTCAAATAGCATCATGGAATTCAATACCTTAGAATCAACTCATGATCATCCATGGCCAATGCATTGTCGTGCAGTGTTACCCGCGACCGACATATGTCTACATAGTATAAATCCATAGCTATCCTGGACCATCCCACTAATGACCCTTATGGTTAAAGGGTCAATCCATAGTCACATCATTCTAATCATCTTGCATGATCAAGAGTCATTTCACTATTGATCCTTAGGCCAATTTATGGACAATTTTTCGATCAAACCATGATCAACTCTCAGTACACTCGTTCTGATCATATTGTCCGTTCTATTACCGACCCTCGGCTTGAACTACCTACTCATTCTTTTATCACTTACCCTCGACTCCTAGGCCCAATTTCGGGAATGTCACACAAGCTAACGCTTTTTTTATTTTCTCAACCATGGCTCGAGACTTGCTCACCTCGCTCACTAGTGTATGTGGTACCTTCGAACTCCATGTTCTACTAGCCAACAAATCTTGGAAGATGATAGTTCTAAGCCTATTTGCCAAAAACAAAAATTGACTATCACAGGGTGCAATTGGTTTTTGTAAGAATCGACTCTACAAGAAAATGTGCAACTTGAACAAGAGGGCAACGATGACATTGTATCATCCAAATTACGGCGAGGGATACGATTGTTTAAGTGCAATTATCGCTAGGGTTTAGTAAGTGTAATTTCTTTTAAATTAACTGAAGATGTACCTGTATATTGCGATATGATTTAATTAAATGAGTATTTTTCATTAATTTTTCTCAATTAATTTCTATATTATTTGTAAGAGTGTCTATCATGAAAAGTCTCAAACTGGTACACACGTGACAAATTTATCAAAAACTAATTTTTTAACTACCTAAAATCTCAAACAGGTACACCTGTGACAACTTTACTTTCTGTTAGTTTCTGTTAAATTAGCTTCATATTGCTGAGTTGAATGGCACGTGGCAATTGACAAGTACACCGATTTAGGGTTTTACCCTCATTTTGTCACAGATTTACCAATCTGTGATTTTTTTGTGGTATTAATCAAACTTAATGGGAGATAAATTTATCATAAGTATATCAATTTTTGATAGTTAAAAAATTAATTCGAGATAAATTTATTATGAATGTAACAGTTTAAGATTTTTTATGATAAAAAATTAATTCAAAATAAATTTATTATAAGTGTAATAGTTTGGACCCCGACCCGGCCAAGGGCTTGATTTTCCTTTTGGGGGTCATATAAAACATGAAAAACCTCCCTTATCAGTGCCCATTATTTTACATCCTTCATATGGCTCTACAAAATCGAACAAAGACTCTGCCCTGCGAAATGCAATACCACCGCTAAACCGCTGCGAGACTCTTCCTGCACGGCGAGCGCAATGTCCTCCTCCGCGCACCTCGGTCGGAGCGTTTCCGGTGAGTTCTCTCCTTCTTCTTCTCCGACAGCTCTCGCTTCGTTTAGGTTTCAGAAGAAATTGTTGGAGAAATCAAGGGGATGTTCACGTTGTTGTCTTTTCGAAGTGTTTCGGCTATTTTTTTACCTTTATCTTCTCGTTTTGTTCTCTTGCGGCCATGTTTTGCTTGTTGGGTATTCGCGCCTGGACGTTGAAACTGTGTGTGCACGTATGTCTGAAGTAGTTGTTTGTGCTTGTCGTGAGTGATGATTGTTCCCCTCTATCGTGCTTTTTTCGCGTGTTTTGGACTTGTTTTGTGAGGATTGGTGGTGTTTCTGTCTCTCAGATGAAGTGGGTCGGACAGATATTCGTGCAATTTTCCAATACCAAAGTGTTGTGCTCTCTCCTGAAGGATTGAAATGGGTTGAGCTTGAGATTGCAAAACCTTTTTTTCCCTTTTGCTTTTTTCTTTACTTTATATTTTTCGTACTACTTCGTATATGCTCGTATATTGGGTCCCTCAGCATCCAGTCTCTAGCAATCGCAGGCTATAGGAAGCTGAAAATTTAGTGGGTTTCGGGATTTTTTGCAGCCGCGCACAATCTGTTTGTTGAAATTACTCCGTGATTTCACAATCTTAGGCTGGCTGGTTTATTTTTTGTCAGAAGGCTGGCTGGTTGAAATGGCATGAAATCATGCGTTTGTACATCATTTGTTTATGTTGATGCAGTGGTAGTTTCTATCATGTTGGAACCCGTGGTGGTTAATTTAGTTATTTGTTGCTAGAACTGTTTGCATAATCTTGGGCACATTGGAATCTGCATAGAGGTGTGCGCTCCTGGGTGCACTTGTCATTCTAGGAAATGAGCGTGTTAGTGTAACATGAAGTGTGCATAGTAGAATTTGGAGGAGGCATTGAGTGAGCTAAGGAAGGGTTGTTCCTCAGCTGCTGCTGTGTAGTTTCAGTGCAAAAAATCCAAGCTTGTGGAAACAGAATCTTGAAACCCACAAATAACGTATAACTAGATAATCAGGAAGCAATTATCATACTAGAAAATTACTTTGCTATGCTTTTCGAGTTTTTTAATTCCATGATTGTTTTGCCAATGACATAAAACATAAAAATCCCAATGACCACTTACTATGCATACCCATTTATTTGAACATGTTCAATAGACTCTGGGAAATCTGTTGCTGAAAACCATTCAGTTCAATTTATAGTGTAGCTAAACTGAAAGTCTGAATTTGTACTGTTAGCAAAAATTGAGATGGTATCTTCAATCGGCATAAAAACTAATGGTTATTCTACAACACCGTATAGTTTTCTACATGTGAGATAGTAGTTTCCTTTCTCTTTTCCTTTATATCCATGAGGTTTCTCTTGAATTGCTGGTATAGAAGTCATTAAAACCCTGGTATGTATCGACAATACTTCATTTCTATGATTTAAAGAATAGTTCAAGAAATGTCTCTACTCAATACAAGCAGTTTTAGTGCTGTGAATTGGGGGTACGGGAGGGGGAAGTTGAGAAAGGAGATAATGAGCAAGAATATGGAGGAGGAGGTGTAGCACAGGAGAGGGGAAATATAAATTGTCATAAATGGCTATGAAAGAAACTGATGGATGAAGATAAAGAGCTTCTAGGAGGGTTGAAAGTATGTCTGCTTTGATGCTTCACATTGACAAATTCTTCTTCTAGGTATTTCTTCCAAGTCTTGGTTAGATACAATTACAACTGCCTGGGCAACTTTTGCCAATTGCTGTTTGAAACAAGAAATGCAACCTTAATGACAGATCTTACTGATTGATATGTGAGAAATTAGGGGGTAAAGCTTTGGTTGTAACTTGGACCTGCTTCCTTTGTGAGCTGGCGCGGGAGACATAGCCTTGGTAGTACCTATGTCCAGTGTTGTCAAGAGTCGTAGGCACCCATAGGACGATGGGTGGGGTACACCTTAGCCATCTTCTGAACTATGATTTACTCGAGCTAACTATTCTTTTGATCAAAATGCGTGATCTTTGTGGAAGGACAGGCTGAGAACCTTTTTTGATGGGAAAAAAATCCTGGAAGCATAATTGATGTTTGTTCTTTCAGTCAATCACTTGGAATTCTCTCTTTGTTTCATCTTGAATTATTCTTAATCCAATGTGTTTTTTAGTCAATATCAGTGTATGAATCTTGTCCTTATATGCTTGAACTGAGAACCCAAGTTTTTCTTCTGTTCCCTTTGGTGTTTTGTTATTTTTTTATTTTTTATTTTTTTGGATTAAGGGGGTGTTGGTTGGGGGTGGGGGAGTCAGGACACGAGTGCCGACTTGTGATGTGAATGGTATTTTGTTAATGGATGTGAATATTTTTATGTCACATATTATCATCATCCATCACCCATGTCCATTTTATACTTATCTGCAGGTTATCTATCCTCTGATGGAAAACATCTCCCTTGTTCTGGATTTTCTGAAAGAGTGGTCAGTGTGTCACCATGTTCTTCTTTTGCTGTCTCTAGAGGCCAATTTCAAATCAAATTGACATCTTTAAAGTGCGGTTCTAGTAGAGGATCTTTCCTATGCAAAGCAAGTAATAGTGGCCAGAAGAGAAACCCCGACTTCTCAAGGCACAATAGGCATGGTTTCTCTCGTGGACGGAATAGGCAAACGGAAGAAAGGGAGAGCTTTGACAACGTCGATGACTCCGAGATGTTGTCTTCAAAGAATGGTCCGCTGCTTTCTCTTTCTAGTTCTCCCAGATCTCAGGCCACTGCAGTGCCAGGGCCAAGAGAGAAGGAGATTGTTGAACTTTTCAGGAAGATCCAGGCTCAGCTTCGAGAAAGAGCTGCCCTGAAAGAGGAAAAGAAAAATGAAGCTACAAAAGGGCAAGGTAAAGAAAGTGAAACCGTGGATTCCCTCCTTAAGTTATTACGAAAGCATTCAGTAGAACAGTCTAAAAGAAAAGGCTTTAGTAGTGGTAGCAGAGACCTCACTTTGGAGCAGCCAGAACAAAATGTTTCATCCAACGAAGAGAAAGGCTTGAGCTTCTTTGATTCAAATAGCATTCTAGGAGACGAATCTCAAGATTCTAATCCTACTTTAAGCAGGCCAGCTTCAAAGTTTCGACGCCAGTCTCCAATTCCGCGGGTCAAGTACCAGTCTATTAACTTTGGTGAAGACAGCGATGACTCAACATCAGTTGCCAACTTAAGCGGAATTAAGAACAAGGACCATGTTGAGAAACATCCCGAGCCTTTATATGAGTCAGCAGTGGATCCTGAGCCTGAGCTTGAACTTGAGCCAGAAGCAGAAACTGTTTTTTCGGATGGAGGGGTTTATGATGAAAGGTTGGATGCAGAATCTTCAGATGCTGATGAAGCTGATGACAACAAAAATATGGATCAGCAAGGGCTGGTTGATGAAGCGGACTTGAATGCGCTAAAGCTACCAGAGCTGAGGGCTCTAGCTAAATCTCGAGGGGTTAAAGGGTTCTCCAAGATGAAGAAAAGCTTTCTCGTAGAATTGCTCGGTGCGAGCACGGGCTGAGTCAATTTCCTATTCTCTGCATGAGAAAATAATTTAGAGCAAGTGACCAGTTTTACCATTTGATACCTGAGATGCTCCTTTTTGTTGTCCAGTCTTTTGGTGTAGTACCCACTTTAAATTTTTGCGGTTTGGATACTTTTATGATGATTTCTATTAGTCCTGGATTCTCAGACATGGATGGCGTTTGAAGTTTCCCTTTCCAGTTTTCTCTAACCGCAATACTTTGAAGGTACATTTCATTTCGTTCTTTTCATGTAAGGATCAATAGTTATTTTCAGTGAGCAACTTCTCTGTTTTGTTTAGCTCAAGATCTAGGATTATTAGGCCCCGATGGTATGCACTTCTTGGTCTTTTAGGCTTTTGTTATTGTAGAAGAAACTTGCGGATTTACCGCTTCCAGCACAAAGGTCTCGTCTTATACAACATTTGTTCCCAATGTTATTATCACATATCGTCCGCCTCTGGAGTTCCCCCGTCTCCTTGGTCTCATGGGACTTGGGCCAACAAGCACAGGCCAAGGCCCATGAAAAGTGAGGTGACAGAGATGTGATTAAATTATGTAGAGACCATGATAAAGTAACATTTTGGCCATTATAGGTAACTACTTTGAACCCAAAATAGTACCGTCCCATTTGCTTACAATTGAACTTTTATAATTGCAAAAGATGTGAAATTTTGCAGATAAATTGATAGATGAAAACTCTCACGATGTCTTTTTTTTTTTTTTTAATATGAAGGAAAGATTTGGCTTAATTCCTTGAAAAACTCCCAACATTAGGACCAATTTCAAAACTGCCCTCAACTTTTTTTGTCTAAAAAAAGATTTGCAAATTTTTGCTTTGATTTCAATTCTGACTCGTTAACTCAATCAAAAATTGCCTTTGGACAATGAACCTCTAAGTGGGTGATCCTGAGAATGTTGATGAAGATGCAAGTTTTGATAGTGAACTTCTAAGTGGCCTTGATGTTGATAATTTTGTGAAAACAGATGATGATTTTTGGATGGTGGGTTAACTGGGGCATTTTTGGGACTGGGGTGAGAGTTGGTTATTTTGCTTTTTTGATTAAAAAAAAAGGTTCAAAAAAATTCGGATTAAACCTAAAGTTGGGATTTTTTTAGGAAATTAGTCCAGAAATATATTAGGGTGGCTTCAAGATGAACATTGTAATCTAACTCAAATGCTCAAAAAGTCAAGATTGGGAGTGCATGTTTACTTTGTGTTAATTTGATTGAGAAGGTCACCTGCCTACGCATGATGAGCCCAATAGGCCACTCGTGAACCCACCCTGCAAAAGAGACTCGTCCTTACTCCACTGGGCAGAATCCAAATTCTACACTTGGAAAGAACGACTCAAGTGTGAATTTGGAGAACTTTACAAAATGGTTCCGAGCCCTCAAATTAAAGGTTATTGTGACGATGAGAGGAAGTGGATTTGTGCGATTCCAGGATATGTTCAGGTTTCACTTGGAACCTATTTTGTCAGGACCAGTCTGAATTTTTTGGAACCTAAAACCTACCCTATATATACTGAAATTGAGCTTGGAATCGAACCTGCAATTCCAAGGTTGGTTCCAGGGTCTACTTAGGAATTGATCAATTCTTGTTTTTTGTTTCATTTTTTTATTCCTTTTTCTTTGGCAACATTTTTAGTCAAGCAAAATGAAAATTTTAGCAACAACACGTTTACATAGATAGAGTTTCATCAACAAAACTACCTATCCCATACAGAAAAATTTTTAACTGAAGTAATCTATCAAACTTAACAAGAAGTTGTATTATGTCGTTATGTAGAATAAATGAAAAGGGTTGATTCAAGCGTAAACTAGAAACACGTGTAAAAGAGTAGTGGTAGTTAATTTGAGGTTTCCAAAGTGCCAAGTGATATCTCCCGTATTGAATATGCATATATCTTGCAGGTGGAAGTTCCTCAAGGAATGAGTTTCCTTGAGGAACTTCCACATAAATGTGGACGGAGTCGGAATTGACAAGTCATATTCTAAGGTGATCATGATCCAAGTCCTCCTGCGAAATGCCAAAGGATAGAGAAAGTTATGTAAAAAGGAAACGTTAATGGGGAAACAAAAACAAAATAAGTAATGGGTATTTCGCTTCTCTTTAATGCCTACCATTTCTAGAGTCAACTGTTCGGAGCACGAAATCCCCTTCATAGGGCACGAAGTATGCGCCAAGTTGGAGAACGAGTTGACAGGGATAGATTCTCTTGGGAAGAGTGCACCACCGGCCCTCGCCCTCGTAGTTGATCTTGCCGGCGAGGAGATCGTCCTCCTCCAACGTCCACGGCACCCTCTTCAGCCCCACCTTGCTGCTGCACTCGGTCTTCATTATTTTGAAGGTTTAATACTAGGAATGAAGAACATATTGAATAACAGTAGTAATAAGATGGTGTTTGAAAGTTTATTACTACTAGCATGAAAATTGGTGAAAAAGATCCATAGATACTAAAAGGGTCACCTTAGTTCAATCGAGTTCCTAGTCCAGTTCTTTGGTTCTACCTAGGAAGCGGGAATTGGGCTGCATAGTATCAATTCCAAATTTTTGGAATTGAAAACCAGAGTGAGAAGTTCATGAACCAGGAACTAAACCAATTTCTAGGGTTAGTCTGGTTCCTAGTTCTATCCAAAACCCATGGTCACCTGTAAGAGGAAACCAAAACCAAATCAATTTCTAGGGTTAGTCAGGTTCCTAGTTCTACCTAGAACTCATGGTCACCTCTAAGAGGAAGGATTGGAGAGATTTCCATGGGTCATGGAACCCGCACATGTATTTATACTATATTCTAAGTGATACAATATAGGAAAACCAAGATTACACAACATGACACAATCAATGTAGGTATTTACTATGATACTATTTCTCATTCCTCACTCCCCCTCTAACTGGAGCTTAGTATCATGTATGCCCAACTAGTTACATATATACTTGACCAGGTGAGCACTGAGAGCCTTAGTGAATATATATAGTACCAGATCATTAGTTTTAATAAACAATCATAATTTTCCGAGGGTGTAGTTTTTCTTAAAGAGAATGCCAGTCAACCTCTATGTGTTTCATTTTCTCGTGAAAAACAAGATTTGACACAAAATATATGGTAGCTTGATTATCACACATCAACATTCCGGTAGCAATTGTGTCAAAACCAATATGTTCAACAAATTTGTCAACCAAATCAACTCATAAGTGGTTATGGCCATAACTCTATAATCAGCTTCTGCTTAGAAGTGAGTTAGAACCTTCTGTTTCTTACTCTTCCGTGAAGTCCGATTTTCTCCAATGGACATGCAGTAACTAGTCGTGGATCTGTAATCGAAGGGGCAACTAGCCCACTCAACATCGACGTAGCCAACGATCCGAGTATAGCATCTATCCTGGTAGAACAATCCTCTATTGGGTGCGCCTTTAGCATACTTCGTAATTCAAACCCCTACATCACAGTGTCTTTTTGTCGGTGCATCCAAAAATTGGCTCATTAAACTAATAGCAAAAGATAGTTCAGCTTACCAACCAATCTTATGTATCTCTTGGGCCTAGGAAAAGGCTCATCCTCACCTGGTAATAATTTGATGCTCGGATCCATCGGAATAGCAATAGGCTTAGCATTGAGTAATCAGGTTCTTGAAAAATTTCGGACCATAGGGTGAAGTGGCGAGGCGCTACAATCCCTGATAGTTGCTTCATTTCTCACGTTGTTAGCATATACAAGGTATATTAATTGTTTTGACATTCGATTCACACCCATTTAATTGAGCTATTTTGCTGGGGTTAGATTTGTCCACATTGATTATTTTTTTTTTTGTCTGTCCTATCTCTAACTCTATTTACTTTTTAACTTTTGATTTGCCTCTTGCAAAGCTTGAGAGTCAAACCTCGCACTTATGATACTAGCATTTTCACCACTCCCATCTCTTTACCAATATGACCGCATGCCTGTCGGCCATTGTTTTTTTAATTCATACGTAGCTCTTGCGTGCAAATAGAAGGTGTATTGACTATTGTTTGGCATTGGATTTATGCCTATTTGGGGCCGTTCCGTGTTATTGATTAGATTTATCCATTAATTTGCTTTTGCATGCGTTGCGTATTTTCAAAAAGAAACTAATTACACAAGGTACAAAGAAATCGAGTCTCTTTTTTTTGTCAGAGAAGTCGAGTCGTCACCCACCACCCTATAATGTGGCGATTTTGTCGAAGGGTGAGCAGCAAAGTTTTCGGTGTTTTCAAAATCCAAAAGAAAACTATATGAACATTAGAATTAGGAAATTTGATGATATTGTCCGATATAATGTAGCCAAGGAATGTGGTACTGACAGGACGACGTGGGGGTGCTAACTCTTTCCCTTGCTTAACTTACCTGAAACCTAGATATTTAGTTTTTGTAGACCAGCTAACCTTTAGGTGATTAGTTGATTTTATCAATGGTTAATATTCTGAAAAATCTCAAACTGGTACGCTTGTCATAAATTTATCAAAAACTAATTTTTTGATCACAAAAAATCCCAAACTGGTATACCTATAACAAATTTACCAAAAACTAATTGGATTAATATCATGAAAAATAATAAATTGATAAATTTGTAAAAAACAGAGGGGCAAAACCCTAAATTTGTATACTCGTTAGTTGCCATGTGTTATCAAACTCAGCAATTTGACTAAACAATTTAACGGAAACTAACGAAAGGTAAATTTGTCACAAGTGTATCAGTTTTGGATTCTTTTTTCTGTAGTCAAAAAATTAATTTGAGATAAATTTATTATAAATATACTAGTTTGTGATTTTTCATGGTATTAACCCTAAGTTTTAATATCTAATGACACTTTTGCCAAGAGTTTTACGAGCCTCGATTAACTTCCCCCGAAATGAATGTGTAATTTTGTCATGTGAACTTTTTCTTACTCCTTTTTTTAAGGGAAAACATGTGCTCTACGTATCTTCAGGATACATGCTGATCGTGGGGAATCCCAAAAGACAATTATTAAATTGAGATAACACGACGTACACGGCAAACCCACTATTTTCTTTTCTTTTGGTGATGGGCAGATCCAACAGAAAAGGGGGAAGATTAGAGTACAAATTCCATTAATGAATAGGATAGTAATCGACCAAAAAAAGAATAGGATAGTAGCATAAAATAAGCTAAGATATAGTTGACGTTTGTTTGGAGAATCGCTGCCAAGGCAAAGCAAGTGTTTCTCGTTGCGACGACTCAAAGAGGAAAGTTGAAACAGGGGAAGAGAGACTAGCACGAAAGTTGGTCGCGTGCCGGTGCCGTGCGCGTGGTGCATTCCCCCCTTTGTCTCTTAAGTTACGTAGCACTCGGCCTAGCAAAGCGGGGTTCCACAGGAGAAATGCAATTACGCTATGTTTGTTTCACTGAAAATAATTTTTAGAAAAACTTTTTCTGAGTTTTTTGGTGTTTGGGTCACAGAAAATAACTTAGTCAAAGAAAATATTTTTCGCCAATGGAAAAAACACTTTTAAGGTGAGGCTCGAGCTTGCCTGTGGCTAGTGACCGGCCGAGGAAGAAGCAAAAAGAAAAAGAAAAAAATAATAAAAGAAGAAAAAATAAAAGAAAAAGAAAATAATTAAAAATTTGAAATTTTTGGTAATTTTCTCCGGAAAATCAAATTAGATATCAAATAGTGAAAAATATTTACCAATTCATTTTCAGGTTTCAATAAACACCAGAAAATATTATCATTTTCCTGAAAAGTATTTTTCAAAAATGTCACATTTTTTGCGAAACGGAACCTTAGTATAACCAATGATTTAATTTGGATTCAAATACGGATTGAGTAGAATATCCATATTACTTTGTGCCTTGATCATTGGCTATCTCATGTAGAGACACTATTCTAATTTCTAATATGCCGAGGGAGTTGTAATTATGGGATCGTACATTCGTGGGTTGACCGAATAGTTATAAATTTAAATCGATTATCCTCGACGAATATGAGATTCTTGATAACACCAAAATAAGATAGGTGTGCCGGTCGCCCATGCAAATCCTTTTACTTATTGAAAAAAGCATTGAACCACAAATTTCAAACTTAGAGCAAATCATTTGGGATTCTATAAAGACCGATCAATTTCTTAGTGACTCGATGAGAGATGAATTTGGAAAATTTTTGGAAAGTAGCTTTGAACTTCCATAGTCTTTTTGACTGGAGTTTTATTTAGATGATGGTATGAAATGATCTTGGAAACCTTTCGATCTCAAATTCTAACTTTTCAAAGGTGGTCAATACCATGAAAGACTTTAAACTGGTATATTAGTAACAAATTTACTTCAAACTAATTTTTTGATTACCAAAAACCCAAACCGATATATTTACGATAGATTTACTCTCTGTTAATCTCTGTTAAATTGAATTGATACCATAAAAGTCAAAAACTAGTACACTTATGATAAATGAAAGGTAAAATATAAAATCGGTACATTTGTTAATTGCCGCGTGTCATTTAACAAAACAATTTGACAGTAAAAATTTAATAGAAACAAACTGATGGTAAATTTGTGGCAAGTGATCAATGTAAATTTGTCACAAATATATCCGTTTAAGGTTTTTTGTTATACTAACCCAATATCAAAGTAGCTACCAACTCAAGTTCCAAAATGCTTTAAAATGTTCTCCTATAAATCACCTAAAGAGCTTTAACCTCTCAACGCGAAGACCATGATGGTCTTGTCATTCATGATCAATGGCAAAAGCCATGTAGAGCAAAATCACTCAAATTTGTAGGAATACTAAAAGCAAAAGAAAAAAGGTCTAACCTTTTTGTTACTTTTTTTTTTTCCTTTCATCTGCGTTGGCATTTGTCCTTTGCGGGCCGTAGTGTCGGCATAGCAAACGAGATGATGAAAGAGTTGAATGTGCTGTTGGATAATGAAACAATGATTATTTCTTACTCTTATTGGATAAGACAAGTCTCTAATCTTTTATTTGACAACAGTTGTTGGATTAGGCAGTGTCTCTCGAACCTTATTATACATGCAAATATTATTAATAAGTAATCTCTAATACCATATTAGAATTAAGGAATGCATGTAAATAATGATTATTTCTACTCTTATTGATAAGATAAGCCTCTAATCTTCTATTTCGCAACCGTTGCTGTTGGATTAGGTAGTGTCTCTCAAACCTTATTATTCCATGCAAACATTATTAATAAGTAATCTCTGATGCAGTGTAAGAATTAAGGAAGATCATAAATATGTGAAGCATATAAACCGTGTAACCTAGTTATGTTGGATATTTTAAAAAATATTTTTTGGAATCTTGAACGCGGTTCCTTTAGATTTTTCTAGGTTGATTCAATATCATGGCATTGTGTGTCCTCACATAATTGCTAACGATGCCTAGAATTTAGGGAAAGTGATACCGATGATCCCTAAACTTTGGATCAAGTGCAATTTCATCATTGTATTTTTAATTTGTTCAATATGATTTTTGAATTATTCCTAAGTGTTTAATGTAGTCCATAAATTTTTTATTTATTTAATCTAGTCCCTTAGCCTTCTGACAAAGTCAAATTAGTTCCTCGATAGTATTCATAAGTTTCATAATTGCACCATTGCCCATATTTTATAATTTTTTTTTCGTTTCAATCCTTTTCCTAAATCAACAAAAAGTAAGCTATCTTTTTGTTACCGTTTTTACCTTTTGCTCTTTACAAATGTTATGGTAGTTTAATTTAAATAAATTTTAGTTTATTTCAAATCATAAAGCTAAAATTTATTTAAATTAAACTACCAGTATACCTATTTGGGATTTTACTCATCACATGTTTATCAATTTGTGATTTTTCGTGGTATTAACCCAATTTAACAGAAAGTAATTTTGTCACAAGTGTATTAATTTTAGATTTTCGATAGTCAAAAAAATTAGCTTGTGATAAATTTGTCACATATGTATCAGTTTGAAGTTTTTTGTGATCAAAAAATTAGTTCGAGGTATCGGTTTGAGGTTTTTTTTTTGCGCTATTAACCCTATTTCTTTATAGTTTAACATTATTAAAATATTTTCTTCATTATTTAATAAGTGCAAATGCTGTTTAATTATTTGACTTTTCTAGGGTTTCTTTGGAGTCACGTACCAATTCTGGTGCGATTTGATGGTTCAGAGTAGTAGTTGGGAGGGCCCCCAAAACAACTTCCCTACTTGACAGCTGACATACCAAAAGAAAAAAGAAAGCAGGAAATCATTATTTCATAATCTCATTTTCATATTTACTTGAATTATTTGTCAACGTTTCCTATTCTATTTTTCCCCGAAAACTTTCCATCAACAGCTTATTCTTTCTCATTTATGCGAAACAAAAGAACTTGAATATAGCAAATACAAAATGATTTTGTAGATAATTAAAAAAAAAGGGCTAGCCAACTTAATTAATCACTTAAAAATGCAACATTATTTGATAAATCAATTTAGCAATAAATCAATTTAGCAGATGACTTGAAGATTCCTAGCATTGCTCATTATTTTATTTGTTTTTAGTTGGGTTATAATCATAAGTTTGAGGTAGGAAATAAGAATGTGAGGACTCCATTTTGTCTTTTTTAAAGGAAAAAATGAAGTTATTTATTGACTTTCCTCCTAGCCACTCAGAAAATTATAAAAAAAAAATTGCGTATCATGTGTCGACATTTGTATATTTTGAAATATTACTGATATTCCGAGTACTTTTCTGGCATTTATTTCCTTTTGAAACTCTTGCTTTAAAAGATGCTTCAGAATTTCTACTACAAAGTTCCCAAATCTTCTTTTCCGATACAAGAATTTTTTGCTTCTTCAATTTCATTTAAAGTTTGCATGACATGTCATGTGCAATTACAAAATGATAGCACAATCGAAAGAGCGCATGAGGGTCAATAAGATCCATTTTGATCGTACCAGGATGGATGGCACTGCGTTTACCCATTGAATAGCAATTATCTCAAAAAGAAGATCGGTTACACCAAATCAATAATGACATTTTACCAAGTTTAAGTGGTCTTGAAATCATGTTGATACTGATTGGGCGCAAGAGGGTCAACAAGATCAATTCGGGGAATGATTCTAGATGAATCCTTTAAATGATACTTGGATGAATGGCCTAAATCTTTGAAAATTTGCGATTGATCAATGGCTAGTAACTTTTAATATGAAGAATATAATCAAATTTATAAGTTTAAGATCTTTTGGTTTAATAGTAACATTATATGTAATTTTGTGACTATCTTATAAACAGGAGTAACTTTCATATTCTTAGTAACTTTGAACAAAAGAAAGTAGCAAATAAAATAGGGAAAATTCTCAATGGGTCATTTATCTATGGATCAGTCCAAAACCTTTCAATTTTGTCAATTTAATCCTAAAACTTAGCGTGAAATACCAATGTAGTAATTTTTGTCAATTTTAGCTGGAAATTGCTGACATGGTGGTTCAGTCATCTTGGCCATCCTATGTGGACACCACCGGGTTATCGAATTTTAGTAAAAAGTGGCTAGGAGTACTACATTGAAATTTTGCATAAAAGCTTATGACTTAATTGGTAAAATTGAAAAGTTTATAGCAGAGTTGACATTCATACAATAGGTTGAGGACCGATTGGACAATTTCCCCAATAAATGCAATTAGTGATTTTCATTTACTCGTAATATCCACAAGCGATTAGGACTCTTCACATATGATGATAAAACAACTTTAAAAATAAAAAAATGACAAAATTTAATGATGTTAGATACACCCTTGATTGAAAAATTTGTATTTTACTTTAGCTGACAACTAGCTGTGGGAATGGTCCTAAGCAATATTGTAAACTGCATCGTCTGATAATCTCGTCCGAATATTAGGATCCCCTGGATGTAAAGCAAGAAGAGGGTATTGCCTGAGGTTTGGCAAGAAAAAGACAACCTCAACGGGAGGCGAAGGGACAAGCGGGTATTGGCATATTAAACTAAGTAATGCATTCTTGAAGCTTTAATCACATTAGATATACCTTAATTGAAAAAGTTTGTATTTTACTATGGCTGTGACAGCCAGCTGTGCCGGGGGAGTGCTCAAGCCTCTTTTCCCTTGGATCTGAGAAATACCACTCAATGCCTTGACTTCCCCACTCTTTTCTCTCTCTAGCCTAATCAATTATTATATATTCCCCTTGCAAATTTGCACCGCATCATTGCTTCTCCGGATGATTTGATTATTGCTAAATTCCCTATTTTAAAATTAGTTCAAGCCCACAAAAACCCAACAAATTTGCAACCATAAAACGGGCCCCACCACAGGCTTCTGTCCCTCCTTTCCCATTGTTTCTATTCCCCCACTTCCCTCTCTGGAGCTTTACCCGTGTTCAGCTTTTGCCCATGGAAAAGCATGGCCATTCGAGGGTTTGTACTGATTGTTGGAGGAGATCGATGCTGATTTAGCTGGATTCGAGCTTCGGACATCGAAAGTTGCTTCCTTTCGGCTCAACGAGATCTGGGTATGCTCTGGGCATCTCATGGACGCAGGTGGGTGTCCGTCCTCGGTTTCTTGTTTTGTTAAATGTAATTAAGGATGTTGTCATTTGGGTTTTCCAATCCTTACTCGATCTTCCAATGTTGTAAGATTGAGTCACCTATGGAGTCAGTTCGAGCTTTGAGTCTCGTCTTTGTATTTGTTAGATGTGAATTGGTAATCTTCTTGCCTTCTTAGAAGAGCTTGGGGAATGTGCTTTTCGAAGTGTAGGGTAATTCTGGCCAAATAAATAGGGGGCAGTTTGATGGTCAACTTCAGTTTTTGCGCTCCATGTTCTTCCTTGTAAGTGTGCAGTCTCTTTTGGCTCGTGAGGAACTTGGGAAAGAGAAAGAAATTCTCTCGTATTGTTCGGATAAAAGCTAATGTGATATATGGTATCACAGTTTATACTTCAATTTTGCATTTCTTGTGATGGTTGAATTGCAGCTTCAGTAAGAAGAGAAAGCAGAATTAAATGCCCTGTAGTTTCATAATGCCTGCATGTCCTGTGCCTGAACCTCAAATAGTATGTGCCGGAAGATTTTGGATAGATACTTTTGTCAATTTACTCTTTCCCATAAATTATGAACTGACCGTTCTACATGGTCATTTCTATTTGCTCACCGAACCTCTGATTAAGTCATCATGTGGTGAATCATGGATAGATGCTAAGTTAGCAGCAGATTGAATTGAAACTGCTTCTGCACGAGCTGTAGTAACGTCTCTTGGGTTCAGTTCCTGAAATTGGACAGATGGTTCAATGGTGTGTTGACATCACAGTGATGTCCTTCATTCAAACTTCATATGGATATAAAAGAAATAAGACCATTTCTGTCTCACAGGTTATTCTAGCATATGTTCACTAATTGGCTGAGACACTGTGGTAGTATCTTGTGAATATTTTGAGAATAGCAAATAGAAAATGTAGAAAACAAGAACATATGGGGCGTGCAGACACCCTCCTCAAGGATAACTCGCTTTACAAAGTGCAGAAGGTGTGTTGTGGCTATCCTCCAGAATATAAACAGTGTGCGCTTCACTATTTAGGTAATGAAAGAACAATATAATTTTTTTGATACCACAAGTCTCACTCTCTAGACACTTGAGCTTAATTGTAAAATTTAATGTGCTAGTGCTATATCATTCAAAATTCACTTTAACTTAGACAAACCCACCCATATTAATAGGCGAGAGAACTGACTGCAACATGCATTTTATTGGATGGTTTTGTTGGATGCTCTACCGCTAATGATTTTGTTACATGGCCATATCATCTTGAAAGGCTAGTCCAACTTTGCTTCCTCTTCTTGTAGCATGTAATCAAGACAACTAGCACCAGCCAATCCTTCATCTAATTTAGTTGGCTCACTTGTGAAATGTTGATCCGCAGCCTCAACTTATGCTTCACAAAGAAGCCAAACAAAAAAAAGAACAATTATTTTGGACTTCATGTGAGTTTCTATTCAAAGAATATAAAAGCTTTTGAAATACCTATTTTATATGACATATCTTTCTGAAAGTCCCATTGCTAAGCCTTGAGATCTTGTCAAAGATGTGTAGACAAATGCTTACAACACAGCTTCGGTACTTCTAAATTATGTCCATACGACAAAGGGTGACCATAGAAAAGTTGCTCTGGCTTAGTCTGGTATTGGAACCTTATGGCACAACGTGTTTTTGATGTCTTGTGTTGTGCCATTTGCACCATCACCTTGATGAAGCAATTTACTTTTTGTATGTAATTGCCAAGTGTACTTTTCTGCTTCTATTTATCTTTAACTCGTCAATTCTTGAACTGGGTGCTTCTTGATGTCTTCAGATAACTACTGTCTTCTGGCGCCTTATGACTTTGCAATTAAAACTTTAGATAGGTTAACTAGTATGTGTAGTTGGGTTGTTGAAGAAAGAGCAGATGTGCTTGCCACTTACCTGAGGGTTTGCTAGGGATTTTCAACACCGATCAGCAACTTCGTGACCTGGAATAACAGAACATTCAATCGTTTCTACCAAAATCTGGTGATTTTTATGTTAAATTAACAACAGAAAGTGCTATGATGATGGTTTACCTAAGGCTTTCCTACTTCAGATCTTTTAGATTTGCATGGCTTCTCTAGAACCTAGTTGGTAAATATGTTGGCAAGTATGTGCCTAAGGTTTGTTGGACCATTTTGCAGTAACTTTTGCTAGGATCATTCTGCCTTGTACATTTTCTCTGATTTTATTGTTAGTTCTCAGTATGTACAATTCTAGCAAGGTTAACTCCTCCTCAAGTGGTTTCGTCTCAAAAGCATTCGAGATTGTTAGGCAAAGATTATATGCAATACTAATCTCCATAAGAGTGCACCAAATCAATAGTATATGAAGTAATATATTATGATATTCTCTCTGTGTTTTGCTTTGACAGGGCAAATGGACACATCTGTAAGGTGTCTTATTAACAGTGTTTCTCGGTTTATTCATCTGGTTATGTGTCAGACAAGAAAGTCCCAGCATCTTCAGCAGATTTATGGAAAAACAATTGATGTATTAAAGTTACTAAAACCCCTGCTTGATGATGTGGTTGAATGCAAAACACCAGTCTTGGATGAAATCCTATACAAAGAGTTTGAAGAGCTGGACATGGCTGTTAATATGTCGAGGGAATTTTTGGAAAATTGTTCACCAAGGATGAGCAAGATTTGCAGTGTAAGTGATCTTTGTTTATATCTTTGGCAAATTTATACATAGTTGGCATAGTTTTTTTCAGTTAATGTTCAGTTCAAACTATACAAAAGATAATACAATGTGGCCTACAATAGTTTATTTGATACCTTTTGCTATTGCATCCCCCTTCAGCTGCTTTGGAGGCCATTTTTCACAGCAAAAAGTTCCATCACAAAGTTTCAAGTTACTTATTTTGGCCTTCGTGTATAACCATGATGTATAAATGAGTAAATGAATTAGTGTCATTCCTTAGAAATTCTGGAAAATCATGCTGACCACTGTTCTGGTTTTACCTACTTTGAGTTTCTTATATTGTTGCATTGTGTTGACGCATTCTGGAATATCATGTTGACCACCATTCTGGTTTTTCCTTGTAATATGTTTGAATATTTCTCTTTTGACATTTGAAATTAAACGTAAGCATGCACCTTTTGAATTTCCCTTATGTACCTCTTGACGCAATTGGGGAGTTTAATCCTGGACACCTTATGCTTAAACCGAATTGGTCTAGGTTGCACCAAAATAGAGGATTCGACTTTAGACACTTATTGATTGGTTGGATGGTTTCGTTTTCTCTTCTTGCTTATGCACAGCCAGTTGTTTTTTTAACAGAAAATTTGCATATGAATCTTGCGAGAGTAAATTCAGATTCTTTTGGATATATATGGACATGTTTTTACTACACAGCTATTCATGCCTTTGTTTTCTTGCAATGCCCTTGAGGCTCTGGTTTCTCCTTTTATTTGCTGCTTTTGTTTGTGCCTTGTGGCAATAGAGCAGTGTATTTTTCTTCCGAATAGGGAATTGACTGGATTCACCCATGGGTATGAGGACTGCCAATCTATCTTTAGAAAAGTGATTGCTAGATGACATGTCAACGACAACATCCAGAAAATGCTGCTCTGGTTACAGAGATCAATCCATTTTTATTATCTTCAATAGTTTTTGGTAGTTGTCCCCTTCATTTAGAGAATGTTTTTTCTTTTGAGCTTTGTAGGGATAAGTAGGAGGATCAGTTTGAAGAGATTATTTGCATTGCGCCACAATCTGTTTGGCCTTCATATCTCTTTTAGCCGCAAAACCTGCATAAAGTAGAATTCTCCCAACATGGATTGCCGAATCCCGTGACTCTCTGTCCGTGATCCGCTCATGCAACTCCTGTATCCTGTGGATGCTTTGAATAGCTACCTTTTTCGAGCTAAACATGCAAGTAAATGACTCTTCAAGCTTCCATGCAAAGGACATGTTTGAAGGGATGTCTTCATTGCCCAGATTGCTTTTATAGGATCCATCTTAACTCTGTTTTCTATCAATTATTCTCTTCAAGCTCATCATAACAGGACCTTTTCAGTTTAACTTCGTAAAGCATATGGTAGAAGTTAGTGGAAATTGCCTATTCCAAATCTTGAGCATTTCCGAATGAGTTAGATGTGCAATTTCAACTTTCTGTTAACCCAACTGAAAAGTATGGACATTTAGACCGCTGAATTTGCTATGTTCACTAATCGACTACTGAAAATCTTCAGGTTCTGCAGAGCAAATCATCACTGACGAAAATTCAAATCTCTTCACTTGAGATATGCCAAATATTATGTAGATTATCACAATCGGGCCCGGCTGCATCTAGCTTTTGTCGCATTCAGGTATAATCAGAGCTATGATCTCTTAATACATGACTCTTGCAATTGCAAACTAGTCTCACAGAAATAGCTCCAGTACACTTTGCAGGAACTTCAACGACTGAAGCTGGAAGGAGTAGCAGAATACATAGAAGAGGTGCTTATGAATCAAAGAGATGGCATCCTTCCTTGTGCTGATACTGTTTCCAATATTATTGAGTTGCTTAATCTGAGATCAAAACAGGATTTGTTCAAAGAAAGTCTGGCAGTTGAAAAGGAGAGAATGAGGGCTGATGTCAATGAAGTGAGAGGAGAATTTGATGAAATTAACCAAGTTGTTCGACTTGTGTCATATATACGGGACTTTATGATCGAAACTGACTTCTTGGAAGCAGATGATGGCATGCCGATCCCACCTTATTTCCGTTGTCCTTTATCCTTAGAACTAATGGTGGATCCTGTGATTGTGGCTTCTGGTCAAACTTATGAAAGGGCTTACATACAGAAGTGGCTTGACTATGGCTTGACTGTTTGCCCAAAGACTCGTCAGCTGCTTACACATACTCACCTTATTCCTAATTACACTGTCAAGGCTATGGTTGAAGGTTGGTGCAAACATAATAACATCAGGCTGTTCAATAGCCTTGAGAGTCATGCTACTGTTCCAGTTGCCAACTTGTCTGACCATGGCTCCCCTCAAAATTTAGTCCGCACGGATAGTTTCAGTCGCTTTCTTCAGAGTAGCAGTTCCACTTCAAGGTCTTCTAGTGACATTGGCAACAGATTTGAGAAGCAGAGGAGTGAAATTTCTTGTAGATCAAGTGGTGAAGAATCCAATGGAGGGTTCTGCAGAGAGATTGAAAGGGTTGATATTCAATCTGCAGAACAATTACATACTCACAGTAGGAGTGAGTCGACTTCTAGTGCCATATCTAGTGTTGATTATGTTCCTCGAACTTCAATTGAAGTATCAACAAGATCAAAGTTTGAAAATTTGAGTCTGTCATCAGAGAAAATTTCCTCACGTCATGTTGGTGTAAATAAGGATTCAGTTTTGTCACTGCACGTTTTGAGAAACCAGTCATCTGGCTCCAATACAAGAATGGTGGTGGAAGGGAATGGTAACTGCAACCAAACTGGAACAGAGTCTCCTCAGTGTTCTGATTCTGCCTATGATAATTTAACTACATATTCTCATGTCAAGATATTGATAGAGAATTTAAAGAACCAATCAAATGAGGTACACACTAAAGCTGCTGCAGAATTACGGTTTTTGGCAAGACATAATATGGAAAATCGCATCATTATAGGACAGTCTGGAGCTATCACGCCATTACTTTCATTACTCTACTCACGAGTGAGATACACACAAGAACATGCTGTAACGGCAATTCTGAATCTCTCAATAAATGAGGAGAATAAGGCCATGATTGCAGAAGCTGGAGCAATTGAACCGCTTATCCATGTTCTGAAATGTGGAAGTGAAGGAGCTCGAGAGAATGCTGCAGCAACACTGTTCAGTATCTCTCTTCTAGAAGAATACAAGGCCAAAATTGGCCGCTCTGGTGCAGTTAAGGCACTGGTGGATCTTCTCGGTTCAGGGACTCCTAGAGGGAAGAAAGATGCAGCTACTGCTCTTTTCAATTTGTCTATCTTTCATGAAAATAAGGCTCGAATAGTTCAAGCAGGTGCAGTGAAGTATCTCATTGAATTGATGGACCCAGATACTGGAATGGTGGACAAGGCTGTGGCTCTTCTTGCGAACCTGTCAACGACTGGAGAAGGGCGCTTGGCGATTGTGAGGGAAGGGGGTATTCCCTTGCTAGTTGAGGTCATCGAGTCTGGATCTCATAGGGGAAAGGAAAATGCAGCCTCAGTAGTGCTGCAACTATGCCTCAATAGTCCCAAGTTTTGCACCCTAGTTCTCCAAGAAGGAGCTGTACCCCCACTGGTTGCTTTGTCTCAATCTGGCACTCCAAGAGCAAAGGAAAAGGTGCGCCACTTAATTTTCTTATGAAATATATATTACTTTAGTTCCTAGTTGCAGCATGTTTGCTTATATCTACAAGTATCTTAGCAACTTGGGCATTCATAAGTCATTGATAAACTGCAAGAGAAACTACTTACCGGATGAGTCCTTATATAGTTGATAGCCTTTGAACCTGCAAATGACTAGGTTTATCCTTGATATGAAGTGACTAGTGCTGATATGTCTTTCCTTAGTCATATAGTTGATATTGCTCGACTTCTGTTTCCTAATCCATTTATCTTTTTAGTTGTCTTTGGCACTCTCATATTTATCAATAAATGAGTATCGAGGCATTGCAGTTGATCATTCCAAGCCAGGTAGAGAAAATGATGCTCAGGAGCACAATGCATGTTCCCCGGAGTGAACCTGCATACTTGTTTGAGTACATGCATTGTGCATCTGGATTTGTGTGCCCATTTGCATGGGATGTATGTCCTAAGTGATGTATGTCCTACGAAATGGAAACATTGTGACAAGAAATTGCACATAAACTGGCACTGCCGGAAGGGGGCAATGTAGTATGGGATCCTGCTCATGTTCTGTCAAGATAACTTTTCTGTCTTGGGTATACTGTTTGGAGTCTCAGCACTAGAAAGCTGGACTCTATGGCTTAATGGATCACATAAAGCAATTTTTAGTGAAAATGATGTTTCTAGCCCTCAGTCTGGGAATAATAAACTGAGATATTTAGATCACCCAACAAATTCAGATACCTGTAACTTCACTAATTTTATATTCTGTGACAATGGCACAAGAAGAATTGTTGTGATGATAATAAGAAAGAACAGCTAGACCAATTGTTGTTTAACTTTTTGCCACAGGCACAGCAGCTACTTGGTCACTTCCGAAACCAGCGAGATGGGGCCATGGTTAAGGGGAAGTCTTGAGATGAGGAAATGTTTGGCTTTTGATATTATTTCCTTGTTGATTGCGTTCTTTCAAGAAATTCATTCAGGAGGTTTTGGTATTTGTTTTCTGCTAATATGTATATAAATTAATGTGCTTGTAGATCTTTTCAATCGGGGGGTACACAATTTGCTTTTGAAGCGACTCTTGGGTTGCTGTCCGTAGCATACTTGATGTTGCTCTGTGAAACATGGGTTGGGGTTTAAAGTTTGAGATCGAGTCGTTGTCTTTCCCTTTGCAGGCAATAGTTTGGTCAACAGTCTTGTATATTCTTTCTGTACATATGTACAAAGCGCACATTGTTTTTCTATGAGATTGAGAACATTATTTTCAATTCGAGTCCATGCGGGAGCCATGACACTACTGCTATCGTTACGTTTTTCAGTAGATTAATGGTGACGGACGCCAATGCTTTTAGTTCCGCGACCATGGTACAGCTTGGAGACAGATCTAGCTTCTTGTAAAATTGTCTGCTTTTTTTCTTTTCTTCACTTGCCAGATTCCGCAGGGACATTTATGCTACAGATTTTTGTTTGGTACTTGAGTGTCGCCGAGTCGAATACAATACCAATCTCAAAAGTTTATCACATCATTTGGTATATCAATTTTGCAGATCGACTTACCGCGTTTTGATGAAAATTAAGCCTTTGTATAGTTGGAAGTAGGAAAGACACGATGAAACCAAATCAAGTTACGATATTTTTCTTGGAGATTCAATACGATGAAACTTGCCTGCAGCAAGACAAAGCGAATATCTGCCCCGAATGGATAGTCATATGAGGAGTATATACGAAGCTGTTGACAATGTGGATTCTATCCTCCTATGGGCGATTATGTCAACTTAGAAACAGATCTACTTTCTATCTTTTTTCCGAATAGAAAACATACACCAACCATATGCAAAGAATTCATGAGACCAACGTTTATTTAAGAAACCTCTCTGGCAGGAAGCTAACACGAGACGAGACTATAGGAAAGAAGATGATCTCTTCCAAGAGCATTGCGTTCATCTTGCTCAGGCTACTCTATATGTGCGCTGATGTCCGCAACGAAGCAAATCTTAAATTGGTGTATGGACTCTGCAACGACTCATCGTTTGCCGACCAAGGCTACGAGACCACCGTGGAAGAGGTCTTTCAGGACGTGAAGGTTAACATGCCAAGTTCGGGTTACAGTTACTACGACCATATCCCAGTAGACAACCAGAACACCGATTTCTTCTACGGGCCTGGGGCATGCAACGGAGTGATCACAAAGTCCGAGTGCGTCAATTGCTTGATCGCCGTGATTAACTGGGTGAGGAGACAGTGCCCATGGAGATACGGGGCTCAGTACCAGCTTGCGGACTGTAGACTTAGGTACGAGTTTTACCCATTTCAGGACAATTGATTTTGTAAGGACAGTCAAATAAGCATTTTTCATTGTGTAACGCGTGAGACGATTTATTTTTGCGAGTCAGTGGTTCGACAAGGTGAGTTGATTGCTCTCTCAAATTGTGGATGGCTATACTCAGACCAAAGTGCTTGCTTGACATCTTCACAAAGAGAAATAAGAACACATATATGTCAAGATTTATCGGTGTGAAGCTGAGAACTCTGATTTAGAATGAATTAGCAGTTACAAATTGGATCGTCTTGCATGAGATTTCATTTCTTTGTAATATAATAGAGTCTTCAGAAGTCAAATTCGACGTGATGGCTCGATTAGATGGACATGAAGGGAAACATCCATTTTTCAAGATCTTTCTGCGTTAGGCGACACTTTGCCAAAGCCCTTTGGGGCCTTAAAGGCATTTGGGCAAATGTAATTAGCATTTTGTAAATTTTTTGGAAAGCTTTGGAGAGATGCAATTGCATCTCCAAAGGCCTTTAACTCGAGGGGTGTTTTGAGGTTTGAGCATTTTTGGAATGCAAACACATTTTTTTATTCTAACTTTGCCCTCTCTAAAGTTTCATAATTCTGGAACTATCCCTACCTTATGTGACATTATTGGCAAAGATTTAGGTCGTTGGCTAGCCTCCAATGAGGCCAAATGTGGCTATCGGTGAGCCAGATTTAGCGCTAGCAACCTTGCCTAGGTGACGCAAACACAAGCCATAGGCGATTGGGTTGTACAAACCTAGGTAGCCGTCGCCGTGCAACCCAAGCGAGGCTGCTGGCACTAGATCTTGCTTGTCGGTAGATAGATTTGGCCTCGCCATTATTGAGTTCTTAGCCAGTTTTGAGGTTTTTTTTTAAGCAAAAGTACTATACAAAGTGTAATTTTGGCAAATTCCATTAAGTCAAAGTTTTTTTTCAATGCGCTTTTAAATTTAAATTTACCAAACACTATTTACATTTCGCAAAATCTCTTTAATCTATAGGCCTTTGTATTCATCCATAAACTTTCCCTAAATATCGAACCAAACACGCATTACTCAATGGATTTGCATCCCGCAATGCCCTCACGATATTGTATTTGTTCTGCAGCACAACAGATTTGAATCCCCACGATGCCCTCTCGATGCCAAAACTTTTTAATTGAGTCCGAATTTGAACATAATGTGTATTTTCCTTGAAAGAGTTTGAAATCAAATTTTGACCGATACACAGTCAGGTAAAAAGATTGCATTATCTTACTTGTTGGGTGACCACTTTGTGTGTAAATGTGTATTTGAAATATTTTATGCATGGTGTGCAACATCGAATGAGATATTGAACGTGACGTGATTGAATGATTTTTAGAAGTCAAGGTCAAATGTGCAACGATTAAATATGACATCAAAGCCGCATTCGAATTTTAAGCAATCAAAATAGGATTGACATAGAAGTCCAAACCAAATGACTTAGATATCGGGTGCAGTGTGAATGGTAATTGAATATAGCATGAGTGAATAACACGCGTAATGACGTGGTAATAAGATACAGCATGAGCGAATGACATGCGTAATGACATGACAATTGAATATAGCATGAGCCAATGACATGCAAATTGACCGAGCAATCAAATACCGTACAAGTGAATGTGCGCAAGGAGCAAATGAATACAGCATGAGTGGATGGCATGCTAAATGATGCGACAATCCAATATGACGTGCGATGACATGTATGATGACATGGCAACCGAAAGTGACATGTGCGAATGACACGTGAATGACATGGCAATCAAATATGACGTGTGCATATTGCACGCGAATGACGTGTTGATCAAATACGACATGGATGTGTGGTTTCGGATTAGACCCTCGTGTCTTTTCACCATGGATACGTTCCTACCATTATGCATATGCGCTTCACAATCAGCTAGAATGGGAGATCAATCACCGGAAGACGTACCATAATGGACATTGGTGTGGCCCTTTTTAGTTGGATCTGACTATCTTACCACCGCCGCCTCCATCATCACCTCATCCTCGTCCTCTCGGTTTTACCCCGGGCCACCGCATAGCCGGAGTAGGATCCAATTCTACTTGAAGACGAAGCTAGTTCATAGACTTGTGATCTTATGCTTTATGTTGTCTTTTGATGAACGTGGCTTTAGGTTTTCTTTAGTGAAACCCCCCAAGGATTGAGCTTTTCCATGATGCTGTTATGTAAGTCTGAACTTCCTACTTTGAACGAATACGATAGTAATTTTCCTTTTCATGCTTGTCCTATGGGTTGTCTTAAAATAAACTTTGACTTAGCACAGTTCGATCTATGGACCGATCGTTAACCTAAGTTTACTAATGTTTATGGAACTTAAATTCAAGATTTCTTCCCAAAGAAGGATTATATGGTTTCCATTTTAAAGATGGTTTTCTTTTTCTGATGCGTCGCCCTCTTGGAATCATCATGTAACACCGAGTTCGAGACCTTGTTTCCTGGACCAAAGCTTCGCTGCTTCTTGATCAATGTGAGCTTCACCTCGGGATCTTGGCACGCCACAGTTAAGTTGAAGGTCAAGCTCGATCACATGAAGAAGAAACAATTCCGCAAGTAGAGATAGGGGATATCTAGATGAGGCCTGATTTAGGCATTGTAATGGAAAGATGAAGTTTCTTTTCTTGTTTTCACAAAAAAATGATGTCTGAAAATGAATTGGAACAGGACCTTTTGGAAAATTCTTGGGCTCCGTTTTGTTGCTTATTCTTGTTTTCGCATTGTAAAGATAATATGCGCACAAGAATGAACTCAAACAGCGAATCGTGTTACTTGGGCAAACGGTATCTCCCCTAAAATCTGGCTTTCTGGAACGGTCTTGGAAGACCTTAGACAAATGAACGAAGTCACAAAAATGCAGTCACTCAGATTAATGGAATGGTGGATGAACTGACTCTGCATGTGACGACGGCAGAAGAGAGACCTGTTGGAAACATAGACAAGGATACGCCTAACAACGAACCAGAGATTGAAGTAGGGAGGAAGTCGAAGACGAGAAAGATGAGAAAATAATCATATGAGAGAAAATCATATTAATCTATGAGGAAAGCGAAAGGGTTAGAGAGGAGGTAGAAAGGCTAGAACCAGAAAGGGTCCAAGAGGCCAACCCTAGAGTGGTATAAGCATGAAAATCCACATTCATTCTAGGATTCACTAAGCAAGCCAAGGAAATCTTCTCCCATGGCAGATTTGAATATATCTCGTCAGCACATAAATGAACCGCAAGACCAACTTCAAGAAGTGGATGATGAAGGCCGCACAGCAAAAGTAAATTTCCATTAGAAGAGGATGGGCAGTTGGTTACATTCTTGTATATAGCTCCTTGTTGCTTTCGTGACAGACTGCTCATGGGTCTCTTCCCAAGCTTTGAAGTGGCAAAACTACAACAGACCTAGATATGGATTGCAACTTTTGCTATAATTATGGAGCAACAAGTGAGGATACGGATGTCGAGAATGTCGCGGACTATCTTGATGATTAGATGTTAGTGACTGAAATACAACATCATGTAATATGTAAATATGATCTTTTTCAATGAGATGAAAGTTATCTAAAGGCGCTCTCAATACATGGGATATTCTAGTTTGCTCATGGCTACAATATGACATGACATTCGTTTAGGCTAAGACTAATACAAAGCATGTCTGTCTTACAGGAAATAAAAGAAAAAATCAATATAATAAATTGGAGTATTCATTTCCTTCGAGTGATTAACTTAACCTTAGATACGGAACCATCCTAATTCTTACTTACCATTTGTCAGGGGTGAACAACGAATCAGCGCAGTTTGGCAAAGCAACAGAGACATTGACTATTGGTTGCTTGATCTCGAACCATGAAAAGATCAGCTGAGGCATGAATGTGTAACCACGGGAATGATCACGGGGGGCACCACCGTGAAAACGGAGTATTCCGTTCACCAAGTTTTAGCGAAGATTTCCTTTCGATAATGCTGTCGCTCTTTGCAGGAAATCCAGAATTACTCACAGGGTTTAGAGACATAAATGAAAACTGTTTGTATCTTCTGATCATGCCTGGTGCTAACCGCATGGTTCGAGATTTTTGTACATGCCAAATGCCTGAGGACTCAGGTGGTAGCCCTGATAATTGCTTGGTGTTGCTTGTGTTAACATTTTTGGAATTGTAAGCATTTTCACGTCTGATTATGCTGCAAGTGGAGACTGTTACCGTTGCGTCTCTTTTCCTAATTATGCATACAGATGCTAGACATTACAATAAATGTGTATTTTCACTTGTTCAAAGATATGGTGGTAGACATGATGGTTGTATATGATGTTTCTGTTGTTCCTGCATCGCCTCTCCTTTCCTGAACATGCATTAATCGTTTATGCTTCCTGCTTGCATTGTCCTCGCCAGAAAACGAATTTTTTATCCCTTCATTCCCATCACGCATCATGTCATTCTTCCTTTTAGGATGTTTTTGTCATGGTCCGATTTGGCTCACATATTTGAAAAAAATTCGAGGATTGGTTTGTTGCAATCCCAAAAAATGAAAGGGTAGGGACAAATTTTTTACCAACTCATACCTGAGAGGCTTATTTTTTACTTTCCTAGCTTGTCTTTTTTTTACCCTTTTAAACATCAATTAGGAAATCCTCGTTCTAATCGTTGGAAGGGTGGATACCGTAAAGTCAGATTTAAACGAACACAACAACACAAGTGAATCTCCTGACCGGATGGATAAACAAATATCAATTACATCAAATTGTAGCAGAAACAAGGTAGGGCATATCCTTTTCTCATAGTCATGGCGATTATTTCCACTATAAGCAGACAAAATCAGGAAATGGTAAAAAGAACATCTCCAAGGACCAACCCTCCGTGCGACAACTTCTCTAGAAAGAAAAAAGATGGTCTCTTTCAAGAAAATTTCAATTGTTGTGTTCGCACTATTCAATCTTTACAACGGTGTCGCTGGTTCTTCCCCAGATTTGACAGTGGTTTCTGAACAATGCAACACCCAAACGGTTAGGGGACAAGGTTTGGTGACAGCCGTGCAAAAAGTTCTTCATGACGTGATGACAATAACGCCGCTTGCAGATAGTGATTTCTATTGCCAGACCCCAGTAGATGAATCCCGCACTACATTCTTTTTCGGTCATGGAGCGTGCAATGGAGCACTTACGATGTTAAAGTGTTACAGTTGCTTGGAAGCCGTGGCCGATCAAATCAAACAAGATTGCCCTTCGAGATATGGGGCTAACTTACAGGTTAAGGACTGTAGAGTTAGATACGAGTTCTATCCGTTTACCGATTGATGAGTTCTGAGTGATTGCCAAGTAAGCGTCCATTTAATAAGCTGTTCAATACAGCAAGTGTGTGCTATCTAAATTTTCAAGAGCTACACTGGACCTTGCTGTTCATTTTATGGTTTGATTTCTCTGTTGTGTTGTCAGATCTTCAATCATGATGTATCTTTCAAGTTTCCTTAAAATATGATCAGAGTGAGTCAAGATTTGAGTTATGCAACTTAGCATGCTCTTCGGAGATGCTTTCATGAGCATACATGTGATGCTTAACTTCTTACATTGATTTGTCTGGTTGCTATCCTTGCCAAGTAAATGTTGATTAAGACAATCTTGATCAATCGCCCATGTTATACAAGTTACAAGGATCAATAGTACCAAGAAAGTTCAAGGACCTAGTCAAGCAAACGATAGTCCTTTGATGAATACAAGTGTACTTACCCAAAACGATTAATGACAAAGAATGATTATTGTTGACACTTGATTTTTAACTCATTTTTTTGTACTTTCAAAAATCTCAAAATTAGGACTAGAAATCTTGGCCAAGCCTAGAAACCTATTTCTAAACCAAAAAATAATTTTTTTTTTTGCATTTTCTACATTTTTCCTTAATTTCTTTTAGTCAAAATAAGTAAGAAAATCAAGAAAAATAGCAAATGGAATCAGAAAATTCCATAAAAATAGTCATTAGTTTTATTTTAAATCCAATTTCATGAATATATCATCAATTTAAAAAAAAAATTCAATCAGGTATATGTTTTTCCCAAAATTGGGTAAAATTAAACTCGAATTGAACTAAAAATGCAATTAAATTTTTTCTAGTCATTTTTAAGTCATAGTGTCTTCACAACAAATGATTCTAGGACCTTGAATTACATAATGGTTGTCTAATTGCACAATTTGACATAAAAATAAAAAAAATCCCTAAAATTTAATTGAAAATTAAGTATTTTGAACCCAAATTGGGAATCGTGCCCAGTATGAAATTATCGAACCATGAGACCATCGTTTTTAGGATTAATCAAATGTGGGTAATTCAATTTTGGCATCGATTTTGCCTAATCAGGTCATTAGGATATCAAATTGAATAAAAACCTGTTAACCCGAATATAAAAATGTGAAAATCGTGAACACAATTATAATAAAAATTGGGAAAAATAACATATTTGGGTTTGGAATACGATGGAGAATTCAATTTTGGGGTTAATTTTGAAAATTGGGTCAAAATTGAGTTTAATTAGCGAATTTAGACCAATCCAAGTTTGCTGGGTCGATCAAGTTAACCCGACCCAACCCGGGTTGGTCACCTTCTTCGCCCGACTCACCCGAGTCACATTAAACCCAGAAAAAAATGTTTCAAGCCCTCCACTTTGCCAATCTTCTTTGGTCAAATAGACACATGTTTGACCTGAATGACAGTTGGAGAATCTCCAACTGTCGTCAGAGATTGGTTATAACCGATCGAAAGTTGGTTCTAACGATCTGGAGGCAAGAAAATGGATCAACAAAAACCAAGAAAAAACTGAACATTGAGGAGGGGGTGTTCGACGAAATTACTGAAAGAGAGAGAGAGGAGAGAGAAAGAGGAAAAACTAAAGAGAAGGATCTAGAGAGAGAGAGAGAGAGAGAGAGAGAGAGAGAGGGGGTTGAGAGTCCCTTCACAAGTGTTCGGTGCCGCCGTGGATGGCAGAGCACCGGTGAATTGTGGATTGGCTGCGACTCTCCCTTAGTTGTTTTAGTTAGACAAACTGATCGCAAAGCCCTGAAGATGAGCTTCGTCCGGCGTGTCGAGAGATACTCCGGCGAATAAGGAGTTACCAGGGTGAAGATCAAGTGTCAAAGAACAACTCTAGAGTCTCAAACCAATTCAACAATTCCTCCTGATCATTGAAGGAAGAAGGTAAAGTGGGCTCATAGTCATTTTTTTAAAATTTTCCAAAATTCGGTTTTAATCCCATTATGAATGTTTGTGTGATTTCGTCGATGAATCTTGGTATTTTGATATTCAGAACTAGTTTCTAATCATTTTTGGTGTTGTTTGATTGCATTTTGGGCATTAAAAAATGCGTAAACCGAATCGGCCATTTTTGGAAAATTTCGCCGGAGCAACCATGACCTCGCCGGAGCAACCATGACCTCGCCGGAGCACATCCTATGCCCTTAGGCTATTCAAGTCAATCTTTCTTGATCCTTGTTTGGTGTTTTGTTAGTGATTAGGATCAAATTAGATGACTAGGGCGTTATATGTTGTGATTCTAAGGTTCGATTAGTTAGTTTAGAATAGTTGCAAGTTAAGCTTTTTCGACCGACTTTTTGCCTATTAGCAATTATCCGACGGCTATTAAGTTAGTCCAGTTTAGTAGAGGATGATATGAACTTGATATAGAACCAAAAACCAATCTAAAATGTCGTCGGAAGCTCATCGGAGCTTGATTTAAAGTCGTGACCTTGAAAATGTTTAACATAGAATTATGCCTATGAAGGGTTTGATGAAATGCCTAAGAGAAAAAAAGAGCAAAACGATGCCGTTTTCGGCGTTGTGCCCGTCGGAAAAGACAATCAGCGCCGGCACCAGCGTTGCCCGGTTTGGTTAAGCTAAACTGGGTTGAACCGGGCTGGTTCGGTTCGCTTCCTAGTGGCAAAGTTAAAAAATAAAATAAAAAATAAAAAATCTAAAAAATTCATAAAAATTCATAAAAACATAAAAATTAGAAAAAAAATGTGAAAAATCAGGAAAATATAAAAAATTTTAGAAATTCAAAAAATTTCATAAAAAATAAAATAATTCACAGAAAAATAAAAATAGTTAGAAATTTCATAAAAATTAAAAAATTCTCAGAAAATTCATAAAAATTTAGAAAATTTAGAAAGTATAAATAAAAAATGTGAAAAATTTAGAAAATCAATAAAAATTGAAAAATTTAAAAAACTCATAAAAATTTTCAGAAAATCATAAAAATCAATTCTCTGTTAATGAAATTTCCGAAAAAATGATAAAAAATTTTTAAAATTCACAGAATGGTCCAAAAACACCGTGGCCAACCATAAAAAGTGAGATTTGAATTTTTGGAAGTGCCCAAGTGGCATTTTTAGAAAATTTCAAATTCGGGGTTTATAACCCCTAAAAAACCCTAAAACTCTAAAAAATGTAAATCATGAAATGAATAAACTTCTAGAGCTTCATTAGGGCCTGGATGTTTTGATTGATTTTTATTTTTAGAGACCATTTAGGATTGATTGATCTGATTGACATTGATTGTACATTTAATATCTAATTATTTCTTCTTACAATTAGAATGGAAAAAATTAGTGGGTAAGCTTCGAAAATTTGCATGACATGTTAGATATCGTATCATTCTTAGGTATTGAAAGGGCATTACGGATCTTGATTTGGGATCAATAACGTAACCAAATCCCTACAATTAGAATCTCTAGTTCGTAGAATCGCAGTATTTCTCCAATACCTCGTGGTATTTCTCCCGTATCTCGATTAAGTTTATAGTCTACCTCACAATAATGATTAGGGGCAACTCCAGAATCACAAACTTAGATTAAATAAGAAATTACCATCCGTTGTCCCGTGAGGTATGGTTTGGGAGAGACCCTTACACGGAAATACCTCATTAGCGCGCAAATCCTGAAAGCCCCAAAAAAAGCACGGTGCGACAGGCTTGGCGACTCCACTGGGGAACTACCTTTTCTAAGTGGACTTAGGCTTAGATAGAACGATATACTTGTGTTTTATGCTTGCAAGGATCCCATGTATACCCCGCTAACGATAGTGTTAAATGGTTTTGCACATGGGTGGTATGAGGGGTGTAGTCTTTGCCAACTGTTGTTTTGCAGGATGGTGTTGAGATTGAATGTAGTTTGAATGAATTTTAGAAGTGTTATTTGGTTATTAATTGCTATACATGCCTTTAAGTTGCTTTAGCACTAGACCATTAGCACACACCACCTGTGGCCCAACTCCGGCTACAGTTAGGATTACCCTTAGAAGATATGTGTTTAGGCAAAACTATGAGTCGATTACTCACGAGATCGTTTAAATACAATACCGATGACGGATGTAGAATAATATTTCATTACTTTGGGCCGATTATCTATTGGAATGGAATCCCTTGTCCATTAAGGTGATGACCTTAAGCCTTTAGTATATTCTACCCTTTTTAGGCATCAAAACTTCACTAGTTGCATTTACTTGTCTTTGTGGTTGGTATACCTAAAACTAAACAAAAATATCATGGTAAGCAAGTATCGTTCCATTCTATTCTTTTACAATTATGCATATTAGTTGGCACATTTTCAAAACAAAAAAATGCCTAAATGACATTCAATGCTTGGTCTAAATGTCATTTTATTTTAGAATGCATGATTAGGGCGTTATACTCCATTTGACAATTCTTTCATTTTTAGATGGAATGTATAGGTCCATAGTGGATTTTTCATGTAATTCAAACGCTTATTTGTTCATTTCCATGTATTCGAAGTTGTAAACCATAGTTTAGGACTTTATGGTCTAAATGGAGTATGGCAAAATGGACATTTACATCACACATTGAATTTGTCCATGATCTCAACTATATGCTCTTTTAAGGTTTAAATGGACTCAAAATGACATTTGCATTACTTTTGAGGCATGCAAGTGTACTTTACCCCTGTTTTACCTCAAAAGGACATATGATTGAGATGGAGGTATTAAAATTGATTCGTAATCCATGGTGATTAATGACAATTCTTTTTGCATGATTAGGCTCAACAGGAAAACTAGACATCCAAGTAATTCCCATTCCTAGGAAGGAACTTGTTGCTTGGTGGAAATTGCATGTCCAAGGACAACCAAACTTATGTCCAAGAAAGGCTTGGATACCTTCTCAAACTTATGTATGTGGAACATCAAGTCAGCTTAGTCCAAGCTTTGGCGCATTTTTGGGAAGTTTCCATCGCCACATTCCAACTTAGAGAACATGAATTGATACCAATATTAGAAGAATATCAAACCGCCATTGGAATTAATTCTAAAACCTAGGGTTATAGAGCCACCTGTTAGACTTAATCCTATGAGCCTTTTAGCCGAATTTCTCAACCTCAAAACTTCCAAAATCGAAAGGTTAATCAAATCAAACACGAGTAGATTTCCACTATCCTTCTTAATAGATAAATTTTCAAAACTTCCTAGGGATATGGAAAAACACTTCAGCCCGGGTATTCATTCTAGTTTTCTTTGGCTTTATTCTATTTCCCGTGTTTAAAACAAGATTAGACCTTTTAGTTGCTGTGATCGCAAGACAAGCATGTCTTAAGTGAGATTTCTCTCATATGCTTATTGCCGAAACTGCATTTCCTTAAACATGTACCAAAATCGTGGGAGGGGTATCTTTTAAGCTTCTATCTTTTGTCATTATGGTTCATCTCACACATTTGACTATGGTGTCGTTTCATGAACATTCGTGAAATTTGTTTGGCGATAAATCCAATTGAACGATATATTCATCTCCAAAGCAAATTATCCAAACAATCGTTCGTAGATTGGGCCAATTTCATTAGAGTCTTAACTCCTGATCAAATCTAATGGCGGATAAATTGGCTAAAGATTAATAAGGCAAATATCGCAAGCCGAGAGGGAAATGCGGTACCATTGCTTGGTTTGAGTGGGAGGAGCAGCTTCTTGTCCTTTAAGGGTTATTAGACAATTCAGAATACTTCAGCAAGTACCACCGGTATGGAATTCCGAAGAGTTCGCCTTTGACATCCCAAGTGGAACTATACTCGAAGAGGAGAAGAATAGCCTTTAAGCCAAAATTCACAAGATCATCCTATCATTGGATAACCCACTCGAACAAATAATCGAGTAGCCAAAAAGCTTGGAAGAAGATATGAAGATTCGTATGGCCTTTAAAGAATACATCAAATGGATAGAACATAAGCATCCAATTGATGTTGAGCCATATGTCCTGTTGAGCGTAGTACAGGATCCTGTAGATGAGTATGTCTCGGAATACATTGTTCTAAGCATACCTGGAGTGGAAACCTATGTCCCTGAAGAGGTCGTGATTGATGTGGAAGAATGGGAGTCTCGAGCCAAGGAATGAGAATAATACCAAAAGGCAGAAGCTATCCTAGCTAGCAAGAAGCTTATGATTGGATAATTTTGATTCCCATATGAGTTTAAAATCATGATGTTAAACAATTTTAAATTTTATATTGAATGATGGATTGATCATTTTCTAAACATGCATAGATAATTTCATAACACGATTTCAAAACATAAAGGAACACCATGGATTGCAATTCTTTGAAATGTATGATTCCTTGAGAAAGACATTTATGAAGAATTTTATACAAAGCTAAGACTTGTATGGAATTTCTTATTCTTGACAATCTCATGAAACCGTATAATTAAAAGGATATAGGGTTTTGTGATCATTTTGCTATGCTAATATCGGGTCTTTTTATAAAGCATGTCGTTTAGTAATAGAAGGTAAAAGACCTCGGATTCGATTACAAGTTAGAATGGCGGAAGAAGAAACTCGTGCTCGACTAGCTGAAGTCGAGAATCAAATGACCCAAATGGTCATAATGATGGCAGAAATAAAGGCTTTTATTCTTACATCCAGTGGACAATATCCTGCTACTCCAAATATGGGAACTTCAAATACAACCGAAACACCGATTGAAGACCTAATCATAAACAAAGAACCGGTTCAAGAAAATCCTCCAAAGACTACGTTTGAGGTGGTAAATTTGGAAGATGATGATCAAATCAAGAAGACATCTAAAACAAATGATGAAGAAGAGGCCAAGAGATTGGCCAAAATTGAAAGATACTTAATAAGTCAAGGCTATGAGCTTTAAAGGTTTGACAAGTTCTTGCCATGCGCAAAGGTGGTTGTTCCAGAAAACTATAAGGAACCAGAGTTTGTGAGCAAGTATGATGGCACTGGCTATCCCAAGAGCCATTTGAAGTATTATCTCCGTAAGATGGCGAGATATTCAGACAACACGCAATTTCTTATTAGCACATTTCAAGATAGTTTGAGAGGAGCGGCCCTCGCATGGTACACAACTCTTGATATAGAAGACTTTATTGAATGGGATCATTTGGCGGCAGAATTTCTTTGCCAGTATAAGTTTAATGTTAAAGTACTCCCAAGTAGAGAGGATCTCATCAGAACTGCGAAACGGAAGAATGAAGAGTTCAAGGCCTATGCTCAGAGATGGAAAGCTGTTGCCTCACAAGTAAAGCCTGCCATAAGTGAAGACGTGCTCATTGATCTCTTTCTAAAATTATTGCCAACTGACTATTATGACAAGCTTCATGTATCAGGCTGCCAAATATTCACTATGTTGGTAAAGGTTGGTGAGAGAAATGAATGGGGGTTAAAAGAAAAGAAAGCTCAGGAAACAGCGACACGAAGGCCTTACCCTGGGAAAAAAGATAAAGAGCCCATCCGAGAAGTAGCTATAGCGTCTAACCCAAATACTCATCAAGTATCATTTCCAAGGCAACCAAATGTCGCTTGGAAAAACCCAAGGTAGTTCAAGCCAAATAAAAGACCCATAAAGCAATACACACTATTGCCTCGACCCCTATCAAAGCTATTACCAATATTTCTAGAAAGGCATTTGGTAGCCAAGAAAGTACTGATAGACAACCTTGCAAGATTTTCTTGATACGATGAATCAAAAACCTGCACCTATCACATGAGAGAAAGGGGACATGATGTAGATAATTGTCTCACTTTGAAGTACAAGGTTCAACAGCTCATTGACAAGAAGATATTGAACTTTCAAGAGCCCGAGCCAAATGTACATCAGAATCCTCTTCCTGAGCATAATACAGTAAACATGATTAAGGATGAAGAAATAGTGATCAAGGCTGACGATGAAGATGAATATGAAATCAAAATTAAAACTTCTCGATTAGGAGATACCCGCTTTCGTTAAGAAGTACTCCTAAAAAGCGAGATTGTGGACAACTTGGGAGAAGACTCTGGAAAATATAACTTCCAAGTGAAATATACCCTACCTCTATAGGCATTCCAAGATGAAGTAATTGTGTCTGATGGTTGGGGTGGTATGGACCATGAAACCAGTCCTGAGGAGAAAGCCCTATTTTAAAAGGAAATACTCCAAGATGAAACAGATGTGGATGAAAAGGAGAAAGAAAAAGTCCGACAAGGTAAAAGGCGTTTCACCCAGAAATCATTTGTTGAAGGCGAAATCGTAGACTTACTAGGTCAAGACAGCGGTAAATGCAATTACCGTGTCAAATATACTCTACCACCATGGGCATTAAAAAATGAAGACATTATACCGGACGGATGGTGTGACATGGACGAGGTCCCGATCAGCCAACTAAATCTTGAGGAGAATGAAAATCGGGAAGAGAAAAAGAAGAAAAAGACTCGCCTAGGTGATAAGCGATTTATTTGAAAAGCATAAAAACAAGGCGAATTTGTCTACTTTCTGGGTCAAGATAGTGGCCGGTATAATTACTGCGTCAAATATACACCTCCTTCATGGGCATTTAAGAACGAAACAATCACACCTGATAACTAGGGTAGAATGGATGCTGATGAAGCCAATAGAAGCATAGTATCCATGATTACACCATTTCTAATCAAACTTGATGAGGTAGATAAATATAAGGAGGAGGAAGATCCTGTCGAACCAATCACTATCCAACTTCCCGTTGATAATTTGGATCAAAGAAAAAGAAGAAACACAGTATGTAATTATCACTCTCCTTCCAAAAGAAAAGTTTGATACTAAGTGTGTACCTTGGGATTACTCCCCTAAAGAAGTCAATGCCATAACCTGATCAGAGAGATACAATGTCTCGAAAGAAGGAGAGCACGAAAATAAATGAGTAATCGAAGAAGATATCAAACAATTGCTTGCGGTCATGAAGACGAGTGAATTTGAAGTAATTGAACAGTTAAGAAAGATGCCGGCACAGATTTCTCTGTTGGATCTCTTCAAAACCTCAAAAAGCCACAAAATGGTGCTTATGAAACTTTTCAACAAAGTGCGTGTCCTAGAGACAATTAATGAAGTACAATTGGAAGACTTTGTTGGTACTATTCTTCTGAAAGACCAAATTACCTTCTCCGATGAAGATTTCCCAATTGACGAACGTTCCCATAATAAAGCCCTATATATCACCGTTAAATGCCGAGGTAAGGAGGTGTCACGGGTGTTGATCGATAATGCACTTAATTTGTTCCACTAAGCACACTGCATCGCTTGGGGATTAGTGAAGAGCTCATTAAACCTTCTAAGATAATGGTGCGTTTGTTTGATGGAATGAAGAAAGACGTTATTGGCGATGTCGAGCTCAAGGTGAACATTTCCTGATTGACTTCTAAGTAGTAGATATTCTGAGGACTTTCAACTTGTTATCCGGAAGACCTTGGATTCATATGGCTGGTGTTATTCCTTCAAGTCTCAATCAAAAAGTCAAGTTCGTCATTAATGGCAAGATGATCACCATACGGGGACAAATTTTACTACTTACAAAGAGAGCGTAATGCCGTATGTCGAACCCGAAGTGAAAGGAGAACCAAACTATCATTCCTTTGAAATGATTTCAATGGTGTAAATTTTGCCGATTGCATCATAAAATCTCCGGAGTTCTTAAAACCATCCATTATGTCTGGAAGGGTGTTATGCCAATATGGATTTACTCTTTGTAATGATCTTGGATTGAAATCCCAAAGGATCAAAGAACCTATTACTCCGCTTGTTACAAGAATGAAACATGGAGTAGGTTATATTCCATATAACTCCAAAGATCACTATGGAGGCCAAGGCCGAGGTCGAAAGAACCTTGGAGTCTGTAGAAACCACGGTGATTGCATCATTAATCCATCCATATGAAAGGGTAAAGTTAAAGAGCTTCCTTATCATCAGATCCACATCAAAGAAACTTTTCTTGGACCTTCCAAGCCACTTCAAGAAGAAGACTTATATGCAGAGGAAGATTCTGTTCTGCCAGGTTTATTCAAAGAGAATGCCATCAACGTTATCATAATTGAGGCAGAAGATACTTATGTGCTGGAATATGAAGATTCTTTTGAATTTTTGTTACTAGTTTTTTCCATTGCATTTTGTTGATTGCCATTTCAAATTTCTTGTGATTTCATTTGCAATTTCAATTTATATTCCTTTTGATATAGATGTAATCGCGTTTTTCAATTCAATAAAAGTGGTCAAATATTTTGTTGAAGACATGTAGAAACAAAACCAAACTTATGATGAACATTATCCTCATTCGTGAGGCTTAAGGCTTTGGGTTTCTATATTGCTTCTCATTGCGAAAATGATTTTAAGAGCAAGGAAATATGATGATATGAGGACTAGCTTTGTCTTTTTATTCTTTCAAAATTAGTTTCAAAATGAATTTCCAAAAGGTTTTTTGTAGGACCATGTGCGTTACTTAATTCGTATGCAATTACTAATTATGTTTGTTATATGTCAGGCATGAGCATTCACATATCCGTAACAGGTTCATACGTGACCCAAATCTTTCCAAGGAGATCATTTGGATTATTGAAGTGGATGATGAGGATGAGGAATGAGTCAGAAAGGAATGGATTCATCACGAATAATCAAAGTCACTCACGTTAGAGAAAACGATCACTGTTAATCTGGGCGATAAAGAGAATCCCAAAGAAGTTAAGATTAGAGAAAGTCTTCTCTCAGCAGAAGCAGAAAGAATCACAGATTTGCTCAGAGAGTATCAAGATATATTTGCATGGTCTTATGTTGACATGCCAAGCCTTGATCCAAGCATAGTTGAACATGCTTTGCCAATTGATCCGAATATCTTACCAAAGAAACAAAACCTGAGGCAAACGAAGCCGGACTTGGCAAAGAAAATAGAAGAAAAAGTGATGAAATTGCTCAAAATCAGTTTCATTGAAGTATTACCATATCTAGAATGGGTTGCCAACATAGTACCCATAATGAAAAAAGATGATCGAGTACGGATGTGTGTTGATTATCGCGATTTAAATAAACCAAGCCCTAAGGATGATTTCCCGTTTCCACATATCGATGTAATAGCACTGTTAGGTTCGAAACATTTTCATTCATAGATGGTTTTTAAGGATATAATCAAATCCTCATGAAAAAAGAGGATAAGGCAAAGACGTCCTCATAGCACCATGTGGCACATTTTGTTACAAGGTGATACCTTTTGGTTTGAAAAATGCTGGTGCCACATATCAAAGAGCAATGATAACTTTGTTTCATGACATGATGTACAAAGAAATCGATGTATATATGGACGACATGATTGCAAAATCCAAACAAGGAGAAGATCATGTTGAGGTGCTTTGCAAATTGTTCGAAAGACTTGGAAAGTACAAGTTGCGGCTGAATCCCAACAAGTGTGTATTTGGAGTAAAATTCGACAAACTGCTAGAGTTTGTGGTCAGTAGTAGGGGCATCAAAATAGATCCCTCTAAGATTAAGGAAATATATGACTTAAAAACTCCTTTTACGATAAAAGAAGTTAGAAGCTTGTTGGGACGATTAAATTACATTGTCCGTTTTATCTATTAGCTTTCTGAGACTGCTAAACCATTCTTCAAACTGTTGAAGAAAAATGCAAAAGTGAAGTGGGATGCGGAATATCAACAATCCTTTGATAGGATTAAAGAATATTGGTATGCCTGCCGGTGTTGGTATCATCTATCCCTGGAGTTCCATTGATCTTATATTTGACGATTCATTATGAGTTGTTAGGAGCAGTGCTTGTACAAAGAAGACCAAATGATGGTAAAGAACAAGCCATTTATTATTTAAGGAAGAAGTTCACAACATCAAAAATGAATTACCCGGTAGTTGAAAAGACGTGCATTGCATTGATTTGGGTATTACATAGATTAAGACAATACACCTTTCATCATTAAATTTTGCTAGTGATTGAGAATGATTCGATCAAGTACCTTCTTGAGAAATCCTTCTTGGTCGGGAAATTGGCAAAGTGGCAAGTCTTGTTATCTGTATTTGACATCAGAAGTTCATCCCAAAAGTTAGTCAAAGGACGAGTAATAGTAACATGTTAGCAAAAAATTCACAGAATATTGACAGTCCTGAAGAACAACTTGATGATCATATATATTGACAATTGGTTGACGACAAATGGACCATGTATTTTGATGGTGCAACCAACTTATATGGATTAGGAACTGGGGCAGTACTAATCTCCCCAGAAGGCCAACACTTTCTGGTATCTGCGAAATTAGTATTTCCATGCACCAATAATGTTGTCGAATACAAAGCATGCATTCTCGGCTTGCAATTAGCCCTTTCAATGAAGGCAAAAAGGTTGCAAGTATATGAAGATTCTATGCTTATCATATTGCAAACAACTAGTGAATGGCAAACTCGAGATACCAAGCTAATTCATTATCATAGATACTTAGAAGAGATGATAGAAAACTTTGAGGAAGTAACATTCGATTATCTTCTAAGAGCTCAGAATCATTTTGCAGACGTTCTTGCAACTTTATCATCCTTACTATAAGCTAAAGATGGTATGGATATAAAACCATTGAAAATCAATATTCTCGAACAACTAGGTCATTGCATGATGGTTCAAGCAAAATTTGACAACGAACTATGGTATCATGACATCAAAAGATATCTTCAATCGGAAGAATTTCTTGAAGAAAGCTAACTGGGTGACAGAAAATTTATAAAGAAATAGCCAACAAATTCTTTCTCAGTGGTTAAACCCCTCTACAAAAGACCGTTTGATTCAACCCTACTAAGATGTGTGGATGCTACGTGTCACGCCCCGAACTCTATCGAGCTCGGGACATCCCTCTTTGGTCGAATATCGTGACGTCCTAAGATGTCGCCAACCCCATACACGCAGAGATAAAGCACTAGCGGAAGCAAACATACACTCAGACAATATTTAGAAATGGGTAATAGGGAGAATACTCATTCATTACCAAGTCAAACTTATAATATTACATACTAATTAAAATAAACATATTACACACGCATATCGGCTTCTAAAGTTCACACCACCAACATCAAAAGGAACCGATAGTCTGGGTATATATTAACTCCAAAAATAAGGCACTTCAAAATGGGTTATTCTACCCCTAACTAACACCTACGTCCTCTAGATGGTGTCCACTCTGAGTCGGTCTCCTCAGAACCTGAATCTAACTCTCTCTGATCCACTTGCTCCTCTGAAGACTCAGAATCTGCCTCAATCTCGATTGACTCATCATCAGAATCGTCTGGAACATCAATTGGCGGCTCTTCCTCCGGCTCTTCCTTTGGCTCTTCTTTCACTTCCTCCTCGAGTTCTTCCTCTAGCTCTTCTTCCGGTTCCTCTTTAGGATCTTCTTCAAGTTCTTCTTCGGGCTCCTCCTCAGGCTCTTCTTCTAAATCCACGTCCATCGGATCAACTTCTGTTCGTGACTCTTCCGGCTCCAGTTCAGGCTCAGCCACCATGGGTTTGGGCTCTGTAGGTACAGGCTGAGGACCTGACTATGTGAAGCTAGTGTCGAGGCTGGTCCTCTCACCACAGGAGGAGGTATAGCCAATGGATTCCAATCTCCTACTCCATCGAAAGGGGCATCAAAACCACGAACCGGACTGAACTCGTTAATATTATCTTGGAAGCATTAGGCTGTATAACTATGGGTTTGCCAAATTGGTTGTCTTATATCTACCTAGACTACTAATGTGTGTTTAATCCAAGCTATATTGTCATCTATAGGGTACTCTACTACTGCATGATCAGCGTGCATAGGTATGCCGAAACGTTGAGGCGGTGGCGGTAGAGGATTCATGGTCCAGGCTAGGGTTCTAAAAATATTAATTTTTACAACTATGAGACAAGTCTCAACAAGTCGACAGCCTAAACCCTACTTATGTTATCACGTACCTCCAGACAAGTCCAACCACAATGTCACTCAATAAACACATAACATGTACACAAATGCACTTACCTGGGCTCTTAGTACACACAATCTACTTATTAGTCTTAATTCCACAAATTCCCACCATATGCACTTTCCAAACTAATCTCATGCTCAAAAGCAAAAGTCAAACATATGGCATTTCCGAACTCTGCATTTCACACTCGTTCATGCATCACCACATCATTTTCATTAAACTTGCCAACGATCTGCGTAAACATGCCTCAGGTCTGATCTCATTTTCACTTGCCACCTCACACATCTCACTCTCAATCTCTTTTCATAGCCTGCGTAAACACACCTCAGGCTCCACATTCCTATCACGACCCGCGTAAACACGCTTCAGGTTCGATCTCATTTTCACTTGCCACATCACACATCTCACTCTCAATCTCTTTTCATAGCCCACGTAAACATGCATCAGGCTTCACATTCTTATCATGACCCGCGTAAACACGCCTTAGGAATTAAGTGATCACGCGAACATGCCAACGCGCCATATTTTATCTGTACTCCGCATAAACACGCCTAACGGCTTTTTAGTGATCGCACGTGTCACGCCCCGTACCCCACAGCATGCAACATCCCATCACGGTCGATTAAGGTGCAGTGCTCCCAGGAAGCGTCGCCGACCCACACTCAAACAGAGATCAATCACATGCGGAAGCAATAAATAATTAAACCCTGACACAACCGATATGAGAACCAGGGCAGCCAACATCACATAAGAAAATAATTACATAATTGTATTACTATTAAAAACCATTTAAACAATATTTACAAGTACCAAAAGAAAATACAAACGGTTAGTAGCCACCAGGTCAAAAAGGGGGGTAAGTGGCTAAGGGGTCAGGCTAAAACTCAGGTAGAGGGCTATATTCCAAAAAGATAATGGCCCTCACTGCTAACTAAGGGTACTGGTCGAACCTAAGGCTCCCAGTCGGGATCAAATGACTTAGTGGAATCATCTGACGGCTCCTCAGAAGTATCCTCGCTAGTCCTCGAATCCTCCGAATCCATGGCCTGGGCTCGCTCGTTCTCAGAGTTCGGCTCCAACTCCAGGTCAAGATACATCTCGAACCCCTCCTCATCCGATCCTAACTCAGCAACGTCTCCATCCTCCTCGACATCCTGCGCCATGGCCTCGGGTCCGTCATCCTCCTCATCCATAGGCTCGGGGTCCTCAGCTAGCACGTCGGGCTCCTCATCAAGCTCCATCAACTCGGGTGTGACCTCAGGGTCTATCACCTCACCATCGGCTATGTTGGGCTGCATCAACCCGCCCTCGACTGGGATATCAAAGGTCCTGAGGGGCTCTCCCTCATTCCCATTGGCATCCCGGTGGCACCATGCCACGTACTCCTGCTTCTGATAATAATCAATGCCTATATTCACAACTACTTCTGATCTATACCTCACAAAAGCCTCCCCATTTCCTGAGGAGAAGGTACTAGTATATTGCCGGATCTGCAGAGGGATCCCAAAAAGTGGCGGTGGTCTCTCCATCTTCACTGCCGGGGGTCTGAAAAGTTTCTGTTTAAACAACCGTGAGATGAATCTCAGTGAGTTCAACCCCTAAACCTAGGCTAGGCTAACATGCAATCTCTTGACCGTAAACAATCATTTAAAATCATAACACAACCATAATCAAACAATTCTCTGACCCTGAAGGTTAGACAGTTCAATATATAATAATCATGGTACATACGTGGCACACACAGTCACACGTACGCCAAACACATGCTTATGTACCGAGTCTCATACGCTCGCATGCTAATCAATGCATGTTTATGCATGCAAATGTCATTGACATGTCATGCATATTTCCCCGGCCCACTGGCCCACACTGGCACACTTGCCCAATTCATTATTATTTATTACGACTCGAGTCATCACTTTTTCACGGCCTGGTGCGTCTACCCTGCTCTAAAGTGCATGAGGCGCAACAACCGATCTGGCCTAGTGTCTCTAGTCTGCTTCAAAGTGCATGAGGCGCAACACTGACTCCTTGCGAACCAAAGCCTGCTTCAATGTGCATGAAGATGGTCGCCTTCCGGACGTACCGGGCATCGTTCTGCTTTAAAGTGCATGAGGACGGTATCGACCCGAAAGTCCTTAGGTGATCACGCAACTCATTATTATCTGAACCCAGCGTATGACGCCTCAGGGTATTTTAGGTGATCACATGCTCATGGCAGACACGTATTCTCGCACAAGTTCATTACATGCCTCACTCTCGGCATACACAATGAGTGTCCATGTTATGCAATGCAATGCACCATGAGCGCCAATATAAATCGAACACCCAACATACAACATGGCAATGCGAAATCAATCACTATTAAGCACAATTGCCATACAATCAGTCAACCCAGGCATACCCGGCAATTCCACTAATGTACTCCTAACTTTGCTAATTAAACCAAATATCGTTCTTAAACAATTCTCATTGGCCAACTACAATTTCTGGATTACAAATTCTATCGAACAGTACACTAATCTTTCTCAGCCAGTACCGGTATTCCTAAACCAGTCCAGAAAATCGCACTAATCAGTCCTAATCCGGGTTTAGGAATTTTACTCACCTAATCCAAGCTCACGACGACGGGGAACGGCGGCCGATCACTGGTGAACAGTGAAACCGGCGGCGAATTCCCGGCGAACGACGTACGGATCGCAGCGGCCGGCGGTGTGAACAGTGCCGGGGGTGAACAGTGCGCGTGAACAGTGCCGGTGAACAGTGATTCTATACGGACACTAAGCAGACAGCAGGAAACGGTGGCCGGCGAGGCGCCGGTGACGGCGGCGACGTGCCATACGGCGGCGTACGGACGCGGTGAACAGTACCGACCGTACGGACAAATGTACGGACAGGCACGGTCAGCGTCGTACAGCGTGGCTGGACGGCTGGGTGGCGACGGAATGGCGATCGGAGCTCCGGCGAAGCTCCGACGGTACTGTTTGCAGACCGGGTAAGAGAAAAAGAGAGAAACAAGGCTGTTTTGGACAAAAACCGGGGCTGTGGTGGCTGAACAGGTGAAAGGGAGGTCCAAGGGTGCTGTGGCGACGGCTGGTGGGCGAACAGCAGCTCCGGCTGGTACTGTTCCGGCGTGAACATTACCAGAAAATGTAGAACCGAAACTGCAGAGCAAGAAACGGAGAAGAAGAAGAAATGGCACGGGGAAAATGACTGAATAGCTAAGAGGAGAGAGATAGGGTCTGGTCAAATAGGTCAAAAGTGGTCTAAGTGGAATCCATGTGTCAAAATTGAGGGCTATTTGACACTTTTGCCCTTGATCCTAGGGCTAATATTCATCCAAATCAAATAATTTAGGGGTAAAATGGTCATTGGTCCCTAACCCAAGCTGACCAGACCTGGTTTAGCCCTAACTAACCTTGGTTAATCCCAAAATTAAATTCAAAATTCGGAATTAATCAAAAGTGGCCTAGGGGCATTTTTGTAATTTTCCGATCCCGAACTGAAATTCCAATTTTCGCACATACGCGTTCCATATGTGCGTGGCCAACGTAATATGGCGTCGGAATCGCGAAATTCATCGCGCAAGCTCTCGAAAATCCACGTCAAAGTTTCGGGAATAAAATTATATTATTTTTCCAATTTTTGTCGAAATTCCACTTTTTGTCCAAAATGACTCTTGGTAAGCGTGGCCACCCAAAAATGGTCTCGGCCTAAAAAAAATAACCTCATTTGGCCTCGAAAAGCGACGCTGGCGTCCCGAGGGGCAAAATCGTAATTTTTCACCCCCAGACCGAAATTCCAATTTTCGTTCGTACTAACTCCAAATGTATGTGGCCAGCTCAGTATGACGTCATATTCCCAAAAATAGTCTCTTAAACCTTCGAAAATCAACATCGAAATCCGGGCTCAATTCCGTGAACAAAACTCGCTAAACTCTCAATTTCAGAGTCTCTCACTAACGGGAGGCTGTTTAGAGGTTACGCGTATCGACCTAGGGCTATCCGTATCATAATAGTCTCGATCATTGAGAGAATGAGAAATTATCGCTAGTTCCAGAGGTCACGATCGTTCGGTTCGAGTTCAAGACTGGTTGGCCACGTGTACTTTCGGTCTTACAGAATCACCTGCATCCCTATTGTACATCGTAGACCTTGGCCAAACCCAATCCATTACCCTTTCCTACGATCGGCCCACGTTGGCCCAAAATATTCCCTCAGTGTCTCTCGTGATCGACGTTCGTTTCACGATAGGGTCCCCGGTCCACGTACCGTTTTCTAGTTAGCCATACCCCATTGGTTAGTATCCCGAGAGTGATCAGCTCTAGGCGAGACTTACTAAAATGAAATGCGAAGTAATATCAGTTTTATTGATCCCGGAATTACATCGAAATTCGGGCTGTTATAGCACGCATATTACACGCCTCAAATCTCACACGTTCACATACTTGAACATTAATTTAAATGCACTCAAATGCACCCAATTCAACCATTTCAATTCAGCCCATGTAATATACATACAACTATCACATAACATTCAATTTTTCATCACAAAAACCATGGCACAACTAGCATGGCACTACATCACGATTTCACACAATTAAGAGCATAACCAAATTATACTCCCTACACACCAAACCAAAATTTGCAGCACTTGAATCAACCATATTCAGCCCTCATTTAGCTTCTAATTACTCACCAAATCACCATAATTTTGTCCAAAACAATCCTTGTCCAAAACAACCCACAAAACTACACTAAATCGTGTCTAAACGAGCCCGTCAATACCCGATATCCTAAATAGGGAATAGGGTGTCACTTACTTGGAAATTCCAAGCAAGAACAACCTAGCAATGGGGTGGTAAGGTGGCAAGGAAGTGGCAGCCACGGCGGTCCGGCAGTTGGATGCATGGCGGACAGCGAGCGAACGGCGATCCGGCACGGCTCGGGCCAATCACACGGCCAAGGGGGAGAGAGAGAGATGGTTCAGCCGAGGGGAAAGGAAAATGAAAGATGATGGTGTAAGCGTGAGAAATGAGGAGAGAAAGTGAAGGAGAAAGAGAAAAAAAATAGAGAAAAGAATTAAATATGTGGCACCAATAATTGGTGCACCTAACCCCAAGCCAAAATGACTAAGTTACTCTCCTCTCTACTTTCCATCCGACGGCCATGATTCAATCTTATCTTAAAATCAATGGCCTAGATCAACTCTCACAAAAAATATCTAAGGGTAAAATGGGAATTAAACAAAAAGGGTAGGGGCAAAATTGTCCAAAATTTTTGATTTCTAAAGTAGGGGTGAAATGTCCAAAATGCCCTTCTCATTTTATACTTGGCCTTAACAAAGTCCTAGGGGCAAAACGATCATTTTTCACTTCCTGCCAAAATTTTAATTTTTTGATGAATCCAGACAAATTTGAGGCTGCCCATGCTAATAACAACGTCGTCCAATTGTTCTGCCGTGACTTTTAAAATTTTCAATACCCAAATTTGGTCTCTAATTAATGACTAAATCCAAATAACGCAACTTGAGCGTATCTCAAATTAACGGGTGGCTTTCGAGAAAATTTGTATATTCGACCCGTGGTCGATACTAAATCGAGCCACGTTTAAGTTCACTTGAACCATAGCGACCTCAATTGTCATGTAATTGCGAGGATCAATCAGTAGTTTTGAAGAATGCAATCGTTTGGAATAGGTTTGGGATTGTTCGCAAATTTCGTATTCTGGCAAGGCGGAATCACCTGCGATCCAATTATATTGCATTCGCAAATCGAGCCATGATCATCCTTAGATCAGTTTATATTAGCCTAAAATATCACATCACAATCCTTATGGTCGAAAGTTAGTCCATGGTCAGGCTCTATGGTCGTGCAAATCTAGATTTCTAATTAGCTTTTCCCTACTAGTTAGTGTCCCGAGAGTGATCAAGTTTGGACGAGATTTACAACAAGTGTGTTATTAAAATCAAGCATTTCATAAATACCAAGTGAGTTGAAATTTAGAATGTCACACTATGAAAGCTGAACATATCATGAAAGAAATTCATGGGGGTGAATGTGGACCGCATGAATGGACATCTTCTAGCCTGAAAGATTATGAGGTTGAGATATTATTTGATGACAATGGAAACATATTACATCCAACACGTGAGATATTGTCATCAATGTCAGGTTTATGGAGACAAAATCAATGCACCGCCAAATGAGCTACATCAAATGTTCGAGTCATGGCCATTTTCAATGTGGGGCATTGATATGATTGGTCCAATCAACCCCAAGGCCTCAAATGGATATCTATTTATCCAGGTCGCTATTGACTATTTCATTAAATGTATTGAAGCAAATTCTTACACGAATGTTACTACCAAGAATGTTGCAAGATTAATTAGGCGAGACATCATTGCTAGGTATAGAGTTCTAGAAGCAATAATTACAGACAATGGCTCAAATCTAAACAACAAGACTGTAGATGATTTACTTGAACACTTCCACGTTCAACATTTGAACTCATCTCTATATCGTCCACAAATGAATGGAGCAGTTGAAGCGGCAAATAAGAATATCAAGAAGATATTGGCCAAGATAGCAAAAAATTATCGTGATTGGCACGAAAGGTTCTAACGTCTCGAAATTTGACTCACTTTCATTATCAATGAAATTGATATCTTTTCTCATTGCGTTTCAGTAAGTCTTGCCCGGATCTGATCAATCTTGGGATACTGATTGATAGGGAAAGGCTAACTAGGAAAAACGGTACGTGGACCCAAAAACTCGACCGCAAATTGAGTCCGATTCCGAGATACGACGAGAGAATATTTTGTGCCAAGTAAGCCGGTCCAAGGAAAGTGATGGATTGAGTTCGACTGACAACGTGCGATCAGATAGCGGGTGATTCCGCACGACTAAGAGTGCGCGCGGCGAACGATCCCGAACTTGTTTCGAACGACCGCGACCCCTGGGACTAGCGATAGATCCTCGTGTTTTCCGGGAAATCGATATCGTCACGACTCGAGTACTCTAGGTCAATACGCGTAACCCCTAAACAACCGTCCATTAGTGAGAGACGCTAAAACTGCAAATTGAGTTAAATTGATCGTGGAATTGAGTACGGACTTCTGTGTCGAATTTCGTGGGTGTATACGATTATTTTGCAAGGACGACATCATTTTTATGTGGCCACTCATATATGGGATCAATAGAGTTGAAATTTGGAAATTTGACCCCGGACCGAAAAATTACGATTTTACCCCTAGGCCAAATTATGGAGTTCCGAATTTTGGAATTAATTAGAGGGTATTTGGGGTTTAAATTATGGTCTAATCAGCCCCAATAATTCAGATTGCCATGGACAAAATTGCCCCTCCACCATTGAAATTGGATCAATCTCAATTCTTGATTTAGGGACAAGATTGGCATTTTAGAGAGTTGGTCAACTACCCCCACTATCACACACTCTCTATACCCCCCTTTGACTCTCTCTCTCCCCACTTTTCCACTCACTCAGCCGGCCATCCCCTCCCCCATGACAACTTCATCTTCTTCTTTGTTCCTTCTTTTTGGCCGTTAAGAGCCAAGCTCGCCGGAGGAGCCGCCGCTGCTCGCCGGAATCCGCTGGCCACGCGCCGCCACCACCACCTTGTTCCACCATCCAGCTGTCCCTCTCTCTCTTCCTTCAGCCTCACGACCAGCTTCCCTTCCCCTTTTCGCCACTTTGGATTGCCGCCGCGAGTCGCCGCCGCACGCACCGCTGGGAAGATCACCGTTGCCGCCGCTTCCCCGCCACTGTCCAGCCACCGTCACTGCTTGTTCAACCTTGATTAAAGCTTGAGATTCCAAGTGAGTTTGTCTCTAAACCCTAGTTAGGCTAGATTGCATTTCTAGATGGTTTTAGGGGTTAAATTAAGGTATTTTAGGGGTTAAATGGTGGAGGTTGTTAGGGGCTGTTGTGGTAGCTGAATTGAGAGCCTAGGGTGATCATTTGATCGAGGTTTAGTGGCCCGTATTGTGTTGTGCACTGGCTAGAAGCAGGGGATTGAGTGGGCCCAAGTTTGATCAAGTTCGGGTTCAAACATAGAATGTAGTGTGTATCCGATATGACGCTCGTGGTGGCTGATTTTGTGATGCATTTAGTGACCGAGAGTGATAATTTGATTGAGGTTTAGTGGACTGTGGAGTGCTGTGATGAGGCGAAGCTTCGACGCCTTGATTTGGACGAAATTTGCAGTTTTGGCGGAGGAAAATTGTGGACCGAGTGGTGGCTGTTCTTGTGGCTATTTCGCGGCTTGGTTTGGAGATTTTAGTTCATATTTGGAGGCTTAGAATAGGCTGTGTAGTGGCTGGACAGATCGGGTTGGATTAGCACAAGTTTGAAGTAAGTTCGGGTTCAATTGTGGATTTTAGTGCGTGCCAATGCCGGCTCTCGTGGTGGCTGGTTTTATGGTGATCTAAGGGACTAATATGGTGATTCGAAGGTGGATGAGTGGCCTAAAGAGGGCTGTATGGTGGCTGTACATTATGGAGTTAATGGAGCCTTGTTCGGTTAATGTGCGATTTTTGTGTAAAATGCTTAGAATGTCTTGATCGCCTATGTAGTGGCTGAACTGTGCACAATTTATGATTGACTACGTGATGCCATGTTGCGTGTTTGGTGTGGCTAGATGATGTGATGCTTGGTGGGCTTTATGCGTGTGTAAATTCTGTTGGCCCGATAGCGTGATTTTGTGCACTAGTTAAGTACCGTGGCTACTTTGAGTGAATTGCATAAGTGAGCAAGTTATGGCATTTATTGAGCATGTCGCGATATTTATTAAGTGGGTGGTCAAGTGAAATTGAATGCTCAATGTAGAAGTCTAGGTGCCCGAATGTGATTGTTATGGCCATGAGCATATATACCAAGCATTGGCATAGCACGTGCATTTTGTGAGTGTGCACGAGTGACATGAGCGTGTGATCACCTAATAACCCTGATGTATTTTACGCAGGGTTCAGATAATAACTGGTGAGTGAATGTGTGATCACATGAGACCCTGATGCGTATTACGCGGGGTAATGAACCGTCCTGATGCGTTTTACGTGGGATAATGCCTGGATCACCGGAAGATGACCAACCTGATGCGTTTTACGCGGGTTGAGTGTCATGAGCCTGATGCGTTTTACGCGGGTCGGAGATTGATCTCAATATAATAGACCTGATGCGTTTTACGTGAGTCGGTGAAATTGGCAATTGCAAGTGTACAGGAGTGCAAGAGTGCAATATGCATTGATAACGCATGGATACGAGTGTGAGAACGAGCATATGCATAACATGTGTTGTGATTGATTGATATACGCATATGTGATGTATTTGGGTTTGGTGACAATATTGCAGTTGTGTATAATATGCCTAACCTGTAGGGTCGTGTATCACTAGATTTGGGCCCGAGGGCCTAAGCCACTTAGTTTGATCTGTGTGTTGTTGGTATCCGTCAGGAGGTGCATGTTAGCCTAGCTTAGGTTTAGGGAACCTATTCGCTGAGATTTATTCTCACAATTATTTAAACCAAACTTTTCAGACCCCCAGCCTTGAGGATGGTTGGCGTACCGATACGTTTCGGGAGGAGCCCTGGCTAGATGTAGTGCTTGACCGCAGAGCCACGTACCCCCTTTTGATGTTGGTGGCCGTTGAATCGCTTTTGATTTTTGAACGTGGGCTGTATATGAATATTGTATATGATTTCTAGTTTTAATGCAAGTGTATATTTGTTCATGTTGGTTGTTGTGTGGCTATCCTTGGTTATGTAGTTTAAATTTGTTTGGGTGTTGTATTGCTTCCGCGTGTGCTTTAATCTCTGTGTTGGGCGTTGGGTCGGCGACGCGTTCTGGGACGTCGCACTCGAATTGACCTTTGTGAGGGATGTGATGTACCATAGGGTGCGGGGCGTGACAAAGGTTATCGTATGCTTTGATGGCATACCAAACTTCAATTCGAACATCAACACGAGTAACCCCATTTTCCTTGATTTATGGAATGGAAGCAGTGTTACCTGTTGAAGCAGAAATTCCTTCATTAATGATACTATCCCAATTGAAGCTTTCAGAAGCTGAATGGATTCAACAAAGATATGAATAACTCAACATGATCGATGAAAAGAGATTAAGAGCTATATGTCATGGATAAGCCTATCAAAAATGAGTGGCTAAATCCTTTAACCGAAAAGTGGAACCAAGGCATTTCAAAACAGAGGATTTAGTAGTGAAGAAAATCATCTTCAACAATTCAGATCATCGTGGCAAATTCACTCCAAATTATGAGGGTCCATACATTGTCAAGAAATTTCTTCCTAGAGGAGCATCGATTCTTATAGATATGGTAGGAACAGAACTGGCCTATCCTATAAATGCAGATGCTGTCAAGATTTTCTACCCAGGAAATGAAGATGAACATTCAAGAAAAAATTCAAGTCACTTTAAAACATGTGCAATATCATGTATATCATGCATACAATGCATTTCATGAACATATTTATCTGTTTTGTAGAAGAAAGCAAAAAGAATCTGAACCGGTTGATGATTTCAGAATCCTCAAGGAAGTTATCAACTAGTAAAGGGAAGTATTATTTCAAATTTGATTTTCTGTTGATATCCCCTAATTGTGTTCTTCTTTTTATCATCCCCAGGGAGATAAAGAAAAGGGAGTGACAAAAAGAAAAATCCCTAGTGGAATCAAAGAAAAACATGCAAACAAAAGGGATCTTGGCTAGTTGATAAGATAGACATTCCTAAATTGTGAGTGCATGTATCGAAGAAATTGCCTTTTTAAGAGAAAATCGAACTTTTTATTCCCCAAGCGGAATGACACTAAAATTGAACAAAACAAAACACATTGTTTTGAAAAGAAAATATCTCAGAAATATTTTAAATCAAAAAGTTTTGAAATACGGTTTTTTTTTAAATGCACTAAGCATCAAAATTCCCTAAAAGGGATAATTTGACAAAATATTTTGAAAAATTTCGAAGAAAAATTTTGGATTAAATCGAATGGAAAGACCTTCAAATGGTGAAAAACTCATTTGAAGGAAAGTGAGTGAGAAAAACTTTTTAGGGAATAGGGGATGTTAAGCCATATACATGCTTATATGGAAAAGTGACTCCAAATGGTGAAAGTTAAGCCATATCCAAATACGTCCCCTATACACTCAAAGTCAAAATAGAAAAGTGAGTGAGAAAAACTCATTTGAAGAAAATAGGGGATGTTCGTAATGATTATATGGATTGAAATAATGAAAGGCAGTTATTTTACTATTCCAAACACATGCTTATTCTTTGTAAACCAAATTGGAGTCGAAATAGTGGAGAAGGTTTTTTTTTTTTTTCTAAAACAACCCTGTTAAGAACCACTCCACATTTGGGCAAATTAGGAGGTTTGTGATTGACAGCTATGGAGAATAGGATCAAGAAAGATTCTATTACATACTCTCGCATCAATCTTTCCGTGATAACTTCAGATAAAGTTATATGGAAGCTCAAGACATCTCAAAAGGAAAAAGAGCACTTCATTTCTTATACCCAAACACCTTACCTTTGGCAAAGCCTAATTGACTATGAATATTCATTTCAGAACTTCAAATTGGTGATCATTTCTTCACACTGGAGCATGAGTGTATAATCCACTTTAATAGATAAGAAACAAAAGGGCATGACATAGAGCCTTTAGAATTCAAAAAGATCAAAGGCAAAAAATCTGGGGCATGAAAAAGCAATGTGCCTAGTAAAAGTAAGGCTAAATGCCTAAGGAAAATGAGAAAGAAAAAGAGAGTTCAAAAGAAAGCTCAAAACAACAAAAAAAGTCATGACAAAGCAAAGTTGAGATCACGAGAGATAATAGATCACAACAAGTTGGAATAAGCAAAAGAAAAGAGATTGTAATGAATGTTTTAGGAGACTCTAATTTTCATAAAAGAAAGATCCTTAGTGAGCAAAAAGAAAAAGGTGGTGATGCCAAAAAGATCATCAATTTTATAAAAACTCTGAATTCAAATAAATGAGCCTTGTCAGCTTACCTAATACCAATAATACAACTTCTCCCCAAAGACTCTTTAGATTGGGATGTTAAGAGTATTGACACCTAATTTTTAGCTCATTTTTCTCAATTTTTCAAAAATTCCAAAATTAGGTCTAGGAATCTTGGCCAAGCCTAGAAACCTATTTCTAAACCAAAAATAATAATTTTTTAGCATTTTTCTGCATTTTTTCTTAATTTCTTTTAGTTAAAATAAGCGAGAAAATCAAGAAAAATAGCAAATTGAATCAGAAAATTCCATAAAAATAGTCATTAGTCTTCTTTTCAACCCAATTTCATAAATACATTGTCAATTTTAGAAAATCTCATTCGGGTGTATGTTTTTCCCAAAATTGGGCAAAATTAAACCCGAATTGAACCAAAAATGAAATTAAAGTTTTTCTAGTCATTTTTAAGTCATAATGTCTTCACAACAATTAATTCTGGGACCTTGAATTGCATAATGGTTGGTCCAATTTCTCAATTTGACATAAAAATCAAAAGTCCCCAAAATTTGATTGAAAATTAAGAATTTTGAACCCAAATTGGGAATCGTGCCCAATATGAAATTGTCGAAATATGAGATTATCATTTCTAGCATTAATCAGACCTGAGTAATTCAATTTTGGCATCGATTTTGCCTAATCAGGTCATCAGGACATCGAATTGAGCAAAATCTGAATAACCCGGATATGAAATTTGGAAAATTTTGGATATGATTATGTCAAAAATTGGGGAAAAACACATTATTAGGTTCAAAATGTAATGGGAAATCTAATTTTGGGGTTTAATTTGAAAAATTCAGTCAAAATAGGGTTTAATTTTCATTTTGATCAAAACCAGAACTGTCGGGTCGGTCGGGTCAACCTGACCGGACCCAAACAGTTCATCTTCTTCACCTGACAATCCCAAAAGGCACAATAAACCCAGAAAAAACTCGTGCCCGCGACTTCATCGATCATTCCTGATCAATTACCACGTTTTAATCAAATTTTCCAGTTGGATCCAACTGGCACCAGTCAACCACCTTAACTGATCAAAAGTCGGCTCCAACTGATTTTGAGCGCGAAATTAATCAATAAAAATAGAGAAAAACTGATTCGGAACGAGAGGAATGTATTCGGTGAAATGCCGGAGAGAGATTAGAGAGAGAGAGAGCGAAAAAGAGTGGAGAGAATTTTAAAGACGTGTAGAGGGTTCAAGGACCGAGCAATCGGCAACGCCAGCAAATCGGCTCCGATCGTGATCCTCCACGTCCGGTGAGCCAGGAACGGAGCTAGTCCAGAAAGCCTGAAAACGAAGCTCGGCCGGCACATCTAAACCTGTTCCGTCGAGTCCAAGAGCACCAGAAGGAAGAGAAAGTGTCAAGGAACAACTCTTGAAGTGCTGGACAGTTCGGCCAAGTTGATTCACGATCAAGTTTTTTTCAAAAATTTTCTAGAATTTGGTTTTGGCTTCAATGTGTATGTTTGAGTAATTTCATTGACGAATCTTGGCATTTTGGTATTCATTACTTGTTTCTAATCATTCTTTATTATGTTTAATTGCATTTTGACTGTTGAATATGCATAAAATCGAATCGGCCATGGTTGTTGAACTTTGTCGGAAATTCCAAGCCTCACTGGAGTATGTCCCCGTGGTCATAGACCACACGAATTAGTATCCTTACACCTTGATTGATGTTTTGAAGTTTATTAGGATCGAGTTAGATGGCTATGGAGGTTAGAGCTAGGATTAGTATTATGAAAATCTATGTTTGAACAGTTTGCAGGTTAGAATGTCCGACGGCACTTTGATTAGGCCGAATCAGTATTAGAACATATGAGCTTGGTAATGGATCAAAATAAATGGCAAAACATTCGTCAGAAGGTCGCCGGAGAATGGCCCAAACCGGCGGCCTCAAGAACACCCCGTCCCGATTTGTGCTCACCACCTACTCGGCATAATGTCTCAATGAACAAAGGGGCGAAACGGCGTCGTTTTGACGTTGTGCCCCCCGGAGGAGGTGACTGGCGACCGGTGCCGGCGATGCTCGGTTCGACCAAGCCAAATAGGGTCGAACTAGGCCGGTCCAGTTCACTTCCTCGACGGGAAAATTAAAAAAAATTCTAAAAAATAAAAAAATATATAAACAAAAATTAGGAAAATTAGAAAATCAGATAAAAAGATAAAAAAAAATCATAAAAAAATTAGATTTGTTTTTAGAAAATCAGAAATTTCGGGAATTTTAGAAAAATTCATAAAAATTTTCAGAAAATTCATAAAAATTCACAAATTTTCAGAAAATCAGACAATTCAAAAAAAATATAGAATATAAAAAATATAAAAATTCGGAAAAATTAAAAAAAACTAAAAAAAATTGGAAAATTGGAAAATTCACAAAATTTTTTTTAGAAAATCGTAAAAATCAATTCTCGGTTTAAAAATTTTTTCCTAAATTTTTTTTTTGGAAAATCCACAGAAAGGTCCAAAATCATTATGGCCAACCATAAAAAGTAAAATTTGAATTTTCGAAAGTACATAAGTGGCATTTTTGGAAAATTTCAAATTTAAGGGTTATAACCCCTAAAAAGGTATAAATCATGAAACGAACAAGCTATTAGAGTTTCATTAGGGTTTGGGTATTTTGCTTGATTCTCATTTTTAGTGGCCAAATTAAGGTTGTTATGATTGATTTACCGTTGATTGTGCATTTAATTATTGAACGCTTAATTGTTTGTTCATGATTAGATTAGTGAATTGACTTTAGGAATTCGTGTGACACGTTAGATATGTCATATCATTCTTAGGTACCGAAAGGGCGTTAATGGTCTCAGTTTGGGATTGTTAGCGTAACCAAGTCTCTTATTCAGAATCTTTGGTTCGTGGGATTGTAGTATTTCTTCCGTACTTCGATTAGGTTTCTAATCAACCTACCGTAAATGACTAGTGGCGACTCTAAGTTTAAATTTAGATCAAATAAACCCCGATGTCACGTGAGGTATAGTATGGGAGAGACCCGTGTAGAAAAGTACCTCTATTCTAGCACGCGAGAGCGTGGCGTGACAGAGAGTAGAAGCATGACTTTATGACAAGAAGTCATCACTCAAAGAAGTGTATACAATAATATCTTGTCTTGTTCTCGAGGTTTTTAACTTGTAGACCCGAAGTCAGTTGTGATGAAATCCCTTTTCTTGGCCTTAGAATGTCTATCCTTTGAATAGCAATTGATCAAGCCAACATTACAACATTTTGAAAGACATTATCGGATCAATTGGATTGTATACATTGCAAATATTTCTGAACACCTAAGGATTAGTTAAGAGCGATAAAATTGAGGGATGTCAGACAAGTCCCATTTCAATCAAATAAAGAAAAAACCAAGTTCATAGATTGAAACAAATCCTTTCTAATGAAGGTTTTCCAAACATTTCATGAAAGATTGTAAGCATTTTGTTTAAATAATTGCTTGAAAAGGAAATTTGATTGTCTGAAATGTGTTAATGCAAAGAATGCATATTTCGGAACTACTTTTCAAAAGTTTTTGGTCAACTCAAAATCAAGTTTTTAAATAGTTTGTGGTAAGCTAAGAAAAAACCACATTTCAAACTGTTTTGATTAATTTTAAAAATACTTTTCAAAATAGTTTTTGGTCAACTAAAAAATCATACAAAGGTTAGTGAAATCTTAAAATCACATAACTCACGGTTAAGGCATTCATTGTTTGAAGTCTTCCCAAAGTCTTACTGGGGAGGAACCCCTAGGCAATTCGAAGTCCTACAGGCAAGGATCCCATAGGCAAATTCAAGTCCTACAGGTGAGGAACCTTTAGGCAAATCCAAAGTCCTACAGGCGAAGAGCCTCTAGGCAAATCCAAAGTCCTAGAAGCGAGGAGACCCTAAGCAAATTTAAGTCCTATAGGCGATGAGCTCCTAGGGAAATTCAAGTCCTATAGGCAAGGAGTTCCTAGGCAATTCAAAGTCCTACTGGCGAGTAACTCCTAAGCAAATTCAAAGTCCTACTAGCAAGTAACCCTAAGCAAATTCAAAGTCCTACTGGTAAGTAACCCCTAAGTAAATTCAAAGTCCTACTGGCGAGTCGCCTCTAGGCAAATTCAAGTCTTACAGGCGAGGAACCCTTAGGCAAATTCAAGTCTTACAAGCGAGAAGCTCCTAGGCAAATTCAAGTCTTACAGGCGAGAAGCCCTTAGGCAAATTCAAGTCCTACTGGTGAGGAATCACTAGGCAAATCCAAAATCTTACAGGCGAGGAGCCCCCAGGAAAATTTAAGTCTTACTGGTGAGGAGCCCCTTGGTAAATTCATGTCCTACAGGCGAGGAGTCCTTAGGTAAATTTATAGTCCTACTGGTGAGGAATTACTAGGCAAATCTAAAGTCCTATAGGCGAGAAGTCCCTAAGCAAATTCAAGTTCTAATGGTGAGGAACTACTAGGCAAATTTCCAAATCTTCAAGCGAGGAGCCTCAGGTGTTCATGGTTCATGAGTTTGTCCTTAAACCACGAAATCAGAATAACCATCATAATCATCATTACTATCAGTTCATGCCCTTGGATAAGTAACAAAGAGATGCTCGCAAACAGGTAAGTTTCTCTCACTCAACCATTAAGAATCTTTTAAAATATGTTATGAAAAGAGAACCTTTGAATTAGATCACGAATTTCAAAAGCAAGATCCCTAATTAGTTGTTGTGAAATTTCCATTTTATCTTATTCATTGAATCGATTGAAAACTCAGGTGTCATCTTATCTTTGAGATCAACCTCTAATGAGCTCAATTTCAAAGAGGGGCAGCTGTTAACACCTGATTTTTATATCATTTTTTTTATATTTTCAAAAATCTCAAAATTAAGACTAGGAATCAAAAAAAGCTAAGGAAAAGCTAAACATTGAAGAGAGAGTGTTCGACGAAATTACTGAGAGAGAGAGAGGAGAGAGAAAGAGGAAAACCCAAAGAGAAGGATCTAGAGAGAGAGAGAGAGAGAGAGAGAGAGAGAGAGAGAGAGAGAGAGAGAGGGTTGAGAGTCCCTTCACGAGTATTTGGTGCCACCATGGACGGCAGAGTACCGACGAATTGTGGATTGGCTGCGACTCTCCCCTGGTTGTTTTAGTCAGACAAATTGATCGCGAAGCCCTGAAGACGAGCTTCGTTCGGCGTGTCGAGAGATACTCCAGCGAATCGGGAGTTACCAGGGTAAAGATCAAGTGTCAAGAACAACTCTAGAGTCTCGGATCAGTTCATCAATTCCTCCTTATCATCGAACGAAGAAGGTAAAGTGGGCTCATATCATTTTTTAAAAATTTTCTAGAATTCGGTTTCAATCCCATTATGAATGTTTGTGTGATTTCGTCGATGAATCTTGGTATTTTGATGTTCTGAATTAGTTTCTAATCATTTTTGGTATTGTTTGATTGCATTTTTGGCATTAAAAAATGTGTAAACCAAGTCGACCATTTCTGGAAAATCTCTCGCTGGAGCAACCGGGACCTCGCTGGAGCACATCCTGTGCCCTTAGGCCTTTCAAGTCAATCTTTCTTGATCATTGTTTGGTGTTTTGTTAGTGATTAGGATCGAATTAGATGGCTAGGGCGTTATATGTTGTGATTCTAAGGTTCGGTTAGTTAGTTTAGAATAGTTGCAAGTTAGGCTTTTTAGATCGACTTTTTGCCGATCAGCAATGATCCGATGGCTATTTAGTTAGTCCAGTTTGGTAGAGGATGATATGAACTTGATACAGAACCAAAAACCAATCTAAAAGGTCTTCGGAAGCTTGTCGGAGCTTGATTTAAAGTTGCGACCTTGAAAATGTTTGACACAAAATTATGCCCATGAAGTGTTTGATGAAATGCCTAAAAGAAAAAAAGGGCAAAACGACACCGTTTTTAGCGCTGTGCCCGCCGGAGAAGACGATCAGCGCTAGCGTCAGCAACACCTATTTTGGTCAAGCCGAACCGGGTTGAACAGGGCCAGTCCGGTTCGCTTCCTAAAGGGAAAATTAAAAAATAAAATAAATAATAAAAATCTAAAAAATTGATAAAACATAAAAATTCAAAAAAAATGTGAAAAATCAGAAAAAAATAAAAAATATTAGAAATTAGAAAAATTTCATAAAAAATAAAATAATTCACAAAAAAATTAGAAAATTCATAAAAATTAAAAAATTCCTAGAAAATTCAAAAAAATTTAGAAAATACAAATAAAAAATGTGAAAAAAAATTAGAAAAATCAATAAAAATTGTAAAATTCGTAAAAATTTTCAGAAAATCATAAGAATCAATTCTCGGTTAATGAAATTTCTGAAAAAAAAAAAATCAAAATATCAAAAAATTTTAAAATTCATAGGATGGTCCAAAAACATCGTGGCCGACAATAAAAAGTGCTATTTGAATTTTTGGAAGTGCTCAAGTGGCATTTTTAGAAAATTTTAAATTCAGGGGTTATAACCCCTAAAAAACCTCAAAACCCTAAAAAATATAAATCATGAAATGAATAAGCTTCTAGAGCTTCATTAGGGCTTGGATGTTTTGATTGATTTTAATTTTTAGAGACCAATTAGGATTGATTGATATGACTGACATTGGTTGTACATTTAATATCTGATTATTTCTTCCTGCAATTAGAATGTATAGAATTAGTGAGTAAGCTTAAAAAATTTGCATGACACGTTAGACATCGTATCGTTTTTAGGTGCCAAAAGGGTGTTAGGGATCTCGATTCGGGATCAGTAATGTAACCAAGTCTCCGTACTCAGAATCTCTAATTCGTAGAATCGTGGTATTTCTTTTGTACCTCGATTAGGTATGGTCTGGTAGAGACCATACCAATAATGACTAGTGGTGATTCCAAAATCACAAACTTAGATTAAATAAGAAATTACCATCCGCTGTCCCATGAGGTATGGTCTGGTAGAGACCCTTATACGGAAATGCCTCCTTAGCGTGCAAATCCTAAAAGCCCCAAAAAAAGCTCAGCGCGACAATTACTAGTGCTGAAAGATGATAGGGAGGTTCAAAGATATCAATCTTGTCTTCTTATATCAATGAATTTTTTTTAGGGTTAATACCACAAAAAATCCCAAATTGATACATTTGTGATAAATTTACTTCAAACTAATTTTTTGATCACAAAAAATCCCAAATTAGTATGCATGTGACAAATTTACTCTTGGTGAGTGTCGCGCCGCGCTTTCTTTTAGGGGGGCTTTCAGGGTTTGCGCGCTAAGGAGGTATTTCCACAAAAGGATCTCTCCCAAATCATACCTTACGTAATAGTGGACGGTAATTTTCCTATTTGATCTAAGTTTTTGATTTTAGAGTTGCCACTAGTCATTATTGGTAGGTAGATTAGAAACCTAATCGGGGTACATGAAAATTATCACGATTTTACGAACCAGAGATTCTGAGCACGGGAACTTGGTTATGCTAATGATCTCAAATTGAGATCCCTAACGCCCTTTTGGTATCTAAGAACGATACGATGTCTAACGTGTCATGTAAGTTTCCGAGGCATGCTCACTAATCTTATCCATTCTAATCGTGGAAAAAATCAATCAAGAATTAAATGCACAATTAAGGCCAATCAAACCAAACAATCGTAAATTGTGTCACGCCCCGTGCCCTTTGCGGCGTGCCACATCCCTCCTCTTGGTCGATTTGAGTGCGACGTCCCAGGAAGCGTCGCCGACCCAACACCCAACACAGAGATTCATACACAAGCGGAAGCGGAACAAATAATAATGATACCCGGACATAAAACAAAATGAGAATAAGGATAGCACAGCAGAAATTATTGATTACAAAATATACACTTTTATACATATACAAAAGCCTTTACAATATCCATTTACAACCAAAATAAATGATCCCAAATACAACAGCAAAAGCGGATCACAGCCACCACACTAGGCAAAAAGGAAAGGCGGCTAGGGGGAACTATCGACAAAGGGAGACGGAGGACCCAAAGGCCACGACCCGAAGGCCTTAAGTGATCACACGGCACACTGCCCAAATTTTATCTGAACCCGGCGTCAAGCGCATCGGACAATTAAAGGTGATCACATGCTCACGGCAGACTCGCATTCTCGCACAAATTTCATCACATGCCTCACACTAGGCACACACATAATGCGTAGCCATGAATGTTTATGCTCGGGCAATATGGAATACACATGAGCACTAATCATTACATAAACATAAACCCGATCAATCATTGAACAATGATCTCAAACACATCACCTAACAACATGCTCAATTGCCCAAATCACATTCCGCACAAAGTCGATCACACGATCACGCGACATGGCAAGGTGCAAATAAACATCATAACACACAAATCACCCAATTTGAATACCACAACTATCCCGTCAAACACCTGGGCCATCCCGATACCTCAATCGAGTTAATCAGTCATCTTGTCAACACTCAATCCATTATTTGCCACTATGGACAGCCACTACTTGACCTTGTTTCGGCCTCCAATCTACTTCAATTTCTCCTCAATAAACCAATAACGTCATCCTGGCACTTTCCAATCAAGCAATATTTCATAACCAACCTTAATCACACTAATGATTTTTAATTTTTTTTGTGAATTTTTTAGATTTTTATTATTTTTAATGATTTTTTAAAAGATTTTTTATTTAAATTTTCCATTGGGAAACGAATCAGACTAGTCCGTTTCAACCCGGTTTGGTCTGACAGAACTGGGTCTCGCCGGTCGTCTTCTCTGGCGAGAATCAACGTCCAAACGGCGCCGTTTCCGGCGTTTCTCTTTGAAGCATTTTGTTGAATATGTGGTGGGCATGTTTATGAGTTTTATATTGTCGAGGCTGTGACTTTGAGCTCATCGCCGACGACCTTCCGGCAACTATTTTGCCTGATTTTTGGTTCTGTATCATCCCCTCATCACTACCTATCAATCGAACCTATCCAGCTCATTGTTGAAGTATTTTTGGCTAGCGAAAAACCGATCCAAAAATCCTAACCTAAAACAAATTTTAATAAGCTCCTCTAATTTCCAGATCAACATAAAGTCCGCTCTAACCGTCTAAGTCGATTTAAACAAGCACAAAAATATCAAACAAAGTTAGAAAAAGGATGACTTGAACAGTTTATGGCCACAGGGACGCTACGGCAAGGTTTAGATGGACTCTGGTGAGATAGTTCATGGACAACTGGTTCGGTTTATGCAATTTATCCACCAAAATGCAATCAATAAAAAAAAAATGATTAGAAACTTGTTTTAGACATCAAAAAACTAAGAATCAATAAAGAAATCACATAAGTGTTAATCTTGAACTACAACTCATTTTCTGGAAATCTGGAAAAACCATGACTGTAATAGATTTTTACCTGCTTCGTCGAGTGATCAAACGAAGTTGTTGTGCTTATCAACAGTCGTAGAGTTCTTTTTGGATACTCTGGCTTCTAGTAAATGGCTTCAGCTTCGTCGGAAAAGCTCTGGATGATGCGTCGGCCGAGACTCGTTTTCAGACCTAAATGATCAACTTTGTCACAGGTTCACTAGATGTTGAAGATCACAATCGGAGCCGATTTGTCAGCACTTTCTCGCCGGAGAAGATGTGTTGAAGAACACATCTCTTGCTCTCTCTCTCTCTCTTTTGTGTTATCTGGTTCGCTCTCTCCCTCTTTGGAATTTCGTTGAATACCTTTCCTTTAATGATCAGTTTTTTCTCTTGTTTTTATTGCTCAATTTCCCACCCAAAGTTTGTTATTTATCGGCCTTAAATTAGATAGATCGAATTTCTAATGCCAGCTGGTGATTATCCAGCTGGATTTGGAGTTTAACACGTGCTTAATCATGCCAGGTAAGTTGGCAAAGTCATGGGTTTGAATCGTTTTTTTTTTTTTTGGGGTCTAGAACTTTTTAGGTGAGTCGGGTGAGGAAGAAGACCAACCCGGGTCAGGTCGGGTTGACCCGACAGACTTGAGTTGGTCTAAATTCTCAAATTAAGCTCGATTTTGACCCAATTTTCAAAATTAAACCCCAAAATTGAATTCCTTATCACATTTTGAACCAAAATATGTGATTTTCCCCAATTTTTGTCAAAATTATGTCCAAGATTTTCAAATTTTTATACTCGGGTTGGTGAGGTTTTATTCAATTCAATGCCTTAATGACCTGAATAGGCAAAGTTAGTGACAAAATTGAATTACCCACATCAGATTAACCCTAGAAATCATGGTCTCATGGTTCAATAATTTCGAATTGGACACGATTCCAAATTTGGGCTCAAAATTCTTAATTTTTAATTGAATTTTGGGGTTTTCTGATTTATTTAGCAAATTGTGCAATTAGACTGACCATCATGTAATTCAAGGTCCTAGAATCATTAGTTGTAAAGACACTATGACTTAAAAATGACTAGAAAAGATTCAATTGCATTTTTGGTTCAATTTGGGTTTAATTTTGCCCAATTTTCGGAAAAACACATACCTGATTGAGATTTTTCAAAATTGATGATGCATCAATGAAATTGGATTTAAAAGAAGATTAGTGACTATTTTTATGGAATTTTCGGATTCCATTTGCTATTTTTCTTGATTTTCTCACTCATTTTGATTAAAAGAAATTAAAGAAAAATGCAGGAAAATGCAAAAAAAAAAAATTTTTTGGTTTAGAAATAGGTTTCTAGGCTTGGCCAAGGTTCCTAATCCTAATTTTAAGATTTTTGAAAATAAGAAAAAAAATGAGCTAAAAAAATCAGGTGTCAACAACGAGTTTTCGTCTGTCGTTAAATTGCTGAGTTGGATGACACGTAGCAGTTGATGGGTATAGTTATTTAGGATTTTATCTCTCTGTTTGTCACAGGTTTATCAATTTATAGTTTTTCGTGATATTAATCCAATTTACCAAAGAGTAAATTTCGTGATATTAATCCAATATCAGTTTAAGTTTAACCCAAAAACTTAAACTGATAGGTGAAGGGAGATCACATATAACATGAGTGGCACGTAAAATTTGGTTAACACGAGTGGACCCACACGTGAAAGGGGCAAAACTTGGCTCTAATACCATATTAGAAAATTCAACTTGAAAGTTTAAGCTGATAAATGGAGGGAGACCACATGTATATAAAGAACATATAAACTCCATTATAAAGTAATGTGAAATATTTCTACACAACGTAAGCACGTGTCTATTAAACGAGTTAAGCGACATGATACATTTAACATGTTTAAGGTATAACCTCTTATATGAACTTGTGAAGAATGTGTCTAAATATATTCATTACGGTGTCTAAATAAGTACGAAAATACGTTGTATAACATGGGTATCACGTTAGCCTATTCACTAAATATGTCTAAACATAGTGAAATAGTCAACTCGCAGAATACGTCTGCTATTCATGTATAAGAAGGTTAACCTATTCACATACGATTATGGTTAAACTCATCTGAGCACACTTGATTACAAGTCACGTGTGTTGTATAGATGAATCGTGTCCCAAATGATTGGTCCTAAACTTCCTAGTTCAAACGGGCAATGGCTATTTTTTATCATAGTGTGTCCTCTATATCAGTCCAGAATTTCCATGCAATTTCTTGCATGAGGCAACTTCGTCCTATGCAGGATTTTTCTAAGATACCTACAACCATTCTGAGGATATACTCAAACAAGAGAAAAAAAATAGGCACAAAAAACCCTAAACTGATAAATATATAACAAATTTACCCCAAACCTAACTTTTTGATCACTAAAAACTCTAAATTGATACACACGTAATAGCTGATGGGTGTATTAATTTAGGATTTTACCTCTTTGTTTGTCACATATTTACCAATTTATGTTTTTTTTGTGGTATTAATCTAATTTAACGAATGATAAATTTATTACAAGTATATCAATTTTTAATTTTTTGGTGGTCAAAAAATTAGTTTAAACTAAATTTATCACTTGTATACCGATTTGGGATTTTTTGTGGTAAAAATTATAGGTGTATCAGTTTGTGATTTTTCGTGGTATTAATCTGAAAAAGTATATATTATCTATAGAATATACACTGTTTAAGAATAGTATAAGCCGAGAACACACGGTCACATGTTGACTTTTATTTGGCTTGAAATTTAAAACTCGGCAAACGTCTGGAGCTTGAACTTTCCATGAACACCAGGTGGGTATTCTTTACGTTACAAGTGCCTTGTTTGTGTTGTAACTCATTTCTCTTAATGGGAAAAATAAACAATTGGAATTTGTGGGAAGAACTCCTCAAAAAATCCTAATGCTTGTTAAGCGATACAATATAATTCTAAACCTTTCAATTGATGCATTTAAGTTCTATTAGAAATCACCTACATAATAATCGAAAACGAGGCACATTCTAGTAGTTGCCACATGGGTGTGAAATTGTAGATCGAGCTGACCGTAGGACAAGTAGATCGAGCTGACCGTTGGAACAACTAACTAATGCACTTTCATCTAAAAATTTAGGACTTGATTTCAGCATTTGAATGATCTCGAACCTAATTATGATTCATACATATAGTTTAAGACCTTCCTATACTTTTCTCAACAACTGGTGACAAAGGATTTCCTTTATTCACCAAATGTTGTCACTGCTTTTGGAAGAACTCAAAAGCTGCTCGAGATATTCAGGCCCCAGATCCTCAAGCACCACCAAATTCTGCTTCCCCATTTCCTCCTCATCCTTCTCTTGATCTTTCTTGACCACCAGCCTCTTCCTCATAGAATGCTTCCTCTTTAGTGCCTCCACAGGAGAGCAACCACCCACGAAGGTATACTCCATCCCCTTAAGAGACTCCCTAACCTTTTCTAGTGGGAAATTGAGTACGGCCAAGGGCCCCCGCAAGGCGAATGCGGCTTGGTCGTAGGCCAGAGCGGCGGCCTCCGCCGTGTCGAACGTCCCGAGCCAGACCCGGTTCCCTTGCTGTGACGAGTCTCGGATCTCTGCCGCGTATTTCCCCCATGGCCTCCTTCTCACACCCCGGTAGGACTTCCTCTTTGGCTCGAGCCTCCCCGTCGCGAGGCCCGAGGTGACCTCCTCCTCGCTGATGCCGGTCGAGGACGTGGACTCGGATTCGCACGATTCTTTCATGGGTCCTTGCGCTATGACTTCCAACAGAAGCCTGTCTTGAGAGTCGTCGAGGTTGAATGGGAGCGAGTTGTGGCTAGAGAGAAGCTCTTCCCAAGAGAAAGACTGGGGGGCATTGAAGGAATTTGGTGGTGCTGGGAGGTTTGGTTTCATGTCATGGGAGAAATAAGATTCCATGTTCGAAGGTGACAGAGGAAACAACATGAGAAGATGGTTGGTGATAGATTCAGTGGATTAGTGACAGAGAAGATGACTCTTATATACACAAGAGAGTGGGGATTTGATTCGATGGGAGATCAATTGATTATGTGAAGATTCAAATATGGTGGGATGTTGGAGACAAATATTCTAAAGCACATTATTGTTGATGTGGAGATAGGGCTACGACACATAAGATTGGACAATTTGAATAGTCATCAGAGGATTTTATATTTGGATGACCACCCTTTTGAAATAGTCGTCGAGCACGTGAGTCAAATGAAAGCATGGCGGCTGGTTGTTGGGCCAAAATCAAGTGTAGAATGATTGGTCTCAATTTCATTTTGGTCACTAATTTCTTGAAATTGAAGGAACCAAATGAAGGATTTGATTACGTTGCTTGATGTCCAAAGACATTGCACTCTCCTCTTTTTCCTTCACTAGGTTCATGGCCAGACAAATAGTCTGCCTTGTGGGGCACGAGATAGTGGGAAAATTCAGCTTATTCAGTGCCATTGATCCACATAGTATTTGATTTTTCATTTTGATTGGCTAATGGGTGAGAGGGCACGATCATTGCTGGTGACCTTTTCTGGGTATTATTCCACACCCAATACGGAATATTTGGAACGAGTTATGTTAAGATAGTATTTGGTTTAGATAAGAATGCTAGTGTAATTTCCGAAAAATTGAATTCAAATGAACTTAGATAAAAACTATGATTGATTTCTATTTGTGGGGGCTCATAGTAGGCCTAGTCTCCTGCAACTTCAATTGACGCAACCAATATCTTGCTTATTCGAAAGCAAGCCTTGTGATGGTCCCTTGACTTGTAATTGCACATTTGTAAGGTCAACGAGAGAAGCGACATATATATCGTCGCAAAGAGAGAACCGGTACCAAAGTGAGGACCACAATTTACAATCTATTTCGTTTTCCATAGCTAGATTTACATTTTGCTTCATCTAAAACTTATGCGATAAGACATGTCTTCATTAACCCAAGGTACAAAGTGCGCACATGTCCAAAGACTTTTTCTGTGACTAATGCCAAAAACTGCCTTGAGGAATCCGACCTTGCAATACCTCAATTGAGAAATGGTAACAATCCACACAAAATCCAATTTCTTTCGTAGCCTCTTAGTCAACATTGAGAGTCACAACATTTCCACGTTCGTAGAGTCCACACTCCCAAGACAAAACGCGAAGAAAAACGAGTAGCGTTTTGGTTCTCGGCAGTGATCAGTCAAGAACAATCAAACCCCATAAAGCTGATGCACTTCAATAAAGAATGTGGAATTTTTCCATTGATTGCGACAATTTGGAATAGATTTATTTGTCTTGTAAACGTATGTGCTGATTCTAATGATGTGAAAGCTAGGGAAAGACCCGACCATGTTTTGATATAGTCCTAACCACTCATTCCTAGGATCCTCGCGCGAAGCTTCGCTCGGTGAAAAAGTTCAAATTGACATTTCCGTCTTTAGTGGGGAGAGCCACAGCCGCAGCGCTTCATGCGACTAGACAAAAAAAGAGATCCACAGCCACCATAGCATCGTCACCTTATGCTTCGAGACGGAGCAAATAACCAAAAAAAAGTCCTAAACGTTGTTCCAATTTAGTTTTAAACCTTTTAATTTGACTAATTTACTCCCTAAATTTATATTGCACTTGTGCCAATTTAGTATTAAATCTTTCAGTTATTTCAATTGAGTCATAAATATTTTGACAAATTACAAATATAGTCCTAAACCTATTGATAATTTGCCAATTTAGTCATTTCGGCTAATTTTGATAAAAAATTGCTGACGTAACGGTCTAGGTTTAAGACTAACTTGGCAAATCGTCAAGAAGCTTAGAACTAAATTAGCCAAATTAAAAAGTTTAGGACTAAATTAGTACAAGTGCAATAGGTTTAAGATTTTTTTTTTGGTAATTTCCCCCTTAGATATACTTTTTCTTTTTGTCCATCTTGATAAATAAATTAGGGTTCATACTTCATAAATATACTTGGGATTTCATGAACCAGTAAGATGCAAGCCGAAATATGAACGAGCAGTCCACATAAAGAATTTTTGGCCCGGATCGTACGTTAATCCACACACATAGGTGGAGTCGTTAATTACAGTAAGCCAGTCTTATCCGGGTATGCAGTTTCTCCTCTCTATGCATGTAATGTACATCAACAATCGTGTAAATCGATAAGATTGTGCTAATTAATATCTTTTTTCTGATGAATTTATGTGTTTTCAGCAATTCGAGGACATAGGAGCACAAGAAGTTGAGTTTTGATATGTCGTGGTTTGAATATCTGACGATATTCATCTCTATCACAAACTCAATATCTAATATGGGCATCATTGTACCTTGTAACATACAGTTGTACTTGGTTGGAATCGATATTCTGAAGGCCAGTAAATATTCTAAAGGCAAATAGTTGACTTCATTTGTATGGTGAAAATTGCTGAAAAAAGTTTAAATTTATTATACGGATGCCAATTTAGTATTAAACCTTTTAATTTGGTCAAATTAGTCCTTTTGTCAATTTTTGGTAGAAAATTATTGACGTTGATGCCGACCATCTTACGAGACACATTCAGCGCTGAAATGAACAATTTTTTTTTGATTTTTTTATTAATTTATTTTTATTTTTAATTGTGGCCGACAAGGGTTGCCATTGTCTGGGCTGGCGACTTGTAACATCCTGAATTTCGAATCAATTCCGGAATTAATAAAACGAGTATTATTTCTCATTTCATTTTAGTAAGTCTCGCTTAGAGCTGATCACTCTCGGGATACTTATTAAAGGAGAAAGGCTAACTAGGAAAACGGTACATGGACCAGGGACCTGATCACGAATCGGGCACTGATTTCGAGAAACGGCGAGGCAATATTTTGGGTCAATGTGGGCCGATTCTAGGAAAGTGACGGATTTGGTTTGGCCAAGGCCAACGATGTACAATTAGATAGCAGGTGATTTTGTACGACTGAAAGTGCATGTAGCCAATAAATCCCGAATTTAATCCGAACGATCGTGACCTTCGGAACTAGCGATAATTCCTCTTGTTCTCCCGGTAATCGGGGCCGTCATGATTCAGATAACTTGAGGTCGATACGCGTAACTCCTAAACAGCCGCCCTTTAGTGAGAGACTCTGAAATTTGAAATTGAGCCAGTTTTGATCGCGTAATTGGACCCGGACTTCGTTGTCGATTTTCAAGGGCGTATGAGACTATTTTTACGAGGACAACGTCATATTATGTTGGTCAATCATATTTGGAGTTGGTACGGTCGAAAAATGGAATTTTGATCTAGAACGGAAAAATTACCATTTTGCCCCTAGCCCTATTTTGATTAATTCCGAATTTTGGCTAATTTTGGGGATTATATTTGGTTAATTTAATTAGTGTATCAGCCCAATAATACACATGGGGAAAAGACCAAAATGCCCTTGAATTATTAGATGAGATCAATTGAGGGCTATTGGATCAAGGGTAAAATGATCAAGTGGGTGGATTTTTGACATATGGATCCCACTAGCCCCCCCTATTTGACCTCCTTTGACCACTCTCTCTCCCCATTTTCCCTCTCTCACCCGGCCAACTCCCTCTCCATGTTTTTTCCCTCTCTCGCCGGTGCTTCCCTTTCGGCCGCTTGGAGACCACCACCGCCGGAGCCGCTTGCCGCCGCTGCTTGCCGCTGGGACGCCGCCGCTTGCCGCTACTCCACCGGTGTCATGCCACCACCGGCACCACCCCACCTCGCCAACTCCCTCTCTCTCATGTCCATCTCTCCCCCTCTCGCTGGCATTTTCTTGCTCGGTCGTGAGTGCCACCACCGCCGGAGCAAGCCGCCGCCGCTCATCACCTTACCACCACCATCCCGACCATCCCATCCTCCCGCTTGTCACCATTACTTTCCCCTTCGCCGAGCCATCGAGGATCGCCGATCGCCATGTACCATCACCGCCGCGGCCACGCTGTCTGCCCGAGAAGTCGAGGTTGCTATCCGCCGTTGCCACTGCCGTGAACACCGTCGTTCGTCGCCCGAGGCCGCCGCCATGAGCCAATTCAGTCGCCGTTCATTCTGTCGGCCTCGCCTCACATTTGGAGCTTAGTTTAGGTGAGTAAATACTCCTAAACTTGGATTAGGCTAGTGTTGCGTTTCTAGACGGGTTAGACGGTTAGGGCATCGAATTAAGGATTAGGCTAATTAATGGAATTGGCGGACCGATTGGTGGAAGTTGTTTACGAGGCAATTTTGGTGGATCAATATGGTTAATTTGGAGATGGATATTGGCCATGAAGGGGCTGATTTGTGGCTGTCCATAGTTGAGAAATTATTGAACTAGTGTTAGTGAATTGGGGTTTGCTTAGCTGAATTGCCAAGATGGCCCGAATTGACTGATTGTTGATTGTTTTGTGCTTAATTAGGATATGCCATGTCGCGTGTTCGTGTGGCCGACCAATGTAGAGTGTGATTGGCCAATTGATGGCTTGAATTATTACTCGACTTATGAATTGCATATTAGGCCGCATGATATTAAATAGGCCAATTGAGTACGTTATTGTGGCATTAGTTGATTGAATGCCTAAGTGTGATAATTGTTGCTCATGATGCATTGTACGACATTGCATGGTCATGCATTGTGTACGCCAAGAATGAGGCATGTGACGAAATTATGAGAATATACGTGCTTGACATGAGCATGTGATCACCTAATTATGTCCTGATGCTTGTTATGCGGGGTTCAGATAATAATTGGCTGTGTGGATGTGTGATCACATATTACCCTGATGCGTATTACACGAGGTGTACCATCCTGATGCGTTTACGCGGGACAATGCCCAGTTCGTCTGGAAGACAGCCAATCTGATGCGTTTTACGCGGGTATGGTTTGTATAAGGAGATTGGTGTTGCGCCTAATGCATTTTGACACAGGCTAGAGACACTAGGCCTAATGCGTCTTACGCGGGCCACGGAGTGTTGTGATTAAGAAAGAGACCTGATGCGTTTTACGCGGGTCGAGTTTAATTGAAAAATGAATTGTGTGCCAAAGTGCCGTTCGAGCCGGATTATGAACATAGACATATGTGTGACATGTGTATGCCAACATGCATTGACTAGCGTGCAAGTATGTGCGATTCGGTGAATTACGTATGAACGGGCACTGATGAGTCTGAGCATGCATATGACGTATGTGTGATCAAGTGTGTCGTGTGTGTGCCATGATTATATTATTGAATTGCCTAACCTGCAGGGTCATTGGCGTGAATGATCTGGGCCTAGGGGCCTAGGTCATTTGAATATTGTTCTGTATTGTGTATGTTTTGCCTGTCAGGAGGTGTATGTTAGCCTAGTTTAGGTTTATGGGGTTTTACTCACTGAGACGCGTTCTCATTATTGTATACACCCAAACTTTTCAGACCCCTAGCCTTGAGGATGCCGAGTTTACCATCACTTTTTCAGATCCCGACGCAGATCCGGCAGTCATCAAAAGTGTACCCCTCAGGGAATAGGGAAGCCTATGTAAGATATCGATCTATAGTATTTGTGAATGTGGGTGAGCTGTTCTACCAGACCTAGGAGTACGTAGCCTGGTGTTTTAGGGATGCTGATGGGGAGATAAGATGACCCCTCAGGACTTTTGATATCCCGCTTGATGGGGATGGCGTGATGACACCGCAAATAGCGGATGGTAAGGTTTTAGATCCCCCTACCACACTCGATTTGAGTATTTCCGACGAGATAGTAGATGGACCCACAGCCATGGATGAGGAGTCGGAGGAGCCAGAGGTGTTGTTTGAGAATCTAGAGCCGATGGACGACGATGAGGACGAGCCTAAAGCCATGGACCAGGACGGAGAGATCGTACAGCTGGGCATGGCTGAGGAGCTAGACCTAGATGAGGACCTTCTAGGACTTTACCTTGACCCCGAGTTAGAGCTAGATTCCAAGGATGAGCAAGCCGATGCCGAAGACATGGATTCGGAGAAGTCTGAGCCTTTTGAGAGTTCTTCAAAGGAGTCGTCAAGGTCAGATCCTGACTGGGAGCCCTACATTAGGTCTGAGTCCTTAGTAGTGGAGATCGTTTCTTTTTAGTTGTGACCCTCCCTTTAGTTGGCCAACCTCCCTTGCCACTTACCTTTTTGATCTAGTAGCTGTTGACTGCTCTTGTTGTTTTGTTCTTATTGTGTAAATGGATATTGTAAAAAAATGGTTTCTATAGTAATACAAAATACATATTTTGATATCCTATTATTGTTTGTGGTGTGCTATCCATTGTCTCATTTTCATTGTATAGGTGTTATTTATTCATTGCTTTCGCATGTGCATTGCTCTTTGTATGGGCGTTGGGTTGGCGACGTGTTTTGGGAAGTCACACCATATCGACCGTGTTGGGGATGCTCGTGTGCCGTGGGGTTCAAGGCGTGACATGACCCTTGCTTAGATTGGCCGGTGAGGGCCTTTGTGCCCTTGGGCAAAGGATTCCATGTGGCTTGGATATGTTATCACATTGCTTTTTAGTAAGTAAAGTGATGAAAAAATTATCCAAAAAGTCGTAAACTTATTGTACTATTGTCAATTCAGTTCTACATTTTTTAATTTTATCAATTGAGTTCTAAATCTTTTCATTTTTTTGCCAATTGAGTCAATTCGGCCAATTTTGGCTAGAAATTATTGATATGTGGTTGTCCTACGTGGCATAGCTGGCGTTAACGTGGATAATTTTTAATAATATTTTAATATTTTTTGAATTTTTCTATATAATTTTTTTTGATTTTTTCCTTTCTTTTTTTTTTCCTATACTTTTTGCCCTCACTAGATCTAGCGAGGCCAACCCTTAGTTAGGCCACAGCGGCCTCGCCGGGTGTCCCCTTGGGCCGGGCAACGTTGAGGGCAAGGCCCCATTAGGTTGACCCTCGCCTAGGCCACGGCGGCCTTATGCACCTCGCTCAGTGTCAGGCAAGGCGGGCGAAATCGACCTCGCCAAATTTGGCGATGCTAGCCCTCATCGTTGGTTGTGCCATTCACGCTAGCCATCCTACATGGCACAAAAACTTATTGTGCCATACATGCTAATTCCAAAAGGGTCAATTTTAGAAATCGAGAAACCAAATTATAAGCAACTTACCAGATTTAGACCCGTCAAACGAATGGGTTAAGTACCATTTAACTCGTTTTGACACATTTTCATGTAATACAAATCTAGTGACTCATACTCGACCTAATACATTTTGCTAAAACATTTCCATACTTAATTCACTCTAGGAAAATTCATGCCCAAACTGATGTGGGAGCACGGAGTGAGTGAGAGTTAGATTGAGTGAGGACGAAATAGAGTCATAGAGGTAAGCTAGATTAAGTAAGTTGTGGACTCATTTTTACTCATAATGTATTGGGTTTGACTTTTCTAAACTTATTTATGATCCATTTACTGAATATCATTAAATCATACAATAACTTAATCTATCAAATATGGGTTAAAAAATGTATTTATAACTCATTTTAACAGGTCTAATTAGATGTACGCATACTTGTTGTGGGACTTCGATTCTCCTAGCGTGTGAACGCCTCTCGTAAACTTCACCCTTCAGCAATCGGCTATTAACTTCTCTTTTTGATAAATAAAGTGAAGTTGAGAGACGATAAGGGCATTAGTTGGCTTATCGGTGTAAAGCACACTCGAGATTACCACGTGGGTTTGTCTTTGGAGAAGCACTTCTACTTTAGTTGATGGTTTGGAAGTATCTCAATTCTTTCTTCATTGATCTCAAATTTAAGGCCCATCGGCCGAAGTAAACCCGGGATGGGCTCGGGGGCAAGTAAAAAAAACTATGCTAGCTCCAATACATCAAAGACAATATGTTGGACGGTGGGTTGGCCTTCATCTAGGCACATTTTCAACCATTTTCCATTTGTCAAGGCCCGCTCAAGCGAAATACTAAGCCTCGGGGGGAAAAGAAAAGGTCGAATGGTTTTAAGACTACACCAATAAGCCTACTAATGCCCGAACCAGCCCGAACTGAACCAAAAATTTCAGGTCTTTTTGGATCGGGTCTTTTCTGGTTCGGGTAATAAGCAAAGAAGACTAGGTATCATGACGGTTCGATTTGGTTTGGATCATAAATTTGGGCCGAACCGAAATACATTAAACATTAAAGCAAAAAAGAAACCTGAACAGTGAACACTGCTTTTTTCTGACAAAATAAAAAACCTTGTTTAGAGCTCTTGCATCTCGCCTCAGTGAACAACTCCTTGCCCTTCCTCAGCACCTGCGCCTCCTCCCACACCCTCAGCCACCATTGCCCTCACCTTCACCAGCAGGTCCGCCAACCCGAACTCTCTCCCCATTGGCCCCTCCGGCTTTTATTGCTCGAGGTTTGGCAGCAGTCTTCATCTTCAGGGGATTTTAGACCAGGAGCGGCAAAGAGTTTTTTCGTACCAGACTCTTGATGCTGGAGGAACTTGATTAGTAAAGTGATGTAAGTACAATGACTTGATAGGGAGAAAGGCACGAGATTTGGGATCAGAAATGGGGTTTTCCCTTGTGATTTATTAGGTACGTTTCATCCTAGAAGTGATTTCACTAAAATCGGAAAGTAACAGTGGAGCTAGGAAAAGCGATTACACGCCACAAGATCATCACTTTCCATTTAGTTCCACATTTTATTCGTCGACTCCCCCGCCATCATCGAACTTATAGTCCTTGTAGTTGATTACGGGGTGTGTAAGATTTCTCAAATAGACGATTAAGTACCACTGATTAAGAAGTCCCGATAGGAGGCATATCAGTTAATTAACAAAGTGTACAATTGATACACCTAGAGCATTTGCAATAGGAGCACAAACATTGTACTCAAATACTCGTCTTGAACAACAGTCGTAACAAAAGTGAGCGAGGTGTTTTCCCATGCTTTGACACCATGTACTGTCAGTCACTCGAGGATCGTAACACGCGTCTGAGAGAATCCCCTATAATATATTGGATATGACAAAATAATCAAAGGCTACTAATTTGTGTGTTTAATCATATATAACGGTTTATATGCATAAGCCAATAGGCAGATGGAGTCTGGAACAAGATGTCTAAAAGCATGGTGAAGCTCTGCTTCTACAAAAAGGGTACAACATATTGGATGGGAAATGTGACAAAGGCTAGATGGACATTTGTAGAAAATGAACAAGCTATATAACGAGGGTTTGTTAAAGTTTGAATGGATCGATAGAAGGTGGACAACATTGTAGAAAATGAGGATGTTAATATGCTTGGAAGGACCAGCGCAAAGAAGGTGAACAGACGTTTCAGCAAGAGAGGTGAAAGGTCAGAAAGAACCTTTTGCAGAAGTAGCTCCTGCTATTGACGGTGTAGATGGTCGACATATGAGCTTCTACAATCCTAGAAAAGAAGACCCAGACTCATAATCAATATGATTTGAATTCAAATTGGTGTCTAACATCTATTTACAAGCTTTGGAATTCGCAGAAAGCAATTTATCAAAGATGGTTGTGAAGATGGACGGAAACTAATAACTCTTATTCTCTTTCTGTTGCATCAATTTGTCCAGCTTTCCTTTGAGCAAAACTGTGCGTTTTTCTGATTATATGTCTTTGTTAGGGTTGAATATGTGTAATTAGGGAAGAGAATGAGTTACAATGAAGTGAGAGGTGGTTGTGTTTGTAGAACCATCTACCGTGCTCCGCGTAGAAGCAACACTCTCTATGAACTGTAAACTTTCGAGGATTACATAGTGGAGTCTAGCCGTGTTTGTACTTGATAGAGCTAGGGTAGTGGAGTAGGCCAAATGAAAGGCTGAATCACTATAAATCTATCTCACATATTTTATATGCCTTTAACTCCTTCATTATTTGTATAATAAAAGACGCTACATCTGCATAACTGTTTTCAAATGGGAAAATTACCAACAAAGTCCTAAAATCTATTGCACTAGTGCTAATTCAGTCACAACCTTTTAATTTGGCCAATTAGTCTTAAACCTTTTGACAAAATATAGTCCATCCGGCCAATTTTGAATGGAAATTGCTAATGTGGACGTTAGTCGTATGACGTAGCATCGTGCGACGTTGATATGGTCAATTTTTGCAATTTTTTAAAATTTTGAATTATTATTATTTTATTTTTTCCTTTTTCTTTTCTTTCTTTGTTGTGGTCGGCGAGGACAAGCCCTTGTCACCCTCACTAGCAACGGACGAGGTGGGCCTCACCCAAATCTGGCGAGGGCCCACCTCACCTGTGGCCATCAAGTGCAGCCTTGCCCTTCCCGAGCGAGGCTGTCCTTCACCTATGGTTGGGCGAGGGTGGCTCGTGCTAGATCGGGCGAGGGCCACCCTCGCCCAACCCTCTTCGGGCATTGCTGGTGGCCGGCCACGCCTAAGACCGACTACAGACAAAAAGTAAAGAAAAAGATAGAAAAAAGGAAAAAGGAAAAAAATTCAGAGAAATTGTCTACGTTAGTGCCAGTATACCACATAGAACGGTTGGAGCTAACTAGATCGCCTCATCAGCATTAAAAGGACTGAATTGTCAAATTGTTCATTGTCTATGACTGAATTGGCACAATTGAAAAGTTTATAACTAAATTGATACAACTGCAATAGGTTTATGACTTTTTTTGATAATTTTCCCAATGTCTACATATCATCTTGGGGGGCCCAAAAATACTACATGCTATGTTCATGGATTTTTCAACACGGCGCTCTCACCTTTAGATTGCCTGACTTACCCTAGAGCACATTACGTCTTCTTTCGGGACATTTGCTGTGCATCCATGTGCATGCATGCAGATACACCAATATTTTAAATAAGAGTCTCACCAAAGGATTTTTTTTGTCATTTCGCGAAATAAAAGTTTAAAATTCGAGATTAGATATGTGGTAAATTTACGAGGCTATTATATAAGTAGAAAATGAGAGAGAGAGAGTCGAAAATTTTGATCAACAGAAAACTTCCATAATGATGGGCGCACTTTGTTAATAATGATATAATATATCCTAACAACTATTTTTCTTCTAATTAGAAAATATAATGGGTACTTTCTGGTCAAACAGGGTAGTTTAATAAAAACAAAGTAATTAAATTAGAAAGGCCATACACGACCGACTTTCACAAAAGCGCATCCGACTCCAATGTTTCCCAATGTCGTCAAAATGATCTTTGGCTTCAAGTGGCTGGGATAGTGCACTACAAAAAAAACATGGATTTTGCCACGAAAATTTGCGACGGGAAATTTATCGTTACAAATTTGCGACGAAATTTGCGATGGAATTTGCCACGAAATAAAAATCCATCGTAAATTTGCGACGGAAAATAAATCTGTCGAAAATTCCGTTGCAAATTTGCGACGGAAAACAAATCCATTGCTAATTTGCGATGGAAAAGTAGTAGTTGCCAATTTGCGACGGAAAAAAAAATCTGTTGCCAATTTGCGGCAACCACTTTTCTGTTGCAAATTAGCGACAGATTTTGTGGCGGATTTATTTTCCGTCGCCTATTTGTGATGGATAAAAAAAATTCATCGCTAATTCGCGACGAAAACAAATTCGTCACTAATTTGTAATTTATCAAGGCAAATGACTTCCGTGATATTCCACCCCACCCGTCAATTTCTCTCTCTCCGTACTGATTCCTCATATCCTTCTCGCTTTTTTTCCTCTTTCGTATGTCTCAATAAACCTATCCATGTGCGCACAAATCAATCTCGGTGGAGCTTTTCTACCGGTAAGTATCATAGCTAATTTCATGACTATTCATTGCTAGATTGGAATTGTTTTATTTTATGGACTTTTTTTTTGTTTTCTTTTCAGAACTTTGTTGTCGGTCCAATGACCGGCGACCGATGAGATCTCACCGGCCATGGGGGGAGGTTGAGCTCGCGACGGAATGTTTGTCCGTCGCAAATTTGCGACGAAATTTTGTTTCCGTCGCAAGGTTGACCTTGCTGCCTTCCGTCGCAAGGTTGACCTTGCCGCCGCCTAGATCCGGGTGGCAACGAGGTCGACCGGCGGCCATGGCGAGGCCGCTCGGCCTCCCCCAGATCTGGGCGAGGCCGAGCGACCTCGCCGTGGCCGCCGCCCAAACCTTGCCATCGCCCAGATTTGGGTGATGACGAGGTCGACTGCCATACCTGGGCAAGGCTGCTCGGTCTCGCCCATGGCCGGCGAGGTTGAACTCGTTGGCCGCAGCGACCAGCAACCGGAGAAACATATTGGGGAAAAAAGAGAAACAAAAATTAAAAAATATTTTTTAAAAAAATTAAAAATTATAAAAAAATGAATCTTAAGTGAATTCTTTTTTAAGTATGTGTCCATTTGAAGGTCTCGCAATCCAAGTGAACGGTGCAATTTTCATCAAATTGATCACTTTCTACTACAAATAGTTCAGTCAAATATTTGGGTAAGTCTTTTTTACATGGTAATTTTTTCATTTTTTTTAAATTTCAAAGTAATTGTTGCGTCAAAAACAAAATTTTAATTTTCCTAATTTTATGGTTTTAATTAAGAACAATAGATATTATATTTTTAATATTTTATAAGATCTTTTTATTTTTATACAGACACATTGCAAAGAGAAAGGGCTTAGATATATAATAAGAACTTACCTGGACGTCGAGGATTGACATATGAGTTTCGTACTGGGTTTGAACTATTTTTAAATTTTGCTAATAGTAAATATGAGTTCATGGATGGAAATAAGTTAAAGTATCCGTGTAAAAAGTGCAGTAATAGTAAATTTCATGTGTGTGATAAAGTTAGAGAATATCTTTATAGATTTAGGTTTACACTGAACTATTGTAATTGGACTTCCCATGGTGAACCATTTATATCTGATGAAGGATATCGAAGAAGTAACCAATTTTTAGTTAGGGAAGAATATAGCTATTATGATCAATTGAACCCATACGAGAGGATAATGATTGATGCGGCTGGTCAAAATTTTGTTTTCGAATTGAATCATGCAAGTACTAGTTTTACTCATACACTTGAACAAGTAAGTACTAGTCATGCATCACAATTGGAAGAGATAGGAGTAATGGGTTTTGATGAGAATATCTATAATAGAACTTTTCCATGTAATCAGTTTTGGGAAGTGTTGAAAGCAGCAGATGAACCTTTATGGGCAGGTTGTGAGAACCATACTAAATTATCAGTAACAGTAAGACTGTTAAATATCAAGGCAGAACATAATGTGCCTGCGATTTGCTTCAACTCTTTTGTTGAAGTAATGCGGGAAACAATGCCTCGTGATAATATCATGTCAAGTGATTTTTACGATATGAAAAAGCTAGTGCATAACTTAGGTCTTCCGGTTGTAAGAATTGATGTATGTAGTAGGGGTTGTATGTTATATTGGAGAGATGATGAAAATACGGAATCTGGCAAATTCTGTAGCCAACGTAGGTACAAGATTAACAGGAGGCCGGGTCGTAATCAGAAGCATAGGCCATACAAGCAAATATTTTATCTACCCTTAATCCCTAGATTGCAAAGGCTTTATGTGTCTAAAGCCACTACTGAACACATGACTTGACATGAAAATCATAAAACAGAAGAGGGACTAATGTGTCATCCTTCAAATGCAGAGGCATAGAAACATTTTAATAGAATATACCCTGAGTTTGCGATAGAGCCTCGAAACATCAGGTTAGGTCTCTGTGCTGATGAATTTACCCCATTTGGAAAATCAGGAAAAAGTTATTCATGTTGGCCAGTTATTTTAACGCCGGACAATCTTTCACCCGGTATGTACATGAAGACATTTTATATGTTTTTGACATTGATCGTGACTGGCTCGCAAAATCTGAAAAAGTTAATAGATGTTTGTATGTAACCATTGATTGAAGAGTTACAACGGCTATAGAATGAAGATGTCCTTACATATGATGTTTCTACCAATCAAACATTTGTAATGAAGGCTGCTCTCCTTTGGACGATAAATGACTTTCCAGTTTACGGAATGTTATCTGGATGAAGTACAGCTAGGATCTTAGGATGCCCAATATGTTTGGAGAGATCAAAGTCATTTAGAATAAAACATGGGAAGAAGCTCAGTTATTTTGACTGTCATAGGCAATTTTTACCGATAAATCATACATTTAGAAGGAATAAAAAAGAGTTCATCAAGAATAGGATTGAAAGAACACCTTCACCATTGAGGTTGACCGGCAAACAAATTTGAGAACGGGTGTAGGACTTTCCAACTGTTGTTTAGAACCGTCACAACACGACTATTGTGTACGGAAGTACACATAAGTGGACTAAACGCTGTATATTTTGGGATTTACTATATTGGAAGGCTCATCTTATTCATCATAATCTTGACGTCATGTACATAGAAAAGAATGTTTTCGACAATGTCATAAATACTGTGATGGATGTTACCGGAAAATCAAAAGACAACTTGGACGCAAGAAAAGATATGAGAGATATTTATGATCGGCCAACACTAGATGTGGGTGCAAGTAGCAAGAGACCAAAACCAAAAGCAATTTATACATTGGATAAGGAGAAGAGATGAGTTGTTTATCAATGGTTGAAATTTGTGCGGTTTCCTAATAGATATGCTTCAAACCTCGGGAGATGTATTGATTTGAATAAATGCAAGTTGACAAGTTTGAAAAGTTATGATTGTCACATATTAATAGAAAGACTAATTCCAATAGCTTTCAAGGAAGTTCTACTGAACTTTGTATGGGGCGTCATTACAAAGTTAAGTAATTTCCTGCATAATATTTATTCAACAGTGTTAAAAGAAGCACATATGGAGAAACTAGAGAGAGATATTTCAATTATTTTTTGCAACTTAGAAACGATATTTCCTCTATCGTTTTTTGATTCAATAGAGCATCTCTTAGTTCAATTGCCTTATGAGGCCAAAGTTGCAGGTCCTGTCCAATTTCGATGGATGTATCCATTTGAGAGATAAATTTTTTTTTAAAAATTCAGTTCAAATTACTTTATTATATATTATGTTCTGATAAATTTCTTTCTATTACAACTAGATTTTTACATCATTTGAAGAAAAAAGTGAAGAATAAGGCATGTGTTGAAAATTCAATTTGTAATGTATATATTATGAAAAAAGTGACAACATTTGCATCACACTATTTTGAGCCGCACGTGCAATGCAAGAGGCAACGAGCAAGCAGAAATGATGAGGGCCCCATTGATCCTAATTGCAAATCATTCTCTATTTTCAATTATTTGGGTCGATCAAGCGGCGCATGTACGTTTTGTTACTTAACAGGTGAAGAATGGTATGCAGCCTATACATATATTTTACTGAACTGCCCAAAAGTCGAGCCATACTTCGAGCAAGTGTAAATTTGCAAATATATGTATTATGTGTCAAACATTTGCTAATATTTAAATGATATTTATTACTAGGATTTTCCAAACTTCAATGTATGGACTACCACCAAATGAGTTTGACCATTTGTGCTATCAACAATTTACAGCATGGTTCAAAACATATGTAAGTTGCTTATGGATCAAAACCAAGTTATTAATATTTTATATATCATTTATTAAAATATATATTATTGACTTTGCGTGTGTAACCTTAGGTTTACAGTAATCGTGATGCACTTGAAGAGTAAGGATTGCTATATTATCTATCATGGGGTCCACAGTTAAGAGTACGTAGTTAGCCATCATATTTTATAAATGGATGTAATTTTCACACTCAAGAATATGGAATGGGAAAAGCCACAATGAATAGTGGTGTATCTGTTCAGTCATCCAATAGTAGTAGTTCAAAAGATGATTTTTATGGCTTGTTGGATGAAATCATAGAGATAGAGTACCGTGAACTATTAATGATGTGGGTTGTATTATTTAAGTGCAAGTGGTTCGACCCCGTCAAAGGAATGAAGGTGCATACGAAGTTTAATTTGGTTGAAATAAATCACAAGAAAAAATATATGAAATATGAACCATTTGTCTTGGCACAACAAGCAATTCAAGTGTGTTATGTATCATATCCTAGTTTGAAACGTGACAATGTTGATTGGTGGGCTGTATGTAAAATCAAAGTACGGAGAAAAATCGAGGAACACTAGAAGGATAGAGCCTATCAACAAGAGAAAGTTTGTAACATGGTTGAAACTGAGGAATATAACATTCCAACTTTACGAGATCTATGTGGAGCAATAATAGATGTGGATCTAACTGAAATTTACAAATTAAATGTAGAAAATTGTACAAAATCTAATTTTGAGACAGATGATGAAGATGATGCTCATGAAGAAGATGAAGATGAAGATGAAGATCAAAATGAGGACGAAGACGAAGACGAACATGAAGATTAAAATTTTTTCGACAAAACACTAATGTTGTGTAATTATTATTGCGACATATGTTATTTTGATTGTCATAATTATTATTATTGTTCTTATTATTATTGTTATTGTTATTATCATTGTAATTCGCGGCAATTTTTCAAATCCGTTGTAAATTCCGTCGCAAATTTGCAACAGAAGATATATTCTAATCCGTCGCAAATTTGCGACGGAAGTATTATTCCGTCTCAAATTTGTGACGGAATCCTGCTCCGTCGCAAATTTGTGACGGATTTTGCAATGGATTAGAATATATATATTTTTGCAATCTATCGCAAAATCCGTTGCAAATTTGCGACGGAAAAATATCATTCGCGCACATTTCAAAATTTTTCGGCCCTCTCTCTCTCTCTCTCTCTCCTCCGGCTGACACATCTACTCCCCATTGCGTCTGACACCTCTCTCATTTTCTTTTCTTCATTCTCTCCTTCTTCCTCCTTTCCCCTCGACGCTGTGAGTGCTTCTGGCTTCAGGTTCTGCTCCTGCTTCCTGCTTGCTGCTCGTCGGGACCAGCCTAGCCACCGCCGCCGTTCGCCTTGTGCCGTCGGTCGCTTAGGTAGCGAATGATAACCATTCTGTTTCGGAATGAGTTCCTGAACTAGAAATAGATTTTTCTATTTCTGGTTCCTGGATGAGTTTCTGAGAAAAAAAAACCCGTTTGATAATGACAAAAAATTTCTATTTCTAGAACAGAAACCCGTTTGATAACAGCACAAAATTTCTATTTTCTGAAACAAAAACCCGTTTGATAAACAATAGAAAATTCTATTTCCAGGAACAAAAATCCATTTTTTTAGAAATGGAATAAAAATAATAAAAAATCCGAAAAATTCATAAAAATCTTTAAAAAAATTCAGAAAATCCCAAAAAATTGAAAAATTCCAGAAAAAATCATCAAAATGTCGAGAAAATAAAATAAAAATTCAGATTTTGGGAAAATAGGAAATTTGTTGAATTTTTTCAAAAAAAATCAAGAAATCAAAAATTTCAAAACTTTACAGAATTGCTTAGAATACCTGTGGCCACCCACTTTTAGTGAAATTTAAATTTTTTAAGGTGCCCAAAAAAATTCAAAAACTCAAAAATTTCAAAACTTCACAGAATGGCTTAGAATACCTGTAGGCACCCACTTTGAGTGAAATTTTAATTTTCGGAGGTGAAAAAAAAGAAAAAAAATCAAAAATTTCAAAACTTTATAGAATGACTTAGAATACATGTGGCCATCCACTTTGAGCGAAATTTAAATTTTTTTAGGTGAAAAAAAAACATAAAAATCAAAAATTTCAAAACTTCACAAAATGACTTAGAATACATGTGGCCATCCACTTTGAGTGAAATTTCAAAAATTTTTGATTTTTTGCTTTTTCTTCGGCACCTAAAAAAATAAAATTTTGCTTAAAGTGGATGGCCACAAGTATTTAAGTCATTCTGTAAAGTTTTGAAAATTTTTCTTTTTTGCTTATTTTTATTTTTTTTTTCGACACCTAAAAAAATTAAATTTCACTCAAAGTGGGTGGCCATAGGTATTCTAAGCAATTATGTGAAGTTTTTTTTTTTTTTTTTTTTTTTTTTTTGGCACCTGAAAAAATTTAAATTTCGTTCAAAAGTGGATGGCCACAGGTATTTTAAGCAATTTTGTGAAGTTTTGAAATTTTTTATTTTTTATTTTTTTTCGGCACCTAAAAAAATAAAATTTTGCTCAAAATGAGTGGCCACAAGTATTTTAAGCCATTCTATAAAGTTTTGAAATTTTTACTTTTTAGCTTATTTTTATTTTTTTGGCATTTAAAAAAAATTAAATTTCGCTCAAAGTGGGTGGCCACGGGTATTTTAAGTCATTATGTGAAGTTTTTAAATTTTAAATTTTTTACTTTTTTAATTTTTTTATGGCACCTAAAAAAATAAAAATTCGCTCAAATTGGGTGGCCATAGGTATTCTAAGACATTCTGTGAAATTTTAAAATTTTAGATTTTTTGATTATTTTTTATTTTTTTTGGCTTCTAAAAAAATTAAATTTTGCTCAAAGTGAGTGGCAATAGGTTTTCTAAGTCATTTTGTGAAATTTTGAAAATTTTTATTTTTTTATTTTTTTAAATTTTTTCGGCACCTAAAAAAAATTTAAATTTCACTGAAAGTGGGTAGCCACAAATTCTAAACCATTCTGCTAAGTTTTGAAATTTTTGATTTTTTGCTTTTTTTTCTCACCTAAAAGGTCGTGACTTTCATATGAATGTGTGTTGAAGAAAATGAATTCCTCAGAAATGGTTCTCACTTTTGTTCCAGAAATGAAAAACCAACTTTTTTTTGGTTCTCATTTCTGGTTTCAGAATCAGTTTTGGAAGCAAACTTGTCCCGGAAATAGAAAAATGAAATTGCGTTACCAAACGGGTTTCTGGTCCAAAACTGATTCTGGGAACAAAAAACCAGTTTTGGGCAAAACCAGAATGGTTTTCATGCAGTACCTTAGCCACCGTGTCGTCCGTCTGGCCACGGTCTCTGACCCAACTGCCTTCTCCTCCCTCTCTCCCTCTGTTTTGCTTCACCAAGCAGCCACAACAGCTCACTGCCACGACCAGGCTCCATCATGCCATCGGCCAGCTTGTCCGGCCTCACCCCACCACCTGTGACGTCGCCCATCGCCGCCACGACCCAGCTCGCAACCCGCAGCTCGCTAGACCGAGCTCCCCCCTGCCCAGCTTTGCTCGTCACCGTGAACCATCGCTATCTAAGCCCTGCTCCTGCCGGCCACCAGCCTAGCCCATCAGACCAGCGACTATCACCGCCGCTGTCTCGGCTGTCGAGAACAGCCCACAGCAGCCGCTCCCATTGTTGCTCCGATTCGTCGTTCGTTTGCTGGTCGCCGAGCCTGAAATGGAAACCACCACGGACTGCTCTCGTTGTCGCCGTCGTCCTCATGTCGTCGCCGTTAGCTGAGTAAGTTAACTCATAATCCTGTGTTTAGGGTGTTAAACTTGCTTAGGATAGTTTAGTTTAAGTTTATGGTTAATTAAGTGACATTAGGTGATAGGTTATCGGTAAATTTGGCGATAGGTTATCGGAGATTGATTAATTAGTTATCAATAATTGTTTGATAGGCTATTGTTAGGTTGCGATAACCTATCATGTATTTGCTGATATGTTATCAATTATTTCTATTATTATTGATTGTTTTATTAAATAAATTATTTTAGGAATTAATTATTATTTTATTATTTAATAAATTATTTTCAAATTAAATATTAATATCTTATTATTAAATAATCAATTTCCGAAATTAAATGTTATTATTTTCGAAAAATTTCTAACGTCAAATTATGATGCCTATATTGGATTTTGTCGTATGAGTTGGCATTTTTAGCAAATGATTTGAATGTTTATGATTCGAGAAAATATTTTGAATTTTAGAAAATAAATTATTTTCGAATATTATTAAATAATTAATTTTCAAATTTATTTTGGAAAAATATGATTCACAAATGGCATAAAATACCTGTGGCCACCCACTTTGAGTGAAATTTAGGTGCACAAAAAATAATTAAAAAATTAAAATTTCCATAACTTTACAAAATGACTTAAAATACCTATGGCCACCAACTTTGAGTGAAATTTAAATTTTTTTAGGTGCCCAAAACAATAATAATAATAAAATTTCAAACCTTTACAAAATGGCTTAGAATATCTGTGACCACCCACTTTGAGTGAAATTTTAATTTTTTTAGGTGACCGAAAAAAATTAAAAGATTTCAAAACTTCACAGAATGGCTTAGAATACCTGTGGTCACCCACTTTTAGGGAAAAATTTTAATTTTTTTAGGTGCCCAAAAAAAATTAAACAAATTAAAAAATTTCATAACTTTACAGAATGGCTTAAAATACCTGTGGCCACCCACTTTGAGTACAATTTATATTTTTTTAAGTGCAAAAAAACTCAACAAATCATAACAGATTTCTGTTTCAGAAATCAATTTCTGGAGTAGAATTAATCATGTTTTACAAAATAGATTTCTCCTTTGGAAATCAATTTCTGGCAATAATTCCATAAATTAATGTCTGGCAAAAATTTGATTTTTGGAGCAGAATGGTTACTATTCGCACCCTTAGTTATTTAATGCCAACCGTATGGTTAATTAGTTTAATCGTATGGTTGATTTGCTTAATTGTGGCTGATTGGTTAACTATGACCCGATCATGTAGGTTGCTTGATGATCGTGTGGCCGAGAACGGAGATCATGTGGCTGAAAATTGATGTTTCATAGTTGATCTTGTACTTGATGAATGATCATGTGGTTTGAAAGTGAATCGTATGGTTAATTATGTCTATTGTTGGCTTAGCATCATATATCGTGATCATATATTGATATTTGATATCAAAATGAGTGCGAATCATACTATATTTGTCCATGGGAAATTGCACGTCATAATCACTTAGCATTGGCTAATTAAGAGGATACATTTTCTACTTCTGAAACAAAATGATAAGTTTCGTCATGTATATCATTATGTGTCCGTAATATGTGTTCATATTTTTTTACATATTTGTCTAACCTTCCTACTTGTTAGTATAAACGTGGAGGTCATATGCATAGTAGACCAACCCCTTTCTCATCCTCGTCCCTATCACTTTCCTCTTCTCATGCCCTTTCAGCTAACCCTCAACCACTATATGCTGATGGACAATATGGACACGTAGGCTCTTCCTCCAACACTCAAGAATATGTTAGGGGACTTGGACAAATGCGAACTGAATCTCCTTCAGATCTATCACCTTTAGATCTATCTCATTTTGTTCTACCTTATTATTCAGCGCAACAATCGAATAATGCTGAAAATACAGGTGAAGAAGATAACCGATTCATGATATGCTCATTTGGGGATTCGTAAGTACTTCTTTTTTTTTTAAGTATATGTAATATTTATGGTTTTAGATATGGATGTCAACTAAATTGACGATGTTGCACAATGTTCGTATGTTTGCAGATTCACGGATGCTCCGTTTGTTATGAGGGAACTGAACAAAATAGTCAAAAACTATTCGATGGGGCAATATATTAATTACAGCAGTGCTTTACAAGAAGTGAAAGATTTTTGATGAAATGAGTTCAAGATAAGTTTTAGATATTCCATTTTCTCACAAACTAAGTTCAGTGTAGTATTATTGATGGTCAAGAATGATGTAAAGGGACCAGAATAACTCTTTAGTTTTTGGTACTAAAAGGATCAAATGTTGGCCTGGAGATGACCTTTACAAAATCTATTGCCGAATTGTCTGGTGCATGGTAATAGATATGTGACCATCATAATAATTTTTAGTTGTTTTTCTCTTGATTGCAGCGGAGGTTCAGGTGGGATGAAGAGGAAGAGAATGAAGTGAAAAGAATTTTTAAGAAGAAAGTCGGTGATTTTATACGAAATGTAATGAATAGAGCAAAGAGCAAGCAAGTGAAGCTGGCTTTCATTACAACTAATAATTGGACGGAAATTAACAAAATTTGAGAAACTGAAATAAATCAGCAAATTAGTGAGCAGAATAAAAAGAATCGATCTTCTAGTTCTAGTGAAGGGTTTACCACATATGCTGGGGGGTCTATCAACATTGGGGAGCATCGCAAACGATTGATAAGTCTGTTAAATAAGTTATAATTTAATTTAATTCAATTATTTATATTTACATTTTGTAGGCACATGAATTGGGGACAGAACCGACATTTGCAGCTATATTTGAATGCACATTTCAAAAAAAGGATAAGACATGGACTAGTAATTGAGCAAAAGCTATTAATGTATGTAAGGTTATACTTTCGACTTTATGGAAACTAGAATGAAAACCGTGAATGCTTTTAATATTTATGGTAGTTGTATATATGAAGTTATTTTATTTTCATTTATATTGTTAATGTAGGAAAAATATGATGAACTTTTAATAAGCAATGTTAGTGGTGGTGATGGTGTAGCTGCATTTGAGCTATCAGTTGACTATATAACATTATGGGTGGAGGCAACAGGTGGGATGAAAAAAGGAAAAATATTTGGGATGTGATCCATATCAAGGTTATACATGCCGAATCATGCTGCAACTTCATCATCCAATGCGGCTCTTTGAAAGAGGACATGACATGACGAGAAATTGACCCAAGAAGTGAACTAATTGAAAAATATACTTGTACAGAAGGACGAAAAAATAAATGACTTGAAACAATAAATGCAAATCGTTATGCGACATCTCAACCTTCATTGCGATGAGGTTCCTCCTGTACCTCTCGCCAATCCAATAAGTGATGGGCACAATGATGAGAGACACAATAATGATGAGATTGATGATGATGATGATGATGATTTTTTCGGTCCTTTCTAGTTAAAATTCCCAAAATCGGGGGTAAGTTTGCTTCATAATCTTTTGTGCCATAAATGCAGTTTGCCCAATATCGTGCCTTACAATTACTTTCTGTGCACAACTCTCTTACAACTAGGTTCTTTGCTTGCGAAAAACTGAAAATTTAAAGATCCCAGGATGACATGCTTGTTACAAAAATTCATGATATTTGAACATTGTAGAAATACATGCCTTAATTGACTTTGAGTCATCTCTTCCTGGGAATTGGTGTTGGTAATTCACATCTCTAATTCATTAAACTGTTGAATGCTGTTTGGAGAATGATCTAATTTTTCGTAGGTGACAAAAATACGGTTTACAAGGGTGAAAAAATTGCAGTGGATGTCAAAGTTGACTCATATTCATATGTAAGAACATTGATGTTCGTCCTGAAACATTTTTTTGTTAACCCTCTTACTTGTTTTTTTATACCTATTTCCACATCCATGCATAAACGCTTTTTTTTTTTTTTAATATTCTGGACTGATTGAATATCTTTATTTATATATCCACATTTCATCAAGTGTCGACAAAAGTGATTGCTTCCGATGTCCTATCGAGTACCAAAGCTGCCTAATCTTGTGTTTAATTTGTCGTTTTTTCGTTTTTGAAGCAGAATCTATGGTTGTCCCGCCTCCTTTGAATGTTTTGAATGTATTATAAGATTGGATATCAAATAATATCATGTCGGACTTTGCAACTTTGCATATATTATTATTTTTTATGGACTAGCATCTTTCCTTCAATTATATTTTTCAATTATATGGCATTGTGTCTGGTGTAGTTGTGTTCTTTTTCTGAAACGGAATCTATGGTTGTCTCGTGTCCTTTGATTGTTTTCAATGTATTACATGATGCTCATTAATACGTAGCTATTGCTATGGACAAGATTTGATGGCCGAAATGGTGTATAATTTGCGATGAATTTTGCGACCAATACAGTTCGAGGCTAATTTGTGACGAATAAATACCGACGAATAAAGTTCGTGGCTAATTTGCGACGAAATTTGCGATGAAATTTCCGACGAATTTTGCAACAAATAAAGTTTGTGGCTAAATTGCGACGAATTTTGCGACGGAATTTGAGACAAATTTTGTGACGGAATATGCGACGAATAAAATTCGTAGCTAATTTGCGACGAATTGTGCAACGAATTATTTGCAACGAATTTTGCGACGGATAATATTCGTGGCTAATTTGCGACGATTAAAGTTCGTGGCTAATTTGCGATGAATTTTTTTTAGTCGCAATTTAGTGATAGAAGTTGAAATTTTTTGTCGCAAAAATTTGCGACACCGAATTAGTGACGGAATTTTTTCTGTTGCTAATTTCGTCGCAAATTCGATTTGTGATGAATTTTACCAAATTATTTGTTGCAAAAATTGTCGCTAATCCCTTGTTTTTTTGTCGTGGTGGTCCAGAGGCGCTATCATTTCATGGAAAGTTCCATAGGCTTAGGAGCCCGGTGAGTTTAATCTACCCGTGCATTGCACATGTGATGCATGAGTTAAATACATAAATTGCATCCCATCATGTTCATGTAATTAGGAAGAAATTGGATTATATTTGGTAAGGAGTTAATGTACTAAATTTGTCGAGAAGTTAAAGGAGTCTTTCTAATTCGCAATTATTAACTCATAAAAGCATCATGTGATGCTCTTAGTGCTAGGAGGGGAAGTTGGTGATCGCATCTGTTTTGTGCAGCTCTCTCGCTGCTTGGTCCTATGCCCTTGCAGCCTCCGTGGCCGTATTGTACATGCCTAGGCATTGCCGTACATGTCACTTTGAGTATCAGATCCTTGCTGCTCATCTCCCTTGCAGCTTCTAGCTCACACCCCGGAACTTCTTCCCGCTACCGTAGCTGGCGGTCACCTTCGAGTCCCCGCTAGTCGCAGGAAGTGCAGACTTCCCGGCGGGCTTCCGGCATTTAGTCTTCGCGCTAGCGTCTTTGTGCCACCTGACTGCAAATCAATTGGGTTCATTGTAGGTCAGTTTTTGGGCTGTGGAGAGGGTTGCGTCTCAAATGTTGTGCTTAGAAAAGAGAGACTTAAGAGTGAAGCTTCAAGCGCAGTGAAATTGCTTAAAGGGGAGCGAGTGATTGTGGAAAGCAGTTTCACATCCTTTTCTTCCCCATGGCCATTTCTTCAAAAATGGTAGAGAGCTGAGGGAAGGGGTTGGTGAAGAAGTTTTGGATCGGCGGTCTTGATCACACACGATCTTGCCGACTTCATGACATTTGTTGTGCATACATGTGTAAGCAGACAGAATAGACCAACATTTTAAATAAAGAATCTCACTAAATGATTTTTTTCACCATTTCACAGAATCAAGGTATAAAATTCGAGATTATACATGTAGTAGATTTCTGAGGCTATTATATAGATAGAAACTGTAAGAGAGAGAGAGAGAGAGAGAGAGAGAGAGAGAGAGAGAGAGAGAGAGAGAGAGAGTTAAAGAAGAAATTTTTTTTCAATAGAAAACATTCATATTGATGGGTGTACTTCGTTAATACTGATAAAAATATATCTCGACCACAACTATTGTTCTTCTAACCAGAAAATATAATGAGTAATTTATGGTCAAACACGTAGTTGAATAAAAAGAAAGTAAATAAATTCAAAAGGCCAGACACGGCCGATTTTCACATAAATGCATCCCTTCCAATATTTCCCCAATGTTGGCAAAATGATCTTTGACTTTCTGTGTCTCGCATTTTTATTCAAATGCACTTTCACTTTACGGAAAGTCCCGCGAGCCTAGGCAGCCACGGTAAATTTGCATCACACCTGTGTTGCACGCGAAGAGGGGAGAATTTAATATACTTGTGCATTGCACGAGTTAAATATTTAAATTGCATCATATCATGGTTCTATAATTAGCAAGAAAAGGGATATATTTATTAAGGAGTTAATGTACTAAATTTGTGAGAAGTTAAAGGAGTATTTCGAATTCGCAATCATTAACTAATAAAAGCATCTTTTATGCTCTTAGTGCTCGAAAGAGAAGTTGGTGATCGCGTCCATTCTGTGTAGCTCTCTTGCTGCTTTGTCATACATCTTTGTGGTCTCCTTGGCCGTATCGTATGTGCCTAGCCACTGCCGTATAGCTTCGAGTTTCGAATCCTTGCTGCTCATCTCCCTTATGGGTTCTAGCTCACACCCCGGAATGTCTTCCCGTCACCGCAACTGGCAGACACCTTTCAAGTCCCAGCAACTAGCTGGCTTCCGGCGTGTAGTCTTCACACTAGCATCTCCATTGCCACCCGACTGCAAATCAGTCGGGTTTATTTTAGATTAGTTTTTGGGCTATGGAGAGGGTTGCATCTCAAGTGTGGTGTTCAGAAAATTGAGAGAGACTTTGAAGCATCAAGCGCAGCGAAATTGCTTAAAGTGGGGCGAGTGATTGTGGAAAGCGGTTTCACATGCATCTCTCTCTCATGGCCATTTCTTCAAAAATGGTATCGACCTAGAGAGTTGAGAGAGAGGGGATGGTGAAGAAGTTTTGAACCGATGGTCTTGATCACACACAATCTCTCTGATTTCGTGACATTTGTTGTGCATGTGCGTGCATGCAGTATAGACCAATATTAAATAAAGGGTATAGCGAAATGATTTCTTTTGCCATTTCACGAAATGAAGGTTTCAAAGTTGAGATTATACATGTGGTCCATTTCCGAAACTATTACATAGGTAGAAATGTCAGAGAGAGAGAAAGGACAATTTTGATCCAACTAAAAACATTCATAATGATGGGCGAAATTGGTTAATATTGATATTAATATATATCCGAACCACAATTATGGTTCTTCTACCCAAAAGATATAATAGTAATTTCTGGTCAAACACGGTAGTTTAAAGAAAAGTAATTAGTCTATCCGTGCATTGCATGTGTGTTACACGAGAAGAGCTGCAAGATTAATCTACTTGGACATTGCACATTTGTTGCACAAGTTAAATATTTAAATTACGTCACATCATGATCCTGTAATTAAGAAGTGAAGGGATTATATTTGTCAAGGAATTAATGTACTGAATTTGTCAAGATGTTAAAGGAGTCTTTCGAATTCGCAATCATTAGCTAATAAAAGCATTGCTCTTAGTTGTTTTGATTTATGGTACTTTAGGCTAAGGTCATTTGTCCAATTCAAAGCCGGGATTTAATTTCAAAACACACTATATAAAGTTGGCGAAATGGGCCCCCAAATTCCCTCCCCGGGTCTTCATGATATGACGTCCTGATTTAACTTTGATCTTTTACTTTTCTCCAATTGGATCTTCTATAATTTTTTTTTGTTCAAAAGACCTTATATAGTTTGATCACCCTCGGTCCTAGATCTGTTAACATGTATTGTCTGATGTGAATACTCACTCCTTTTCTTTGACTCAACGCACTGCACGCCGGACCAATCCGAAAACTTCTATAAAGATTCACCGTGAATGTCACGTATTCTTCAAATGCCATTGGTCTAATTTCATAAAGTTTACGGTAAATATGTCATGGTGGGCATAATTTGAGATCTTTAATATCACAAACAAAGTTCAAAATAAATGGGTCATAGCAGGTATAGTTTGCGGGTTTTTGCAGTTTTTTTCCAAAAAAAAAAAAAATTTGGGGATAGTGACATGTGTAATCTTGATTTTTTTTTTCTTTGGTTCGATACATTCCTCGAGCTATTTTTCATTAAGTTTAATCTCTAAAACTTTTCAAAATCGGTCCAACGTCATTTATCATTAAAAAAAAATTAACGACACTAGTTAGTTACATAGACGATGATGTCGTTATGTGAGACGCGTTGGCATTACGTGGGGGCTCACATTTCGTGTCCACGCCAGACTTAAACGCCGCCGCCGCCACCAGACCTAACCGTATCAGCCACTCCCCTCACAAATGTCGACCAACGCCGGGTCCATCGTCTCTTTCTGTTCTTCTCAGACTTGTGACGCCGATCGACTTAAGTTTGACCTTTAACCTTGGCTGCACAACCTCCATTCGCGCTCATAGACCTCAGTCGCGAGACCCTGATTATGATATGAATAGAGAGCACTAGCGGGACTCCGTCGATGGCGATTACAGAGAGAAATGAGCTAGGGCTCCGTTCATGTCGATGATTGAAGAGAACAAGTGGCTCGGCGCGGCGTGTGTTTGTACTGGAGTGACGAGTCTTTGACAACGGGCGGCGGGTCTCTGCAGGTGTAGAGGAGGAAGGGTGGCAGAAGAAGAAGGAGAAAAATAGGAAAAAACAAATACAAAAGTGAAAACATGAGAGATGGAAAAAGAAATGGATAATGACACAGTTAGTTCCTGAATTTTGATCTAATGTGTAATATGATCATTGAATTTTAATTTGTTCAATGTGGCTTCTGAACTTTAGCTAAATGTGCAATATCGTCCATGAACTTTTAATTTGTTCAATGTGGTTTCTAGACTTTTAATACATGTGAAAATGATAATGTTATCATTCAATTAGTTTAAGTTCAAGGATAACATTGAACATTTTATATAGTTCAGGGATTAGATTGAATGTGTATCAAAAGTTTAGGGGTCACATTAAATAAATTAAAAGTTCATAGATCATATTTCACATTAGGCTAAAGTTCATGGACCATATTGAATAAATAAAAAGTTCAGGGATCACATTACATGTTATGCTAAAGTTCAAGAATCATTTGTGTCATTTTCTGAAGAAAAAGAAAGAAAGAAATGAGGGAACGGTCCACGTCTATATTTTTGTCCATTCATCGCATCGGCGGTGTCCCAAGTCAGCCAAAAGCATGTGACAAGGGGCTTAATTTAACAGAAAGATCAGATAATCAATTTTGAAAAGTACAAGAACCAAATTGAATTAAAAAAAAGGATAGGGCTAACATTAAACAACGAGAACAATTGGGGGAACACCTATAGCATTGCCATATAAACTCACTAAAGTTTGTCCATCAAGTGTAATTGTAAGCTAAGTTTTAGTAAAAAGAATTTCGTACATGTAATATTGTTCTTTTTGCTTAGCAACTTTTATTGCTCAACAAGAGCTCACCCTAGTGCTTGATTTCCTATTAGTGAGTTATATATCAATATAATTTGGGATAAATGCACTAAAAGTCCTAAAAATTATCATAAAGTGCAATTGAATTATAAGACTTTCAAAAAGTGCAAGTAATTCTTAAAACTCGTCAAACTAGTACAATCACGTCATTCTGTTAATTCTGTTCAATTTGTCTACCAAAAATGCTGACTGGTTTTTATTTTATTTTATAATTTTCTCTTCTCTACATGGTGCTGATGTGGCTAAAACGACGTCGTTTTAATCAAAATATGATTCTTAATGCAAATGTTATTTAAATTATATTCAAGATAAGCAAGCTTTAAAACAAATACAAAAATATAAAAATGAAAGAGGAAGAAGGAGGCAAGGCCCTACGATGGACCGGGGGGGGGGGGGGGGGATGTATTAAAAAATCAGATTTTTGACCAAAATTAAGTCGTTTTAGCCTTATGTTTCATGTTTTAGTCATGTTATCGCCACGCCACATAGGAGAGATAAAAAATAATATAAAAAAGTCACGTTGGCATTTTCCGTTAGTCAAGTTAGATGGAATTAATGGAAAAACTTGATTGCATCAATTTGACAAGTTTTAGAACTTAATTGCACTTTTTGAAAGTTTTAGGATTCAATTGTACTTTCGTGATAAGTTTTAAGACTTTCAATATATTTATCCCAAAAATTTTACTTTCAGAGATCGCTATTACATACTTCAACAAGTCCTCTTTTGAAAGTCCTTATCACACATTGAGATCAATTGCTGGTGGTTGCTAAAGGCAAGGGTAACAAGTCCAATGACGGTTACGGTTGTGTGGCTAGGCTTGTTTCGCTAAAAATGAATTATTCGAAAAATATTTTCCTAAAAATGATTGCTTCTACAGCTTACAAAATTAAAAAAAAATGAAAAAAAAATTTTTATCCATGAAAATGTTTAGACATAAATTATTGTTGATAATGAAAATATTTTTCATTGACTAATTATTTTAAGCAACATGAGTGATCACTTTCAGAAAAATATTTTCCAAATCATTCATTTTTTCACGAAACAAACGAAGCCTTATTTTTAATTGATTTATGGTAATTGGATGTTGTGTGTAGCTGTCCACTTGGAATATCTCGTCGTAACATAAACATCACAAATTCTAATATGAAATTAAATAGATGAGTTAGTAGTTTTTTTTTTTTTTTTTTTGGGTAAGGTATGAGTTAGTAGTTTGATGTCTTCAAACACTACAAAAAAACAACCATTTTCCGATGAAATTTCCAACAAAAAATTTGGAAAAATTCTTCGGAAAATGAATTTCCAACGAAATTTCCGACGAACAAAAATTCATCGGTAATTCGTCGTTACAAATTTTTCCGACAAAAAATTTCAATTTTCGTTGGTAATTTGCGAAGAATTTTTTCGTCACAAAATTCATGGCTAAATTTGTGAATAAATTCATTGCAAAATTCGTCACTAATTATTCGTTGCAAAAATCGTGGCAAAATTAGTGGATAATTATTTGTGGTAAAATTCTTGGCAAAATGAATTTCCAACAAATTAGCGACAAAAAAAAAATTCGTCGCTAATTCGGCGTTGGAAAATTTTTGCAACAAAAAAATTTAATTTTTCGTTGGTAATTTGCGACGAAAAGAGTACCGGCGAGGGCCTGCCTTGCTCCAGCAAGCTTGCCGGCCATGGCGAGCTCGACCCTCGCTGTTAGCCCATGCGAGACTAGCCCTCGTTGGCACTGGTGAGGGCCATCCTCACCGCCGGCGAACTTGCCTAGAACTCGCCCAGATCTGGGCAAGTTTTGGCAACCTCAAGCTCGCGTCGGCCACCATCGATCGATCGGGCGCTTCCAGTTCTGGCATGCAGGGGACGGATAATCATGCGTCTTCTTAAAGCCCTGTCCTTCCTCAGATGCCCAAACCCTAAACAACCCCATGACCTCCATCCGACCCTCCAAAAACCTCTCTCAGCTCACCCTCGATGTGGTTTCGCCACCGCCTCAGCGTCCGAAAGCTTGACTCGATCCCACCATGAGGAAAACATCAGCGACATGAGGAAGAAGAAGAAGCCCCTCGATGCGTACTTCAAAGAGGCCATGGGGCTGTCCTTGAGAACCGACTAGCACGGTAGCGAAAGTGAAAGCGAATCCGAGGGTGTGAGTGTAAGGCTGAAGCGGCTAGAGGGGGAGGTGAGGATCCTAGAGAGCAGGGACGATGGGCTGAAGAGCGACGCAGCCGCTTCGGAGCGGGGTCGAAGGGCGCCCGCGAGCTTGTATGATCTCTACGTGGATGGAATGCGGGAGAAGGTGAAGAGGCCTCCCGAGGATGTTCCTGTTATAAAGGTGTTGTCTTCGGATACAGAGGCTTTCTTGGCTCATTTGCACAAGGAAGGTTACTTTAGAGAGGCTAATTTCTTGAAGAAGGGCAGAAAGTGGGATGCGATTCGTTTCGAAGACAGCTACAGCAGAGATTTTGATGAAAAATTTTTCGTCGCTAATTTCCGACGAATTTTGCGACAAAACTAGTACATGCGGCATCTTTCAAATTCGTTGCAAAATTCGTGAGAAATTTCCAAAGAATTTTCCCATGAATTTCAATTTTTCAGGCAATTATTGCAGTGTGTACAATTTTCATGGGTCCAACAAATTTTACAACGAATTTTAAAAAGAAGCCTATTGAATTTCGTTGCAAAATTCGTGGGAAATTTCCAACGAATTTTCCCACGAATTCCAATTTTCCAGGCAATCATTGCAGTGTGTACAATTTTTGTGGGAATTTCCAACGAATTTTGTAACGAATTTGAAAAAGGTGCCTATTGAATTTCGTTGCAAAATTTGTGGGAAATTTCTAACGAATTTTTCCACGAATTTCAATTTTCTTGGCAATTATTGCAGTGTGTACAATTTTCATGGGAAAATTTGTTGGAAATTTTCAATGAATTTTCCAACGAATTTGAAAAAGGCGCCTATTGAATTTCATTGCAAAATTCGTAGGAAATTTCCAACGAATTTTCCCTTGAATTTCAATTTTCCGAGCAATTATTGTAGTGTGTACAATTTTCGTGGAAAAATTTGTTGGAAATTTGCAACGAATTTAAAAAAGGAGCATATTGTATTTCGTTGCAAAATTCGTGGGAAATTTCCAACGAATTTTCCCATGAAAATTGTACACACTGAAATAATTGCTCGGAAAATTGAAATTCATGAGAAAATTTGTTGGAAATTTCCCATGAATTTTGCAACGAAATTGAAAGATGCTGAACGTACTAATTTTGTGGCAAAATTCATAAGAAATTTCCAACGAATTTAAAAAAAGCCGAACAATACCGGGTTTTTTAGAATTCGTGGCAAAATTCGTGGGAAATTTCCCACGAATTTTTCCACGAATTTGAAAAAGGCGCCTATTGTCACGCCCCGAACCCCACAGCGCACAACATTCTTACCTTGGTCGATTTGTGTGCGACGTCCCAGGAAGCGTCGCTGACCCAATGCTCAGACAAAGAACAAGGCACAAGTGGAAGCAATATGAAAACAACCCTAACAAAAATAATATGAGACAACGAATAGTCAAAACAACGATCAACACAGTTGAACATAAATACACTTTGTATTATTATTAAAAACCCTTTTTACAACATTTGATATACATATCGAACATACAACCCAAACAAAACAAAGATTAAACAGTCAGCAACCATGACTAGGCAAAAAGGGTAGGGTGGCTAGGCTGAGTCAAACTAAACCTACGAGGAGGTCCACAGTAAAAAAGGTATGACTTCCACTCCTAAACTCTGGCCTGCCCTATGGCTCCCAATCTAGATCTGAGGACTTTGTGGGATCATCCGAGTACTCCTTTGAAGATCTCTCGCTAAACTTGGACTTCATGTCCTGAGCAATAGCCCATTCATCCTCTAAATCCGGTTCCAGTTCCGGATCAAGGTACAATTCCAACTCCTCATCCGATCTCCACTCTTCATCTTATCCTATCTCAGCAACTTCTTCGTCCTCATTTGGATCCTGTTCCATAGCCTCAGGTGCATCCTTTTCATCATCCATCGGCTCTAGATCGGCAAGCAATACCTCTAGCTCCTCGGGATCTTTATCCCCGTCCACGACAGCAAGTCCATTCACCGTCTCATCGGAAATAGACCAATCAGGAGTAGCTGAGGGATCTAAGATCTTGCCATCGGCCATCTGTGGTATCATAATATCGTTCCCATCTAATGGAACATCAAAAGTTCTAAGAGGCGGTCCTATCACTCCATCAGCACGTCTATAATACCAAGCCACATACTCCTGGAGCTGGTAGTACTGCTTACCCACATTCACAAAAAGTACTAAGTAGTATCTCACATAGGCTGCTCCGTCTCCGCAGAGGTGTACACTAGACGTCCGCTGGATCTAGTGCGGAATTCCAAAAAGAGGCGGCGGCCTTGGCATCTCAAGGTTAGGGGTCTCAAAAGTTGAGTTATTACAACCGTGAGACGAATCTCAGCGAGTATAATCCCTAAACCTAGGCTAGGCTAACATGTATTCTCCTGACCAGCAAAACAAACACATAACATACAACACCACAATAATTGACCCAGGCTCTCGAGCCTAGATCACTCACCTTACTGACCCTGTAGGTTAGACAATTTATAATAATATCATGGTACATACGTGAACGCATTTAGTTACACATATGCCACACACATGCTCATACTCATCAGTGCTCGTAACACACGCCCTTCATCGAGTCTCACATAGTTGCACACTGGTCCATGCAATCTTATGCATGCAAATGCTATCAAAATGCCGTACTTTCGCTCTGACTCAATTGCACACTGGTAAATGCTCAATTGATTACTAAAAGCTTGACCCGTGTAAAACGCATCAGATCCGACCTGTGTCAATGCAATAGGTCCACATAAATACAACACTTCATTGCCAGCGTAAAAACGTTCCAAGCCAAGTGTCTCTAGTCCACGTAAAACGCATTAGGCGCAACACCGCTCTCCTTACGAACCAAAACCCGCGTAAAACGCATCAGGTTGGTCGTCTTCCGGACGTACCGGGCATCATCCCACGTAACACGCATCATGATGGGTTCAAGCCTGCGTAAAACGCATCATGGTGCATTGTGATCACACATTCACACAGCCAATTTTATCTGAACCCTGCGTAAAACGCATCAGGGCATTTTAAGTGATCACATGCTCATGTCAGGCACGCATACTCGCACAATTCCATCACATGCCTCACTCGTGGCATACGCAATGCGTGGCCATGAAATGCAATATAAGGCAATATGAGCATCAACAAAACACAAGCACTCAGTCAAATCAATGCCACACCCAGTGCCCAAATCATAAGCAACATGCTCACTTGGCCAATTAATACCATGCGGCGCAATTCACCCTTCCCAATCTGACATTCAATTCAAGCCATCAATCGGCCAATCACACTCCGCACAATTTGGCCACATGAGCACACGATATGACATATCACACTCTAACACAATTAAGTCCAACAAATCACAATTCAGTCGACAATCAGTCATTCTGGACAACACCGGTAATTTCTACCAGTCTATTCCCAATTAACTCCCATTAATCCGCCAAATTTATCTCAATGACAACCTCCTCCAATCGGTTCCCAAATTTCTCTTATTACACACTAACATTACCCAAACTAGTCCAGAAAACGCATTATCAGTCCTAATCCAGGTTTAGGAGGTACACTCACCTAATTCTAAACCAAGTCGATGGGAATAGGTGGTTGATCATCGATGAACGGTAAAAACCGGCAGCGACGTTCCAACGGCGGCGGCGGCAGTGACGGTTTCAGCTCACGGTGGCTGGCGGTATGGACGGCGGCCCTTGGCGTCCATACGACGGCTGAGGTGGCGAGAGAGGGAGAGTGGGTCGGTGAGGATGGATGACGATGGCGATGGTGGACAGCGGATGGCGTGGACGAGCGATGGCGTCCCGGCAACGGCGTGAGGTGGACGGCGGCTCCGGTGGTCCTCTCGCCGAACGGAAGAGAAACAGAGAGAATGAGGGGGTGGCGGTGATGATGGGGAGTGGTGGTGGTGGTCGGACAAGGTAGCAGCGGTGGCGAATGGTGGCGCTCCAGCAGTCCGGCGATGGCGACGGCGAAGACTTAGCCGAGAGGGAGAGAGAGATTTTCAGGAGAGAGAGACAGTTGGCCGGCCAAGGGGAGAGAAATGAAAAGAGAGAGAGTCCAACTTGATCAAATATGGTGGCTAGAGGTGCCACGTGTCGCCGATCTAAGCCAATTGACCAAAATGCCCTTGATCCAACGATCTTGATTCAATCCTATCCAATAATTGAGGGGCAAAATGGTCTTTGGCTCAATTATTGATATTTATCCAAATTTAATTAATACCTTAATTATTTCCCCAAAATTCTGAACCAATTTTGGCCTAGGGGCAAAATGGTCATTTTCCGGTCCCGAGTTGAAATTCCATTTTTCGCCCGTACCAAACCCAAATGTGTATGGCCAACATAATATAGCATTAGAATTGCAAAAATAGTCGCACAAGCTCTCGAAAATCGACATCGAAGTCCGGGTCCAATTTCGTAATCAAAACTCACTCAATTTTCGATTTCAAGGTCTCTTACTAACGGACGACTGTTTAGGGGTTACGCATATCGACCTAGGGTTATCCGAGTCTTGACGGTCCTGATCATAGAGAGAGAGAGAAATTATCACTAGTTCCAAAAGTCGCGATCGTTCGGTTTAAGTTCGGGACTAGTTGTCTACGTGCACTTTCGATCGTGCAGAATTACCTGCGATCTGATTGTACATCGTTGGCCTTGGCCAAACCTAATCCGTCACTTTTCCTAAGATCAGCCCACGTTAGCCCAAAATATTTCCACACTGATTCTCGAGATCGGTGCCCGATTTGCGATCGGGTCTCTGGTACATGTACCGTTTTCCTAGTTAGCCATATCCCATTGGCTAGTATACCAAGAGTGATTAACTCTATGCAAGACTTACTAAAATGAAATGTAAAATAATGTCAATTTTATTAATTCCAGAATTACGTCGAAATTCGGGCTGTTACACCTATTGAATTTCGTTGCAAAATTCATGGAAAATTTCCTACGAATTTTGCAACGAAAATAGTACACATTGCAATAATTGCTCCGAAAATTGAAATTCTTGGGAAAATTCGTTGGAAATTTCCCATGAATTTTGCGATGAAATTTTTCGTCGCTAATTTCCGATGAATTTTGCAACGAAAAAGTTTTCGTCACTACTTTTCGACGATTTTTCGTAGCTAATTTCTGTTGAATTTTGCTACGAAAAATTTTACATTGCCAATTTCCGATGAATTTTACTTTTCATTGCAAAAGCTGTCACAAATTTGCGAAGAAAAATTTTTCGTCGCAAATTTTCGTGACAAAAATTCAGTTTTCTTGTAGTGAAATGAATGGGGAACTTTGGTTAGCCACCGGCCCCCTGCATGCAACATCAAGTGCCAGTGTGACACAAGATCAATACTTTTTCTTCGGAGGTCCAAGAAGAAAATGTTGCACCTGAGTAGGTCCGTAAAAGCTCAGGAGAAGACAGAAGTAGGAAATTTTTGGTACGGTGGATGGATCTCTATGTAAGTTCTTCTCGGCGTATTCCTGTCCTTCACCAAGAATAAAAATACTTTGGGGAGGGACATGGGGTGTCAAGGTAGACTGGCCGCCGAGTCAATAGACAAGGCTTATCTTATTAAATTTTATAGACAAGTTACTAATTTGATATCTTCAAATGAATGGAGAACTTTGGTTAGCTACCGCACGCAACATCAAGTGAAAATGTTTGACGTGATTCTTGAATTTGAATTAATGGAATGACTACATTAAACATTTTCACAAAGTTTATGGACTAAATTGAACATGTATCAAAAGTTTATAAATGACAATGAACAAATTAAAAGTTCAAAAAACACATTGCACATTGGATTAAAGTTCATGAACTATTTGTGTCATTTTCTCTACATTAATTATTGCCTAGCCTCAATTCGCTATGAATCAAACGATTGGAGTAGTCATAGACGTCAGTTTCTCAATATATTATGGACTGAGTGATCTAAATAGTCAGATATGTGAGTCTTACCTAGTATCCATGGGAATTAAGCATTCAAATCATTAAATATCATGGACTGAGCTTAGACAAGAATTTAACCTTACAATACTGTTCTTGCAAGTCGTGACATTACTTTGAATATTGACGCTATTGAGACGTGTCACTCTAGATCTCTCTTTTCATCAAGAAATTATATAGTAAATCTCCATTTATCTCTCTTTTCCCTTGCTAGCAAGAAGTTTTGCTAAAACAATGTCCATAACACATACAGACTTATATGAAATACTATAAATATTACTGTTTTTGTGCCCATACAAGTTTGGGATCAACTTACATACACATTTTCATACGAAATAACCACCTATTTATACAAATATCATTATTTTGTACATGGACTGATTCTACCCACCGCATGACCGTTAAAAGGGATCATATATAATTTGTGATATACAATAAAGACTCAAAACAGTGACTTTCTTAAAATCACAACTAAGTGGGTAAAGTGTTGACATCCTTAGTACATCGGCACAAATTGAGGCACAATATAAGAAGGATGACAGATGGCAAATTAAGGCCAATTGTGCTAACGAGCCTCATATAGAGTCCATCAAATGTATGTAAAAGGTATGCCTAATTCAATAGTGTAGATGCACATTTACCATCAAAGGAAAAAAAAAATCAGATCCATGCTATAATCTGCTTCTAACTTTGCTAACCTCATCGTGCGAGCCATGCACATTCATGCACACTTATCTCAGTTTTTCCCCCACCCGGCCTACAGCACAATACATAAATATACGAGAGACATAACAATAATAGACAAGTTGAAAATAAGGTTATCGTCTAATTAGAATTCCAAAAGACATGAGAAAATATTGGGTATCACTGTGATTCCAGGTCAGCAAAAAATAAGTCGATTCTTTGCATGCCACGTGTTCATCACGGGCCTTGTTATATTTCATCGGTCGGCTCATGATGTGTGTCTCCAAGGGACACCATTTGTTCTAATAAAAAGTGTGTCTGAGAGATGCTTTTTGAAGAGGTGCGAGGAGAGTTTCTTAAGGAAAGTTAAGATAACTTCCTCATATGATGAACAATTTAGAAGAGAAAATTCAGAACTCTCTCTCTCTCTCTCTCTCTCTCGACACATAAGGATTTCTTATCTACTTTGAGAAGACAATCGGCATTAACACTGTGAAACAAGAATACTTTCCCCATGGTTGTATTTGGACCAACGTGAAGTAGATTTGATCATCGTTTGCTAGTGATTTAATGTACGATCCTGGAAATTTTGTTCGTAGTACAACGAATAGGTAAGTTCATTCTCCTGACACTCACTTCCCAACATTGGTATCAGAGCATCGATTATGATCTTTGCCCTGTTTTCCCATTGATTTTTTCTTCGCTTACTGTTTGATATGGAGATCATGATGATGAACTACATACTGCCTGCATGTTCATTGCTCGGGAATTGCAAGATGAATTGCCGTGCAAGATGAATTGTCGAACAAGAATTGAAACGAAGAATGGGTTTGAAAGTTACGGGTGACCGTTTTGTTCAGATGATTTTTGAAAAAATTTTTACGATGAAAATCATTTTTTATTATATATAATTGAGGAACTCGTCAAGACGAGCAGAATGGTGGGTTGAATGCCATCGGAAGACGACGAACGAGCCCATACGGGCTGCCAGAAGCTGCGGCACGTGGGAGCCATGCTCCCAAAACGCTGGCACTGCCAGCACATGAAGGTCATGCATGCGTTGCCAACCAGCACATGTTGATGTCAACAAAACTGTCGGTAACGACACGCTGACATCATCTCGCCGGTCGTCAGCGACAGGCGACCCGACTCGACCCGGACGCTAACCCGATCGGAGACATGACCCGGATGGTGACCCTACCCGGCGACCCGACTCGGACCGATCAACGGTCGAACCAGTCGGACCGGTCAACGGTCGAATTAGTCGGACCGGTTGGACCAGCTCAAAAGCTCTTATTGGGCTAGCGCATGATCCACATGCGCTGCACACTTAGGCGGTGTGCGCGCTACATGCGCCGCGCACTTAGACAGCGCGTGCGAGCTCTGATCGGGCTGTGGCTGGTACCGTTGTGTTCATATTGAAATTCTGTACATTGTGGTATAGTTACTTTATTTGTTTGAAGTTTTTAAAGGTATGAAAATGCATACATAACCCTAAATACGTGTATTTTTGGGGTATTATTGCATTTTACTTGTATTTTCCTATGATTTTGAAAATACAGAAGCTGGCTTACTTGTAAATGACCACATAAAGATTATGTAGAGCATGAGTCATTGATGGCATATTTATATGGTTTGACATGCTTGCAATTTCCTAATTTTGAGCATACTAAAACAATGGATGGAGATCCTTATATTTTCATTACGTCATGAATTCCGTTGTTGATTATATTTGTTGCATGAATGTTTTATTTGTTGATTTACATCATGTCATGCTATATGATTGCTAGAAAGGATGTGATCATTATTTTAAATATTTTTTTATGAATTATGTTTTCCAGTGGGAATTCATAAGTTGGTAGAATTAGAAGAAATTCTCACCTAGAACTTAAAATTTGCACAAATTAAACAAGTTAATGATAGTAGAACAATCGTACGCCGAAACTTATTAGGAATATCATGAACTTTCGTTTTGGTGTCTTTTGTTGAATTATTATTAATTTAGTTTGTCTTTGCTGCAAATTAAAATATGTGTGTTTATGTGGAAAATGTACTAGTATTGATTCTGCGTTTATTATGTCAATGTGTAGAAGATAGTGATTATAGTTTCGGCATCCAAGACCATTGTGATTGACCTCAATAAGGGTGAGAAGCTGAACGGTGACAATTGTGATATTTGGCACCGAAAAGTTCAATATATCCTAATATATCCTTGAGAAGTAAAAGGTTTTGAAAACCCTCATCCACACCATGAGTAAACCTAAGCATGGAACTTCTGCTCAATACAAAAGAGATCAAGAAGCTTTTTAAGCGTGGAAAAAGAAAAATAGCATTGCTCGCAGCATGTTGCTGAGTTGTATGCAATATGATCTCATGTGTGAGTTTGAAAGTTATGACAAAGCTCAAGCAATGTGGGTTGCCTTGAAAGATAAGTTTGGGGGTACGTCTGCCATTAAGTTGAGGAGGCTCACCATCAAATTTGACACACACTGAAAGTGTTCAAATCTATTGATAAGGCAGCATCTTCGGGAGATGTCAAATATAATACGTGAGCTGAAGTCGGCAGGTTATACCTTAACTTACGAACAGCAAGTTCAGGCTGTTATAAGGCCTCTTCCTAACAGCTAGGAACATATGAAAATCAATATAACGCACAATGAGAATATCGTCAATTTTGATGATATTGCGCGTCATTTGGAATTAGAAGATGAGTGCCTAAAGGTTGTAAAATCTTCTACCCATGCTTATGTTGTTGAATCAGGTTCGGGCAAAGTTTCGGGCTTTAAGCTCAAGAGGAATCATAAATTTAACAATAAAGAAATAGAGACTGATCATGCACCCAAGAGAGCCAAGACCTTTCGACCCAAGAAGTGCGGCGGGAAGAAGGACTAGGCCAAGATGATGTGCTACAATTGTGGCAAACTGTGCCACTTCACTCGTGAATGCACTAAGCTGAAAAAGGTACCACATTACTCCATTGCTTTGAGTAATGCTTTTGTTTCTAGCGCTATAATGCTTGCTGAATCTCATCCAATGTGGACTGTAGTCTCAGGAGCAACAAACCACGTAGCTAGAGACCGAGGAGCATTTGTGGAGTATCATCGGATACAACCTGAAAGAAAATGGATATATGTTGGAAATAACTCAAGAGTTGAAGTGAAGGGTATTGGCACATGTAAATTAACTTTTGTGGTAGTTGAAACCTATTCCTACATGATATCCTCTATGCTCCAGATATTCGATGAAACTTGGTCTCCATAGTTGTTCTTCTTAGCTTAGGTTATTTATTTAATTTTCATGGTGATTGTGTTGACATTTTGTTTGGAACAGTTTATTACGGTTCTGGTTATGGATTGAATGGTTTTATGGTATTAGACATTGACTATGATGTGTACAAAGTTAATATTAATGGTTGTTTTTCTTTAATTGCATCTTCTAGTAATGTGGAAATTGATGCAAGTACTTGACATGTTAAACTGGGTCACATTGGGTTCAAAGAATGAAATGATTAGCAAGAGAAGGCCTTTTGGGGTCACTTGCTAATGTTGAACTACCTGTATGTGAACATTGTCTAGCGGGAAAAATAACTAGAAAACAATTTGGTAAAGGAACTAGAGTTGAACTTCCATTGCAACTTATACATTCTGACATTTGTGGTCTTTTAAATGTGAGGGCGAGGCATGAAGCCTCATATTTCATCACTTTTATAGATGATTTCATGCATTTCAATTATGTTTTGTTGATCTCCCATAAGTCCAAAGCATTGGATTACTTTAGGTGGTTTATAGCTTTGGAAGAGAATTAATTGAACAAAACAATAAAGGCATTGAGAACCGATCATGGACGTGAGTATCTTTTTGAGTAATTCAAGGCTCTTTGTGATGAAAAGGGAATTATAAGACAATTGACTATTTCTGGTACTCCGCAACAAAATAGGGTTGCAAAAAGAAGGAATTAAATCCTATTGGAAATGGTTAGATCTATGATGGTGCAGGCAAATTTATCTGTCTCATATTGGGGAGATGTGTTATTGACTGTTACCTATATACTTAATCGTGTGCCCTTTAAGTAAGTTATTTCCACCCCTTATGAATTGTGGACTCATAGAAAACCAGACTTAAGTAATCTACGACCTTGGGGGTGTGTAGCATATGTTCATGATTCTTCCCATAAATATGGCAAATTAGGTCCTAGAGGGAAGAAGTGTATCTTTATTAGATAATCTGAACACTCCAAAGGGTACATGTTCATAGGTGAACAAGCTGATGGAAGTGTGACTGAAATGGAGTCACGAGATGTCACGTTCTTGGAGAACGATTTTCCTAGTAGATGTAAGATTGATAAGGACTTCCAATTACATGAGATGGAAGATTCCGATAACACACCCATTAATGTTATTGAGGGAAACACAAATTTACCTCAACATACAAGACCTAGTGGGAGTGTAGCGTCGCCTGGCGAACTAAATTCTCAAGAAGTTCAGTTGCGTAAAAGTATTCCCCATCGTCGATTTGAGATTGAAATGAAAGTGTAACATCCTCAATTTCAGTTCCTGGGAAATGGCTATAGTTTAAATTTAATAGTTCTTCAATTGAAACCAAGTTTTACTCTTGTTTTGGAAAACCCAGTTTGGATCTCTTGTACCCCTTCATTTTGTTATTTTTAAAGAGACTTTTGTGATCAGAGTTTCCATCCACTTTCTTCTTGAAAATTTCTCCAAACATCTTGAAGCTTTACATACTTTAATTTTAGAATTTTTGGAGTTGATATGAGTGGTACAATGGCCTAATTTTCGGACCGTGTAAAACTACCCAGAATGGGTATTTCAGTGATGTTCACACTTTATTTATTTTCTACAAGCTTTTTCGGGATGATTTTAGAAAATTTTCTTTCACAAAAGTTGTTGAGAACTTCCTTTTCTTTAACATATTTTGATTTTGGGAATTTTTGGAGATGATTTGAATTCTAGACATAGCTTACTTTTAGAAACAAGAATTATGTTCTAGTGAACTGTTTTTAGTCTATTTTTAAGGTACTAAAAATGGTGTTTACAGAGAGATTCAGATTTTGTGTTCTCCATAAAAAATGTTTGTTAAGGCCTTTTTTATGACATATTCAAATTTGAGAATTTTTGGAGTCCATTTACTATGTCTTCAATTCCGATTTCGCGAACAGTACAAAGCTATCTGGTTTTGTCAGATTTCAAAGATTTAGCATTTTCTATACTAGAACGTTGGAATTTTGACTTGAAGTCTTCTGGTGATTTAAATTAAATGTTATGATCTTTCAAATGAGATATGTTACACTTTTATTGGAGGTCATATGAAGGGGGAAACCAAGAGAAAGAAAGAAAGGAAGAGAAAGGCCACGATTAAAGCCATTAAATTGCTTAGAGTTTTCATCATAGCTTTTGGCCTTTGTGCATAAATGAGCATAAATGACCTTATCTCTTAGTGACATAAGCCATGACTTAATCCCTTGATGACCTAAGCCATGACCCAAGCAAAGGCCATTCGACCAAGGAGAAGAGAGAGAGAGAGAGAGAGAGAGAGAGCCAATGAGAAGAAGATAAGGTTGGCTTCTTCATCATTTTAGTCCATTAATGACATTAAATATATGCCATCATGAAATTTGACTAAGAGGCTTAGTCCATTAATGACATTAAACGAAGGTCATCATGAAATTTGACTAAGAGGCCTCCATTATTGGTTTAGCTCTAGGGTTTTCTAGGGTTTCTAGTATCTTCCAAGCCCTCTTTAAATAGCAAGACATCACCCCCCCCTCTCCTATCTCACGCCAACTTCTTCATCCTCTTCTTCCTTTGTTTCTTGTTTTTCTCAATTTGGCTGAGAAGCTCATGCCCAAACCAACCCCGAATCGGCCCGTGTTTCATCTTGTTTCCTACCCAAGAGCCCACAATTTAGCCCTGTAGGCCTAGGTTGCTCGGCCAAGCAAGAAGAAGTAAGGAGAAAGCCAAAATTTTCCCGAGCTCACCCGTTTCTAGCTTGTTCCCTAGTTTGTTGGTTGTTGAGTAAGTGAGTTCCCTAATATCGAGAAAGGATGTTACAATATGTTGTAACATGGGTTGATTGGCCCATTTCTTGGTTTCATGGTTGTTTGTTCTTTCTCATCTCATGATGTTCACGTGTGATACTCACGTTTGATGTTTATTTTGTTGGTTTTGTAGAATGACTTTGCTATTTGAATTGCCATTGATGCCGGTATGGTAAGAATCGATTTGTGTGAACGACGATTGTCTCGTCCTCGCTTGATATTAGTATTTTTTTTTTGTTAAGTCTCCCCGACTCATCCCCCGTTGTTTCCCTTTTTCAAGTCCGTAGGATGGCATCTCCCCCAGTCCACATTGGCAATCCCATGGAGCAGAGAGCCGAAGTGCTCACCGTGATAAATGCCAGAGAAGATTGCGCCTACCGTCGAATCACGTCGCTTGTGATGTTCGATAAGGGCCTAATCGACTTGGTGCATTATTTGTACGTGGCGTGGTATCACTACACGAACGGAGAATGGGTTGATCCTTATGTGAGTTCAACGGTGCTTTGGTGGCGCGGACGGGCCAGCTCCGAGGCATGCTACGGGTGGGGTGTAGATCGGCCATGCGGACGGGAAGCAGGCAGAAGATGTGGATGGAGTTAGAAGTGAGAAGACGAAGTAGAGGGGATAGGATCACCCAAGCTGAGTTTTGCTATTCATAGTGCGTGTGAAATATGTGTCATTTGCTATGGTCTGAAGGGCTTGTTAAAATATGTTTGCATGCACTGTAAATATAATGTTTGTTTATGATGCTTATTGTCTTATTTCTGCTATGTGTATTGATTGTGATTGTCCCGAGATATGCTTCCGCTTGTGTGTAACAAAAGATAATAATGAACGGGACGTCACGTTTATGACCTCGAGGTGGGGGCATTACAGAAAGCATTTACGATTGTTCCACAAGACGATGCGGAGCCTAAAACAGTTCAAGAGGCTTTCTCATCTCCTGACAAGGAAGAATGGAGAAAAGCTTTGGAAGACGAAATTGAGTCTATGAGGACAAATCACATCTAGGACTTGGTTGATCTACCACCTGATCACAAGGTTATTGTAAACAAATGGGTTTTCAAGATTAAGCGAAAGGCGGATGGATTCACTGAAAAGTATAAGGCTCGCATTTTGACAAAAGGCTATACTCAACAAGAGGGTATAGACTATAAGAAAACTTTTTCACCAGTTGTAAGGTTTACCTCCATACACCTTATCCTAGCTATTGTTGCACATTTGAACCTAGAATTACATCAAATAGATGTAAAGATAGCATTTCTCAATGGAGAACTAGATGAAGAAATATATATGAAGCAACCAATAGGTTTCATTGCTGAAGGTCAAGAGCGTAAAGTTTGCAAACTTCATCGCTCAATTTATGGCCTTAAGCAATCGTCTAGACAGTGGTATTTTCGTTTTCATCGAGCCATAACTTCTTTTGGATTTACGATGATCGAAGAGGATTACTGTGTGTATATCAAACGGTTTGAGGATAAATTTATAATTTTATCTCTTTATGTGGACGATATTCTGTTGGTTGGGAATGACAAAGGTTTTGTTATAGCCATAAAAGAATGGTTGTCCTCTAATTTTGAAATGAATGACATGGGAGAAGCTGCATATATATTGGGAGTTCAAATTGAAAGAGATAGATTAAAGAAATTCCTTGCTATGTCACAAGAGTCTTATGTAATGAAGATTCTTGAACGCTTTAATAAGAAACACTGTAATCCCATTGATACCCCTGTCATGCAAGGCAAAGGCCTAAGTACTAAGATGTGTCCTAAGACTCCAAAAGAAAAGAAAGAAATGGTAATTGTTCCTTACGTTAGTGCTGTCGGAAGTTTGATGTATACTATGATATGTACTCGACCCGACATATGTCATGCTATGGGATTAGTGAGCTAATATCAATCAAATTCTGGTCCAGCACACTGGAAAGTAGTTAAGAGGATCTTGATATACTTGAAAGGCACTATGGACTATCGACTTTGCTATCAAGGGAGTGATCTATGCTTATTAGGATACTCTGATGCTGATTGGGGAGGAGACCTAGATGAGCGTAAATCAATGTCTGGATATGCGTTCTTGCTTAATGACGGGGCAATTTCTTGGAAGAGCAAGAAATAGACATGCATAGCTTTATCTACGATGGAGACATAATTTATTGCATGTTTTGCTGCAGTGCAAGAAGCAATATGGCTAAAACGTTTCTTGAAAAATTTAGCCATTGTCACTGATGTCCCAAGACTAGTGACAGTACATTGTGATAGTCAAGCAGCTATTGCCTATGTGAAGATCCCAAATACCATGGTAGGACGAAGTACATTGACATAAAAAATAACTTCATCAAAGATATAATAGCACAGAATGAAGTAGTCCTGCAATATATTTCAACCAACATGATGGTTGATGATCTATTTATGAAGGCTGTTCCAAGAGACGTGTTCTTGACCTATAGGATGTCTCTAAGATTACGTAGAATGTGATTATGATATGTAATATTGTTGAGGATCACTGGATTATGTGTGTATATGTATTGTACTTGTTTGTTAATGAATTAATGTTTTATCAATTAGTACATTGTTATGAGACTAGCATAAACACACATATATTGTTGAAAGGTATGTCACCAGGTAATGATTGGCTCACTCACACGAGCAATCTCCTCAAATGCTATCGTAAACAGGTTGAGATGAGACAATATGTACTATAAATACTGGAAGAGCAGTTTAGTACATAAAACGATTTAATGTCACCTTGATTGGAATCAAGATGATGTCTATTATTCATATGTGATAAGACCGAACATGATAGTCCCATAATCATGTATGCCTGAAGGTAGCCGAATGCGAGTACTAAATTGAACGCTATGGAAAGCGACCTGATATAGCACTCGGGCTAAACATGAAAACGTGAGAAGCATGTGACTATGTTTAGTCTAAGATTCGTATAGCGGATATGGTTAATAAATGACATACACTCTTATAGAAAAAGAAATCCACTATAGCATGTAATTCATACTACATGTGCTTTATTTGACCAATAAGGGAGATGAGTATAAATATTCATATTTATTCATCGTGTGAGTCCTTAAGGTAATTTATAATTTACCTTACTTTGCGCCCTATGTTACTTCTGACTATATTCTCGAAGTAGAAGATCAATGTTGCTACTTTAGCATGTTACCAGCGGTCATGAATATATATGGCTTTGTGGGACGTGTCTAGGAAAGCAGTTGTTCCGAAATGGAGAGAGACATGAGTGTGAAGGAAGACTATTGTTGTTTTACATCTATCACATGTATTTACCGGTTGACCAATTATTTCGCCTTTAATGGCTTTCGGAAATAATTGTAAATACATTGTGTTCTTGAGAATAGTCAAGTATGGCTTTCAAGGGATCGGTACACTTGGACTGATGTAACAAAATATGTCTGAGACGCTGTGAGATATCAATTGTTTATTTATTTTTGGGGTTGTAGCCATTATGTTGTCCCTAATAGGTGCATAATTAGAGCTCCCAAGTGCAGGCATACTCACTGGTTGCACAGCTTTCTTGCCAGTATGAATTGTTTCTAAGGTAGATGAATGTTAAATGCCTTATACTCTTGATAGAGCATCATCAAGTCTATCATGTTCGAGTGGGAGATATTATATTTCGTCGGTCCGCCCATGATGTGTGTCCAAGGGACATCATTTGCTCTAATAAGAAGTGAGCCTGAGAGATACTTTTTGAAGAGATGCGGAGAATAATTTCTTAAGGGAAGTTAAAATAACTTCCCCAGATGATGAACAATTTACAAGAGAAAATTCAAAACTCTCTCTTGATGCAAAAGGATTTCTTATCTACTTTGAAAAGATAATCGCCATTAACGATGTGGAATAAGAATACTTTCTCTGTGATTGTATTCGGACCAATGTAAAGTAAATTCGTTTATCGTTTGCTGGTAATTCAATATACGATCCTGAAAATTTTGTTTGTAGTGCAACGAACAAGTAAGTCCATTCTCCCGACACTCTGCTTCCCAACAGGCCCACCTGCCAAAAAAACTCTCTTTCTCTTCTGCACTTGCTTTCTCTCCTCTCTTCTATCTCTTCATTGCAGTTTCTTCTCGGTGCTGTTAGCTCAAGTTTGAACTCCGTGTCCATGGCCCGCTGCAAGTTTTCAAATCAAGTGTCGGTGGCCACAAGACTCTGGGTCTAACTACCATAGCCGCAAACTTGAAGCTCCATCTACACGGCTTTTACGAGGTTGAGCTTGAGTATCCACAGCCACAAGAAGTCGCAACGCAGGCCGCCATGGCTGCCAGCTGAACATATGACAGCCATGGTCGAAAGGTTTTGCTTAAGCTCGCACTCTAGGCTCGAATCCAAGCTCTGTGGCTATGGTGATGGCTAGACTCTAGATTGAGCATCCTTGGCCATAAGTTTTTGGATCTAGCATCTATGGACGGGATTCGAAACTTGAGCGACCATGGCCAGCCATGGCTGCGAGCTTGAAGCTCGAACATGCTCACAACCGCGAGCTCGAGCTATATGGCCATGGAGGCCAAGATGTTGAGCTCAAGCTCAAGCTCTAGAGAGCCATGGGGGCCGCAAGAAGATTCGACACCCCCCCAACTTATCAGACCTAACCCTATAAAAACCCGCCAACCTCCATCATTTGCTTGTTGCCACCAAATTTGAATCTATCTTCTGAAAGTTCACCGAAAAAGCTGCCGCACGAATTATCTTACTCTTCACTTCCCCATTTGGTATTAACTCACTTTGCCATGAAAGGATGTTCTTCAAGAGGGAATCGGAATACGGAGAATGACGAAGAGACGGGGAAGAAGAGGAGATTGCGGTTGCGATGTGATGCACCCTGGTACCGAGGGATCCAGCAGCGACCGTGGGGCAAGTTCGTGGCTGAGATCCGGGACCCCTCGAGGAACGGTGCTTGCCTCTGGCTTGGGACCTTTGAGACGGCGGAGGAGGCCGCCCATGCCTACGACCGGGCTGCCTTTGCTTTCCAAGGCCATCTGGCCATCCTCAACTTCCCCAACGAGCAAGAATACTCTGTTCAAATTGACTGCAATGTCTCTGGCCACCACAGTTCTTTCTCGGTGTCCCCGTCGCTGTTGTCGTCGTCGTTCTCTTCAGCATGTTCGTCATCATCCGCTGTGTCAGTTCTCGCCGAGCCATCCAGAGATGCGATCGAGTTCGAGTATCCGGACAATAAGTTGTTGGAGGAACTACTGATGTGGCAGAGCGACATGTAGGGTAAATGCGGGTAGGCGAGTGCATATTTAGGGTTTCCGAAATTTCATGGTAAGAATTTATTTTGTTTCTTGATTCTTCGTTGGTGAAAGTTTTCACTTGAGGAAAGAGATCGCGTGGCATCTACTTTGCAGGGTTTATGCATATTTTGCTTCAATAAATTGCATTTGGCAATCTTCAAGACTGCATTTTCACAGCAGGGGCTTAATGTGACTCGGAAATATTGTAATTTGTATAATAACTTCGATCAATATTAGCGAAACAAATGGCTCGTCATACCTATATCTTTTTAAAGTACTTCTCTGAGTACTTGCACTCAATTTAAGCAGTAGTATACATACAAACACAGTTTTCTGGGATACTAAAATTCTTTCATTTCAATAAACTGTTGCAATATATCTTAGGTTTCTAATGTTAATTACCAATATACAGTTTCTGAATTCGTTTCGTAGTAGTCTATGTTAGAAATTTAACTATAGCGGAAGACTGAAGATTCTAATTATCCATAGATAACCCAAATCATGCATAATCAGAATTGGTTGCGGAAACGTGAAAAAATCTGTACTAACCTTCCGCCATTGATGAAATTGAGAACCTGATACGTGGAGCTTTGACAATCGTCAATAGGTACTTCTAGCCAATTGCCCTCTCAACGAATGAGAGATCGATCTTAAAATTATAAAAGGGTTTAGCTTAGATAACCTATTTATATCCTAATTCATATCCTTATAGATAAATTCTCCCATCAAGATAGCTATCTTAATATTGGACGATTATAATTATCACGTATTTGAATGCGCTTAATAAACGTCGACAAAATTAATTAATGTGGATAATAATAAACTAAATATAGGATCACATTATAGATAATATAATTGCCTCCATCTATTCGCGAAGAGCTTCTCTGTATTCGAGGACAGGTTGATGTAAAACCAGGCTGAGCTAAGATTTTGCAGCTTTGAGGTGCAACTATTTGTTTTGTAGCGATTTGGGTGCTCTGAAGCTGAAGCAGAACTTTAGTGTTTTCCAAAATTATTGGGGTTCCTTTTTCTGAATAGGACATGATTCAAATGGCGACCGAGAACTTTGAAAGTTGTTCTTCATGTTGACCTGAATTCTCCAGTCTCCAGTAAGCGGTTTCGCTCCTTTTCCTTTCCAATTTGGCTGCCTTGAGTTGAATGTGACCCGCCTGTAAATTTTCTTCCCATTAAACAAGGTTGCGTGTCCGGGACCACCTACATAATTAATCTCTTCATGTCACGACACTCATACTATGAATTATCTAGTTTGTGGGCGCTCCCGTGTCCTCACGTTTGAGAGAGAAGAGTAGGGGAAGATAGGGGGGCCGTGACACAAAACGGTGGGGATGAAGGGAGAGATGAGCTCGACTCGGGGGTGGGTGTTGGCGATGAGGTGTGGCTCGGCTTGGGGTGTCGTGCAGTGACACATTCCAATGGTCATGGTCGGTCCGGGAGGAGGGGTTGGCTTGGATTTGCTTAGGGTTTTGGTTTGGTGATGTTTTGTGGCGGATGGGTTTGGAAGGGTGGTATGGTGTGAATTTGGAAGGAAAATGACATATTACCAAATAGGAGATGCAACTTGAAAAGAAATCCCAAAAGTCAGAATAGTATTTTTAGGTAATGAAAATTAATGAGGGTTTTGATCTTTGTGTGCAAAAGTGACGTGAGTGCTTGAAGTTCTCCCAACCAATCCGAAGTGGCCGTCCAACCCCACGGAATGAGCTGAATTCGCACTAAAACGGGGTGACCTAGCCTTTCATATCCAAATAGGATACGAAATCGAAATAAATCAAATCGAAATTAGTTGAATTTTTAAGTTAAATTTCATGTGATTAACAACAGGAATTTTCAAGTAAAAGGATATTCCAGATCCTCAATAGTCAAAAGAAAATTACCACAATATTTACACAAGGAATTATTTTCTCAATGTTGTAGAGATTACATCGAGCAAGATATAATAGGAGATGTACTTTGGTTAGCATTTCAATAAATTAATAGGGGAAAAAACTACCAAATTTCAAAACTATGCCCGCTATGACACATTTTGTCCTAAACTTTTTTTTTCCCATGACATTAAAAATTCCAAATTTGTATCTATGTGAGACATTTACCTTTCGTCAAGATTCCCTTAATGAATAATGTTAAAAATCTATCTGTATCTGTATGGACGCCGGAAAGCAGACGCTGAGCAAACGATGTTGATATGGCGTCCAAGTGGCTTAAGTAAAATAAAGACAATGTTGTTTTGACTGAAAAATCATTTAATAAATCGTTAACAGAGGGTAAATATATCACATAGATATAAGTTGAATTTTTTTTATGTCACAAGACAAACTTTAAGATAAATGTGTTAGAGTTGACATACTTTGGAGCTTTTGACGTTACAAAAAAAGTTTCTCTTTCATATGTATATGTATGGACAAGTGAATAATGTTGGCCCGTGGGGCAGCTCAGTTTCAATACAATGACAGAGAGAGACAATAATTCCATTGTGTCCATGAGTGCCACGTCATGAGTGATGAGTGATCGCGTCTAAGGCTTTACCAATTGAAATCTAATACGATTTCTGTGATCCCATATTATCGAAAGATAAATTTTTTATATTAAGAAGGATTAATACCATAAAAAATTCAAAATTTATATACCCAAAATTAAATTTTTAATCATAAAAAATCCTAAATTGGTACGCCTATGACAAATTTACTTTAAATTAATTTTTTGACCACAAAAAATCTCAAACCAGTATATTGATAACAAATTCACCTTCCGTTGAATTGAATTAATATCACAAAAAATCATAAACTGATATGCATGTGACAAACAAATGGTAAAATCCAAAACTGATATATTTATTATCTGTCATGTGTCATCAAATTTATAATTTTAACCGTAAAATTTATTATAAACTAATGAAGGATAAAATTATCACAGACGTAATAATTTGAGATTTTAATTTAAAGTAAATTTATTATAGATATATCAATTTAAGATTTTTTATGGTATTAATTTTATTAAAAAAGGGGCGATTTGATATGGTCTCCACCGGGGCCCACATTGAAAATCAAATTAGTCAACCATTCGTGAGCGTTCTCTCCCCCCCCCCCCCCCCCCCAAAGTGGCTGGGACAAGGAGGACCACGTCAGCATGGATAAGACATGCGTCATCTAATATGATATTAGACATGATAGAAAAGAACTCGCTACGGTTTTGTCTATCAAGTGAATTGACAATGTTACATTAATTGTGGAGTGGGGTCCTATCTGTCTGAATATCCAAAGTGATTTTTTTCATGATATAATAAAAAGACAAGAACAAAATCTCAGCACATGCAACCTTGTTCTTTTTTACTTTAGCAATTTTTATTCCACAATAATTCCCCACTCCCGCACAAAATCTTGTCATTTGTGCTTGATTCAGATACTTTTGTATGTAATGAAGATTATTAGGCATATGCCGATGTTTTGAAGGATGGACTTCCTAATTTCGATGGTCATAGGACCATCCACCATTTTTTTGCTAGCAAAGAAAGGCGAGGATGAAGAAATAGCATGACTACACCACACGACTCTACTATAAGGATCCCAAACTAGCTATGAAAAATTGGGATTTAAGGAATACATTGCGAAAGTCACTCAGCACCACTCTTGATTTATAGGGAACAAATGGCATTTGAGGTCGAATTCAATTCAAAGCCAATTTGGAATTTCCATTTTGTTATAGAGGTTCGATTTTGACCAAGTTGGCATCCCACAGCAACAAAAGTCACACTAACCCTAGTTCTATGTGATCCTGAAAAATTTCCAAAAGTTCGAGATGAGTTTCCCCAAGAATGATCGTCGACGAAAGATCTTTCACTAAATGTTAGATCTTTAGTTCTTTAGAAGAGATGTGGGTTCTGTGGCAATTTGGATAGGAACTACGGATAATAACAAATAAGGAATGTTGATAAAAAAATAAAATAAGTTGTAGGAAAATTACGTAAGTCTAATTGATTGCGAATCCTCTACAATTGACTCTTCTTGGCCTTATATAGCCTTGTACAAAGTATAACCATCGAGCGCGGTAATCATTCAAATTACAAACTCTAACTACTCCCGAGATTGTAGGCCTTGACTCAATTTGCATATAATTGCACATTCATATATGTAAGAAATTACAATTTGGCTCTGTCTTTATTTCTGCATTTGTCGTCGATCATGTAATCAGATATTATCCTTTTATCGTATGTCGATCCATGGTCCTTACCAATTCCCTCTCATCGATAACGGCCACTCGTATGAGTTGCTAATTTGAAGTTATGTTTCATAGCCGCTCTCTTGACAACCCATTATGAACCTTTATCAATCCTTCGGAGCTTGAGTTATTTTTGGGTGTCAAGATATGCCCCCTCCAAAAATACTGTAATATCGGGGATTAACCTAACGAAATTTGTGCGGAGCGCCGGTTGAACTACTCTATTACCTTGACAATCGCTTTATCTTCCTCCGTCCCAGCTAGAAACGTAGCACGATTGACGGGATCTGCTTGTGACCACGATTTCCTGCTAGTGTGTTGGACTGCTACTCGGGATTTTCTCCACCTTTTTATATCGAGTCCAAGATCGCATTTTTGTTCTTTTCTTCCTCGCAATCCTCTCAATACCGCACGTTCTCTGAATTTAGATTTTTCCTCGACTCATTGAAGCCGCCATGTCGCCTAAGAATGAATCCCTCCACGTGTCTCTCTCGCTTTGACCAGCTCCAAGAGGATGAAGACAACGATAGTTACCTCTTGTTATTGCTTAATACTTCTTGCTCCGACCCTAACCAGGTAATCTTGGGTCCATGTTTCATTGAGCCTCGGGTTCCTTTGTCTCTCCAGGTTGCTTTCCTTGTTACAAGGAGGAGAAACTTCCATTCCAAAAACGGCACATCATTGAGTTTATGTGGACCATCCCTTCTCAACGGTTCAAAGCTTTTCCTTCTTTTGCCCTTTATTCTTTCAATGGTATCTAAGAATAAGGTACCATAAGAAAACGGCTTGGGAACCCACACAAATCGATAAGGCACTCCAGTTCTGTTGTTTTGACTGGAATGTTAACTTAGGTCTCTTGGGTTGTTTGGTCAGTTTCTGGTTTCTGTCGACAAATTGCTTCTTTTCCGCAGTGGACCAATGTCGATCCCCCTTCTTGATTTGTCGACCATCACCGGTCTTAGCCCGTGGGGAGAAGATACGGCCTATGCCGAGTCAGCCTAGTTTACTTATTTTGAAGATATGGCTGACATCTCTTATGGCTCCCTTATATATCACTTTTGCAAATGTAGAAATTGATATAGAGCAAAAGAGGAGAGCCTAAAAACTTATTAGGGTTTGTCACTCCTCACACTTTTTTCATTAATTAAGTAACACTTAATGACCATAACAAACCTTTCACACTTCAACACTCCCGGGAGCATATTTATCCAGCATGCCCAGCTTGTTACAAATATACTCAATGCTACTACTCCCTAAATACTTGGTGAAAATATCATCTAGTTGTTCATTGGTCCTAACATGACTAGTAAAAATAACTCCAACCTAAAGCTTCTCACGGGCAAAGTGATAGTCAACTTCAATATGCTTAGTCTGCTCATGGAATACTGGATTTGAAGCAATATGGATACTGTCTGATTATCACACAACAACTCCATTGGCGCTGGATCTTTGAATCAAGTTCAAGTAATAGCTTACGCATCCAAACTAACTCACAAATAGCTTGAGTCATAGCTTTGTATTCAGATTCTACATTGGATCTAGACACAACACTTTACTTCTTACTCTTCCAAGATACTAGGTTTCCTCCAACAAAGGTGCATAAACCCAATGTAGACCTCCTATTTTTAGGAGACCAGGCCCAATCAGCATTCAAAAATGCTTCCACCCTTCTGTGACTGATCCCTATAGAAGAGACCATGACTTGGAGCTTTCTTCAAGTATCTCAAAATTCTAAAAACAACGTCCCAATGAGAGGTGCGAGGGAAGACATAAACTAACTCACAACACTCATAGGAAAGGGAATATCAGGTTGAGTAAACATCAAATAATTTAATTTTTCAACAAGTCTTCAATACCTTTCCAGATCATCTAATGGCTCACGATCCTTTGCCATCAATTCCGAGTCAGCTTCCATTGGTGTATCTAGTGGTTTAGCTCTTAGCATACTTGTCTCTATAAGCAAATTTAAAACATACTTGCGTTGTGAGATATGAACACATTTCTTCATCTGTGCCACTTCAATACCCAAAAAAGTATCTCTCCTTTGTTTGAAATTACTATTGCAAATACAATTTCAACTCATCAATCCATGTAGAATCATCTTCTTATATAAGTCTTCATGTAAATCACCATGAAGAAAAGCATTTTTATCATCAAGCTAAAAAAGAGGCCGACAAAAGCAAAAGCAACCAAAGAAAGTAAAAGGCAAATAGAGGTCATCTTAGCCACTAGAGAGAAAGTATCACCATAATCGATCCCATAAACCCATTTACATCCAATAGCAATCTTCCCTTTGTCCAGAGGAACAAGATCCCAAGTCTGGTTTTGATCTAGTGCTAATAGTTCCTTCTCCATAGCAGTCCTCTAGCTTGGACTAGATAATACTTCAGCAACAATTTTGGGAATATGATGTGCATCAATGGTGACTAAACTAGCCCAAAAATGGGCAGATAGACCAGACTTGGAGACAACTGTGCAATAGGGTGCTGGGTAGAACTACAAACTCCTTTACGATGTGCAATAGGGATATCGAGGTCAACGTGTGACAGGCTTGTTGACACTTAAATTTTGGTGAGCCAGTTAGTCATTATTTGTATAAAAAAAATTAGGGATCGATCCCGGTCCTTAAAAAAATTAGTTAAATTGCAAATAGATATTAAGAGCATTTGCATTAGTAATTCGGCCCAAATAATTGCATTTGTATTGGATTGGTGACGGATGGACTTGAGTGAATGGATTTAAGCTTAACTAGAATAAGCCCATGGTGGCTAAAATCATGTGTGTCAAGTCAGGAAAATCTGATGAATATATGAAATAATAAAGCTTGATATTATCAAGATTTTTGGTCACAAATAGTGCAATCCTTGTGGATTCCCAGTATATTTGTGTAACATCCCGAATTTCGACTCAATTTCCGGAAATCAATAAAACGAGTCTTATTTGTTATTTCATTTCGTAAGTCTCGCCCGGAGCTGATCACTCCTGGGATACTAACCAGATGGGAATGGCTAACTAGGATAACGGTACGTTGACCAAGGACCCGATCGTGAACGGGACATCAATTTCGAGAAACGACGAGGAAATATTTTGGGCCAAGTAGATCGATCTTCGGAAGGCAACGGACTCGGTTCGACCGAGGCCAACGATGTACGATCGGATAGCAGGTGATTCTGCATGACCGAAAGTGCACGCGGTCGACCAGTCCCGAACTTAACCCGAATGATCGTTATCTCCGGAACTAGCGATAATTCCTCTCGTTCTCCCGGTAATCAAGGCCGTCACGACTCAGATAACCTTAGGTCGATACGCGTAACCCCTAAACAGCCGCCCGTTAGTATGAGATTCAGAAATTGCAATTTAACTAGTTTGATCGTGGAATTTGATCCGGACTTCGAGATTGATTTTCGAGGGTTTACTAGTTTAGTCTCGTAAGGACGACGTCAATTTGAGTTGGCCATTTATATAGGGGTTTAGTCTGGTCGAAAAATGGAATTTCGGCCCGGAAATCGGACAAAAGACGACTTTGCCCCTAAGCCTAGCATAGTGTTCCGAATTTGGGGTTTTTAGTGGAGATTTATTAATTAGTTTTTAAGTGGATAATGGGACTAGAGTTAGTGGGGTTAGTAATTACTTTCTTGCCCTTCAATTATTGGTCTTGAGTGGTTTCTAGCCATTAGATCTAAGGGTGAGTTGTCCTAAGCCTTAGATTGTTGACACTTGTCACCTAATTCCCACCAACTACCAACCACTCCACTTAAACCCATCATCTCCTCTCTCTCTCCTCATTCTAGCTTCCCCTCCAAGCCAAACTCATCTCTCTCTTCTCTCCCTCTCTCCCTCTCCATTTCGCCGGCCACTCCCCCTCACGCCGTCCACTTCGCCACCGCCAAGGCCGCTCGCCGCCGCCCGCCGTGGCCGTTCCGCCGCCCACCGCCGTTCCATCATCACCACCACCTTGCCATCCCGCCATCACCATCACCATCACCACTTCCTCTCTCCCTCTCACCGTCTCTCTCTCTTCCCGTGCTCTCTCCTCTCAGCCGTGGGGTTGCCGGACCACCCACCGCCGTCACCCGCCGAGCCGTCCGCCGTCCCGCTCACATGGAGAGCCGCCTAGCCGCCACCTCGCCGACCGTCCCTCTCTCTCCTTGGCCGCTTGGAGGCCATCCCGCCCGTGAGCCGCCGTTTGTGAGCCGCCGTTCCCCCGGGAATACCGCCGCCGGCTTACCGTTCACCGGTAGTTGGCCGCCGTTCCCCGTCGTCGTAAAACCAAGTTTAAGTGAGTATTACCCCCTAAACCCTAATTAGGACGATTATGCCCTCTAGATCGGGATTAAGAGTCGTTAGTGGTTAATTAGTATATTTGATGTGGATTATGAAATGTGGTTTGATCGGTAAGTGTCGGAATGATGTTATTGGTTGTTTGAGGAATAATCGAAGGGAATTGAAGGATGGAAAGAGGTTTAGTAGTGGCTGTCCATGAGGCCAATCAAGGAATTAAGTATTGATTTGTTGTCAAGTTAACTTGATCGGGGTGTTAGGATGGCCCGAGTAATTGATCGATTGGTTGAAATGCTTGAATTGGTCAATTTATATGCTATGAGGTTTAATTAGACCATGCCATGTCGCTTGATCGTGTGATCGGAATGTGCGGAGTGTGACTTGGGCAAATGAGCATGTTTTAAGGTGATGAGCTTCAACTTATTGAATTGTGTTGAGTGGTGCTCATATATACCACATATTGCCCGAGCATGAGCATTCATGGCTGCGCATTACGTGTGTGCCGAGTGTGAGGCATGTGATGAAATTTGTGTGAGAATGCGGGTCTGCCATGAGCATGTGATCACGTGTAATTGCCCGTTGCGTTTGTCGCCGGGTTCAGATAAAAATTGGGCAAGTGTGCCGTGTGATCACTTAAGGCCTTCGGGTCATGACCTTCGGGTTGATTCCGTCTTCATGCACTTTGTAGCAAGACGATGCCCGGTGTGTCCGGATGACGACCAGTCTCATGCACTTTGTAGCAGGCTTGGTTCGTAGGAGATCGGTGTTGCGCCTGATGCGTTTAACGCGAGCTAGAGACACTGGGCCGGGGGCGTTTTTACGCTGGCCACGAAGTGTTGTTGTTGGGCCAGAGGCCGGGCTAGTGAGCCGTGGAAAGATAAGATAATGAGTAAATTGTTAAGTATTAGATTATGTGGTGGAATTGATGGGCATGGTATGGGACGTGTCTGAGCGGTTCCATCTTATAATCCAAATACGCGCGCTTGTACTACATCGATGCATTGGCACGCATAAGAGCGCATGGACAGTTGTGATCGTTTGTGATACTCGGTGATGAGTGTGTGATCTAGCATTTAAGAGCCTGAGCATGCATATGACGCAAGTGTGACCGTGTATGCCGAGAATGTGTTTGATCATTATATGAAATTGCCTAACCTGCAGGGTTGACGGTAAGTACGATCTGGGCCCGAGGGCCTAGGTCTATGATTGTTTATTTGGGTGTGTTGTATTCCTATCGGGAGGTGCATGTTAGCCTAGTTTAGGTTTAGTGGGTTTTTACTTGCTGAGATTCGTCTCACGGTTGAAAAACCCAACCTTTCAGACCCCAGACCTTGACGATGCCGCAGGAGCCAGAGGCGCCGGTGCGACATGGGATCCCTCAGCACCTGGAGCATACCATGTCGGTTCACCCCATAGGGAATGGGGAAATGTTTTTGAGACACTATACCTTAGTTGTAGTAGATGTAGGGACCACCCATTATGAGATGCACGAGTATATAGCTTGGTGCTTTCGAGACCGATTCGGGGAGGAGTATGGACCCCTTCGTTTCATGGACATTCCGTTTACCGGAGAGGGTCAGTTAGACCCGCAGTGTCCCGATGGGGACATAGTCGATCCCGATTCAGACATGGAGGTGAGTTGGGAGATTGACGAGGGACCGGAGTTAGGAGAGGAGGATGAGGAGCTAGGAGGAGTCGACTATGAGCCTAAGATCGTCGATCCGGCCCCGGAGCCGATGGATGTGGAGGTCGAGGAGCCGATGGAGGTTGATGAGGACCCGGAGATAGAGACCGAGTCCGAGGCAGCCAGTTCAGACGAGGACCAGGAGTTTTCCGAGAGTTCGTCGGAGGCGTCGAGTTCGGACCCCGACTGGGAGCCCTAGGATAGATTCCCTCTCCTAGTAGACCGAGGACTGACACTTTTTGGGATTTAGTCCTCCTTAGCCACCTCTCCCTTTTTGACCAGTGTGGTGGCCGTGGCCCGCTTTTGTTGTATGTATCTTGGGTCTGTGTATTTCGTTTGTAAATGGATATTGTAAAAGCTTTTGCATATATAAAAGTGTATATTTTGTATACAGTAATTTCTGTGATACTATCCTTGTTCTCATATTGTTTTATTGTCCGGGCATTATTATTATTTCTTTTGCTTTCGCTTGTGTATGATCTCTGTGTTGGGTATTGGGTCGGCGACGCTTCCTGAGACGTCGCACTCATATCGACAAAAAAGGAAGGATGTGGCGCGTCGCAGAGGGCGCGGGGCGTGACAATTTGTACATGCCGAACTATTTGGGGAAGTAAGTATGAAGGAGGACCAAGGTGAGGATAGACTTGCGAGATTATTGGCCCACTCTTATTTGTAATGCAAGAAAAGATATAGAGAATAATACATGATGCACATACACTCATAAATAGGAGAGTAAAAAGATAATGAGGAATCGTGGGATCTTACTGATTCTTTTTATTCAGATTTCCTCTTTTGCAGTACAATGAAGGCACTATAAAAGGTGGGGAGTTTCGACCACTAGTGGGGGGAGGCCACACGTTGAATACACAGCCAAAAAAAGAGATGTCGGCAATTCATATTATTCAGAGCACATAGAGAGGAAACACGAGGAAAAAGAGAGCTTGAAGAGAGTCCACAGTCGAGCCAATGGCTACACCCCTTGCTGCGTCCCTCCGCTGACCGAGCAGTTGCACCACCGCAATCATTCCTAGGTGCTCGATGACGTCCTTACTACGCAGTTGCTGTTCCCCAACCGGTGCTGCTTCTTCCCGTTGCCCTATCCAGTCGAAGACCCCGCCGAGGACTCCCCTGCACTGACACGAAGCTATTCTGTCTTGACCTCCTTGATGACGTTGCTGCGCTGCTCTGCCCCTCTCGCCATCACTGGTGTTTCCTAATTCGTGGTCCCCGTTGAGCCGCCACGCAACGCCTACCAACAAGTGTTTCCGGGAGCATCTGTCGCCTCCAATGGCCATAAGTCAAACGAGCAGAGGAAGATTGAAGATAACACAATTATAGAGAACCAAGTGGTGGAGGTGTGGTGAGAAAAAGAGGGACTTTGACCACCGTTTGATAAGGAAGACTTCTTCGTGTAGCAAACAAGTGGCCTTGAGGAAGAGAAAAGAAGCCACGTTCACTGTCAAATCGCAATATCACACGGGTTGCTTTGTTCAACAAAGAAAAGTTTTCCAGTGAGCACCTCATTTACGCTGCATCACCGTCGACAAGCACCACCACTACGTCGTCCTTGACGCATTATCACCGTAGCCCGACCGTTGAAGTTCAAATTTGGAAAGTTATTTGCTTATTTAGGTAAAAATCTTATCCGAATCAATTTGGATATTTTATTGATTATTTTGTACATCTTGTTACCTAACTTTGCATATTTGAGTGATCGGCCCAATATCGATTAGGAATTATCTCCTAATCCGCAACGCGACATAATCTTTTGATTATATCTATAAGCCCTTAGATGGAATTATTAGATTGCGTAGTTAGAAAATTTACCTTGATCTTTTAAGTCTTTAGATTAGGATATTGATTCCATTTTTGCGGAAATATAAAGTTGATTGGATAATGTTCCTTATTTGAATTGATCGTATGTTTCCTTTTAGTGGCGAATGATATCTGATTGATTCGAATGTTCATCTTTGATTGCTGTACTTGTATAAAGAAAATACCAAAACAATTATGTGCATGTTGTGACATTCTGAAATTTGATCCATTTTCGGGATTTATGAAACAAATATTTATTCAATGCAATTTTAGTTAAATCTCACTCGGAATTAATCACTCTTGAGAAGACTAACCATTAGGGAATGACTAGCTAAGAATAAAGTACGTGGATCTAAGAATTTGGCCGTGGATCTAAGAATTTGGCCATGGATCGACACTTCAACCATAAGGATTGATGATGAGATATTTTGGGGGCCATTATAGGCTTATCCAAGGATGGTTATAGAACGATTCGCAAACGTTGTATAATTGGATTGTGGGTGATTTCGCTTGACCATTGTATGAATTTTGAACGACCCTAAACCTAATCCCAATGATTGTGTCAATTGGAATTAGTGATTGATCATTGCAATTATATGACAACTGAGGTCGCCATGGCTCGAGTAAGATTAGATGTGGCTCGATATTGAATTGGCTATTGGTCAATACGCGTAATTCCTAAAAGCCGCCCGTTAATTCGAAATGCACTAAAGTCGCATTTGATTGAATTTGACTATTGATTAGAATCCGAATTGGGTATCGAAGTTTCAAGATTTCCACGACTAAATTGTCGAACTTCATCTCAATTAGCATGACCAACTATTGGATTACTCGGATTTATCGGAAAAGTGTGATTTGGACTAGGTATTGGAAAATACTGTTTTGCCCCTGAGTTATTTTAATTCATTTGAAAGGTTGAAGGACAAATTGGACATTGATGCTTTCCCTTCAATGACCGAATTTGATGGACCATTGTGCCCCTCCTCTCCTTGCTTATTTATATTTTCTTGCCATTTGTTTTTTTGTGTAATTAGTTGAGGGGAATTTTGAGAGTCCTAGAATCTTGGCTTGGGGAAGGAGAAGGAATGTGAACCTTTGGATGTGAGATAGTGGGGTTAGTATTAGAGTTTTGTGAGTAGGGTTAGTAGACACTCTCTCACTCTTGTCTCTCACCTCTCATTGTAATCAAGTCTCTCACTCTCTCACTCTCCCCTTCCTTGCTCCCATGCGGCAGACTCTTCCTTTCTACCTTGTCGTGATCAGCCCAGCCAGCCACCACCACCTCCACGCCGTCTAGCCACCGGCAGCCACTCACCGTCACTACCACTTGCCTCTTGCACCCCCACCGTGACACTCTTTCCTTCCCTCTCTTTCTTGCTCACTCGGCCATAAGCACCACCAACCAAGATCACCAACACCACCCTGACCACCTGAGCCACCGTCGGCCCTTGTTGCTTGTTCGCCGGAGTAGCCCCTGCCATGCCAAGGCTCTTGCTACCCCCCTTTGCTTGATAATCTTGCTTAGGCTCCCTAGTAAGCGTCCCCTAAACCCTAGTTAGGATAATGGGTTACTAATGACATGTGTAAGGGCTGAATAAGGGCTGTTTAAAGGTGGTTTAATGGCTGGACGAGTTTGGTTGCTTGTTGGTTCTTGCTTGGTTGATTCTCGATTTGGTTGCTTCGGTTTGATTATCTAGTTGATTTTTGTGAAGACTTGTGTGGATCGAATTAAAGGAGGTGTCCCTCATGAAAATTCTTTCTAATATCTTGAAGCATAACATAAATTAAACCTTGAATTTTTGGAGATCATTTGGGGTCAATTGGAAGTACATTTTCGAACTGTCTCAAAAATGCCGGAATTACTATTCACCAACCTTCTTGTTTTTTTCGAATTTCTATAAATTTTTCTACGTCTATTTTCAACAAACTTCCTACACAAAAATTGTTAAGAACACTTGTTTCTATGACATAAAAAAATTTCAAAGCTTTGTAAAGAGATTTGGGTACCGATTGAGATGCATTTTAAAGGCCAGACGGCCTGTTCGAATGAACTGATTTCTGTCTAACTTTGAGTGACAAAAGAGGTATTTATAGTCAGAACTAGGTTTTGTATTCTCATTAAAAATGTTTATCAAGATATTTTCTATGACATATCCAAAATTCATAATTTTTGGAGTTGAATTATTATCCATTTCAAAAGGATTTTGATTAATGTGGAGCTGTCTAAAATAGCCCCGGTTCCCTGCAAGTTTTGTTTTCTCTCTCTCGGGGACTATTTGGTGTTATTGTTGCATATGAGAGGTGCGACTTTTCTTTAGATGAGTATGGATTTAGTGACGTTTGACTAATTAAAAAGATGAGAATTGGTTTTGGTGTTTGAATGGTCATGTGATCATTTAAGGCCCTGATGCGTCTTACGCGGGGATTTAACCTGTCTTGATGTGTTTTACGCGAGACGATGCTCAATTTATCGGATGCCTGGCGAGAGCTCGAATGCCAATCGCGGTGGAAGTCGGATTGATGCTCCCTATGGAATGTCGTCTTGATGTGTTTAATGTGGGACGTTGCCATCGCTGACGTAGTGGGATGATTCCTAGTTACACTAGAATACCGATAACCTATTGCGTTTTATGCGAGTTCGGGGGAGCCCAAGGGGCCGTTAATAATCTGGACTTAGTGAGTGCAATATGTATTATGGAATGCCATATTTGAGACTAATGTTAAGCATGTCTAGATTATTAAGTGTGTTATGCATGTTCATGCCTCGATTTGGGTTGTAATGCTCGATGAGCGTTTGTCATGTTATGGCGGTTCTCTAACGTGTAGGGCTTGTGTATGTGCCTAGGGTGAGGTAAGGGTATCTGTGATTGATGTGGCATATTGTTTGATAGAATTGCATATTTAGAACTGTCCGAAAGTATGCAGTAGCCTAAGCAAGGTTTAGGTAATTACTTATTGAGATTTATCCTCATTGTTGTATCCCAAACATTTCAAACCCCCGACCATGAAACTGAGTGGCCCACCGCAATGTTTTGGGGTATCGATGCATATGGAGCATATGTTGACAGAAAATCCAGTAGGAGAAGATATGGTTTACATTAGGCATGCTAGTACTGTTTGGCTAGACAAGTGCAAGACATTTTGGAAACCATATACCTTTTTGGCTTGATCTATCAGGACAGAGACGAGTTGATTGGTCTGCTTCAGGGATTTGATGTTCCTTTGATGACGGAGTAGGAGAGTAGGACCCCATGGAGATCCTTCCACTGGACGGAGTTGTTACTAGTCTGGATACCAATCTTGAAGATTCGGATCCCAAGTCGGAGCCTGTGGAGTATGACCCCGAACCGGAGCCCGTTGAATCCGAACCTGAGCCATCTAACGACATGGCTGATCTAGGATCGCCTGAGTACTTCAAGTCCAATCCGAGGATACTGCCTGGGTATCATGAGGTGACTAATAGTTTTAGAAATCCCAACTTTTGAGAAGCCTTCTTTTGATTAGAGGATTTGGCTAATCGACCTCCCGACCCTTTTTGTTACACATGGTTCACAGTTAGTTGCCTCATAGAAGGCTTGCAAGTGTATATGTTGTTACTGACATTATGTTTATAAAAGTGTTTCATTGATGTGTATCAAATGTCTCTCTATTATCATGTTTAATTGTATGATGTGTGACGAGTTCAAGTTTGCTTTTGCTTGTGTTATCGTTGTGATTTGATTGGGTCGGCGACAAGTCCTGAGTTTTCGCTTACTTAACAACCTAGGTGGGATGTTGCGTGCTCGCGGGGATCGGGGCGTGACATTCCTGTTTAATTGGTATAGAGGAAGGTTAGCTCGATCCAAGTTCAGACGAGACTTGGATTGATAAGGAGCGATGACATTTAGGATAGTTCGTTAGGAAAACCTTCATTGGCCACTTGTTTAGATCGTGCTATGCACGCTTTGTGATAGTGTTTGTGATTGCTAGATGGTTTGTTATTACTATGCTAAATTATTGGTGCTGCGAGGATTAAGGTAAGAGCGCGAACCCTATTGATTATGTACTCTTGATGCTTGTCTTGGTGGTTGCTTGCTTTGTGATTGTTGTTGTAAGTTGCTTAGGCTTATTAAACTTAAGTAGATGGCTTAGGTCTCTAATTCATGGATGGAATTATAGCAAGTTTAGACGTTTACTGAGTGTCTTGTGAGGATGAGCCACCGAGGAATGGGGACTAGAGGCCAGTTGAGTTAGTAGGTGGAAGCTGTGGAGGATTCGAGAGTGGATGGAGTTTTAAGACTTTGGAAGAAATTGGTGACTTGATGGGAAGGCAGGCTCAAGAACGAGTTGCCACTGTTGCTACTGCTGTTAAGGCTACTGTCACCACCATTAATAGGGTGAATGGTAATCAGGGGGTTGGAGTCGGGGATCGCCAAACACACCAGTTAGTAGAGTAGTTCTTGAAACTTAAGCCCCCCAAGTTCGATGGAAAGGGGGATCATGAGGCTACCACCCTTTAGGTTGAGGAGTTGGAGAAGGTTTTCGAACTCTTGAGGTGCGTAGTGGAGGATAAAGTAGTACTGGTGGTTTTTAGCTTCAAGGAAATGCAAGTAATTGGTGGAAGGCCACTTGAGATAAAATCTTTCTGGAAGGCATGGCTTAAAATTGTAATGCCTTTGTCAAAGCCTTCAACGGGAAGCATTTATTTGAGAGTGCATAAGAGCAGAAAATGGCAGAATTTCTACAGCTTCGCCAGAATCAGATGACCATGGATCAGTATGAGGCGAGATTTGCAAGGTTGTCTTAGTTTGCACCGAGGATGGTCAAGAACCCTTTGGATACGGTGAGGAGATTCCGGGATGGTATGAAATCGGAGTTTCGTAGTCAGTTGTTACTCCTGAACCTAAGGGATTATAATGAGCTTTATGAGCGGGCTCAAATGGTTGAATGAGATATGGCTGAGAGCATTGCCGCTTCTAAATCGTGGTACGCACCGGCTAAGGACAACCTGAACTTTGGAAATAAGCCTATGACCGGGAATAGACTATTTGTCCCTCCGGTAAAAGAGAACTTTGGAAAGTCGAACCACTATTCCAACACTGTGTATTAGTCTTGTGGAAGGTGGCACAGGAATGACCCTTGCCCAGGTGGGCCTGGAGCGTGTTTTGGATGTGGCCAACATAGTCACTAAGTGAGAAACTGCTCGAACTGCCAAGTGAGACCGCCAGTACAATCGCAGCCACCCCCAGTAGGAAATCAGGTTGGAGCCGTTTTACAGAATAATTAGAACCGACCCCTAGCTCAAGGAAGGATTTACACTATGGTTCGCAAAGAGATGGAGGATGCACCTGGCATGATTACAAGTATGGTCTCTTTTTGTGATCATATTGCTTATACCTTATTTGATCCTGGCCGTCACATTCATTTGTGTCTGAGCAGTTTGTTGAATTGACTGTTATTGAGCCTAAATCGCTAGAAGTAATGTTGTGTGTTACCATCCCTCTTATGGATAAAGTGTTGATTTTCGTAGGGTACCCAAACTGTAAGATTGTTATTGCTAGTGGGGAGAATTTGATTGATTTGACTGTCTTGGCTATGTTTGATTTTGATGTTATTATTGGTATGGATTGGCTAGTTAGACAAATGATTGGCTAGATAGACAGTGGGCTGTGTTTGATTGTGGTAGCATGGTGATTCAATTTAATCATGTTGATAACTCTAGATATGAGTTTATAGGAAACTGAGAAGGAATCTCGATCCCTTGGATTTCGTTGTTTGAGGTAACTAAGTTATTAGATGAAAGATGTCAAGGTTACCCGGCGACCGTGGTTGATTCATTGATTGAGGAACCAAGGCTAGAGGACATAGCCGTGTTGTGTAATCGAGCTAGAAAGATGAAAGATGTCTTTCCTCAAGAAGTGCTGGAATTATCACTTGAGAAAGAAGTGGAATTCGTAATTGAGCTAGCCCCTAGGATAGAATCAATATTTAGAGCACTCTACAGAATGGCATTGTCAGAGTTGAAAGAATTGAAGGTTCATATGAAAGAACTATTGGATAAGGGGTTTATTCGTCCAAGCACGTTGCTGTGGGGAGCATCAGTGTTATTTATAAGGAAAAAAAATAATTCGTTGCATTTGCACATCGACTATCAACAGTTAAATCAAGTGACCATCGGTATCCATTACTAAGAATAGATGACTTGTTCGATCAACTACAAGGGACATCGGTATTCTCCAAGATAGACTTAAGAACATGCTACCATCAGTTGAGGATTAAGAAGGAGAATATTCTGAAAATGGCATTTCGTACGAGATATGGACATTACAAATTTACCGTCATGCCATTTGGATTGACCAATGCTCTAGCTGCCATTATAGAGTTGATGAATCGGGTATTTAATGAGTTCCTAGATCAGTTTGTTATAGTATTCATAGACGATATCTTGGTGTATTCAAAGAGCCCTAAGAAACATGAACAACATCTAAGGATGGTTCTATAGACCTTAAGAGAACACGCACTTTATGCCAAGTTTAACAAGTACAAGTTCTGACTCAACTGGGCAGCATTCCTTGGACATATCATCTTTGGGGATGAAATTTTAGTAGATCCGGCTAAGATTGAGGCTATTACGAATTGGCCAAGACCTACGACCATGACAGAGGTTCGGAGCTTCCTAGGACTTGTGGGCTATTATAGACGCTTTGTAAAAAGGTTCTCCGGGATAGCTACTCTTTTGACTCGTCTACTGAAAGAGGCAACAAGGTTCAAATGGACGGACAAGTGCGAGAGGGATTTTCGGAAGCTTAAGCATAAGTTGACAACTGCGCCAGTGTTGACAATACTATTTGGTCCCGGAGAATATGAGATTTATAGTGATGCATCGCTAAGGGGATTAAGATGTGTTCTAATGCAACATGGAAGAGTAGTTGCATACGTATTGCGACAATTAAGGCCTCATGAGCTAAACTACCCAACGCATGATTTGGAACTTGCGGCTATTATCTTTGCATTAAAGATTTGGAGGCACTATCTATGTAGAGAAAGGTTTCAAATCTACACAGACCATCAGAGTTTAAAGAACTTGTTTTCCCAAAAGGAGCTAAACATGAGATAACGCCGTTAGATGGAACTTCTTAAAGATTACGACTGCAACATCTTGTACCCCCCCTTGAAAGGCTAATAAAGTAGCAGATGCTTTTAATTGGAAGTCAAGCATCACACATACGATGGTTAAAGAGTGGACTCTACTCAAAGGAATACGTGATTCATAATTTAAGTTTGAGGTAGGTTACCTCTCGAGTCTATTGGCTACTTTGAGGATCGAGCACGAAATTCAGGCGAGGATTAAGGCATTACAATCTACGGACCTTGACATTCAAAAGATTCAGAGAATGGATGCAACTAAGAGGAAAACCAACTATCAAGTCCCCGAGGACGGAATCTTAAAGTTTTATGGACGACTGTATGCCAAATGACACGAAGCTTAAGGAGGAAATCTTAATAGAAACTCATCACAATAACTATAGTATTCATCCGAGCAGTATCAAGATGTATCAGAACTTACGTCAACGCTATTGGTGAAACAGAATGAAAGTGGATGTAGCCAAGCACGTGGCAAAGTATCTAACGTGTTGATAAGCAAAGGCACGTCATTGTAAGCCTAGTAGACTATTGCGATCGTTGAAAATCCCAGAATGGAAATGGGAGTACACTACAAAAAAACCAGTTTTTTGCCACGAAAATTTGCGACAAAAAAATTTTCGTTGGAAATTTGCGACAACTTTTCCAACGAATTCAAAAATTCGTTGGAAATTAACGACGAAAATTAATTCGTCGGAAATTAGCTACGACAAATTTTTCGTTGGAAATATCGTCGGAAATTTCCAACGAAAAATCATTCGTTGGTAAATTCGTCGGAATTTCCCAACGAAAAAACTTTCGTTGGAAAAATAGTCGGAAATTTCCAACTGAAAATTTTTCATTGGAAAATTCGTTTTAAATTTCCAACGAAATATTTTTTGTTGGTAAATTCATCCCACGAAATTTTTTCGTGGCTAAAATCATCGGAAATTTCCGACTAAAATATTTATCGTTGGAAAATTCGTTGGATTACCAACGAATTTCCCAGCGAATTCAAAAATTGAACTATATAATGTAAATTTGTTGGAAAATTCGTTGGAAATTACCAACAAATTTTCCAACAAATATTAAAAAGAGGAATAATTGTTTGGAATATTCGTAAATTCGTTGCAAAATTCGTTGGAAATTACCAACGAAGTTTGCAATGAATTTCTCTTAACGGTAAAAAAATTGTTTGTTTGTAGTAACTTCATTGGAAAATTCGTTGGAAATTCCAACGAATTTTCCAACGAAAGAGGTTTCCAATTCACATTTCGCAATTTCGTTGGAAAATTCGTCGGAAATTTCTGACAAATTTTCCAACGAAATCGACTTTCCTATCGAATATCTTCAATTTCGTTGGAAAATTCCTCGGAAATTTCCGACGAATTTTCCAACGAAAATAGTAACGGCAATTCTTGGACAGAAATGTGAAATTGGTTGGAAATTTAGAATTCGTTGAAAAATTCGTTAGAATTTCCAACGAAAGAGGTTTCCAATTCACATTTCGCAATTTCGTTGGAAAATTCGTCGGAAATTTCCGACGAATTTTCCAACGTAATCGATTTTCCTATCGAATATCTTCAATTTCGTTAGAAAATTCATCGGAAATTTCCAACGAATTTTCCAACGAAAATAGTAACGGCAATTCTTGGACAGAAATGTGAAATTCGTTGGAAATTTAGAATTCATTGGAAAATTCGTTGGAATTCCAACGAATTTTCCAACGAACTAGATTTCGGTGCAATTATTATTCTATTTCGTTGGAAAATTCGTCGGAAATTTCTAACGAATTTTCCAACGAAAATATGTCAGCTTTATAACTTCGTCAACAAACATGTCGTGTGTACTAAGTATTTTTGGCTAAAAAGAAACTCTCTTTCTCGTCATCCTCTTGGCCATCTACCTCGCGATCCTTCTCTCTGTCGCCGCCCTCGTCGTCAAACGGCGAACAGTGCCGGGATCGAGTCCAGCAGCTCCAATTGGGTATCGACGGCGAGCCTGTGGCGGCTCTACATGCATATCCATGCAAAAGTCTCCCAATACATTTGAACGTTGCGATTTTCATAAAATTATCAATACTCAGTAAGTCTTCTCGACATGATAATTTGTGCAAATTTTTTTAAGTGTAATTTACATGTGTTCTAATTTAGCTATGTTCAATTTTGTGTACGGGAGTGCAGTTGTGTTCTAATTTCATTGGAAAATTCATGGGAAATTTCCCACAAATTTTCCAACGAATTACAAACTCTTTCTTTTTCAAGTAGACACAAATTCGTTGGAATTTTCCAACAAATTTTCCAACTACTTTACATTAAATCCTTTTTCCTAATAATTCGTTGGAAAATTCGTAGGAAAATTCCAACGAATAGGAAGAACACTTCTTTGTTTCGGACATCATAATTCGTTGGAATTTTCTAACGAATTTTCCAACCAAATTTAAAAATACCGAAGGTCCTTTTAATTCGTTGGAATTTTCCAACGAATTTTTCAACGAAATTTACATTAAATCTTTTTTCCAATAATTCGTTGGAAAATTCGTTGGAATTTTTCAACGAATTTTCCAACCAAATTTAAAAATACCGAAGGTCCTTTTAATTCGTTGGAAAATTCCAACGAATTTTCCAACGAATTGGCCGAACACTTTCTTTTTTCGCATAATTCGTTGAAATTTTCCAATGAATTTTCCAATCATTTTCCAACATGCCGAAAGTCCTTTTAATTTGTTGGAAAATTCGTTGGAAATTTCCAACGAATTTTCCAACAATTTATTATTAAACCTTATTTTCCACATAATTCGTTGGTAAATTTGTTGGAATTTTCCAACAAATTGCAAGAATGCCGTAAGACCTTTTAATTTGTTGGAAAATTCATTGGAATTTTCCAACGAATTATTATCAAGCCTTATTTTCCACATAAATCGTTGGTAAATTCGTTGGAATTTTCCAACGAATTTTCCAACAAATTGCAAGAATGCCAAAAGGCCTTTTAATTTGTTGGAAAATTCGTTGGAATTTTCCAACGAATTATTATCAAAACTTATTTTCCACATAATTCGTTGGTAAAATTTGTTGGAATTTTCCAACGAATTTTACAATGTATTTGAAGAATATATTATTTTTAGGTATATTCGTCATTTGTTGGAAGTTTCCGATGAAGCCTTTGCAACGAATTTGAAGAACATTTTATTTTTTGGCATATTAGAAATTAGTTGAAAAATTCGTTGGGAATTTCCAACGAATTGTCCAACGAATTTCCATCAAACCTTATTTATCCAAATATTTGAAATTCATCGCAAAATTCGTTGGAAATTTCCAACGAATTTTGCCACGAATTTCCATTTACCTTATTTTTTTCACATATTTTAAATTGGTTGGAAAAATCGTTGGAAATTTCAAACAGATTTTAAGAAAACAATATTTTTTAGGCATATTGGAAATTCATTGCAAAAATCGTTGGAAATTTCAAACAAATTTCCATTAAACCTTATTTTTACGTATATGTGTTATTCATTGGAAAATTCGTTGGAAATTTCCAACGAATTTTCCAATAAATTTCAAGAACACATTATTTTTAGGCATATTTGAAAGTCGTTGCAAAATTCATTGAAAATTTCCAACGAATTTCAATATTCGGTTTATTCATTTTTGTATGTACTACTTTCGTTGCAAAATTCGTTTGAAATTTCTCATCATTTTTGCAAATAAGTCAAAAAATACCTTCTTGTTCCGGTCAATATAAATTCGTTCCAAAATTCGTTGGAAAATTTAAAACGAATTTTGCATCGAATTCAATAAACCAATTCATTAATTTTGATTTGTACACATTTCGTAGAAAAATTGAACTGGACATTTCCCACAAATTAAATCTACGAATTGAATAACACGTTATTCTTCGCCATAATAGAAAATTGTTGCAAAATTCGGTGGAACTTTGCCAATATCTATGAGAGTTATAGGTGAGCTCGCCGGCGGCGAGGCTGGCCCTCGCTAGGACTGGCGAGGGCCAAGCTCGCCATGGCCGACGACCTCGTCGGTCGCCGACTCGGCTTAGAAGAAAGGGCAAAAAAATAAAAAAAAAATAGAAATGAATAAATAAAATGTATTTAATAGACGAATTTGATGTAATTATTTTTCATTTTAGGTACGTGTGCATTCGAAGATCTCGCAATCCAATTGAATATTGCAATTCGCAAGGTGATTGTCCAATTTCTACTACGAAGATTTCAGCCAAATACTTTGTAAGTCTTCTTAACATAGTAAATTTCCCAAATTTTCCATTATTTAAAGTAATTGTTTTGTAAACAACGTAATTGTAATTTTGTGCATTTTATGGTTTTAATTAACAATAGATATTAAACAATATATATGATATGTTTAATAATTTAGGATAATTTTTTTATTTTTATACAGACACAATGCAAAGAGACAGGGGTTGGATGTATAATAAGAACTTACCTGGACGACGAGGATTGACTAATGAGTTTCGTATCGGGTTGGAACTATTTTTGAACTTTGCTAGTAGTAAATATGAGTTCATGGATGGAAATAAGTTAAGGTGCCCATGTAAAAAGTGCAGTAATGGAAAGTTTCTAGTCATTGATAAAGTTAGAGAACATCTTTGTAGATATGAGTTTACTCCGAACTATTATAATTGGACTAGCCATGGTGAACCATTTATATATGATGACGGATATCGAAAAAGTGATCAATTTTCAGTTAGGGAAGAATATAGTTATTTCGAACAATTGAACCCATATCAGGGGATGGTGTTTGATGAAGTCGATCATAATTTGGATTCAGTATTGAATCATGCAAGTATTAGTTTTACTCCTGCACCTGAACAAGTGGGAACTAGTTATGTAGCAGAAATGGAAGAGATAGGAGTAACAGGTTGTGATGAGGATGTATGTGACGGAACTTCCCAATGTAATAATTTCCGAGAAGTGTTGGAAACAGCAGATGAACCTTTATGGGCAGGTTGTGACAACCACACGAAATTATCAGTGACAGCTAGATCGTTAAATATCAAGGCAGAGCATAATGTGTTTGTGGATTGCTTCAACTCTTTTGTTGAAGCAATGCCTCGTGATAACATCATGCCAAATGACTTTTACGATATGAGAAAGTTGATGAATAACTTAGGTCTTCCAGTTGTACGGATTGATGTATGTGCTATGGGTTGTATGTTATATTGGAGAGATGATGAATATGTCGAATCTTGCAAATTCTGTAACCAACCTAGGTACAAGAATAACAGAAAGCAGGGCCGTAATCAGAAACGTAGACCATGCAAGCAAATGTTTTATTTGCTCTTAATCTCTAAGTTGCAAAGGCTTTATGCGTCGCAAGCCACTGCTGCACACATGACTTGGCATGCAAATCATGAAACAGAAGATGATGTAATATGTCATCCTTCAGATGCAAAAGCATGGCAACATTTTGATAGAACATTCCCCAAGTTTGCGCTAGAGCCTCGAAATATCAGGTTAAGTCTGTATGCTGATGGATTTGCCCCATTTGGAAAATCAGGAAGAAGTTATTCATGTTGGCCAATTATCTTAACTCCATATAATCTTCCACCCGGTATGTGCATGAAGACACCTTATATGTTTTTGACATTGATCGTGCCTGGCCCGCAAAATCTGAAAAAAGCCATAGATATTTATATGCAACCATTGATTGAAGAGTTACAACGGCTATGGGTTGAAGGTATCCCTACGTATGACGTTTCTACCGACCAAACATTTGTAATGAAGGCTGCGCTTCTTTGGACGATAAATGACTTTTCTGCATATGGAATGTTATCTGAATGGAGTACAGCTGAGATCTTAGGATGTCCGATTTGTATGGAGAGATCGAAGGCTTTCAGATTAAAACATAGTAAGAAGGCCTGCTATTTTGATTGTCACAGGCAATTTTTGCCTCTTAATCATACATTCAGAAGGAATAAAAAAGAGTTCATCAAGAATAGAATCGAAAGAACACATCCACCATTGAGGTTGACCGGCCATCAAATTTGGGAACGCGTGCAAGAGTTTCCAACTGTTATTGACAACTCTCACGGCACAACGTTTGCGTACGGAAGTACACATAAGTGGACTAAACGTAGTTTATTTTGGGATCTACCATATTGGAATGCCCATCTTATTCATCATAATCTTGACGTCATGCACATAAAGAAGAACGTTTTCGACAATGTCATAAATACTGTGATGGATGTCACTGGAAAAACAAAGGACAACTTGAATGCAAGAAAATATATGAGAGATATTTGCGATCGACCAACACTAGATGCGGATGCAAGCAGCAGGGTATCGAAATCCAAAGCAGTTTATACATTGAACAAGGAGTAGAGACGGGTCGTTTGTCAATGGTTGAAATCGGTGCGATTTCCTGATGGATATACTTCCAATCTCGGCAGATGTGTTGATATGAATGACTGCAAGTTGATAGGTATGAAGAGTCATGATTGTCACATATTTATGGAAAGACTAATTCCGATAGCCTTCAAGGAAGTTCTTCCAAACTTTGTATGGGGTGCCATTACAGAGTTAAGTAATTTTTTGCATGATATTTGCTCAACAACATTGAAATCATCACATATGGAGAAACTAGAGAGAGATTCCAATTATTCTTTACAACTTAGAAGGATATTTCCTCCATCGTTCTTCGATTCAATGGAGCATCTCTTAGTTCACTTATCTTATAAGACCAAAGTTGCAGGTCCCGTCCAATTTCGATGGATGTATCCATTTGAGAGGTAAATTTTTTTAAAATTAAATGTGAAATTACTTTATTACATATTTTGTTACGATAAACTTTTTCTACTGCAACTAGGTTCTTATATCATTTGAAGAAAAAAGTGAAGAATAAGGCATGTGTCGAAGTTTCAATTTGTAATGCATATATTGTGGAAGAAATGACAACATTTGCATCATACTATTTTGAGCCACACATGCAATGCAAGAGACAGAGAGCTGGAAGAAATGATGAGGGTCCCATTGATCTCAAATGCAAATCATTCTCTATTTTTAATTATTTGGGTCGACCTAGCGGCACATGTAAGTTTCGTCACTTAACAGGCGAAGAAAAGCTGGCAGCGCATACATATATTTTATTGAACTGTCCAGAAGTGGAGCCATACTTCGAATAAGTGTAGATTTGCACGTACATTTGTACTTATGTTTCAAACCGTTGCTAATACATAAATGGCATTTGTTACTAGGAATTTCCGGAACGCAATGCATGGACTACCACCAAATGAGTTTGACCGTTTGTGCTAAGAACAATTTGTAACATGGTTCAAAACATATGTAAGTTGAATATGGACGAAATCCTATTTATTGGCAAATTCCCATACGTCATATTTTTTAAATATATATTATTGACATTGCATGTGTGTCATTTTTAGGTTCACAGTATTGATGCTCAAGTTGGACAGCAATGAATGCTATATCATCTGTCATGGGGTCCAAAGTCAAGAGTACGAACTTGGCCAGCATATTTCATTAACGGGTATAATTTTCACACTCGCGAATATGGAATGGGAAAGGCCACAATGAATAGTGGGGTGTGTGTTCAGTCATCCAATGGTGGCAATTCGCAAGGTGATTTCTATGGCTTGTTGGATGAAATCATAGAGATTGAGTACCATAGACCGTTAATACGGGTTGTCTTATTTAAATGCATGTGGTTTGACCCCGTGAAAGGAATGAATGTGCATACCAAATATAATTTGGTTGAAATAAATCACAAAAAAAGATATATGAAATATGAACCATTTATCTTGGCACAACAAGCAATTCAAGTCTATTATGCATCATATCCTAGTTTGAAGTGTGACAAAACCGATTGGTGGGCTATATGTAAAACCAAAGCAAGAAAGAAAATCGAGGAACATTGGAAGGACACGGCATATCAACAAGAGGAAGTTCGTCACATGAATGAAACTGCTGAATATAACATTCCTACTTTACGAGATCCATGTGGAGCAATGATCGATGTAGATCCAACAGAAATTTGAGAATCAAATTTTCAACTTGTTACACAATATGATTTGGAGACAGTGGATGAAGATGATGATCAGGAAGAAGATGAAGACGAAAAAGAAAGTGAAGACGAAGAAAAAGGTGAAGATGCAGATGAAGATGAAGATTATGATTTTTGAGACTTTTTATTAATTATGTGTAATTTTTAGTAGAAATGCGACACGTGTGTGTTTTTGTTGTCCTAATTTTTAATATTTCGGTTGTTCTTGTTCTGTAATAATTTCATTCAATGGTAAGTCTTTTTCGGCCTATATAAAAAACGTTGCAAAATTCGTTTCCAATGAATTTTCCAAAAAAATTTTAATGAACATAGTTCTTAGGGTGAAATAAAAATCATTGCAAAATTCGTTATAAATTTTTAACGAATTTTGCAATGATGTTTTATAAGTTTATGACGTCGAGCAGTATGAAATTCGTTGGACAGTTTGTTGAAAATTTCCAATGAACTTTCTAATCAATGTAAAGGTTTTGGAATATTATTTAACTGTTAAGAAATTTCGTTAGAAAATTCGTTGGTAATCCCCAATGAATTTTCCAATAAATTTTGAAAAGTTTATGACGCCGAGCACTATAAAATTCGTTGGAAATATCATCGAAACTTTGCAACGAATTGAAATATTTGTTTTGTTAATGTAATTGTTCATCAGTTTCGTTAGAAAATTTGTGAGAAATTTCCCACGAAATTTCCAACAAATTAATAAAACAAATATTTCTTTGGAAAAATCGTTGGAAATTTACAACTAATTTTCTGATTTCGACAATTTTAAAAATTCGTTGGACATTTCCAACGAATTTTATAAAAATAATGCCTTTTCCATTTAGATAAAATTCGTTAGAAAATTCTTTGGAAATTTCCAACGAATTTTCCAACTAATTTTTTGGTTTTGACAATTTTAAAAATTTGTTATCAATTTTGTTGAAAATTTCCAATGAATTTTTGATAACATTTGTTTTTATCACTTATATTAAATTTGTTGTAAATTTCCAATGAAATTTATAAAATGGAAAAAGACATACTTTCAAAAAATCGCTGGAAAATTCGTTGGAACTTTCTAACGAATTTTCCAACAAATTTTAAGATTTCGACAATTTTAAAAATTTGTCAGAAAATTCGTTGGAAATTTCCAACGAATTTTCCAACAAATTTTACAAAACGGTAAAAGACAAACTTTAAAAAAATCGTTGGAAAATTCGTTGGAAATTTCCAACGAATTTTTCAACTAATTTGAGATTTCGGCAAATTTAAAAATTTGTTGGAAAATTCGTTGGAAATTTTTAACGAATTTTACAAAACAGAAAAACATATTATTCTTATAAAATTGGTTGGAAAATTCGTTGGAAATTTCCAACGAATTTTCCAACGAAAATTATGAAACACAAAAAGATATACTTTTAAAAAATTGTTGGAAAATTTGTTGGAAATTTCCAACGAATTTTCCAACGATTTTTTATATTTCGACAATTTTAAAAATTGGTTGGAAAATTCGTTGGAAATTTCCAACGAATTTTCCAACCAATTTTTTCTAAACGGAAAAGACATTATTTTCATAAAATTCGTTGGAAAATTTGTTGGAACTTTCCAATGAATTTTCCAACCAATTTTTAAAGGTATGTCTTTTTTCATTTTATAATTTTCGTTGGAAAAATCATTGGAAATTTCCAACGAATTTTCCAATGAAAATTATAAAAATAATGTCATTTCCGTGTAGAAACAATTCGTTGAAAAATTCGTTGGAAATTTCTAACGAATTTTCCAACCAATTTATAATTTCGGAAATATATAAATGTTTTTGCTAAATTTCCAACGAATTTTTAAAAATTTTGGCTTTTTTTTATTATGTTATATTTGTTGGTAAATCGGTTGGTAATTTGCAACGAAATTTCCAACAAATTTCGAAAATTCTTTTTTCGAAATTTTAAAATTCGTTGAAAATTTCCAACAAATTTTCCAACCAATTTTAGAAAATTTAGGGTTTCCCAGTCAAATCAATTTCGTTGGTAAATTCATTGAAAATTTCCAACGAATTTACCAACGAAAATTTTCGGAACTTTTGTTGGTATTTCCAACAATTAGCGAATTTGTTGGAAATGTTGTTGGAATTTCAATAAAAAGTGTTTGAATTTTTAGTATTTTTTTAAATTTCGTTGGAAATTTCCAACGAAATTTCTAACGTGCTTGAGATTTGTTGCAAATTTCGTTGGAAAGTGTGATTTTGTTGGTAAATTTGTTGGAAATATGAATTTCGTTGCAAAATTCGTTGGTAATTTCCAACGAATTTTGCAACGAAATTAGAGAATGGCTTTTGTTTTGTTCGGTATTTAGTACGTTTGTGTCTACCGACTATTGTGGACTCGACAAAATTTCTCTCTTTGTGTCTTTGTTGCCGTCGCCGCCCTCTCCGTCGCCGTCGCCGTCCGTGGTAAGTATTCGCCGTCCTTTTCTCGCCTTGGGGGTCTCGGCCGGAGGGTTTCGCGAGCGGCGGCTGCGCGGGGGGGCGGGAGTGTGGTCCGCGGCTGTTGCGGTAGGGGTGGGGGGTTGCTGCCAGGGGAGGAGAGGGTGCAGGCGGATAGAGGTACTGCTCGCAAAAAAAAAAAAAAAAAAATAAAACAAAAAAAAAAAAAAAAAGGCAAACCAGACATTTAGTGAGTTGCTCCCGGCCGGGTCGGGTGGGGGTCGCCGCCGAGGGGGCGGGGGAGGGTTGCAGCCGAGTGGGGTGGGAGTCGCTGCCGGGGGGTGGGGGGGAGGGTTGCTGTGAGGGGGGGTGTCGCTGCCAGGTGGGGCGGGAGGGATTGTCACCGCCGAGGGGGCGAGGGGGGTGTCGCTGCCGGGGGAGGGGGACGCGGCCACGCCGTTGGGGGTTGCGGCCGAGTGGAGTGGTGGCCGGATTCCGGCGGGTGGTTGGTAGCCAGAATCCGGCCGGGTGGGGTGGCGGCCAGCCCCCGGCCGACCGGAATCCGGTCACGGGATTCCAACGGCCAGATTTCGGTCGGCGGAATCCGGCGGCCAAAATGAGTCTACCAGATTCCGCCGGGTGGGAGGTCGTTGATGCAATTATAATTTTTAAAAATTATATTTTGTAATTCGTTTTGCAAATTAAATATGTTTCATTATACAATTAAGTGATATTTGATGTGATCTAAATTGTAATAGGGTCTTCCGTCGAGAACTAGTGACTGGGGTATTTATCAAAGGCGGTACTCTGTTAGTTTCAATTTCTTAAAATTATTTTTTGATATCTAATACAAAATGGTAAGGAAAATGATTCATCTTTTGTTCATAATACCTGTTAATATTTTTGGTAATATTTGTCTAATCTTTTTACTAATTGTCAGCATAATCGAGAAGGTCACATGTGGGGTAGGGGTTTACAACAAAGATCAGGCCCCTCCGCTTCATCATCCTCATCCCCGGCCCTATCTTCTTCCCCCGCCCTGTCATCGAACCCTGTTCTACCATATATGCAAGGACAATACGGACACATTGGCCCATCCTTTGACACGCAGCAACATATTCAGGAAGAACTGGGAGACATGCGAACTGACTTTACTTCAGTTCCATCTCCTTTGGTGCCACCTGCTTCATCAGTGCAATACTCAAATGAGGAAGAAGATAACCGATTCCTTATATCCCCATAAGGAGATTCGTAAGTAATTCATTTTTTTTATGTATATTTAAATTATAGATGTAAAAAAAAGTATCTATGTTTCGAATTTTCCATATGCTTAATTGTCTTATTCTCTATAGTGTTATAACATGTTCTCAGATTTACGGATTCAACACATGTTGTGAGGGAACTTAATAAAATAGTCAATAACTGTTGGATAGGGCAGTTTACAACTTTTAGCAGTGCTCTTAAAGAAATAAAGATTTTGTGGTGAAATGAGTTCAAGGTTAGTGTTATTTTTATTCATTTTCTCATAACGTAAGTTCGATGTAGCATACTGATGGTCAATAATGAAATCTTGACGAATTGTTTGGTACTATTGATTGTAGCGTAAGTTTACGTGGGATGAAATGGAAGAGGCTGACATTAGAAGAATTTTTAAGAAGAAAGTTGGTGATCACATGCGTTATGTGATAAATAAAGCCAAGAGAACAAAAGAAAAACTGTATTTCATTACATCTGACGATTGGATAGAAATTACGAGAACTTGGGAAACTGACAAGCATAAGAAAAGATGTGAACAAAACATGAAGAATCGAGCTTCTAGTTCTAGTGACGAGTCTGCGTCAGCCACACATGCTAGGGGCTCTATCAGCATCGGCGAGCATAGAAGAAGAATGGTAAGTCTATTTAAACTTGTACGTTCATTTAATTCAATGGTCACTAATTGTTGCGAAATTTTTGTAGGCAGAAGAATTGGGGACAAAACCCACATTTACAGCTACATTTGAATGCACATTTCAGAAAAAGGATAAGACATGGACTGGCAATCGGGTAAAAGCTACTAAGGTATGGAAGGTTATAGTTTTGACTTTATCGAAACTAGAATGAAAATCATGCACGTTTTTAATATTTATGGTAATATATACGAATTTATTTTATTTTTATCTATACTGTTAATATAGGAAAAATATGATCAACTTGTGATAAGCACTGCTAGTGGTTCTACTTGTGGTGATGATGGTGGTGGTGGTGATGGTGTTGCTGTATCTGAGCCATCGGTTGACAGTATGGCATTATGGATGGAGGCAGCGGGTGGGATGAAAGGAGGAAAAATATTTGGAATGGGATCATTGTCAAGGATGTTCAAAACGAAAGCTGCGATATCTTCATCCTCTAATGCGGCTGCTGCAAGGAGGACACGACATAAGGAGTACATGACTCAAGAATTGTGCCAACTCAAACAGTTGCTTATACAGAATGACGAAGAAATGAAGCATTTACTTGGACAAAAGGACGAGCAAATAAGAGTGATGCAATCACAAATGCAATATATCATGCGACACCTCGACATCGATCGCAACGACGTTCCTTCTGTACCTCCTGTTAATGTAGCCGGTCATGGGCATATTGATGAGCCACACCATGATGCGGCGATTGGTGATGATGCTGATGATGATGATGCTGGTGATTTTATTGTCAGTCCCCCTTAGGTAAGAACATTTTTTTATAGCTACTTTTACGTCAATGCATGAATGTTTTTCTTGTATTTTGGACAAAATTTCCAAAATCTTTATTTTTGTTTCCATATTTCATCAGGTGTTGATACAGCTGACCGTTACTGATGTCATGCTCAATACTGAAGCCGCCATTGTCTGATGGATATTTCCCGTCATTTCAATGTATTATTTGATGTTCATTCTTGCTTACTCTATGTATTATGAGATTGAATATTTAATATTATCATGTATGACTTTGCAACCTATATGCATTGTAGAAATTAATATTGCATATCTAATTAGATTTTAAATCGAAGTTGTTCCGAAATGTAATTCGTCGCAATTTAGCGACAAAAAGATATATTGCTGCAAATTAGGAACGACAATTTGCACAAATAGTTACAGATTAATTTTGTAATGACCAAATAATGACACAATTTGCAATGAATTATTGATGATTTTTGTTATTTGTAACAAATTTTCCAACGGAAATTTAGCAACGAATTTTCTCACGGAATTTTACCAACGAATTTTCCCATGGAATTTTACCAACAAAATTTTACCAACGAATTTTCTAACGAATTTTTACCAACGAATTTTCCAACGAAATGTTACCAACGAATTTTCCAACGAATTATTGCCAACGAAATGTTACCAACGAATTTTCCATCGAAATTTTACCAACGAATTTTCCAACTATTTCTCCAACAAACTTACCGACGAATTTATTTTTTGTCGCAAATTAACAACGAAAATTAAGTTTCTTTCGAATATTTAAAGGATTTCCAACGACATTTCCAACGATTTTGTTGAAAATTTTCCAACGAATTTTGCCGCGACCTGATTTTTGTTGCAAATTTAAACAATTTTGTTGTCCCAAAAATTTTCCCGCATTTAATTTCCAACGAATTTTTTTTCGTTGGAAATTCTTTTTCCCACCATTTTTTCGAACACTTATTACCAATGAATTTTTCCACGACTTTTGCAACGAATTGTTAGCGACGAAATTTGCAACGAAATTTCCAAGGAATTTACCCACGAATAATTACCAATGAATTTTCCAACAAATTTTCCAACGATGAGTTAGCAACGAATTTTCCAATGAAATTTCCAAGGAATTTAGCCACTAATTTACCCACGAAATTTCCAACGAAAAAATTTTCGTCGCAAATTTCCAACGAAAAGTTAAATTTTTTGTTGGAAAATTTTCCAACGACCTATTACCCACAAATATTTTTTCGTTGGAAAATTCGTTGCAAATGCGTTTTCCAACGAATTTTTCTGAAATTTTCGTTGGAAATTTCATCGGAAAAAACTTGTTTTTTTGTAGTGGTATATTACCACGGACTTCGTCATGGGTTTGCCAAGGAGTTAGAGAGGCCATGATTCAATTTGAATTATCGTCGACAGATTAACTAAGTCAGCATATTTTTTGGCAATGCGAAAGGACTCCGCAATGGATAAGTACGCCAAGCTGTATATACAAGAAATAGTCCATTTTCATGGAGTGCCAATAATGATTACGTCGGATAGAGACCCTAAGTTTACCATCATCTTTTGGAAAAGTCTTCATATGGCTATGGGGACAAAGCTGCAATATAGCATGGCCTATCATCCACAGACAGATGGTCAATCTAAGAGGACGATTTAGATGCATGAGAACATGTTACGAGCATGTGTGATAGATTTTAAAGGAGGATAGGAAGAACAGTTGCATTTGATTGAGTTTGCTTACAATAATAGTTATCAATAGAGTATCGGAATGGCACCGTTTGAAGCGCTTTATGGCAGAACTTGCAGAACTCCTGTATGGTGGGATGAAGTTGGTGAAAGAAGTATAACGGGTCCAGAATTGGTACAATAGTCAGTCAAGGCAGTTAAGATAATTCGAGACAGGTTTAAGACCACTCAGAGTCATTAGAAGAGTTATGCGGATCGAAGACGTAAGCCTTTGGAATTTCAAGTGGGAGATCATATTTTCTTCAATGTGTCACCAATGCAAGGAATGTCTTGATTTGGAAGAAAAGAAAATTAAGCCCAAGGTACATAGATCCGTTTGAAATTTTAAGAAAGGATTGGGACTTTAGCCTATCAACTTGCCTTGCCGCCAAATTTATCTCAATTCATAACGTCTTCCACGTGTCTATGCTGAGGAAGTACAAATTGGATTCGATCCACGTGTTGAATTATGAAGAAATAGACGTGGACGATAGGATGTCGTACGTGGAAAGACCTATTCGGATAGAGAACAAAAAAGACCAAGTTTTGCGAAATAAGACAATCCTATTGGTTAAAGTTGTTTGAGAGCATCATAGTACCGAAGGAGCCACATGAGAAAGTGAAGAAATCATGATGCGTCAGTACTCCCATTTATTTGAGTAAGTGTAGATTGATTGTAAATTTTGAGGACGAAATTTTTGTAATGGGGAAGAGTTGTGACGTTTTGAATTTTAACCCATTTTCGGGATTTATGAAACGAATATTTCTTCAATGCACTTTTAGTTAAATCTCACTTAGAATTGATCACTTTTGAGAAGATTAACTATTAGGGAATGACTAGCTAGGAATAAAGTACGTGCATGTAAGAATTTAGCCATAGATCGACACTTTGACCATAAGGATTGACGAGAAGATATTTTGGGTCATTATAGGCCAATTCAATAATGGTTATGGAACGATTCACAAATGTTGTATAATTAGATCAAGGGTGATTTCACTTTACCATTGTATGAATTTCGAACAATCCTAAACCTAATCCGAATGATCGTGTCAATTGAAACTAGTGATTGATCCTCACAATTACATGACAACTAAGGTCGCCATGGCTCAAGTAAGCTTAGATGTGGCTCGATATTGAATTAGCCAGTAGTTGATATGCGTAATTCCTAAAAGCCGCATATTAGTTCGAGATGCACTAAAGTCGCGTTCGATTGAATTTGACTAATAATTAGAATTTGAATTGGATATCGAAGTTTCAAGATTTCCACGACTAAATTGTCGAACTTCATCTTAGTTAGCATGACCAACTATTGGATTACTCAGATTTATCGGAAAAGTGTGATTTGGACTGGGTATTGGAAAATACTGTTTTAACCCTGAGTTATTTTATTTCATTTGAAAGGTTGAAGGACAAATTGGACAATGATGCTTTCCCTCCAAAGGCCGAATTTGATGGACTATTGTGCCCCTCTCCTCGCTTATTTATTTTTACTTGCAATTTGTTATTTTGTGTAATTAGTTGAGAGGAATTTTGAGAGCCCTAGGATATTGGCTTAGGGAAGGGGAAGGAATGTGAACCTTTAAAAGCGAGATAGTGGGGTTGGTACTAGGGTTTTGTGAGTGGGGTTAGTAAACACTCTCTCACTCTTGTCTATCACTTCTTATTATGATCAAGTCTTTCACTCCCTCACTCTCCTCTCCTTTACTCTCACTCGGCCGACTCTCTCCCTCCACCTTGCCATGATCAGCCTAGCCGGCCACCACCACTGCCACACCATCTAGCCATCGGCAGCCACTCACAGCCACTGCCACTCGCCTCTTGCACCACCTACTGTGACACTCTCTCCTTCCCTCTCTTTCTTGCTCACTTAGCCATAACCACCACCAATCGAGATCACTAGCACCAACCCCGACCACCTAAGCCACCGTTTGCCGTTTGCCCTTGCTACTTGTTCGCCGGAGTAGCCACTGCCATGCCAAGACTGGTGCCCCCCTTGCTTGATAATCTTACTAATGACATGTATAAGGGCTGATTAAGGGTTGTTTAGAGGTGGTTTAGTGGTTGGATGAGTTTGGTTGCTCGTTGGTTCTTGCTTGGTTGATTCTTGGTTTGGTTGTCGTTGTGCCTTTGTGTTTTGTTATTTTTGTGAAGACTTGTCCGAACGAACTAATTTCTGTCTGACTTCGAGTGAGAAAAAGAGGTGTTTACATTTAGAACTATGTTTTGTGTTCTCATGAAAAATGTTTATCAAGATATTTTCTATGACACATCCAAAATTCAAATTTTTTGGAGTTTTTTTTTTGTAAGGGAATTTTTGGAGTTGAATTACTATTTATTTCGAAAAAGATTTTGGTTGCTGTGTAGTTGCCTAGAGTAGCCTCAGTTCTATGCAAGTTTGGTTTTCTCTCTTGAGGACTATTCGGTGTTATTGTTGTCTACGAGAGGCACGACTTTTTGTTAGATGAGTGCCAATTTAGTGGTATTTGACTAATCGAAAAGATGAGAATTGATTTGAGTGCTTGAATGTTGGTGTGATCATGTAAGGCCCTCATGCATCTTATGCGGGGATTTAACCTATCTTGATGAGTTTTTTGCGAGACGATGGCCGATTTATCGGATGTCTGGCAAGGGTCCGGATGCCAATCGTGGTAGAGGTCGGATTAATGGTCCTCATGGAATGCTGTCTTGATGCGTTTAACGCGGGATGTTGCCATTGCTGACATAGCAGAACGATGCCCGATTACGCCGGAAGACTAATAACCTGATGCGTTTTACGCGAGGTCGGGGGAGCCTAAGGGGCCGTTAGAGCCTAAGCGGCAATTAATAATCTGGACTTAGTGAGTGCGATATGCATTATGGAATGCCATGTTTGAGACTAATGTTGGGCATGTCTAGATTATTAAGTGTTTTATGTATGTTCATGCCTCGATTTGAGTTGTTATGCTTGATGAGCGTTTGTTATGTTGTGGCGGTTCTCTAACGGGTAGAGCTTCTGTATGTGCCCAGGGCGAGATAAGGGCACTTGTGATTAATGTGGCACATTGATTGATAGAATTGCATGTTTAGAACTATCTGGAAGTACACGTTAGCCTAAGCAAGGCTTAGACAGTTACTTATTGAGATTTATTCTCATTATTGTATCCCAAACATTTCAAACCCCCAACCATGAACCTGAATAGCCCACCGCAACGTTTTGGGGTACAGATGCATATGGAGTATATGTTGACGGAATACCTGATGGGAGAAGATAGGGTTTATATCTGGCATGCTAGCATTGTTTAGGTAGACGAGGGTGAGATCTTTTGGAAACTATATACCTTTTTGGCTTGGTTCTACCGGGACACAAACGAGTTGTTTGGTCCACTCCGAGGATTTGATGTTCCCTTTGATGATGGAGTAGGAGAGTGGGACCTCATGGAAATCCTTCCACCAGATGGAGTTGTTACTAGTCCGGACACCAGTCTTGAAGATTTTGACCCCGAGTCAGAGCCTATAGAGTCTGACCCCAACTCAGAGCTTGCTGAATTCAAACTCGAGCCGTCCGACAACATTACTAATTCGGGATCGCCTGAGTATTTCGAGTTTGATTTGAGGACGCCACTTTTGAGAAACCCTCTTTTGATTATAGGTGTTAGGCAAACCGACCACCTGACCATTCTTGTTGCACGTGGTCCACAGTTAGTTGCCTCACAAAAGGCTTGCAAGTGCATACATTGTTACTGACGTTGTGTTTATAAAAGTGTTTCATTGATGTGTATTAAATGTCTCTCTACTATCCCATTTAATTGTATGTTGTATGGCGAGTTCGAGTTAGCTTCTGCTTGTGTTATCATTGGGATTTGATTAGGTCGGCGACAAGTCTTGGGATGTCGCTTACTTAACGACCTAGGCGGGATGTTGCGTGCTTGTGGGGATTAGGGCGTGGCACATGTCATATAGTTTGCATGTTAGGAAATCACATGTCATATAGATTAGTTTAAATTTTAAGAAAAAAGAAAACCCCCAAAAAAATATTAGATTGCTTTGGCGTGTTTATTGGCTTTACTTCCTTGCAACTTAATTGCTTGCTTTGTTAATTGGTTGTTATTTTTAATGGTTGCACACCCACATGATTACTCCCTGCATGTTAGTAATCTAGGTTAAACTCAATCCAAGCTACATGCATAAATGTTTTCAAGAAAATGAAATGGTATTGAAAGGGCGTTAGAGTAATCTAGCGTAATCGAGTCCTCAAACTCATTTAATTTCTGGTTCATAAAAGTAAAGTAATTCTTTCACACTTTATTTGGGTTTCTAATCGATCCATCAAAAATAGATTAGTAGCGACTCTAGATAAAATTAATTTGCATGTTAAATAACTTGAACCCCAGTATCGAATTGGTATGGGCTTGGGAGAAATCCAGTTCGGTTTAAGCTTAGTAATCCATTAGCCAACCCTTAGGTGGTGCACCCCAAGGTAAGGTCGTGACAAGGCTTACATCAGACTCAAAGGACGAAGAAGACAAAATAGGTGGAGTTACATTAGCGACATCTACAATATACATGTTAGACTAGTAGAGGAACTGGTGGACAATCCAAAGTGGACTTCAAAACAACATATGTAAAGGAATCATCACCCATTGTAGGTGGCTCCATTGTTCATCATAATAAACAGTAAACTCAAAGAAGGAAACATTTTTAGCGGTAAAATACTTATGCAAAGAAGGACAGTAACAACTCTAACTCTTTTATGTACGAGAATACCCTACAAAAATGCATTTAAGGGTCTAGTTCGGAAATCCATGGAGGATGGTCACGAATACAGCAAACACAACCAAATATGCGAGGTGCTAAATGAAACAAGGATTCGGAAGGAAAAAGAAGAGAATATCGAGTTGCATCCTTAAGAACAGAGGATGGCAAACAGTTGATAAGATAACATGCATTCATAATAGTATCAGCCCAAATGGATTTGTCTACGCTCATTCCAAACATCAATGATCGAGCAACTTCTAACAAGTGGCAGTTTTTCCTTTTGGCAGCACCATTTTGTTGTAATGTATTCAAACAGGAAGAATGATGAAGGATGCCCCGTTAGGTCATGAATTCAGAAAAAAAGATTAGCAAAATATTCTTCGGCATTATCACTTCGAAAAATATGAACAAGAACTGAAAATTGAGTACGTTGTATGTTAACAATTGCGCAAAACATAGAAAATAACTGAGAATGACTTTTCATTAGATATAACCAAGTGACTCTTGAATAATCATCTACAAAGGTAACGAACTACTTGAAACCCAATTTAGAAAAAGCAGGACACGAACCCCACACATCAGAATGAACTAACACAAATGGCTGTGAAGCCTGTTCATTGACTCTTGGACGATAACAGATACGATGCAATTTCTCAAATTAATATGACTCACACTCAAGATTAGATAAAGAATGAAACTGGGGATCTAACTTTTTTAAACTTTCCAAGGAGGGAAGGCCCAAATGACAATGGATCTAAAGTGGGGAAGCCGCAGAACAAGCAACATTGGTAGTATCATCAAACAAGTGTAGCCCCCCCTGACACGTCCTTTATCATTCATCTTCCTCATCTTCAAGTCCTGAAAAAAATAGGAATTGGGATAGAAAGTTACAACATAATTATATGTTTTGGTAAGATGACTAACAAACATAAGGTTAAAAAGAAAGCTTGGGAGATACATGACCGAAGATAAAGATATGGAGGATGCCAGGGATTGTGCCAATCCACTTTACAGTGGATAGAGAACCATCATCTAATTTAACATTGGACATAGACTCGTGAAAGTAAAATAAAGATACCTGAAACTCCAGTCATATGATCGGTGGCACTTGAATCAATGGCCCAGGGGCGAGAAGCAGAAGAAAGACACATTGTTGTATTACCTGTCTGGACAAAAGTAGCTGCGGAGGAGGACTGTGAAACTAGCTAGGAAATTTGAAACTGATTGTACCTAGCAAATTCCTCGTCCATCCTTTTTTATCACCTTTCCTCCTTCAGAGGACTGCAAAGAGATACCAGATTCTACTGCATTAGCTACGTTAGCCGTAGCCTGTTAAGGGCGGCTTCCATGAAGCTTATAACAGAATCTCCGAATGTGTCTAGGTAAATCATAGTAATGATAAGTCCGGACAAATCCGGTATCACCCCCTGTCACTAGAAGTGTTACTAAATGAGAGTGGTTGGCCTCTACCAAAACCAAAACCATGACCACGACCACCACTTTGGCCACCACTACGACCTCGACCACCATCGCGATTTCCTCGGGTTGCCATGGCTGAGCTGTCACCTATAGAGAATGTATCCTTAGATGGTTCACGTGAGACCTTCAAGAAACAAGCAAACGTCTCAATGAATGAAGTCAAATAGTATTTGGGTATAGACTACATCATACTCTGGTCCTAGTCCTCCAAAAAACCAATAACAGCCAATTGCTCTCATTTCTCCTGCATCTTCCTAACATCAGTGGTAACGGATAGTAGAGAGCTAAGCTCCTCATACATTCGTTTAAAATCAATAAAATATTAGGTAAGTGGCCAACCCTTTCTAGTAGCCCTATAAAATTCTTGGGATGCTTCATAAATCCTTGAAAGATTATTTTGTCTAGAATAAAGAACATTCAAGTACTCCCATAACTCCTTCACTTTATCTTTTAGGAAAAAAAAACTCTTTCACTGTATCAATATGTGTAACCAAATCTGCAACTTGGGATTCCATGGAGTTCAACATTTGATCAAGAATTCTGGCATCCAGAATTTCCTAATTTGTATTAGAGGTAGATCTGTCACTTGTTAGATGATTTTGTTGCTCTCTCCTAATCAATACTAATAACACAATTTTCTACCATTGCTGGAAATTGATGATATCTTCTAACTTCTTCATTGTCAAATGACTAGAGGATGTAGATACAACCTCAGCCACTAGACCTTTATTCTCCGCCATATCCCGATGTGTACCCATATTGCACAAGAATTTTCAACACAATAATTAGATTCAAATCCCACCAATCGGAATTCAATTCATCAAACTACCGCGATTTGTTTCAAACCATCCAAATTTCCACGACACTTCAATCAAATTCATCAAAACATACACAGAAACTGTAGATTACGCCCAAACAGAAACCACCTCATCCAACATCAATTTCAAGGCGAACAGGGCCAGCAGCACATCAAGGAGGCTGCTGTGATTGTTTTTTTAAGAACATAGAGAACAACAAACACACGAACGAACCCTAGAGGACCAAGGAGCTCATGTCGGCGATCATGGAGCTTAGATCAGCTTGCAGGGAGGGGAGCTGACGTCAGATCTTGGCCAGTCGACGTTGGGTTTATGATGAACGGAAACATGCGACACTAGACAACATTGGACCTGAGCCGACAATGCTCGCCGACGTCAGATCTGAACTCGACAAGGCTAAGCGACGGCAGATAGTTTAGCCAATTTGGCTTTCTACCTTGTTGAGGGCAAGCATTTTGCTCTAGGCCATCTTGTGTTATTTGTGCATGTTCGAAACAGATTCCTAATCACATATTACGGAAACAAATTCCTAATCTCATATTACGAAAACAAATTCCTAATCTCACATAGTCAAGAAATAGTTCCAAAAACGAGACTTGAATAAACGAGAATCATGCTCAAGAAAATTATAAATGGTAATCGTATAGGTACATCACTCAATAGAACGTACTTTGTTTCCACGGATTATATGCCATCAATGTAGACTTGAGTGTTCCTCGGATCACTCATCAGGGATGAAGAATGGAGAGCAAGAACACCGTATTCTCACAAAAACTCAGAATGTCTTTCTCAAAGCACAATCAATTCTAATCACAAACAACAATCTTAATACTGTCCCTAAAAAGGAAAATCAATCAAAACAATCAAGGTCTAGTGAAGCCCCAAAGGCTTGTTCATTTTTAGGGGTTGTGCTTTTTTTAGGGGTATTAGGGTTTTTCAAGGGTTAGGCCCTTTTTTAGGGTTAAGCACCTTTTTAGGTTTTTTTAGGGGTTAAGCCTCTTTTTTTTTAACATCTAAACCAGTATATCTTCAGAAGAACAACTTGTGCACAAGTGTTTTGAGCCATTCTTCAATTTTTTGAATTTTTTTTTAAATTTCTTTATATGATTTTTTTTTTTTTGGTAAGGTAAGATGTATATATACTTTTTAACGCGCCATTACAATGAGGGGAAGTCGTACTCAAAAAACTCGTACCCATGGGAACAAAGATGGTGTTCTAACGGGTACAAGGTATACGACCAGACAAGGCAAGAAAGCCACAAGAGCAAAATTAACGGGCCAACCACGCCGGCCAAATGAAAGCTATACAACAGTTAAATGAAACTAAGAATCAAAGATTGAGGTAGAGATGCCCCAGTTGGCTTGGGTTCTCCGGTTGCGGGGACTATCTTCGACAGGTTTAAAGGATAAACCTCTATCTCTCGTCACCTTAGTTAGATGGTTGCGGATGGCCGACAAAAAGAATGTCTTGCTCCTGAAAAGGATGTCATTTCGTTCCGTCCAAATGATATGGCATAATGCGCCGAGGGAGAAACGAGCAATGTGTTGATGGAAAGTATGGCTTCCAATGACCCGAATGGCCCATCGGAGGTTGTCATGCCACGATCCATTACATCAGGAAAGATTACACTTGGAAGCTCAAAAATTGGCAAGGGTGCCAATGATGTTACAGCTAAAGAACAGATGATCGATGGAATCCGGTGTACGGCGACAGAAGACACTAGCCCCTTCCACAATCCTATTGCGCCTCAATAGATACACCTGCGTAGAAAGCCAATTGAGAGTGATGAGCCATAACAGAAACCCGTACTGGGGGCAATGGAAGGATCCCAGATGAATGAGCTCCAGTTAACTTTCTGGCCCTTGATCCTTATGAATTCCCATGCCTTGGAAGAAGAGAACTCGCCCAAGGGGTGACCGTGCCAAGTGAAGCAATCGCTAGCTCCCGGTTCAAGTGAAACAGTAAGCGGCCAAGAGCGAAACGTGTCTAGGACCGAGGATTGGGGCCATTTGGAGGAGAAAAACTCAGTCACCGAGGAATTCCTTGGAATACCGGAGCGGTAGATATCCCTATCTGCAAAAAGTTTATAAAGAGGGCCCTTAGCATGCCAATAGTCGAACCAAAATGAGGTGTGTACTCCGTTGCCGATGCGCCAGAAGAATTGAAGGTGGAAATCATGGCGGAGGTCTAAAATTTTTTTCCAAGCCCAGGAACACACCGTTGGCTTGGGCGCAATCCAAAAGTTCTTATTCTTCAAGAAAATGGAGTGTATCCATTTGCACCAAAGTGATTCTTTATCTATGAAGAGAATCCATATGTGCTTAAGTAAAGCCGCCCGATTGCAGTCAAGGAGTCCCGAATTCCCAATCCACCCTCAGCCTTAGGAAGGCAGACTTCATTCCAGGGAACTTTTCCCCCCCTACACCCAAATCCGGGCCTTTCCACAGGAATTGCCTAAGTATCAATTCAATGCTGGAAAGCATAGATCGAGGCAAGGGGAACACAGAAGCCCAATAGACATGGGTAGCATGAAGAACTAATTTAACAAGATGGAGCCAACCCGCAAATGAGAGGAACCGATGCGACCAAGAACGAGCATGAGCGGTAATAGAATTTATAAGGGAAATGCAATCTGTCTTACTTAATCTAGATGCAATAATAGGGACGCCAAGGTATCTAAAGGGAAGGATACCTTCGTTGGAGCCAAACAAGAGTTGTGTTTGGGTTCGTACTTCTTCAAAACCGCCAGAGAAAAACAATTCACTTTTGTTGGCATTTGGGTTAAGCCCTGACCAGGACGAAAATAATTGAAGGGCTTCCTTCAATAGGGTTGCCGACGCAAGATTTGCCTCCACAAAAACGAGCACATCATCGGCAAAGAATAAGTGAGTAAGGCGGGTAGGCTTGCAATGCTAGTAGAACTTGAAGTCCGAGTGCCTAGCCTTGGGGTTAAGGATCCCGGAGAATACTTTCATCATCAATGTGAAGAGATAGGAGGATAGAGGGTCACCTCAACAGATGCCCCTTCCACTTGTAAAGTAACCATGAAGTTCTCCATTGATGGCAATAGAAAATTTAGGGGAAGTAACATACTCCATAACAAGTTTGATGAACATTTGGGGAAAGAAAAAGGAATGCAATACCTTTTTCCAAAAACATCTAGTCCACCGTGTCATAAGCTTTCTGGAAATCAACTTTGATCGCACACTTGGGTAAATATGGGTTATGGTGAAACCCAGCAAAGAGCTCCTGAGCGAGCATGATATTATCTCTAATCCTATGTCCCCTAACAAAAGCATTCTGGGACGGACCAATGATGGAGGGCAGAACGGATGCAATCCTATTTGCTAGAATCTTAATGATGCATTTATAAATTGTGTTGCAACAAGCAATAGGTCGGAAGTCACTCATTGTTGAAGCATTAGGTATTTTCGGAATAAGAGTGAGGATGGTGTTGTTGGTCTCCTCAGTAGCAAGCCAGAACGGAAGATATCCTTTATGGCCAGGAGGACCGAGGGACCAACCACATCCCAAGACGCAGTGAAAAAATCCACATTGAACCCATCCGGCCCTGGGGCCTTACCCCTGGCAAGGGAGAACATGGAATTGTGGATTTCACTATCTGTGACCTCCCGAGATAATAGGAGGCTTTGTTCCTCATTAAGGACTCACTCCATCATGGAACAAATGTCATCCACGGAAGGGCTTGAAGTGTCAAAGCTAGCCGTATATAAGGTCTCATAATAGGAGACAATATGGTTGTGCACCGTGATTGGATTAGAGAGGACTGTACTAGCATCATCCGTAATCGAAAGGATTCGGTTTTGGAGGTGTCATTTTTTGACAAAGTGATGGAAATACTTAGTGTTCCTATCACCATCATTGAGCCACTTGATTCTGGACTTTTGCTTGTAAAATGATTCTTCTTGAAGACGAAGGGTCGTGAAGTGCTGGAGCTGCTCTTTTTCCAAAATTGCCAAAGCAGCATTAAAAGGGTCTGAAGAGAGAGCATCCTGTGTAGAGAGAAGATCAGCCCTAGCCTGAGCTATACGATTCGAGATATTCGAAAAAGAAGCTCAATTAAGCTATTTGAGCCGGCCTTTGAGGCACTTAAGTTTCTGGCAAAATTTGAACATGGGGAAGCCACCACTAGAAGATCCCCACACTTGTGAGATAATGGAAGGAAAGGCTGGGTGTGACATCTAACAATTGAAAATTTTAAAAGGTTTCCTAGCCGAGCTCCCAAGAACGATTCCGATAAACATAGGTGCATAGTCAGAAACGCCGGGGGCCAGGAAAGCAGTTCCTAGAAGGAGAAAGAGTTGATCCATTGATCATTTATCAATACACAGTCTATCTTTCTTTGTTTACGAGAGAGACCCAAGGAAGTGGTCCAGGTAAATCTATAACCAACATAACGGAGGTAGTCAAGACCAGCACTATTTAAGTAAGAATCAAGCTCATCAAAAGCAGGGATCCACATATTTGCACTTCCAAATCTATCCGAATTATCCCGAATAGCGTTAAAGTCACTAGCGACCATCCAAGCATCTAGCTCAAAAAGGGAATTGGAGTTGATAAGATCTGCCCATAAAGAACGACAGGAAGCAAAAGTGCGTTCGGCATAAATAACCGAAAAGATACAGCTCTTATTCAGTGCCCGGATGCTAACACGGCCGTGGATGACTTGAGCTGATTTGGATAGAATTAAAAGGTCAATATCCTGGGGGTTCCACCCAATTCACATACAACCACGAGGAGAATGACTGTAATTATTCGTCCAGGTCCATTTCGGTAATAATCCAGAAGATATTTCATCAAAAAAAGCAAGCTTAACCTTTGTCTCTAGAATACCAAGACAAGAAATATTACGGGATCTAACAAAGTATCGGATCTTAGCCTATTTGAGGAGATTTACTAGTCCCCTAATATTCCATATGCCAAAAAACATAAGGGAGGTGAAGGAGTGTTACCTTTTTTTGGAGCCGCCCCGCTTCCTGGAACCCAGATTGGCCTTGGGTGTGTCGGTCTTGCTTACGGGCGCAGGGGCTACCACAGCTGGAGCCGGTGAGTTGGGTAATAGATCGATCTCCTCAGAAAGGAGGAGGATGGCTTTCTTAGGCTAGGGATCCACCCCAGGTGTCTTAACATAAGGATCACGACTAACAGAATGCAAAGCCAGATTTTTACGCAAGGTGCATTTGCATGCACTAGCCTGTCCTAGAGAGGGGGGATCTGAATTGCCAGAAACATCACTTGCCAGGTCTTCGTTATACTCTCCAGATTCGAAAGAGGCAGAAGAAGCACTATGAAAGGATATAGCATGTCCTGAAGAAATTCGATTGTCCACCAAGCCTTGACAGGGCAACAGATGCAGTTGCAGGGGTGGCGAAGCATGGGGGGAGCCTTGTTTTTGGAACTTGCAGCCGTATACCTCTTCTTGACCAGCTGCCAAGACTTTTCCACCAAGGGAGGGAGGGAGGGAAGCAGAAGGCTGGGGTATGGCCATATCTCTCGCAGGAAGCGAATCATTCCCTAGTTCAGCCATTGGCACAAGGGACTTACCAACAGCAGCATGCAATTCTATATCATCAGCACATTTGTGGCCGAAAGTGCCACATTTCGTACATGAAATTGGTCTCTACTTGTACTCAATCTTTACCAACCAAGTTTTATCATTTAGTGAAAGGTCCACGGATTCTAGCAAAGTTTGTGCTGTCTTGATCTCAATGCAGACTCTTGCATAGGATATCATACGCTTCTTTTCTATTTGCATGTCAACATGCAAGGGTTTGCCAATCGCACTTGCTATGGCGCTTATGCCCAGTGCTGACCAAAGAGCAATAGGAATGTCCATCAACTTGACCCATACCGAGAGGGATGTGCTAATTTTTATTAAGCTGGATTACCGGGTGCCATTGCTATAGGATCATGAGAATCCTTAAAATGGTGATCGGACCCCCATCCAGTATCTTCCTGCGAAAGGTTTCATCCGGAATGTGGAAATAGAAAAATCCATCATTGTTAGCAAGAACATCCACTACCTGATGACCCCAGACATTCTTTATGGCTGTCTCAATTAATTTGAATGGTAGCTTCTTACCAACAAAATAACCTACAAGACACTCCTTCCATTTCGGGTCGGAGTTCTAGAGAACGTCTTCCGATATTCTCACACATGGTTTTCCATTAATCATAGAGGGTGGGATACAAAAGAGGGAGTATCCCTTCTCAGTAGATTTAGCTATGGCCGCCCAGGAGCATTGAGCTGTTAGCTGAATCAATTCTGGGAGAGGGTTTTGTTGGGGCTTTACCCTACTTGGGCTCCTCCTAGTCTGAGAAGGATCAACTCGATGCAATTTGATCGCCAAATTCCCCCTGCTTCGGCCATGGGAATGAGCCTGTCGTTTAGTAGGAGCGACTGTAGAGGAACCCGCTATTGTATTTACTCTCTGGATTATCACATGCCCAGAAGCCGTCGAGGGATCAGGCCGTGGAGTGACAATTGGAGATCCGACCAAGTTCTGAGGAGATCGCTCGGGGATAGCTTCATCAGTTGTGGCCGTAGCCATTGGATCAATTGCCTTAGGCACTGAGGCCGACTCACTAGCGCTAAGTTCTTGGCCATGGGAGCTCAGATTCTAATGGCCATGAAGATACCGCAGTGTGCCACACAATTGTCAATGTAAGGGGTTGAAAAACTAAAGGTGCTTGCGCCCCTTAGCCATAATTCAGCACTGATAAGCTAAAGCCAGAAGGCTCACCAGTTTTGAAGACCTGAACGTGAAGCGCTAAACCCAGAAAGAACTCAAATTTGCTTTCATGCCAAGTAGGATAAACTAGTTTGTAATCCCACCGTAAGAATGAGGGAGGGCTTCAAGGGGACCCTAGACACCTAAGCTCAAGAGCATTCAATGGCGTGGTGAACCCAGAGATGAACATCCAGATGTGTAGTCGCACAGTAATCCCGAACGAACGGACGGAGACCCAAATCTACTCCTTAACTCAGAAGGAGAGATGAACCACTAATCCGTTCGGAGGAAAGGTAATATCCTTCAAGGTGACCACTACCACCGATTCACAGCTGGATCCAACGGCCGGATTGGCCGCAGGGCACCAAGCCAACTGACGGTGAACAGTCCCGCGAGAACCACCAAAACGAGAGAATTTGAGCAGTAACTCGCGTGAACAGTACCAGTGTTCTTTTTATGACTTTCCTACTTCCAAAAGTCTAAAATTTTCATTTTTTAATTTTCTGAATTTTTTTAATTTTTTAATTTTCTGAATTTTTCCTTTCATTTTTTATTTTTTTTGAATTTTTGAATTTTTCTTAATTTTTTTATGTTTTTATGCAGTTTTTTTATAAATTTTCCTAATTTCTACAAATTTTCTGAGATTTCTAATTTTTTATGATTTTCTAAAATTTTTTATTTATTTATAGATTTTTCTGAATTTTTCCTAATTCTTCTATTATTTTATTTTATTATTGTTTTTTTATTTTTTTATTCCTCCTGAGTATAACCAAACCGGTTCAAACCAGTTCAACTGTGTTGGATCGGCCTGACTGCTCTCCGGCTGTTCCTTAGCGAGGATGGTGCCAAAACAGCACCATTTTTTAGCTTCTTTCTCTTAGGCATTTTCTCGATTGGTTGGTGTGCATCTAGCCTAGCATCTATTCCTCTCACCAAGACTTTGCCCCCATCTTTAGTAGCTCTCGCTAATGCTTCGGCCACCACCATTGGTCCTAAGATACTACCCCAGCACCCTCTACCTATTAGCCACCACCGGACCACCGTTGGCTGCTAGTTGGTCGGCAGTTTCTAAGCTAAAAAACCTATGCCCAAAACTATCCGAACAAGAAAAATCCTACTAATACAACAAATCCTAGCCTAACTATCCATTCCAATCAATCAAAAATGCATTTATACATCAAAAGGATCACATAGGACTAACTTGGACGGCCATTAATCGTAGGAATATGCTCCGGCAAAGTTTAGATGCTCCGGTGAGGGTGTTTATGGAGGCCAACTCAGGGATTATGCAAAAACACGATCCAAAATGCATATAACAAGCAAGGCAATGATCAGAAACATGAATATGGAATCAATAATTACAAAAACATAAAGGAAATCATTAAATCAATCACATATTGGCTCGGTCAATCACTCGAGCATTTCAACAAACAGTTAGGGTGCGAGTGGGAAGGAAGTTTACTTTCGTCGTCGGCAACTAAAATGCAAATTCTGAATCATCGGGAGGCTTGAACTTGGTCCTCCTGCACCTGCTCCATCAACCTCTGGGCTTGGCTTTGTCGGGAAATTCCCCGATGTGAGGGTCAAGATCAAGTCTCAAACCTTCCCAATCAGGTTTACGCCGGGTGAACGGAGGAGGAGATTACCATAATGGCAAATTCACTGGCACCTTTCCTATTGGGACAGTGCCGGTCACTCAGCCTGAGAGACCTCAATTCTCTCCTGCTCTCAATTTCTCTCTTTCTCTTTGGAATTTCCATGAATAGCTTCTCTATTTGGAACCTTCTCTCCCGCCTTTTTTGTTCTTTTCCCCAGGCCATTCCTGGCCTTTAACTGCTTACTTGAGCCATTTTAACGACACACTGTCGATAGCTAGAGATCTCTAGTTGTCCAATTTTGTTTTTCACATACTTGATTATGGGATTTAAGTCAATGAACAGGCGGGGCCGACTCAGTTTTTCCTCTCCTTTCCCCCGCAAGCCTGAGTCGGGCAACGAAGAAGCTAACTCAGGTCGGATCCGACCCGGAAAACCTGGGTGGGTCTAAAATTACAAATTGAACCCAATTTTGATCTATTTTCACAATTTTGACCCCAAATTTCAATTCCTTGACACATTTTACTTTGAAATATGGGATTACTTCGAATTTTTATCTCAATTAAGACGAAAAACCCAAATTTGAATTCGGATCAAGTGGGTTTTTATTTAACTGGAGTTCTAAATCACCTAATGTTGCTGATCTAAGGCCAAAATTGGATTCCCCACAGTCGATTACCCTTAGGGAAGGTATAGACTTTGATAAAAAAATTTACAAATTGAAAGAAATCTCCAATTTTGGTCCTAAAATCCCTAGTTTTCAATAAATTTTGGGGGTTTTCAATTATTTTGTCAATTTGTGAAATTTGACTAACCAATATGAAATTCAAGGTCCCAGAAACAACTGTTGTTCAGACACTATAGCCTAAAAATGTCTAGAAATGACTTAATTGGATTTTTAGTTGAATTAGGATATGAAATTACCCAAACTTGGGGAAAACATATCCTTAATTGAAATTTTGTAAAACTGAATTTGTAGAGATGAAATTGGAATTAAAATAAGACTAATGACTATTTTTGGGAAATTTTAGACTTCATTTGGTATTTTTCTTGATTTTCCTCTCATTTTTAACCAAAAGAAATTAAGGAAAAATTAAAGAAAAATCTAGAAAAATTAATTTTTTTGTTTAGAAATAGGGTCCTAAGCGTGGCCAAGGTTCCTAATTCTAATTTTATGTTTTTTATGTAAAATTGAAAACTTGACCAAAAATTAGATGTCAATATAACCCACTTTTGATAATTTATGTATATTGCATACTGAATTTGGGATTGATGAGTCATGATATCGGTTTATAAATGTGTTATAATATATCTCAAGTTTGAGTCCGTTGATTGAACCCGACCAAATTGAATTGTGTATTAGCTCAGGATGTTTTAAGTTCAAGAAAACTGAATCTCGGAGTACGAAAATTACTTTCGTAGTGAAGTCGTGATCAAGGACGGAAGTTGTTCCGTGCTGCAATAGGCCATGATAATTATTCGGTGGACGTTCTAAATATCCCATCTTTCATTGCTACTGGATCTTTGACGTGAAGAGAGGGCATAGAAAAGGAAAGATTATTTGTCCCCTTTGTTGCCGTGTGAAGAAATAAAAATAAAATAAAATAAAAAGAAAGCTTGCTTGGATTTTTTTTCCTAATCTCAATCGGCGTGGACTTCTTTGACTGATCAATCTGAGACTTCTTGAGGCGGTGGGTTCATAAGTATATATTCTTAAGTTGAGAAGCAGAAGGTGATAAGTGGCTAAACATATGGTGTTGGGTTAGATCGGTCGTGATTTACATCCTGGTGTCGTATGTCTACTTGCGAATCACATCTTGGGACGTGTTTGAGCGATTAAATCTTCTGGTAAAATTTGTTAATTCATTCATGAAATTGAGAGATTATTTCGTAAAAAATTGTATGCTAAATAGTGCATGAGCTATTAAGTGTAATTGGGACTTGGAAAATACTTAGAATGTTTGAGTGATTCGAGTGTGGTTGTAATATCCATTATATCACTTGATCTATAATGGAATTTCATGCTGCTCTTCTCATGAACAAAGATCGCTATAATCGAACCACGTAAATTCGATATCCGATTTATTTTCTTGTCTTGTCTATTTTATTGTTCGATCGCTTGGTTTCACAACAAGATACATAATGAATGTTGAATCTGCTTAGAAAACATATATTACTTGATGGGTTAAGGTTGCCTATTCCATTCGCCTTACTTGCTTTTCAAGTTTTTTAGCTAGTCGCAAATTGGACGAGTGTTTATATTATTAGCTGGACATTTTGGTTGTGGGAATTTTAGGTCTGAGTTATTTATGTTTGAGATGAACTTCTAGTTTAGTTGCTAGTTGGAGATGTACATATCCTTTTGATGGATTATAAAAACTCTTATCCTATAACTCCATGTTTCTTTTATCAAATATTTATTTTATATTTAGGGTTTGCGTTCTTTGGATGGAAGGACAGTTGTGTAATTGCCATTATTCTTGTAGAGTCTGGGTGTGACATTTGTTGGTATTAAAGCTTAGATTATGATCATTTTTGGTGTAGATTTTAGTGGGGCGTTGTGAGGTTGTGTGGTAGGTTTTGATGCATTAATTTATTGGGTTCATACATTGAAAACCTCCAAATCGGTACACATATGACAAATTTATCCTAAATTAATTTTTTGATAATGAAAAGCCCCAAACTAGATGCATCCATGATAATTTTATCCTATGTTAGTTTCCGTTAATTTTACCATTAAATTTCTAGTTGGATAACACGTGATAGTTGACGGGTGTATAAGTTTTTCATTTTTCATGGTATTAATTCAATTTAATGGAGGGTAAATTTATCACAAATATACCAGTTTTGGGTTTTTTATTGTTAAAAAATTAGTTTATGGTAAATTTGCCACAGATGTACCAGTTTGGAATATTTTGTGGTATTAAACCTAATTTCTTTTTGGATACTAAGGTGCAGTTTCATTTCTCAATCCTAGTAATCATGAGTTCTCTCTCAAAGACTTGCTTCTCTTCGCAAGAATAATAAAGGCAAGTAAGTTTTTTGGATTAATAAATGCACCTGCTACTTTCATGGATTTGATGAACAAGATGTTGAGGAAGTATCTAGATAGATTTATTGTGGCGTTCATTGACGATATTTTGGTTTTTCTAAAGAGCTTGGAGGAACATGAGCAACACTTGAGATTTATTATGCAGGCTTTGCATGAAAGGTGATTATTTACTAAATTCAGTAAGTGCAACTTGTGGCTTGATCATATAAGATTTCTTCGGTCATGTAATCTAGAAGGATGGCATTTCGGTTGACTCAGAGAAAGTTAAAGAAGTTGTTAATTTGAATAGCCCCACCAATGTCAAAAAAATGAGAAATTTTCTTGGGTTAATAGGTTATTACAAGAGATTGTGGAAACATTCTTCAAAATTGTTGGTCCACTTACTAGCCTAACTCAAAAGGGAGTAAAATTTGTATGGCCAGATCAATGTGAGCATATTTTCCAAGAATTGAAAAAGCAATTAGTGTTAGCTCTTAAATTAACCTTACCTTTAGGAACTAGTGGCTTCACAATCTGCTGTGATGCATCCAAAGAAGGTTAGGTTGTGTTCTTATGCAAGATGATAAAGTCGTGGCTTATGCCTCTAAACAATTGAAAGCACCTGAGCAGAACTACTCCACTCATGATCTAGAGTTAGCAATGTTTGTGTTTGCTTTGAAAATATGACAGCATAACTGGTATGTTGAAAAACGTGAAATCTTTACAGATCACAAGAATCTAAAGTATGTTTTTTTCTCAAAAAGAACTAAACATGAGGTAGAAAATAATATCATAACTTTTGAAAGATTATGACATGTCTATCAATTACCATCCAAGCAAGACAAATGTAGTAGTAGATGTTTTAAGTCATAAATCTTCTGGAACTATGACAACTTTACTTACTACTAAAAAGCATATTCTCAAGGATATGAGGTATTGGTATCTGCTTGGTACTCAATTAGTTAATCTTCGAGTACAACCAATGTTGATTGACGAAAGTAAGGCTAAACAGAATGAGGATTCTTAGTTAAGGAAGATCGGAGAAGGCATAGAAGCTAGGAAACAAGCAGATTTTTAGTATCCACGTGGATAGGTCCTTGAAATTTCTTGGTCAACTATGTATTCCTAATGATTCCAAGTTGAAAAAGGAGATATTATAGTAAGCTCACAAAACCGTATTTTCCATTCATTTGGGAGGCACTAAGACATACAAGGATTTGAGAGAAAACTTCTAATGGATCAACGTAAAGAAAAATATTGTAAAATTTACTGATCAATGCCTGGCTTGCCAGTAAGTAAAAATTGAGCATCAGAAAACAGGTGAATACTTGTGCCCACTTGAAAGACTTAAATGGAAATGTGAGTATATCACCATGGACTTTATTGTCGATCTACCAAGGATGCGAAGTGGTGAGGATGCTATATAGGTGATCATTGATCGATTGACTAACTCTGCACACTTTCTATCATATTGATTCGGCCTTTCAGTAGAAGTATGGGGAAACAATATGTAAATGAGATAGTGAGGCTTCGTGGAGTTTTGGTGAGCATCATTATTAACTAAGATCCTAGATTTGTGTCCAACTTTTTGAGGAGTTCATAAGGAGCATTATCTACTAAACTCAACTTCAATACAACTTTTCAACCACAAATAGATGAATAGTTAGAAGTTCTTTAAGGAGGTCTTCTTTCTCCCTCCGAGGGGGATTGAGGGGAGAAATGAAAATGATTCAAATGTTAGAAGATATGTTGAGATCTCATGTTATTGACTTTGGTGGCTCGTGGGACAAACACCTACATTTGGCAAAGTTCCCCAATAATAACAACCATAATTACAACATTAAGATGGCTCCCTTTGAAGCTATGTATGGTTGAAAATGCACAACTCCCGTTTGTTGGTATAATGTTGGTGAGAGAAGACTCACTGGCTCAAAGTTTATCTAGTAGTCAAAAGAGAAAATTAATCTGACTTGAGAGCGTCTAAAAACGATGAAAAGCTATAAGAAAAATTGTGCAAACCTTAGAAAGCCCAAATTGGAATTTAGTGTGGGAGATCACGTGTTTTTTAAAGTCTCTGTATGAAAGGTATTATGAGGTTCAATAAATGTGGCAAGTTGAGTCCAAGTTATGTGTTATCAATCTTAATTTTAGAGAAGGTTGGCAAACGTTCTTACAAACTAGCTTTACCACTAATGTTGTCCGGTGAACATAATGTGTTCCATGTCTTTTTGTTATGGCAATATGTGCCAAGTCCTAAGCATGTGCTAGATTTAACACCTTTGAGGCTAATGGAGAAATTAAGTTACGAGAAGCTAAAATTTCACACTTAAGCTCCGCATAATGGATAGCTAGAGCTTTGAATAAATACGTTGGAAAAACATTTTGTTGGCACACGAGATTCATTTTGTCAGCGATTAAGTTTACTTTAATTGAGTAGTAGTTAAGGTAGCTTGCTACTTGATTTTGGTATTGTTTTTCAATTAATTAATAGGAATACGAGTTCATCGACTCGAGTAACCTTCGCAGCTTGGTTTTCAGCTTTTCTTGGTGAGTGATACTTATCTCTTCTTTGGCTTTAAAATTTATGTCTTGAAATGATAAAAATATACATTATAAGTTAAAGAGGCATCACATGGTTTGATATTCTTTTGAAAGAAAAAGTGGTGCTTAGGGCATATTTAATGCTTAAAACTGGATCAAGCATTAACTACCGTTTTATCTATTTGAAATGGTAAAATGTCTATGGATTGTAGTTTGAGCCAATTGCCTATGATTGGTTTGCAAAACCTTTTATGAAAGAATTATGAAAAATTTCGGATTGTTAACGGAACAATGTTTGATATCTATTAAATTATGAAAAGTTACATATTTTGGTTGGTGAACCTAAGCTTTGAGATGGATTCTAGATTTGATTTGTGGGCTATTGAAGAATGATTTAAGTAGATTATGCTCATGTTGCTATGATTAAAACCCATTGAGAAGTTAAGTATGCATACTATTATCAAGACGTCCTTTTAGGTTGAACCATCGGCTCATATAGGTGGAGATCTATCCAGGAGGGAAACTTGGTTGCCTTTGTTACGTGCAGTAAGCCTTGCCATAGCTAGATATTGAGTATTAGAATAATTACTAGAATTGACCATTGACGTTTGATTTTATAGATATTGATCAATGGAATGGACCATTGATAGTTAATTTGTTATTGTTGATTTGATATCATTGATTGATCTAAAATGTAAGGAGTTTTGTTGAAAAGATATAACCTAATTTTGATTTTTTACATATATCATATATTGAATTTAGGATCAATGAGTTATGACATCGTTTTATAAAGATGCAGAGTGAATGTTCGATCTACTTAAAAGAGATGTACTACTCACTGAATTGTTATTGTTCATTCAATTCGTCTTGCTTGCTTTTCAGGTTCTTCGGCTAGCCGCAAGTAGGACAAGAGAGTTTACGTTACTAGAAAGACATTTTGGTAGTGGGATTATGGGTATGAGTTGTTTATGTACGAGGTGAACTTTTGAGTCTAGTTGTTAGTTGGAGATATACATATTGCTTCGATGGATTATAGAAACTCTGATCTTACTATCCGATAACTCTTTTATCAAATACATAGATGTATATATTTTAATAGCATGTTAAAGATGTTAAAGATGGTTATATTTGAGGCAGCGTTCTTTGGATGGAAGGACAACTGTATCATTGCTCATGTTTTTGTATAGCTGGGGATGTAACAGCTCGCTAAGCCAAAACAATTTGCATCATATGCCAATGGCTGTGTGGTTTGAACGAGAAGGACTACCAACGATATTGATTGGCAGGGCATGAAATTGTGAAAGGAAATGGTGTACACACATGCATCGTTTTGTGAGTGTATGCGGTTTTACCCAACGATGCCGCTTGACAGAGCCGGTGAGCGACGATGTCCTTAAGGATGGCAAGATGGTGAAGAAAGGGACGAGGGTGACGCAACATAATAACCCGATTCTATCCACGTATTTGTCACCTCTAATCATATGCAATGATGATTTCATGACGATTGAAAACATAAGCGTGAGGATGACGCACGTCTTATCCATGCTTCCGTGGTCGTCCTTGTCCATCACACGAATGGCGGACTAGTTGGAGTTTCTCTGTGGCCTCAAGCGGGACCTTTTTGAACCGCCTTTTTCTAATAGACAAGTATATCTTCCATTGTTGCGGTATCATCGATATAATATTACATTTAAACAAGTAAAACCTTTGACGTAATCGCTCATCACTCATGACGTGGCATTCAGGAACGTGATGAAATCATTATCTCACCTCTTTCACTACATCGAGCTGAGCAGCTCCTGAGGCAAACAATATTCACCATAAACGAAAGATGACCAACGACCGTCCCACAGATATGATACTTTGCTCATTTCCTATCTACGGAAGGCCTAACCAAAGAATATCTCCTATCACATATATTTAACTTTCCTAACTTTTGAGGTCAAGATGTACCCTGTTAGCACTCGATTTTTTCGTGTGAACGAGATAAAGGGTCACGGTCCAACTCATTCCATCCCCGAATTGGTTGGGGATTCAACCCAAACCACGTCTCAAAAGAGCCTCTGCATAAGCTCTTATCAATTTACCCCTGTTAATTGCTCAATTTTATTGCAAAATAGTGGACTGTCACGACATGAAGTGATTAATTAAGGTGGTGGGCCTGGACATAAAAAGTAAAGACGGGTCACGGTCAAGGCAGATCAAGCTGTGAAGGAGAAGAAGCGAAACCGCTTAATGAAGACCGGAGAATTCAGGTCAACATCAACAGCAATTGTTGGAATTCTCGATCGCCTTTTCCATTGCGATTTAGATTAATACCAGCAAAAATCCTAAATTGATATATTTATGATAAATTTACTTCAAATTAACTTTTCATCCATTTAAAATCACAAACTAGTATATCAATGATAAATTTACTCTCCATTAATTTCCATTAATTTTATCGGTAATTGTTGTGTCGGATGATATGTAGCAGTTAATGGATGTTCTAATTTAAGGTTTTACCCCTCTACTTGTTACAGATTTATCAATTTGTGATTTTTCATGGTATTAATTCAATTTAACGAAGAGTAAATTTGTCATAAATGTATAAGTTTGGGATTTTTTATGATTAAAAAATTAGTTTGGGGTAAATTTGTTACACTATACCAATTTTGAGTTTTTGGCGGTCAAAAAATTAGGTCGGGGTAAATTTATCGCAAATGTACCAATTTAAAGTTTTTCGTGGTATTAACCCTCCAAAAAATAAACCTCTAAAATTTTGTAGTGTATAGAGTTTTGTTTCAGCTTCAAAGCACCCGAAACCCTAAAAATTAAATAAAAGTTGCACCTTAAAACAGCAAAATCCTTGCTCAGCTTGGTTTTAATTCAACCTGTCCTCAAATACAGAGAAGCCCTTCCAAAATGGTTTACTACGAACCCATTTCGGAAACTGTACCGTGGTATTTAACATTAGAAACGTGAGATATATTGCAACAGTTTCTTGAAACGAGATAACTTCAGCATCCCAGAAATCTGTGTCTGTGTGGATACTACCGCTTAAACATGCATTCACCTACCCGCATTAACCCTACATGTCGCAGTGCGAGTTCAGTAGTTCCTCCAACAACTTATCGTCCAGATACTCGAACTCAATCACATCTCTGGATGGCTCGGCGGGAGCTGACACAGCAGACGACGATGAACCTGGCGAAGAGAACGGCGGCGGTGGCGGCGGCGACCGGGATGCGGAGAAAGAACCGCGGTGGCTGGAGACGTAGTGGTCATTCTGAGCGTAGTACTGTTGCTCGTTGGGGAAGTTGAGGATGGCCAAATGGCCCCGGAAGGCGAAGGCAGCCCGGTCATAGGCACGGGCGGCCTCCTCCGCCGTCTCAAAGGTCCCGAGCCAGAGGCGGCTGCCATTCCTCGAGGGGTCCCGGATCTCAGCCGCAAACTTCCCCCAAGGCCGCCGCCGGATCCCTCGGTACCGGGGTGGATCACATCGTGACTGCCATCCCCTCTTGCTCCCGGTCTCTTCGCTGTTCTCGTTGTTCTGATTCCCTCTTGAAGAAGACCCTTCCATGGCCAAGTGAAGGGTAAACTCTGAGAAAATGGATTTCGAATTCGATCGCAAATGATGCAGACTGGTGGGTATATATAGGGTTTGGTCACAGATGAGATCGGAGGCGTTGAAAAGTTCAGGGGAAGTCGTATCTGATGGTGGGGGGTTCGTTTTTGTTATGTCTTCTTGTGAGAAGGTTCGGAGAGAGACGAAACGAATTCGAATAAGTGGAGAGGCAGAGGATGCCTTTTGGAATTCCGATTGGACGAAGCCCAGGTGACTGTGATCGGCCTTATTTTCGAATTTTATAGAATCGCTGTGTCTTATGACTTGTTTATGTACTGTGGGCCCCGGGTAGGGCATTAGTCAGATACGTGTGCATGCATGTGCATGACTCATTGGGTGAGGTGGCAATGTCTAAAGCAATAATCAAAGCATGGATCTGAATTTTTTTTTTTTTTTTTAATCTTTAGTTAGACTGGTAATAGTAAATATTAATCTACACTATTATATTAGGCATATCTTATGCTGGACTTCATGTGAGACTCATTAGGGGTGAGCATGGTAACAGTCCTCAACATGGACTCAAGAACCGCCTACTAAGGATCGTTTCGAAAAATTGGAGCCGGACCGAACCATGGAGCCAATCCCAACAAGTTTCACACAATTGGACGTAACCAAGAGCAAGAGAGGGAGGTGATGAATGGCCATGAGTTAATTGAAGTTGAGAGTCGAGGTAGTAAGTCGATGGGTATAAAGCTTGAGAGTCAAGGTTATGAATAAGAGATAAAGAGATGACTCAAATAACGTAAGAGAAACGAGACGAGCACCAAGTAGATGAGAGTTGTTGAACTTCAGATTAGGGATTTTAAAGATTTCATTTTTCTTAAAAAATTTTCTTTTTTTTTTTTGGTTGGAAATTTTTCTTATAAAGTATATATATGCATTACAGCTCCAGTCCAGGTGAGTGATTCCATGCCTAGAACTAGGAACCGGTCCAGTACTCACTAATTCTAGTAAATTGGAATCAGGAACAAAATTAGTCCCCACTGGAACCACCGATTTCGGGCTAGTCTGGTTCCAGACGGTTCCCGATTCTTTTGCACACTCCTAAAACTCGTTAGCGCAACTAGCCATGATTAGTCATCAGTCAACTCTTATATTGTGTCCCTTAAGTAAGGGGTAGAAATCATGTATCATCCTTTTATGTTGTGCCTCAATTTGTGCTGATATATTGAGGATGCCAACATTTTGTCCAACTTAATTGGAAAAAAAAATTGGCAATTTTGTTCGTGTCTTTATCGTATATCACGAATTATATATGGTCTCTTTTAACGGTGATGTGGTGGATAGAATCAATCCATGCACAAGATAATGATGTCTATATAAATTGGTGGTTCTTTAGTATGAAAATAAGTATTGTCTCGATCCCAAACTTGTTTGTGTAAGAAATCGGCAATGTTCATGGTGTTTCATAAAAAGATTGTAGGTAAAAATATGTATTATAGATGTTATTTTACCATCAGATTGCTCCAGTTGGATGGAACATGATTATTGAAAGGTGTACCAGTTTGGAATTTTACGCTTTGTTTGTTATAGGTGTACGAGTTATAATTTTTTGTAATATTAATTTAATTTAATGAAAACTATCATAAAGTAAATTTGGCATAAATGTACCAGTTTTGAATTTTTTATAGTCCAAAAATCAGTTTGGAATAAATTTGTCACAGATGTACTTTTTTAGAGTTTTTTATAGCATTAACTCCTTTTTAAAAATATTTAATAACGACCTTTTTGTTTAATTTTGTATTTATAACTCACCAATGGGAAATTAAACACGAATGTGAACTCTCATGTGGGAATATTAGGGAAATCGAGCACAAATGTCTCATTAATGGTATCGAAATCGAATGACGATTCTATGGCGATTCTATGACTGATCAAAAGCATAAGTGCCGAGGATGACGCAAGTCCTGTCCATGATGACGCGGTCGTCCTTGTCCAGCCAATTATGGGAGAGGCTCTTGAAGCCGCACGAGTGGCTGACTACTAATTGGACTTTCTCTGTGGGCCCTCGTGCGGCCGATTTGAACAACATTTATCTAATACCCAAGTATAATATTGTGGTGTCATCGAAATCATATTAAATTTATGACTTTGACACAATCGCTTATCACTCGTGACGTGGCAATCGGAAACAAGAAAGCCCTCATCTGTAGGTCACATAAAAGATGGGGTAATTCCTAAAAAAGCACCAATTTTATCTTGAGTAAAATTCTGGCCCGAATTTTTTTTTTGTCTCAATAAAAAGTATAAATTTTAATCAAGTCCCAAATCTAGCTCCCATGATATGAAATTTTCAAATTGGTCGGATCAGATTTAAAATTTAAGTAAAAGCTTAAGATTTTTTTTAAGCAAAAAAAATTTCGAGTAAGAATTGTCACTTAATTTAAAATCGGTGCTTTTTTTTTGGAATTAGACCCATAAAAAACCTCCAACTTTTTTTTGTTTCATAAAAACCCCCCAACTTTAGGTTTAGTACCAATTCTACTATAAACTTTTATTGTCCCATAAAAAACCCCCAACTTTAGGTAATCCCAATTCTTCCATAAACATTTTTTTTGTCCTATGAAAATCCCTCAACTTTAGATCTTGTCCCAATTTTACCATTCAGTACCAATTTTTCTCTAAAATTTTTATAGTCTCATAAAAACCATTAATTTTTACTTGATTTACAAATTTTTCTCTATTAATTTTCCGTCCAAAATTTCTCATTGACAATCAAGAGATTAAAACTCACAAGCATGATCTATTCCAACATCCCAAATGCGAGCTCTTCAACCACAAGAGATGGAACTTACCCAAGTACGATAGGTCGACAAGTGCAAAATTACAAAGGGCAATTTTGACGAAGAGTTAATGGATAGCATATTTGGGACTCAAGTTAAAGTTGGTGATCTTTTATGAGACAAAAAAATTAGAGTGAAATTGAAACTAGACCTAAAGTTAGGAATTTTTTATGAGACAAAAAAAAGTTTATGGTAAAATTTGAGACTTTTTATGAAACAAAAAAGAAATTTAGGGTAGAATTGAAGCTAAATCAAAAGTTTTATGGGATAAAGAAAAGTTTTTTATAGAATTGGGACATGACATAAAGTTGAAAATTTTGTAAGAGATAAATAGTAGAATTGGGATAAGAGTTAAAGTTAAAAGTTTTTTAAGGGTATTTGGCCTTTAAAATGTGGGCATATATGCCTACTAATCTTCATTAATTACAAATTGACATAACATCTCAAATCAAATTCTCCTCCTTCCTCCCCCTATCTCTCTCTACCGCGTCCCTTATCACCATCATAACTCTTACCTTTGGTGGCCAACAACAATTGATATAGATGTTTAATGAGGATTTGAAAATAGGAATGTACTTTTTTTTCTTGAATATGTAATAACTACCTTTTTATTTAATATTCTATTTATAACTCACCAACGGGAAATCAAGCAGAAATGTCTCATTAATTGAATCGAATGACGATTCTATGACTGACAAAAAAACTTAAGCGCATAGGATGACGCAAGTCCTGTCCATGATGACGCGGTCGTCCTTGTCCAGCCAGTTTTGGGAGAGAGGCTCTGAACGCACACTAGGGGCTGCCTAATTGGTCTTCCTCTGTGTGCCCTCGTGGGGCCAATTAATTTGAACAACCTTTTTTTTTTTTTGACTAAATTAATATCACAAAAAACCGGGTACACTTATAGTAAATTTATTTGAAATTAATTTTTTGACCATAAAAAATACCAAATTGGTTCGTCTGTGATAAATTTACCTCAAATTAATTTTTTGACTACTAAAAACCCCAAATTTGTACATTTGTAACGAATTTACCTCATGTTAAATTGAATTCATACCACAAAAAATTATAAATTGGTACATTTGTGACAAATGGAGGGTAAAATCCCAAATTGGTACATCCGTTAACTATCACGTGTCATCTAGCTCAGAAATTTGATGGTAAAATTTAATGAAAACTAACGAAGGGTAAAATTGTCATAATTGTACCAATTTAGAGTTTTTGTTAGTCAAAAAATTAGTTTTTGGTAAATTTGTCACGGGTATAATAGTTTGGAGTTTTTCGTGGTATTAATCCTTTTATTTAATACACAAGTATATGTTCCAACACACAGTGGTATCATCGAGATCGTATTAAATTTTAAGTTCCCTTTTTTCATAAAAAATAAATGATTTACAAAATATTTTTTAAAAAATAATTGGTTTTGTTGCTTACAAAAATGAATAAATGAAAAATATTATCACTATTAACGAAAACATTTAGGCATAAATTATTATCAATAATGAAAATATTTTTTATTTGACTAATTATTTCAAACGATATAAACAATCATTTAAAAAAATACATTTTAAAATTATTTATTTTTCATGAAATAAATAAATACATTTACATTTCTTAAACAAAATCCCTCGTCACTCGTGACGTGGCACTCAGGCATGTGACGGAATCATTGTGTCACTCTTCCACTGCATCGATTATGTCCTTCTGTAATGTTACGGTAATTTGCTTTTGATTATTGAGGATTTGGAATGTCCTTTACTTTCAAAATTTTGATGTTTTTCACATGAAATTTGTCTTTTATTATATTAAACCTATATAAGATGAGCCATATGGAGATTTACTAATTTTGGCGAAGCAAACAATTTTTTGACGTGTTTTGGTTAAGGCTTCACGGTAGCTAGATGTGGTGATTTGACAGCTTGGATCGATCTCAATTTGGTACGTTGCAATTTCGAATCCTATTTGGATGTGGGCCAATTCAATTTATAAGATTCAAGTACATACCCAGTTTGATTTGGGTCAATGCAAGCTCGGCTCATTTCAAATCGTTTGATATCCTAATGCAACGGATGTGATTCGAGTCATTGCTAATTTCAGATTGTGTCGGATTTCAAATATAGTTAAGATGAAAATCAATTTCGATCTAAGTGATATTGAGTCAATTATTATATATATTCTACTTTGAACCGAGAGGTCAACTCTTTCAAATAATTTATGTGCACACCATATCTCCTTTGATTGTCGAAGTTAGCTCTCAATGATTATCGGTCATATTTCTTGCTTTGCGATACCTAAATTATAATAATAAATTAGAAGTAGGAGAATGGAGCTTGAACTTTGATGCATATGAAACACGCGCGCACCAAGGATACTATACGAGTTCTTGGACAATTTCGTGTTCGAGTCTTCACGAACTCCAATTTCGCTTTGCATGGGCTTTGTCCTCGTCGGACTCAAGTTTTCTTCACATTTGGTCTCGAGTTTCGTCGAAATCAGACGCTTGAATAAATCGAATTCGTTCATTGGATAAGCCGGTTCTAAATTGTTAACTTTTCTCAGACAATTTGAGTTGGGTTAGACCAGCTTTTTGATGGGTCGGAAGAGTATTTCGGAATGGTCGGAAGAAATTCAAAACCCTCGTCCCTCTTCGTTGTCCTTAGTTTTCAAAACCTACAAAAATCATCGTGACTTCTGAAATCTCATTCGGAGACGCATCTCTCACTTGCTAAAATGCCCCTAACCAGCCCAAGTCAGCCCCTCCTCCTTCTCTGCCCGTGACCCACCGCAGTGTCGCCGCCCGACACCGCAAGCCGAGCCGACATCCACCTCCGATCGAGCTCATCTCTTCTTTCATCCCCACTGTTTTTTTTTTTTGGCTGAATCAAAGGTTAATTCTAATGTTCCTTAACATGCGATCAATAAAAGCTTTTTAGAATAGAGTCCACCCGACAATTTGTGTGACGAGGCGCAAGTGTTTGGGGGCCAATTATAGTGCAAACACAAGCATCCAAATTGGGATTAAAATGACAACCTTTTCTTCTTGGACCTCCCAAGAAAAAGCATTGACCCCGACATATAGGCATTTACGTTGTGTGTGGTGGCGAGCCAAAGCTCCCATATTTTTTTAAGATGTAGAATTTGCAATGTTTATGTTTAAAAGGGTTTACAAATTGCTTAAATCCAACTTACCTCTATAACTCTCTTTTCATTTTCTATTACCCTCACCTGATCTCAAGCCCACTTACTCTAGACTCGACTCTAACCTCAGTTTGGGTATGAGTTTTTCTAAATTTTATTAAATATGGAAGTAATTTAATAATATGAGTTGAGTCGAGTCGAGTATGAGTCATTATATTTGCATTGCATGGAAATTGATTTGTTATATTTCATCGGTCCACCCATGATAAATGTGTCCAAAGAGCACCATTTGCTCTAATTAGAAATGTGTCTAAGAGATAATTTTTGAAGAGGTGCGAGGGGAGTCTTTAAGGAAAGTTAAGGTAACTTCCTCAGTATGAAAATCTAATAAGAGATAAGTAAGTTTTGACAAATAAAACTCTCTCTCTCTCTCTCTCTCTCTCTCTCTTCATCAAATAACGACGCATAAAAATTCCGTATCTACTTCGAAAAGACAATCGGCATTAACGTTGTGAAACGAAAATACTTTTCTTATGATTGTATTCGGACTAACATGAAGTAGATTCGTCCATCGTTCACTGGTGATTTAACGTACGATCTTCGAAAAATTGTTTTGGAGTGCATCAAACAGGCTAGTCGATTCTCTCAACACTCGCTTCCAACATTAGTATCAGAGCCACGATTATGATCTCTGCCTTGTTTTTCTGTCGAATTTTTTTGCTTGTTATTTGATATGGGAATCGAGAAAATGAACTTCATATTGTTTGGATGTTCATTGCTCGGAAATTGTAACAAGAATCGCCAAAAATGAAATCGGACACGAAGAACAACAAAAATGAAAGAGGAAGATGCATGTGAACAGCCCTTGCTACCACTGCACCACCATCGCCAACAAGGGTTGGTGACCCTTGCTCAAGTTTAGTCGAGGGCTGCCATTGCCTGCAATCGGTGGGGATCGCCAGGCCTTGGCCATTGCTAGCCCGGCAATGGTGGGGTGGCAATGGCAGCCTGATTCTTTCTCCTTTTTTCTTGTTTTTGCATTTTTTTTAAAGGCATAATAAATGTACTGGAAGTCCAAAAACTTATCACAATAATTTATTTGAATCCTAAAATTTTCTAAAAGTGCAATTAAGTGCTAAATTTTGTTACAAAAGTGAAATCGAATCCTAAAATTTTTAAGATAATATTTTTTAAATTATTTATTTTTCACGAAACAAAAGGAGTCATATAGAAGGACTTTTTGCCTGATTTATAGCAATTAGATGTTGTGTGTAGCCGTCAACTTGAAATATCTTGTTGCAACATAAACATCACAAATTCTAATATGAAAATAAATAGATGGGTTAGAAATTTGATATCTTCAAATGAATGGGGAACTTCGGTTAGCCACCGCACGCAACATCAAGTGCCCATTATGACGCGAGATCCATGCTTTTTCTCGGAGGCTTGAAAAGAAAAGGTCGTCGTTTCAACTCCAATTTGGTTGCGAATTTGTTGTGGGGGACGTCAGCGTGCACGGAAGCGCCAATCAGAATGCAGAGCACCGAGACACAGACAGAGAGCCATCATTCGTTGCTAGCTGTGGAGTTCATCTGCACTGTATTGGCCCGCGGATACTTGTAGCTCCTTACAGAAATTGTTGGGTGTACTTTTAGTCTAAAAAGTGAGGATTAATGTGACGGAAAATTTTAAGCTGATATATTTATAATAAATTTATTATAAATTAATTTTTGATCATAAAAAATTCTAAATTAGTATGTATGTGATAAATTTACCCAAAATTAATTTTTTAATAATAAAAAACGATAAATCGGTACGCTTGTGATAAATTTATCATCCATTAAATTGGATAAATACCACGAAAAATCACAAATTATTAAATTTGTGATAAATAGAAGGGTAAAACCCTAAATTAGTACACCCATCAACTACCACATGTCATCGAATTTAGAAATTTGAATGTAAAATTTAACGAACACTAATTAAGGGTAAATTTATTACAGGTATACCAGTTTGAGATTTTTTATGGTCAAAAAATTAGTTTTTTGGTAAATTTGTCATATGTGTACTAATTTGATATTTTTCATGGTATTAAAGTTATTATTAATAGCATAAAGGAACATTCGAATCCACATTAGGGTCCACCAAAAACATAATATTTTTTATATTGTGATTGGCCGTGTTCCTATCTCATTTATAAAATTGATCTGGCCATTTTGTTTTTTCGAGAAAATTTCAAAAATTCCCTCCAACTTTGATGAGATAGAAAGCCTTGAAGTATATAAACAGCCTAGCCTTATTTTGATTCAGATCAAACAATTCGAGTAGTCAAAGATGTCGGTTTCTCGATATATTATGGACCGAGTGATCTAAATAGTCAAATATGTGAGTCTTATCTAGTATCCACGGGAATTAAACATTCATATCATTAAATATCATGGACTAATTTAACCTTACAACAATGTTCTTGCAAGTCATTAGATTACTTTGAATATTGACACTATTGAGACATGTCACTCTAGATCGTTCTTTTCATCGAGAAATTATGTAGTAAATCTCCATTTATCCCACTTTTATCTCTCTTTTCCCTCACTAGCACGAAGTTCCGCTCAAAAAATGCCCATAATACATATCCTTACCTACAAAATTTTACGAAACACTATCAATATTACTATTTTTGTACACATACAAGTTTGGGAGCACGACACATACACATTTTTGTACGAAATAACCATCTATTTGTACAAATATCATTATCTTGTACAGGGATTATTCTATCCACCACATGATCGTTAAAAAAAATTACATATAATTCGTGATACACGATAAAGACACAAAACGGTGACTCTTTTTAAAATCACAATTAAGTTGGATAAAGTGTTAGACATCCTCAGTATATCAACACAAATTGAGGCACGATATAAGATGATGATAAATTATTTGCACCCCTTGCGTAAGGGACACAATATAAGAGGATGACAAACGACAAATTAAGGCCAATTGTGTTAACGAGCCTCGTGTAGAGTCCACCAAATGTTATGTAAGAAGTATGCCTAATTCAATAGTGTAGACGCATATTTACCATCAAAAGAAAAAAAAAATCAAATCCATGCGCCCTTGGGGCAAGTTCGCAGCTGAGATCCGGAACCCCTCGAGAAACGGCGCTTGCCACTGGCTTGGGACCTTTGAGACGGCGGTGGAGGCCGCCCGCGCCTACGACCAGGCTGCCTTCACCTTCCGAGGCCATCTGGCCATCCTCAACTTCCCCAACGAGCAACAATACTCCGTTCAAATTGACGGCGATGTCACTGGCCACCGCAGTTCTTTCTCGGCATCCCCATCACTGTCGTCGTCCCTCTTTAGCATGTTCGTCATCATCCACTGTGTCAGCTCCTGCCCAGCCATCCAGAGATTTGATTGAGTTCGAGTATCTGGACAATAAGTTGTTGGAGGAACTACTGATGTAGGGCAAATGCGGGAAGGCGACTGCATATTTAGGGTTTCTGAAATTTCATGGATAGAATATTTTTTTTTGGTTTCTTGTTTCGATCATCTTCATTGATGAGAGATTTCACTTTTGGAAAGAGATGGCGTGGCATCTCCATTGCAGGGTTTATGCATATTATGCTTGAATAAATTACATTTGGCAATCTTCAAGACTGCATTTTCACAACAGGGGCTTAATGTGACTCGGAAATATTGTAATTTGTATGATAACTTCGATCGATATTAGCGAAACAAATGGCTCATCATACCTATATCTTTCTAAAGTACTTCTCTGAGTACTTGCACTCAATTTAAGCGGTAGTACTCATACAAACACAGATTTCTGGGATGCTAAAGTTCTTTCATTTCAATAAACTGTTGCAATATATCTTAGGTTTCTAATGTTAATTACCAATAGACAGTTTCTGAAATCGTTTCGTAGTAATCTATTCTGGAAGAGCTTCTCTGTATTTGAGGACAGGTTGATGTAAAACCAGGCTGCGCTAAGATTTTGCAGCTTTGAGGTGCAACTATTTGTTTTGTAGCGATTTGGGTGCTCTGAAGCTGAAACAGAACTCTGTTGTTTTCCAAAATTATTGGGGTTCCTTTTTCTGACTAGGACATGATTCAAATGGCGCCGAGAACTTTGAAAGTTTGTTCTTCATGTTGACCTGAATTCTCCAGTCTACAGTAAGCGGTTTCGCTCCTTTACCTTTCCAATTTTGGCTGCCTTGAGTTAAATGTTACCCGCCTTTCCTTCTTCTTTCCATTAAACAAGGTTGCATCTCCGAGCCTGTCGCGACCTGCCTCACGAGGGCCAAACTCGATAAAGCGGATTTAGAGATAGGTGTTCACGAAACGGTCCATATGACATGAACGTGGATTTTCCCTAAATCCGTACGTCGCGTGACAATAGATCGATTTTATCTTTTTTAAGAGTCGTCACTAGCCTATGTTGGGGGTCGGCTAGAATACCCAACCGAAATGTGAAAATTTTGTTTCGGTTTCTACGAAAAGCGGAGATCATGAGTTCGAAGACAAACTTATGTTAATATTTCTATTAATGCCCTTTCGGTACAGCTAAACTTATCATGATTATTATCTAAATTGTCATGCATTTATTATTTTTTTACCATTTTCATGTTAAAACCTTGATCCACTAAGTGATCATGAATCTTGTTTTTTGTGTTTTTATTTAAGATTCTAAGCTAATCCTATCTTAGTCTACAAAAAAAAAATTACGTTAATCCTATCTTAGTCTACAAAAAAAAAATTACGTAAAGTAAACAACCAAGATATTAAAAAGACAAAGCCAATTCTAAGTGTAAGAAAATAAAACCCACAGCTCGTCGGGTGTTTATTACAACACGAATTGAAAACCCGAATATATCGGGTAATGAATGAATTTTTACAATTGAAATGGTCAGAGAGGACATTAACCATCACCATATGTAAGAAATCGGCTCGAAACGGACATCGACCTTCGCCATCTTCAAGACCGCCATCTTCTTGGACCTATTCCAATTCTAAAGCTAAACTAGACTAGGTACATATAAGGGAAATGAACATCATAATGTTCACAAAACACATAATAATTGTCCATACAAGAGAACGCAATATGCAAGAAAATACAAAGATGCAAATGTAATCACAACAATGGCCTCGAGATCGGCCTTTGATTTAAACATACATCATCCTCATCTAATGACCTACCCACTCCATTTTAATGGTGACTTATGTACATTAGTCACCAAACACGTTCGTTTATAGTGACTAACATGACATAGTCCCTAATTGGGGTTCTATGTGAAGCTATGGATATCCCCTCGAGCATGCATCGGTTCCTATCGGTTCCTATCATACATCTAGAAGGCACACACATCAAGCTTAAAATAAGCATGCAAGTAAGTCACAAAAACCTTGATTCTCATCCAATCACTCAATTTAGTGAATCGACATTGGGTTACTTCATTCCTCATCACGCACCAATTTATTAAGAGGAAGACAAAAAAAAAAAAAAGGAGCAGAACAGGGGATAAAAGATGTATTCAATTGAAAAAGGACCCATGATTAAAAAGTTCTGGAAAATTTATGGTAGCCTAAACATACAATGTGGAACAACTTTCGTAGAGAAAGTTTTCCCGAAAAAAGTTCACATGATTTTATAAAAATTCAGGAACACGATTAAATGTGTCAGGAAAAGAGGATTACTATAGTTTTTGTTGCAAAGATGAGGCCATTTACCCTATCATTTGTTGTTCAAAATTTCTAAAATTTTGACTCAAGATAGTTCAAAGAGTGTCCTACAACTTTCATTAAGAGTCCGACCTCTGATTATTTGTAGAAAAATCGATAAAAAATCAACAAGAGGTCTGACTTACCTTGGACAGAACAGGGGTTCCGAATTTACAAGTTGCTGATCCTAATGCAAACTTCTAGAAAAAATGAAAAATGTCCTAAATGGCAAGCAAATGACATGTTCCTGATGTCTACAGAAGTTTCATAACATGTATGACGGCTTGCCAAGAGAGCATGAACCCGATTAAGTCCGAATTTAAGTTTGATTTTCATGAAGGCATGCTAATGCATTAACTAGTATCAAAGACATTTTATGGATGACAAATATGAATTAAAATAATGCATGAAATGTATGAAAATTTAACATGGATTAGGACTAGATGCAATGACAAAGAGGATGTAGTCATCTAATTCTAATTACATGAGCAAATGACCATACAAGTCCATGAATTATTTAAGCATGAATTAATGTTCATGATACATGAAATGCAATACGACAGAACGTGGTAGCGTGTTTATGTATGATTTTAACCTAACAAATGACATGCAAAAAATCCATGTAATACGTCAATGTGAAGCTTGAATAGCCCTTTACAAAAGTCTAGAAGACTTCATATTCTAATTATGAACAGAAAAATTCCTATAAAATTGGCAAGAGAACTACATGAACAACTTAATCCCTAATTGACAGATTTAGGGGTTAAGGAATTTCGGTTGATTAAACACACTAATGACGAGCAATTGATGCACGGAGAGTGTCACTAGTGAGTTAATATGATGCTCTATGATGTTCATGAATGTCACTTGTACAATTAAGTCCAATTTCATAATGAATTTTGTAGGAATGCAATTCGAATCAGTACAGAGCAGATTGAACAACCTGAGAATATGAGATAATTTCAGGTACCAAATGTTGTCTAAAAATTCTAAAAAAAATATATGATGTGCATGAGACTTGAATTTACAAGTTCACAGAAGGATGTAACTCGAAAATCAATTTTCCTTGTTCTGTACAAAAATAGTAAAATGTGTAGTTTCAATTCGGTTACAGCAGAAAACCAATTTACTCTTGCTGCAACTTTGAAAATCGATTTCAGGTACCAAATGAACTCCGTTCAGGGATATCTTTAGCATTTTAAAGACTATTTTGAGTGCTTTACAAACTTCATTAAGGACTCTACGCCAGAAAATGTCGATTTCAAACTCAAACGAAGATGTTTGTGCAAGTCCATTTCAGGTTCCAGTATAGGCAGACAAGACCTAGGGTTGAATTAAGGAATTTTCACCTATTGAATGAACTCCTAAAAATCTAAGGAAAAATATGTCATGATCAAGATTCTAATGAACAATTTTCGTGAAGGAAAGATCACCAAAATCAACTCACAAAAATTGGCATAAAATCAGCAAAACAATCAAACATTCAACAACAGATTTAAAAAAGATTGCAGAACAGAGAGCCAAGGTTTCGAAAGGATTTTGAGGTAGTAAACGAACTTTGTTTTGGACGCATAATATGTCAAATCAAAGCTTAGGAAGTATAGATCGAATGTCTAGAAGGACTCGAAGCATGATTTCAACATCTAAGACCTTGTTTCACCGCTAACAGAATCTGTGTTCAGAGAGCACGAAATTGACAGAACATTCTTATGCAATCATTCATCAACCAGAGCATCTCTATCTCACTAATCAACATCTAATCAGTGATTTTAGGCATATAAGGATACCTATGATTGAATCCTGGCCCCGGTTGGCTATTCCAACCTCGCGTCATTGGATTCGAGACCAAGAAACTACCTTTTGTCGTCGTGCGAGAACACGATCAATCGATTTGTGTCGATCGATGTACGAGGGATCTCAGCTCACCAAGGACAGACATCAACCACCAAAGGACACCAAGGAAGGTCCGGCAACGTTGAATCGATGTTGGAACAGTACTGGCGAAGAAGAAGCAGATCGGTCTGGTTAGACCGATCTGATTTGCAGGAGGAAGATGAGCCACCAGAACTCCTCTGGTGGCTTTCCGATGGAGTCTCAACCATAGCAAGGTCAGGGAAATGCCTGAGAAGGGATCGGCGGTGGTCGGACTGCTTTAATCAGCCGTGATCAGCAGCGGCGAGCAAATCGGCTCAACTTGCCGCTTTTGAGCCTAATTGGATGAGGGAGTCGGATGGGAAGATTGGAGACTCTTCCGGCGGTGCTCCGACCAGTGAGACGTCGAGGAAAGGGAGGCGGACGTCGGAGGGGGTGATCGGAGGGGCGTCGGACATGTGGCCGTGGGAAGAGATGAAAGCAGCGGCTCGGCGGCGGTTTGGGAGGAGAGAGAAATGAGGGAGAAGAGAATATGGTAGAGCACGAGAGAAAAGGAAAAAACGTATGTTCTGGACTTTTCTTAAAAAATGAGACCCCTCCATTTAGTTTTGGAAGGAAAATGGATTATATACCTCCTCAAAACTCAATCTCGATCGTCGGTGTGATCCAACGGTTAAGATTTGTACTTATCTTTTACTTAGAAGTTAAGCAAGGACCTCATTTAACATGTGCTAATTTGAATGGTCATATTTTAATCTCATCAACGGTCTTGATTAATTTTGCAATTAAGGACCTGATTATGGGCATTTTTGTAATTTCACAGAATCCGAAAATTTTTTGCAAAATCTAAAAATCGGAGAGTTCTCAAATCAATTTTGCAAAATTGACTTCGGACTTGTGTTTATCTCACAAAAACGAGTCAAACGATATTAACCATTCGCGAATTATAAATGATTGATTCAAACCCCTAATTAGGGCTCAAATTGGGGGTTTTCATTTCAAAGTGCTGATTCACAAAATTGGTCACACAAATGATCTGATGATTACTTCTGGATCAAATGTCGTAAAAAGAACTAAGCTAAAATATGAACAAAATGAAAATAATTTTGTTTTTGGCCGATTCCGAACCTATTTTTGCAAATTGGGAAAATATAGGTTCTTAATCAATTTTTGCAAAATTTCGAATGCCAAAATCAAATTGAATATAAAATAAGATGATTTTTGAATTTTTGAATTTTCCGATTTTTTTAGTCAAAGATTTGACCAAAAGTCAAATTCTAATTGACTTTTCACTAGGAGCTTGATTTTATGATCAATTCTTTGAAATTTTCTGAAATTTCCACTTATAAAGTGAAATTGAATTTGAAAAGAATCTTTTTATGCGAAAAGCCTCAATTTGATAGGGGTTAAATTTTGGTCAAAGGGTTGACCAAAAAATCATTGCAAAAGTTAACCGTTTGACTTTTCGGGTTTTTGCATGAAATGAATAGAAAATTGCTTACAAAAGCTAGGCCAACAAATAGAATTAAAAAGCGACACTTTTTATTCAAGTAACGGGTTTCGTCGCGATTGAAAACCGTAATCTGAAATTTTCTACTTTTAATGACGCGTCGGTTAAAAATTAAGTGTTATTAGGGCCCACCTACATAATTAATCTCTTCATGTCACGACACTCATACTATGAGTTATCTTGTTTGTGGTCGCTCCCGTGTCATCACGTTTGAGAGAGGAGTAGGCGAAGAGAGGGGGGCCGTGACACAAAATGGTGGGGATGAAGGGAGAGACGAGCTCGACCGGGGGTGGGTGTCGGCGACGATGTGTGGCTCTGCTTGGGGTGTCGTGCCGTGACATTCCAACGGTCGTGGGCAGCCCGGGAGGAGGGGTTGGCTTGGATTTGCTTAAGGTTTTGGTTTGGTGATGTTTTGTGGCGGATGGTTTTGGAAGGGTGGTATGGTGTAAATTTAGAAGGAAAATGACGTATTACCAAATAGGAGATGCACCTTGAAAAGAGATCCCAAAAGTCAGAATAGTTTTTGTAGGTTTCGAAAATTAAGGAGGGTTTTGATCTTTGTGAGCAACACTGACGTGGGTTTTTGAAGTTTCCCAGCTAATCCAAAGTATCGGTCCAACCCCATTGAATGAGCTGAATTCGCACTAAACCGGGGTGACCTAGCCTATACTTGAAAATTTCTAATCGAAATGATTCGTATTCAAATAGAATACGAAATTGAAATAATTCGAATCGAAATTAGTTACATTTGTAAGTTAAATTTCATGAGATAAATAACAGGAATTTGCAAGTAAAGGATATTCCAGATCGTCAATAGTCAAAAGCAAATTACCACAGTAGTTACATGAGGAATTATTTTGTCATTGTTGCACAGATTACATCGAGCAAAATATAATAGGAGATATACTTTGGTTGGCCTTTCGATAAATTAATAAGGGAAAAAACTATCAAAAATTAAAAAGGGATATATGTACTAAAAGTTCTAAAAATTATCATGAAAGTACAATTGAGTCCTAAAACTCACAAAAAATTCAACCGAGCTCTAAAACTTATCAAATTAACACCGACGAATTTATTGACGAAAAATACAAACGTGGCGCAGACTTGTCTTATTTTATTACTTTTTTTGAGGCATGTGGTGACGGTGTGGTGTCTAATAAGTGCCACGTCAAAAAAAGTTTAAAAATATAAATTTAATTAGAAAAAGTTAAAAGTAAAATATACAAAAAAAACTAGACCCACAACTAACAGCTATGGCTAAGCCCACGCTAGTGGCCGCCACCACAGCTGCTAGATAGGGTCGACAGAGGTCGCCCGAGCCTTCTTGAAGCCTGGAAACCCTTGCCGGCCGCAGGTGAGGCCCCGCTAGTCCCGGACAAGAGCTTGTAGGTCCCGATCACCTGGGGTGATGGCACCCTCCCAGAAAAAAAAAAAAATCTGTAAAGTGGGCTCAAATTTGCTAGGTGTTGATCTCTGGATTGTTCACTGCAAATCCTACGTTGAGTGTTAAATGCACTTAATATTCTCTCGGTTCAATACAGTCCCACTAGGATCCACAGAGAAAATCAAATTAGTCAACCACTCGTTCTGGCCCCCCCCCCCCCCCCCCAACAAAAAAAAAAAAAAAAAAAAAAATGCCTGGGTGAAGGAGGACCTCGTCAACATGGATAAGACATGCGTCATCTAATATGATATTAGACATGATAGAAGAGAACTCACTACAGTTTTGTCTATCACGTGAATTGACAATATTACATTAACTATTGAGTGCGTCCTATCTGTCTGAATATCCAAAGTGATTTTGTCAAGATTTAATAGAATGATAAGAACAAAATCTTAGCACATGCAACCTTGTTCTTTTTAACTTTAGCAATTTTTATTGCACGATAATTCCCCACTCCCGCACAAAATCTTAGCATTTGTGCTTGATGGAGATACTTCGTTAAATTTTTAGGCAATGAAGGTTATTAGGCATATGCCAATATTTCGAAGGATGGACTTGCAAATTTCCACGGTCTTAGGACCATCCACCATTTTTTTGCTAGCAAAGGAAGGCGGGGAATGAGGAAATAGTGAGACTACACCTCACGACTCTACTGTAAGGATCCCACACTAGCTATGAAAAATTGGGATTTAAGGAATACATAGCAAAAGTCACTTAGCACCACTCTCGATTTATAGGGAACAAAGGGCATTTGAGGTCGACTTCAATCCAAAGCCAATTTGGAATTTGCATTTTATTATATTGGTTCGATTTTGATCAAGTTGGCATCCCACAGCAGCAAAAGTCACACTAAATCTAGTTCTATGTAATGGGAAAGGATGGTGAACAATTTCCAAAAGTTTGAGAGGAGTTTCGCCGAGAACGGTCGTTGATGAAAGACCTTTCACTAAATGTTAGATCTTTAGCTCTTTAGAAGAGAATTGGGTTCTGTGGTGATTCGGACAGGAACCACGGATAATATCAAATAAGGAATGCTAATAAAGAATAAAATAAATTGTAGAAAATTAGATAAGTCTAATTGATTGCGGATCCTCTATAATTGACTCTTCTCGGCCTTATATAGCCTCGTAAAAAGTATAACCATGGAGCGCAGTAGTCATTTGGATTACAAACTCTAACTATTCTCAAGATTCTCGGCCTCAACTCAATTTGCTTATGTTATATTTCGTTGGTCCGTTCATGATGAGTGTGTCCAAGGGGCACCATTTGTTCTAATTAGAAGTGTGTCTGAAAGACACTTTTTGAAGAGGTGCAAGGGGAGTTTTTAAGGGAAGTTAATGTAACTTCCTCAGTATGAAAATCTAATAAGAGATAAGTAAGTTCTAACAAATAGAACTCTCTCTCTCTCTCTCTCTCTCTCTCTCTCTTCATCAAAGAACGACACATAAGGATTCCGTATCTCTTCGAAAAGACAATCGGCATTAACGCTGTGAAATGAGAATACTTTCCTTGTGATTGTATTTAGACCAACGTGAAGTAGATTCGTCCATCGTTCACTGATGATTCAATGTACGATCTTGGAAAATTTGTTTTGGAGTGTATCAAATAGGTTAGTCGATTCTCCCGATACTCGCTTTCAACATTGGTATCAGAGTCACGGTTATGTTCTCTACCTTATTTTTCCGTCGAATTTTTTCGCTTGTTATTTGATATGGGAATTGAGAAAATGAACTTCATATCATCTGGATGTTCATTGCTCGGTGTTGCGACCTAAAAAATTTTCATTTTTCGGGCTAATAGATTATTAAGACTAATCTTAATTCGGGCCCTCCTAAGCCCTACCAATTCGCAACTTAGGGTTTAAGTCTTTAACATGCAAATATTTTTATGCTTGGAGTCGCCACTAATCAATTTACGGTAGGTCGATTAGAAACCTAAATAAAACATAGGGAGATATGTTTTATTCCTACGAACCAGAAATTCTAAGCCCGGGGACTTGATTACGCTAGATCTAGTCTAACGCCCTTTCGGTACCTTTTCTTTTCAAAAATATTTTGGCATGTAGTTTGGATCCATTTCAACTTAATTACTAACATGTGAGGTGTTCATGCGGGTGCGCAAACCACCAATTTAACACTCAATAATTGAATATTAAATTGCAAGATTGGAAGAATTACTTACCTTGAAGCAACGCAAACATCTGCATAGTTAGCTAGAAAATCACATTAACATCCTAATATGATTTCTAATTAACAAGCAATTCACTCAATTTCTCTTTTGATTTTCACTTATTTAAATGAAATCTAATCTATATGCAATGACGTGCAAAAATGACATGCAAGTAATGCAACCTAGCATGCAAACTATATGTCATGCGACGACGTGACCTAATTCTGATGACGAGTAAATGATTTATTTTTGATATTTTCTAATGAAATTCGGAATAAAAATATGCCTAAATAATCTAATAAGATTAGAATATTGCTTAATTTAAACAAGGAAATAGATTATCTCAAGTCCTAATTTAAATTAAATAATTACTCTATCTTCTAGATACATTTAGGGTTCCCTAAACATGCAAAACTCAAATTCAAATCCTAACTGATATTTTTTGAATTTTCTATTTAAATGAAAGCAAATAATAAAAAAAAGACAAGGATAGCAACCACATTCAAATCGTCCACGCGATCCGCCAAATTTGTTTCAAACTCGGATTAGGCACAAAAATCGAACTATCGGTCATATCTATAGGGTTATAGATATTGACGGAAAGTTGATCGTTTAAATTTGGAAAGCAGATAAAGATCATTATCGTATCCAAGTGATTATGGATAGGATAATAATTTTCCATATCGTCGCGTATCGTATCTTAGGAATAAGGTCAGATAGTCGTCCAGATACGTTGCTAAATTAGGAACGATTCCTAATTTTGAATATTTTCAAATATTGCGGATATATCGAACATTATCCTAAGATATCTAAATATCCACATGATATTCATGAAATATTCAAAACATGCAAATTAGGAAATTAAATTTTCTGAAAAATATAGGATAATGTTCAATCACCTAATTTGCAGATAATCTCCAATTTTATCAATTTCGGAGAAACATCTTCTGAATTTTAAAGGAATGAAAATCAGATCTGGACACAGATACTGATCAGATTGTGAAAATTCCTTTTGAAAATCCAAATGACCTCCGATTTTGATGAAATTAGTATCAATGGAAAGATCCCGATCTCAGTATGAACTTTCATGGAGAAAACTTTTTCATATTTCGAACTAATCTGGAACTAATCTGTCATCAGATTCATGTATATATGACGTTGCAGATCGTATCATGCTAAGACGCTTGGAATTTTATGAAAATTTTATGATGAATAGACAAAGATGTGATCTACAATTTTCGTGAGAAAGTTTTTTCAAAATATGATCATAGAAAATCATAAAAATCACGAAACAGCACAACATCAGTCAGAACATTATCAGAACAGACTTTAACATCATATTCCAGATTCTGATCCTAACTTCCGAAATAGTTTTGACATAGCAAATCAGGTCTGATTGAGGCATATGATATATCAAATCAAAGCTTAAGATGTGCTTTACGATTCTCTAGTTCATCACTTCACAAGATTTTGACATTAACAAGCTGAAATCGGCATCTCAAGCATACTGGTTTCTATGTACACGATTTTACAGAACAAAGTCCAAGTGCACTTACCTTGTTTAACGATGCTCCGGCAATAAATCGAGCGATCCGGCCTCCGTATTCAGATAAAAAACAACACGGAGAAGTCTCGGAAAGCTCGGCCGACCTATGATAATAGATTGCACAAAATATAGTGAGAATCGATTCGATCCGGCACTAGTGGACTAGTAATGAAGAATCAAGTCAAGAGATGTGATCCGGCGGTTGTTTAACAAGAAGCCGGCCACCACAGTGATGTGAAGACGTCAAGGAGTGTTGCCGCAAGTTCTGGATCGCCGGAGGAAGTTGCCGATCAGCCGGTTCAGCCGCTTGAACCGGCTGATCACATCATCGGCAGCAGCGTTAGCGGAAGGCAGCGATGTCGGCGGGCGGTTGAGGCGTGACGACAGCGGTGCGGCGGCGTGCGGCGTGCCCCCGGTGGTGGTGCGCGACGTCACTTTCTCTCTCACACTTGCCTTTCTCTAAAAATCAAATCTGAATTATGTGTTGTCCCCCTCAAAATTCTGACCTAAATATGCTTATATAATACTAACCTAGGTCAATTAGATGGGCTCTCTAGTCCTAATGGGCTTAGACTTGGGCTTAGGCCTTAATCTAATTTCTGATTTTATTTAATTCCTAAGCGGGCTGAATTAACTTGGGTTTTAATTTAATTGAACATAATGGGCTGAATTAAGCTCAAATTAAAATGACCAAACCTATTTGACTCGTGATTTTCGGTCCTCGCCTTTCCGAGCGAACCGAGTCCCATTCGATGAAATTTAAGCTCGTTCGCCATCACCGGTCCAATGCAAAATGCGATTAAATTAAAATGAACATAAACTATATGTTATGCAATTTAAATATTTTTGTTTAGGGGTTAAAAATTAATCCCTAATTTTCTATGCAAATTACAACTAAATGAGTAGTAAAATTTAGGTATCAACATCTGCCCCTCTTTGAAGGTGAGCTCGCAGAGGTTGTATTCAAAAACTAAATGATACCTAAATTTCAACTATGCAAATGCAATGAATGTTGTTTTTGTCGGGATTATGAATCCCATTTTTTAAAATGCAATAAGAAATGATGCATGCTGACATGAATGGAAAACATACTTGGAATTGCTTACCTGATGTCGCGAGATAATGCAATTCGAGGCATGACTTTGACTTGTACGGCAAACGTCTGGGCTCAGTCCCATAGGTTTTGCCCAATACACTGTTGATGAACTTCGGTGATCTGCAATTAAGTCAAAACACACGAAGAAAGCTCGACGTATCCAATCATCATCTGGATTCGCGAGAGCAATTTGTAGCGAAAAAAAATGTAAAAACGTTCCGACCTTTACAAACTACCTATACATCTCTATAGGTATTTGTAAAGATTTAGCCGCTGCGCCTATATCTTTGACTCATAGGTGCGTCACGGGGGAACTCAAGAGGATATTCCGACCCTTATGAGATACCTATACATCTCCATAGATACTCATAAGGATTTGGCCGCTTCACCTATACATCTCCATAAGTGAACTACGGGGGAACACCTGAGGTTGAGGAATATTCCGACCTTTATGAGATACCTATACATCTCCATAGGTACTCATAAAGATTTGGCCGCTCCACCTATACATCTCCATAGGTAAGTAGCGGGGGAACATCCAGGACGGGGAGAATATTCCGACCTTTATAAGATACTTATACATCTCCATAGGTACTTGTAAAGATTTGGCCGTTTCACCTATACATCTCCATAGGTGAATTACGGGGGAATCTTCTCGAGATTGTGTAAAAATCTGTGATTTGGTGAACAAAGGGGCTAGCCCGAATGTTCGAGGGTTTCTTGACAAAGTATCTGGACATCATCGGAGGTACCTGAAAAGGGCTTGATCAATAGACACCTGAACATCATCAAAGGCATCTAGAGATCGCAATAAAAAGATCAAATATGGGACCTGACGATTGCTCGAATAGGTTGGGAATACCTAGATAGTCATAGACATCCAAGGGATAGAGATATACTTACCTGGTGATATCTCCGACTCTTGAGGGTGTGTCTCTTGCTAGACATGGTTTTAGGCAACATGTAATATGCATTCGCATTATCAAGAACACATATACACATGCACTATGATTTCAACTGGTTTTTCATGCACGATGGTTTCGTCAAATCGGTATTACAAACTTCGCTGGGGATAAATCATGACAAGACAATCCGAATTCACAAGCGGGTATCTTGAAAATGTCGAATAAGGGACTTTTAGTCCGAAAGGTTTTCCACTCATTCTCATTGAAAAAAGCTGATTTATGAGAATCTTTCTATCTCACCATCATCATGTGGACAAGGGTCCGAGTATTCTCGCAAGCGGTACGACCTTACCAATATGAGAGGTCTTTGCTAGGAATGTAACATGGCTTGGTCAATGGCTTAGCAAAAGGGACTCTTTGAGTCAATGCTATTGAAAGAATATCCTTCGTAATCGTCTTCGGGCTTACAAGTCAAGAACCCTGCAAAATGAGATAGAAACGGACTTGCTCGCACTTATTCGAGCTAAGCTTATAAGCATCTGAAACACTACGTTAGTTCAAGTGCCATAATCTGAAGAGACTTTATAAGTGACGTAATGTAGGCTAGGCTCATGAGTTGAGAAATGAATGGATCATTAGGCTCAAAATGTATATAATTTGGGTGAATAAGTTGGTGATCATTTTGGCATTGTCACCAGTCTTCTTCTTCACCAGGGATTATCTCCTCGGTAGATGTTCCATTAGCTTCGAGAGTTCATCACTTGATTCCTTTGAGACTTGTAGGATTGCTGCTCTACTGGGGATGATTTTGATATGTCATATCCTGACACATTTTTTGTTGGGCATTGGCCTTGCTTTTATCAGGCACACTGCTTTTTCTTGCCCTTCCTTCTCTTTTTTTTTTTTTTTTTTTGACATTTAATATATGTTGCTTACAACGTAAACACTGGCCAGCTAATCTGACTAATTGACTTGCTGCTTGAACTCAGAAGCTCCTCGTCTTTTGTCTTCTATCGACACTTCGGATATGCTGTGGAGACAATGACGATTTTTGCCTTGCCCCAGTATGGGGGATGATCACCAACTGGGTTTAAGAAATGAAATTGTAGGCTCAATTGGGCTTAGCAAATGACAAAATGTGTATAGGATAGAGAAAGAAATGCTCTTCGTCATCCTAAGACACTTGAACTTTTGTGTGAATTCATCTGAAAAAGCAACACTCGAAGATTGATGCAAGTGAGAGTAAGAAAATTTCAATTCATTTTTCACCTTATGATACTGATTTACCTCCAGTTTGCCCCAATGTGGGGTGGTTCTTGACAGGGATAATTTGAATGAATTTCTCCAAGTGTTTAGGCTCAAAGTGGTGAAACAATGGATAAAATGTAGTGTTTGAGATAGAGAAATGAAATGCCTCTTGTCATCTCGGTCATCATACCTTTTGCAAGATAACTCTTTACCTTGCAGACATGGAATTTTTTCAACTCAACTCACTGGGGATTAATGCATGGGACTGTGTATAGGATATGGCTTGCCTTTCATCATCCCAATGTACCTCATTCAACACATTCAATTTATTCCACATGAGTTACCAGATTGTCTAATAGACTTCCCCTTTGAAGCTAATGATACAGACCGACAAAACCATGCAGAAATTAAAGCCAATGCAAACATCATAGCTTGAAATTGATCGAAATCATTTATTCATCAATGAAATGTTTGCAATTCGGAAGTATAAAACCAAACACTTGGAAATTTTTTGCTGCAAAATGTGAGATTTTATTAGAGATAGTATATCTTCACGGCATCAGAATTAACAGGAGTGGAGAACTCACGGCCATCCATTTCTGCGAGAATCAGGGCACCTCCGGGAAGTACCTTCTTAACCACATGTGGACCGATGTAGTTTGGAGCAAATTTACCCCAAGGAATAGGAAAGACTGGCAGTACCTTCCTTAGGACTACATCATTTACCTTGAAGTGTCTTTGACGTACTTTATGGTTGAAAGACTTACCTACTCATGCGGCAACTGGATTGGGCGTTGCGTCTCACTCTCAGGCAGAATTGCCTCTATTTTTACCTCTTTAGTTTCTCCGGAGTCACTCAGGTTAATGATGACAGTTTGGTCTACTGTTAGGACTTTAGGCCTTTCATGATGCTCAAGATCATGCTGAAGGTCCGAGGAATCATCAAGTTTGCCGGCATCATTGGGATCAATCTCGATTGCATATAATTCATGATGTTGGACCATTCCCATACCCTTACGTGTCACAAGATTATCTCTGAAACATAAAGTAAGGGATTCAGAAGGACAAACAAGGCTAAACATTGCATTTTTTTTTTGTAATTTTTGTTTTTGAAATTCTTTTTGAAAAAATTTTAACACGAGGGAGCATGAAGAAGCCCAGGCCTCAGAATTCTCCTTGGACTATATTTTCTTTTATCGGTTGGATATCATCACCGGGCTGGTTTGATGTACCTCAACATGCCCTCAAAAAATTGAAAATAACTTGTAATTTTATTGATCATTTCGAAATGAATTACATTTATTGAATGGAAATTGCAACAATCAAGTCCTAGAAACGAGAACGGAAAGCAGCACCCGAGATGGGGCAAATCCTAAAAAGCAGTAAAAACTCCCATACAGGGGAGTGTGCAAAAAAGTAAAGGTTTTACTCTTGTGGGCCAGTGCCCATTCCCTCTAACGGTTCTTCTTCGATAGCTCCAATGAAGACATCATCGAATAGGGTAGTAATTCCTTCTATTGCATCATCAGAATCTCCTGTCATTTGAGGTGTTGGATCATCCATACCTCCCCATCCGTCGGGGACAATGTCACGGGGATCAACATAGAAACTCAGAGGTGCGGAGTACTTCACATAATAGTCGAACTTGCCGCTCGGTTGCCCCAAAGTGTCGATCACCTCCATCTCTTCATGCATCATTCTTGCAGGGCCTGGGAATGTAGTGCGAATGTGTGGAGGCAACCTACCACGCCCACGTTCTCCATCATTCGGCCCTTCATTGGATTGCTGTCTATTCTGCTCATCTCCTTGACCTCGACCTCGACCATATCCACGTCTCTCATTGTTTGGCACAATTGATCCCTGGTACCCAAATCCAGAAGTACAGGGTTTTTGAGAGGCTTCGACCGGTCGGCGGATACCTTGACCATCTCTGCCAAGGCCTTCGCCCGGGATGAAGCCCTGAGATACCATTACTCTTCCAACCATTACTGTAGCATTTGACACCTCAAGAACTGGCGGCGATGATTCTCTAGACGCATGAATGGTCGATACGAGCTCAAGCGACTGATAGCTCGATTCAATTTTGCAGTTCGGCTCGACATAGGGGATAGCCGTTGTATGATAAATTGGGTGCACTTCTTCACCGTGTACTGTGACTAATTTTCTCTCCACCACGAACTTCACTTTTTGATGTAGACTGGACGGCACAGCTCCAGCAGTATGAATCCATGGACGACCCAGCAGAAAGTTGAATGCAGTGGGAATGTCCATGACTTGAAATAGGATGTTGAACACTGTTGGTCCTATTTGTATGTCAAGGGGGATTTCTCCCATTACTTTTTTCTTCGTTCCGTCAAAGGCTCGTATGGTGGTCTTCGCAGCATTTATCCTAGAAGGATCTATCTTGAGGCGGTGTAAAGTTGCCAAAGGACAGATGTTCAAGGCCGAACCGTTATCAATGAGTACCTGGGCTACGTGTGAGGCCTTGTATTTGACGGAAATATACAGAGCTTTGGTATGTCCTCTACCTTCTATAGGGAATTCTTCATCCGAAAAAGGCTATAAGGTCTTTGAGGAGTATGGAACCCACAAACTCTTCTAGTTTCTCATGATCAATCGTCCCAGGCACATGGACTTCACTTAACACTTTCATCAGGGCCTTTTGATATTTAACAGACGTCTGGAGGAGTTCAAGCAGAGAGATTTGCGCAGGCATCTTGCGCAACTGCTCAACTATGTTGTATTCACTAGCCTTGATGACGGCCAGGAATTCTTTAGCTTCTTCATCAGTGACAGGCTTTGCAGGTTGAGCATTTGCTTGGCCATAGGCATGTCCAGATCTGGTGACTAAGTCAACATCGAGACTGTAGGACCAAGGGACTACCTTATCATCCGAGTATTCATACGGTTGAGGTATCTCGATCACTATCCCTTCATCAGCTGTGGGCGTGTTTATTATGATCCCTTCATCATGAGTCGTGTCTTCGAGCGGAGGCATGTCTTCCGGTAAAGGGTCGAGCTTGTTCTTCCCGGTGTTCAGCGTAGGAAACTCTTCGTCCTAGTTAATGACGACCTCGGAGATAGTAGAGACGATGCCGGTGTGGTCGGCATAAACGATCAACCCAGCCTGTACCATCCTTGAGATTCTTTCTCTCATGATGGCCAGGGAAAGAATTTCATTACTCGGGTAATAACCTGCTTTCACCAACTCACTGTAGATCTCAACAGTGTATACCTTGACGTTCTTAATTCGACCAGCATCGAAACAGAATATGGCATTTACATTGTCCGCGTGATCAGGGAGCTGGTTGCTCTGAACATTCGGCTTAGCGGGTTGGAACGAGAAAGCCTTCGTGTCCAGGAGGTTCTGGATTCGATGCTTGAGGATAGAGCAATCGTCGGTTGAGTGTCCCGGTTCGCCCATGTGATAATCGCATTTCTTTGATGGGTCGTAGTTATAAAACTGCTCAGGATTAGACCGTTTTGGCTCGGCAGAGAGCAAGCCTTTCTTCTGGAGCACTGCCAATACTTGAGACAACGATCCGGGGAGAGGGGTGAATTGCCTTATGTTATTTCTCCTCTGAAAAAGTTGACGACCCGTGTTTTGGTGCTGAGCTTTTGCTACTTGAATTGCCGGGGCTGGGTTAGTATTCCGCCGGGTCGGTTGGTTATAAGTCACATTCACTTCAGCTGCCGGTTCCTTCTCTTTCCTTGCACTAAATCTTTTGGTCGACGAGGACGGCTCGACAAACCACCCATCTTTCAGCCCTATCTCGATCTGTTCGCCTATGGGGATGAGTTGGTTGAAGTTGTCAGCCGGAATGGCCACCATTCGATTACGGTACTCGAACGGGAGAGTCTTGATGAACATCCTCTTCAGCTCACACTGTCAATAGGTTCTGGGACAACCTGAGCGGCTAAATTCCTCCATCTGATAGCATAGTCTTTGAAGGACTCAGTCTTTTTCATTTGAGCACGTTCGAGGTCATCGCGAGTGGGAGTGATGTCTGTTATAAACCTGTATTGCTTTAGGAATGCCTCACCAGCTTCCTTCCAGGTTTTGAGGCCATTTATCTTCTTCATGAGGTACCAGTTCAGAGCAAGGCCGGTCAAGCTCGCTTGGAATACATGGATCATCAGGAGCTCGTTGTCAACGTACAAGGTCATTTGCACGTGATAGAGCTGCAAGTGGGCTTTTGGGCATGTGGTGCCATTGTACTTGTCAAAGTCTAGCATCTTGAACTTTTTTGGGATTTTGATCTGTGAGTACAGGAACAGATCAATCGAGGGTGAATCCTGTGAACTCTCCAGCTGCTTCACTCTCTCTTCGAGTTTGTTGACTCGTTTATCAGGCTTAGGTTTGTTAACGATAATCTGGACGGGGTCGTCTTCCAAGTCAGGAATATCATCATCTTCCTCAAGATCAACATTCTTTCCACCTTTATGCTTTGAAGCTGATGCCTTGAGGGATGTTGGAACGGGCATCGACCGAAGAGTCTTGATTTCAGCGGACATCTGCTGCATTACGATGACGAGTTGCTTCATCTGGTCTTCCATACCAACAACATGCTCTTGCAAGTCGGTTTGATCGGCCGTTCTGGCTCTCGACTGTGTACGAATAGGCGATCGTGATCGGTCCGTAATTACCTAATTTGCATGAAACAGGCACACATAAGTGTCGAGCAAAATCACACGCCGATCCATGACATTGGTCTAACCATCTCTTTTTATTCCCATTTTTCATGACATTTTTCATTATTTCATGTATTTGTGAAAATGGTGGCAAATTTCTTAGGAAATAATGACTTATGACAGACCCAGGAAAATAATGATAAGAATTGAAAGTAGTTTTTTTTTAAAGCTTTATTTTTTCTTTTTCTTTCCCTTTGAAAAGAAATTCAATGATTATTACTTTCAAAAATTACAATCAACTTAGACCTATCATGGACCGATCACATGTACGAAACATAAATAAAGTGCGAGAAAAAGGTTGAGAAAACTTAATTCACCGGGTAGGGTAATGGCAATCACATAGACATGTGTATGGAATGTGAGGTTCGATTTCTACCTAGACTCTGGCTTGCAAAGTGGAGACGAGAGGATTATCGAGCTAAACTAGTCATGGTGGTGGTTAGGCTAGGATTCCCTTGACTCTGGCTTAGTCAAAGAGCCGACCCGGGTTGCAAAGAGCGCAACCGTGGTGGGTATTCAATGACACTATGAAAGAAAATTTCGGGACCGAGGAGGGCGACCCGTACCACATGATTTTGGTCGGGGTATCCACTACCTCAGTACCATCCTAAACCTATGCCGCCCAGGTCCGGCAGCGGGTAGTGTGTGCGGTGTAGTGTAAATGTAAGGCATGCACAGTAGGTTATATCAAACAGCGCTTTGTGCATAAATTAAACCATACATCCGAACACCTCCCTGCAAAACAAGGGTTAACAATCACGCCTCCCCTTATACTTCCCATTCTGCAAGAACATTTAACACCTAAAATATTAGGGACGTACCTTGGATCCTCGCTGCCAAACAAAAATTATTTTTGAAAAGCAAAATTGGCCTAAGTCCACTAAGAGTTTTAACTAAACTCCCTAGTGGAGTCGCCAAGCTGTCGCAACCTAAAAATTTTCATTTTTCGGGCTAATGGATTATTAAGACTAATCTTAACTCGGGCCCTCCCAAGCCCTACCAATTCGCAACTTAGGGTTTAAGTCTTTAACATGCAAATATTTTTATGCTTGGAATCGCCACTAATCAATTTACGGTAGGTCGATTAGAAACCTAAATAAAACATATGGATATATGTTTTATTCCTACGAATCAGAGATTCTAAGCCCGAGGACTTGATTACGCTAGATCTAGTCTAACGCCATTTCGGTACCTTTTCTTTTCAAAAATATTTTGGCATGTAGTTTGGATCCATTTTAACTTAATTACTAACAGGTGAGGTGTTCATGCGAGTGCGCAAACCACCAATTTAACAATCAATAATTGAATATTAAATTGCAAGATTGGAAGAATTACTTACCTCGAAGCAACGCAAACATCTGCATAGTTAGCTAGAAAATCACATTAACATCCTAATATGATTTCTAATTAACAAGCAATTTACTCAATTTCTCTTTTGATTTTCACTTATTTAAATGAAATCTAATCTATATGCAATGACGTGCAAAAATGACATGTAAGTAATGCAACCTAGCATGCAAACTATATGTCATGCGACGATGTGACCTAATTTTGAGACGAGTAAATGATTTATTTTTTATATTTTCTAATGAAATTCGGAATAAAAATATGCCTAAATAATCTAATAAGATTAGAATATTGCTTAATTTAAACTAGGAAATAGATTATCTCAAGTCCTAATTTAAATTAAATAATTACTCTATCTTCTAGATACATTTAGGGTTCCCTAAACATGCAAAACTCAAATTCAAATCCTAACTGATATTTTTTGAATTTTCTATTTAAAGGAAAGCAAATAATAAAAAAAAGACAAGGATAGCAACCACATTCAAATCGTCCACGCGATCCGCCAAATTTGTTTCAAACTTGGATTAGGCACAAAAATCGAACTATCGGTCATATCTATAGGGTTATAGATATTGACGGAAAGTTGATCGTTTAAATTTGAAAAGCAGATAAAGATCATTATCGTATCCAAGTGATTATGGATAGGATAATAATTTTCCGTATCGCCGCGTATCGTACCTTAGGAATAAGGTTAGATAGTCGTCCAGATACGTTGTTAAATTAGAAACGATTCCTAATTTTGAATATTTTTAAATATTGCGGATATATCGAACATTATCCTAAGATATCTAAATATCCACATGATATTCATGAAATATTCAAAACATGCAAATTAGGAAATTAAATATTCTGAAAAATATAGGATAATGTTCAATCACCTAATTTGCAGATAATCTCCAACTTTATCAATTTCGGAGAAACATCTTCTGAATTTTAAAGGAATGAAAATCAGATCTGGACACAGATACTGATCAGATTGTGAAAATTCCTTTTGAAAATCCAAATGACCTCCGATTTTGATGAAATTAGTATCAATGGAAAGATCCCGATCTCAGTATGAACTTTTATGGAGAAAACTTTTTCATATTTCGAACACACAAATTTATGAAAATTGAAGAACACACGAAGGTCAATCTGGAACTGATCTGTCATTAGATTCATGCATATATGACGTTGCAGATCGTATCATGTTAACACGCTTAGAATTTTATGAAAATTTTATGGTGAACAGACAAAGATGTGATCTACAATTTTCATGAAGAAAGTTTTTTCAAAATATGATCATAGAAAATCATAAAAATCACGGAACAGCACAACATCAGTCAGAACATTATCAGAACAGACTTTAACATCATATTCCAGATTCTGATCCTAACTTCCAAAATAGTTTTGACATAGCAAATCAAGTCCGATTGAGGCATATGATATATCCAATCAAAGCTTAAGACGTGCTTTACGATTCTCTAGTTCATCACTTCACAAGATTTTGACATTAACGAGCTGAAATCGGCATCTCAAGTATACTGGTTTCTATGTACACGATTTTACAGAACAAAGTCCAAGTGCACTTACCTTGTTTAACGATGCTCCGGCACGAAATCGAGCGATCCGGCCTCCGTATTCAGATAAAAAACAACACGGAGAAGTCTCGGAAAGCTTGGCCGACCTATGATAATAGATTGCATAAAATATAGTGAGAATCGATTTGATCTGGCACTAGTGGACTAGTAATGAAGAATCAAGTCAAGAGATGTGATCCGGCGGTCGTTTAACGAGAAACAGGCCACCACAGTGATGTGAAGACGCCAAGGAGTGTTGCCGCAAGTTCTGGATCGCCGGAGGAAGTCGCCGATCAGCCGGTTCAGCCGCTTGAACTGGCTGATCACATCATCGGCAGCAGCGTTAGCGGAAGGCAGTGACGTCGGTGGGTGGTTGAGGCACGACGACGGCGGTGCGGCGGCGTGCGGCGTGCCGCCGGTGGTGGTGCGCAACATCACTTTCTCTCGCACACTTGCCTTTCTATAAAAATCAGATCTGAATTATGTGTTGTCCCCCTCAAAATTCTGACCTAAACATGCTTATATAATACTAACCTAGGTCAATTAGATGGGCTCTCTAGTCCTAATGGGCTTAGACTTGGGCTTAGGCCTTAATTTAACTTTTGATTTTATTTAATTCATAAGCGGGCTGAATTAACTTGGGTTTTAATTTAATTGAACATAATGGGCTGAATTAAGCTTAAATTAAAATGACCAAACCTATTTGACTCGTGATTTTCGGTCCTTGCCTTTCCGAGCGAACCGAGTCCCATTCGATGAAATTTAAGCTCGTTCGCCATTACCGGTCCGATGCAAAATGCGATTAAATTAAAATGAACATAAACTATATGTTATGCAATTTAAATATTTTTGTTTAGGGGTTAAAAATTAATCCCTAATTTTCTATGCAAATTACAACTAAATGATTAGTAAAATTTAGGTGTCAACACTCGGAAATTGCAATAAGAATTGTCAAAAATGAAATCGGACGCGAAGAATAGGTCTAGAGGATAAACGTCGGTTTTGTTTGATATCGTTTTTTGAAATATTTTTCCGGAAAAAGTCATTTTTCACCAAACAGAGTGAAAGTACTCATCGAGATGATCAAAATGATGCATGGCATGTCACCAGAAGCCGTCGGATATGCCCACATGCGCGGCCAGAAGCAACAGCGCGTAGGCGCTATGTCCCCATTGCGCTGGAACTGCCAGCATGTGAGCAACATGCCTACGTTGGCCAACTGCATATGATGACGTCAGCAAAATTGTCAGTAACTGACATGCTGACGTCATTGAAAACGTCATCTTGCCAGCGAATCGAACCTCTGGCGATCGGCTAATTGGTGATCCGACCAAGCCGGTGATGTGACCCATCCAAAATAACCCGACCCATTTACTGACCCAACTCGTTGATCGGTCAACTGGTCGAATCGATCAACCGTTGAACCTGTTTGACCGGTCGGACCGATCAATGGTTGAGCCGGTTTGATCGGTCGGACTGGTTTAAGACTGATTTGGAGCTGGAGCTTGAACTACACGCGCCGCATACTCGGGTGGCGCATGTAGGTGCGTGGAATGTCCGATTGGAGTATGGTTGGTACCATTGTGTTTGTATTGAAATTATCTATATTGTGATATAATTATTTTATATGTTTGAAGCTTTTACAGGTATAAAAATGCTTATGAAACCCTAAATACGTGTATTTTTTGGTGGTAGTATTGCATTTTTACTTGTATTTTCCTTTGGTTTTGGAAATACAGAAGCTGGCTTACATGTAAATGACCACATATAGATTGAGTAGAGCTTGCTTCATTGATAGCATGTTTATAAGACTTAACGTGCTTGCATTTTCAGTTTCGAGCTGACTCGAACAATGGCTAGAGATCATTGTTTTTTCATTATATCTTGAATTCCACATATGATTATATTTGATGTGATCAAATATTTGTAAGTTGGTAATCATTACGTGCGGTCACGTAATCATCTTTTCTAGTGGGAGTTCGTAGGTTGATAGAATTCAAAGGAGTTCTCACCTAGAACTTAAAATTTGCGCAAATCAAACAAGTTAATGATAGTAATTATACGCCGAAGCTGATTGGGGACATAATGAACTTTCGTTTCGATATCTTTGTTGAATTATCATTAATTTAGTTTATCTTTTCTGCAAATTAAAATGTGTGTTTATGTGGAAAATGTGCTAGTATTGATTCTGTATTTATTATGTCAATGTGTAATAGAAATTGATTATGGCTTCGGCATCCAAGACCATTGTGACTGACCTCAATAAGGGTGAGAAGTTAAACGGCAGCAATTATGATATTTGGCATAGAAAAATTTGGTATATCCTTGAGGAGCAAGAGGTTTTGGAAACCCTCAACTACACCATGGATGAACTTGAGTATGAAACTTTTGCTCAACACATAAGAGATCAAGAGACTTATCAAGCTTGGAAAAAGAAAAATAGCATTGCTCGCATCACGTTGCTGAGTTGTATGCAAGATAATCTCGTATGTGAGTTTGAAAGTTATAACAAAGCTCAAGTAATGTGGGTTGCCTTGAAAGATAAGTTTGGGGGTACGTCTGCCACTAAGTTGAGGAGACTCACCATCAAATTTGACACATACTGGAAGCGCTCAAATCTAACAATGAGGCAACATCTTCGGGAGATGTCAAACATGATGCGTGAGCTAAAGTCGGCAAGTTATACCTTAACCGATGAACAGCAAGTTCAGGTTATTATAAGGTTTCTTCCTAATAGCTGGGAATATATGAAAATCAATATGATGCACAATGAGAATATCGTCACTTTTAATAATATTATGCGTCATTTGGAATTAGAAGATGAGCGCCTAGAGGTTGCAAAATCCTCTACCCATGTCAATGTTGCTGAAATAAGTTCGGGCAAAGTTTCGGGCTTTAAGCGCAAGCGGAACCATAAATTCAACAACAAAGGGAAAGAGACTAATCAGCTACCCAAGAGAACCAAGACCTTCCGACACAAAAAGCATGGCAGGAAGAAAGACAAGGCCAAGATGAAGTGCTACAATTGTGGTAAATTGGGTCACTTCGCTCGCGAATGCACTGAGCCGAAAAAGGTATCACGTTACTCCATTACTTTGAGTAATGCTTTTGTTTCTAGCACTGTAATGCTTGCTGAATCTCATCCAATGTGGACTGTAGGCTCATGAGCAACAGACCACGTAGCTAGAGACCGAGGAACATTTGTGGAGTATCGTCGGATACAGCCTGGAAGAAGATAGATATATGTTGGAAATAACTGAAGAGTTGAAGTGAAGGGTATTGGCACATATAATTAACCTTTCAAGGTGGTCGAAACCTATTCCTATATGATGTCCTCTATGCTCTAGATATCTGGCGAAATTTGGTCTCTGTAGTTGTTCTTCTAGGCTTAGGTTATGTATTTAATTTTCTTGGTGATTGTGTTGACATTTTGTTTGGAACAATTTATTACTATTTTGGTCATGTATTGAATGGTTTTATGGTGCTAGACATTGACTATGATGTGTACAAAGTTAATGTTTATGGTTGTTTTTCTTTAATTGCATCTTCTAGTAATGTGGAGATTGATGCAAGTACTTGACATGCTAGATTGGGTCACGTTGGGTTATAAAGAATGAAACGATTAGCAAGAGAAGGCCTTTTGGGGTCACTCGCAAAGGTTGAACTACCCCGTATGTGAACATTGTCTAGCGGGAAAAACAATTAGAAAATCATTTGGTAAAAGAACCAGAACTGAACTTCCATTGCAACTCTTACATTCTGACATTTGTGGTCCATTAAATGTGAGGGCAAGGCATGGAGCCTCATATTTCATCACTTTTATAGATGACTTCACGCATTTCGGTTATATTTTTCTGATCTCCCATAAGTCCGAAGCATTGGATTGCTTTAAACGATTTATAGCTTTAGTAGAGAATAAGTTGAACAAAACAATAAAGGCATTGAGAACAGATCGCGGACGTGAGTATCTATCTGAGCAATTCAAGGCTCTTTTGTGATGAAAAGGGAACTATAAGACAATTGACTATTCCTAGTACTCCGCAATAAAATGGTGTTGCAGAGAGAAGGAATAGAACCATATTGGAAATGATTAGGTCTAAAATGGCGCAGGAAAATCTACCTGTCTCATATCAAGGAGATGTGTTATTGACTGCTGCCTATATACTTAATCGTGTGTCTTCTAAGTTAGTTGCTTCTATCCCTTATGAATTGTGGACCGGTAGGAAACCAGACTTAAGTAATCTACGACGCTGGGGGTGTGCAGCATATGTTCATGATTCTTCCCATAAATATGGCAAATTAGGCCTTAGAGGGAAGAAATGTATCTTTATTAGATACTATGAACACTCTAAAGTACGTGTTCATAGGTGAACAAACTGATGGAAGTGTGACTGAAATGGAATCACGAGATGTCACATTCTCAGAGAACGATTTTCCTAGTAGAGGTGAGATCAATAAGGACTTCCAATTATATGAGATGGAAGATCTCGATAACACACCCACTAATGTTATTGAGGGAAATACAAATTTACCTCAACATGCAAGATCTAGTAGGAGTGTAGCGTCGCCTGACGAACTGAATTCTCAAGAAGTTCAGTTGCGTAAAAGTAATCGTAAAAGTATTCCTCGTTGTTGATTTAAGATTGAAGGGGAAGTATCTATGATTGCTCCACAAGATGATACGAAGCCTAAAATAGTTCAAGAGGCTTTCTTGTCTCCTGCTAAGGAAGAATGGAGAAAAGCTTTGGAAGACGAAATGGAGTCTATGAGGACAAATTATGTCTGGGACTTGGTTGATTTACCACTCGATTGCAAGGCTATTGGAAATAAATGTGTTTTCAAGATTAAGTGAAGGGCGGATGGATCCATTGAAAAGTATAAGGCTCTCCTTGTGGCGAAAGGCTATACTCAACAAGAGGGTGTAGACTATGAGGAAACTTTTTCACAAGTTGTAAGGTTTGCCTCTATATGCCTTATCCTAGCCATTATTACACATTTGGACCTAGAATTACATCAAATGGATGTAAAAACAACATTTCTCAATGGAGAACTAAATGAAAAAAATTATATGAAGCAATCGATAGGTTTCATTGCTGAAGGTCAAAAGCGTAAAGTTTGCAAACTTCATCGCTCAATATATGGCCTTTAGCAATCATCTATACAGTGGTATTTTCATTTTCATCGAGCCATAACTTTTTTTGGGTTCACGATGATCGAAGAGGATCACTGTGTATATATCAAACGATCCAAGGATAAATTTATGATTTTATTTCTTTATGTGGATGATATTCTGTTGGCTGGGAATTACAAGGGTTTGGTTACAACCATAAAAGAATAGTTGTCCTCTAATTTTAAAATGAAGGACATGGGAGAATCTGCATATATATTGGGAGTTAAGATTGAAAGAGATCAACCAAAAAAACTTCTTGCTATGTCACAAAAGTCTTATATAATGAAGATTCTGAAACGCTTCAATATGCAGCACTGTAATCCCATCGATACCTCTGTCATAAGGTGAAGGCTTGAGTACTAAGATGTTTCCTAAAACTCCAAAAGAAAAGAAAGAAATGGTAACTGTTCCTTATGCTAGTGTTGTCGGAAGTTTGATGTATGCTATGATGTGTACTCAATTCGACATATGTCATATTATGGGGCTAGTGAGCCAATATCAATCAAATCTTAGTCAAGCACACTAGAAAACAGTTAAGAGGATCTTAAGATACTTGAAAGGCACTATGAACTATAGACTTTGCTATCAAGGGAGTGATTTACTTTTATTAGGATACTCTGATGCTGATTGGGGAGGAGACCTTTATGAGTGTAAATCGACGTTCAGATATGCGTTCTTACTTAATGATGGTGCAATTTCTTGGAATAGCAAGAAATAGACATGTACAGCTTTATCTACGATGGAGGCAGAATATATTGCATGTTCTGCTGTAGTATAAGAAGCAGTATGGCTAAAACGTATCTTGGAAAATTTAGCCATTATCACTGATGTTCCAAGACCAGTGATAGTATATTGCGATAGTTAAGCAGCCATTGCTTATGCGAAAGATCCCAAGTACCATGGTAGGACGAAGCATATTGACATATAGAATAACTTCATCAGAAATATAATATCGCAAAAGGAAGTAGTCCTGCAATATATTTCAACAAATAGGATGGTTGCTGATCCATTCACGAAGGCTTTTCTTAGAGACATGTTCTTGACCCATAGGATGTTTCTAGAGTTACGTAGAATGTGATATGTAATATTGTTGAGGATCACTAGAATATGCGTGTATATGTATTATACTTGTTTGTTAATGAATTGATGTTTTATCAATTAGTACAATGTTATGAGACTAGCACAAACCCACATATATTGTTGAAAGATATGTCATCAGGCAATGATTGGCTCACTCACATGAGAAATCACATCAAACGCTATAGTAAGCGGGTTGAGATGAGATGATATGTACTATAACTACTGGAAGAACAGTTTAGTACATAAAACAATTTAATGTGCCTTGATTGGAATCAAGATGAGGTTTGTTATTTGTATGTGATAAAACCGAACATGATAGTCCCACAATCATGTATGCTTAAAGATAGCTGGATGTGAATACTAAATTAGGCGTTGTGAAAAGCGAGCTGATATAACACTCGGGCTAAACATGAGTACGTAAGAAGCACGTGACCATGTTTAGGCTAAGATCCATATAGTTGATATGTTTAATGAATGACATACACTCTTATAAAAAGAGAAATCCACTATAGCATGTAATTCATACTATATGTTTTTTATTCGACCAATAAGGGAGATGAGTACAATAATTCCTATTTATTCATCGTGTGAGTCCTTAAGGTAATTTATAATTTACCTTATCTTGTGCCCTATATTGCTTCTAACTATGTTCTCAAAGTAGAAGATCAATGTTGCTACTTTAGCATGTTACCGGCGGTCATGAATAGATATGGCTTTATGGGACATGTCTAGGAAAGCAGTTATTCTGAAATGGAGAGAGACATGAGTTCGAAGGAAGACTATTGTTGTTTTACATCTATTACATGTGTTTACCGGTTTACTAATTATTTCGCCTTCAATGGCTTCAGAAATAATTGTAAATACATGGTGTTCTTGAGAAAAATCAAGCATAACCTTTAAAGAATAGGTATACTTGGACCAATGTAACAAAATTTGTCTAGGGTACTGTGAGACATCAATTGTTTATTTCTTTTTGGGGTTGTAGCCAATTATGTTGTCCCCAATAGGTGCATAATTAGAGCTCCCAAGTGCAAGTATACTCATTGGTCGCACGGCTTTCTTGCCAGCATGAAGTGTTTCTATGGTAGATGATTATTGAATGCCTTATGTTCTTGATAGAGCATGATCAAACCCATCATGTGCAAGTGGAAAATGTTATATTTCGTCGGTTCGCCTATGATGAGTGTGTCCAAGGGGCACAATTTGCTCTAATTAGAAGTGTGTCTGAGAAATACCTTTTGAAGAGGTGCGAGAGGAGTTTCTTAAGTGAAGTTAAGGTAACTTCCTCAGTATGAAAATCCAATAAGAGATAAGTAAGTTCTGACGAATAGAACTCTCTCTCTCTCTCTCTCTCTCTCTGCTCTCTTCATCAAAGAATGACACATAAGGATTTTGTATCTATTTCGAGAAGACAATCGATATTAATGCTATGAAATGAGAATACTTTCTTTGTGACTGTATTCGGACCAATGTGAAGTTGATTCGTCTATTGTTTGTTGGTGATTCAACGTACGATCTTGGAAAATTTGTTTTGAAGTGCATCGAACATGTTAGTCAATTTTTTGCACATCCATATCAGTAAGCAGTTACAATTTAGGTCCATCTTTATTTTTGCATCTGTCATCGATCTCGTAATTAGATATTATCTTTTTATCATGTGTCAATATGTGGTCCTTACCAATTCCCTCTCATCAATAACGGCCACCCGTATGAGTCGCTAATTTGTAGTAACGTTTCATAGCCACTCTATTGACAACCCATTATCGACCTTTATCAATCCTTCAGAACTTGAATTATTTTTGGGTGTCAAGATATGCCACCTATAGAAATACTGTAATTTCGGGGATTAACCTAACGAAATTTGTGCGGAGCGCCGGTGGAACCACTCCATAACTTGACAATCGCTTTATCTTCCTCCGTCTCAGCTAGACACGTAGCACGATCGACGGGATATGCTCGTCACCACGATTTCTTGCTAGCACGATCGACGGGATATGCTCCACGTTATTACATCGTGTCCAAGATTGCATTTTTTTTCTTTTCTTCCTCGCAATCCTCTCAAGACTACACGTTCTTTGAATTTAGATTTTTCCTCGACTCATTGAAGCCACCATGTCGCCTAAGAATGAATCCCTCCCCGCATCTATCTCGCTTTGACCAGCTCCAAGAGGATGAATACAATGACAATTACCTCTTGTTATTCCTTAACACTTCTTGCTCCGACCCTAACTAGGTAATCTTGGGTCCATGTTGCATTGAGCCTCGGGTTCCTTTGTCTCTCCAGGGTTGCTTTCCTTGTTACAAGGAAGAGAAACTTCCGTTCCAAAAACGGCACATCATTGAGTTTATGTGGACCATCCCTTCTCAATTTCACAGAGCTTTTCCTTCTTTTGACCTTTTATTCTTTCAATGGTATCTAAGAGTAAGGTCCCAAAAGGGATAAGGATACTAGTGTTGACACTTAATTTTTAGTTCATTTTTCTCAATTTTTCAAAAATTTCAAAAATAGGTCTAGGAATCATGGCCAAGCCTAGAAACCTATTTCTAAACCAAAAAATAATTTTTTTAGCATTTTTCCTTATTTCTTTTAGTCAAAATAAGCGAGAAAATCAAGAAAAATAGCAAATGAAATCAGAAAATTCCGTAAAAATAGTCATTAGTCTTATTTTAAATCCAATTTCATGAATGCATCATCAATTTTGAAAAATCTCAATCAGGTATATGTTTTTTTCCCAAAATTGGACAAAATTAAACCCAAATTGAACAAAAAATGCAATAAATTTTTTTCCAATCATTTTTAGGTCATAGTGTCTTTATAACAATTGATTCTGGAACCTTGAATTGCATAATGGTCTGTTCAATTGCACAATTTGACATAAAAATAAAAAATCCTCAAAATTTGATTGATAATTAAGAATTTTGAATCCAAATTAGGAATCGTGCCCAATATGAAATTGTCGAAATGTAAGACCATCATTTCTAGGGTTAATTAGGTGTGAGTAATTCAATTTTGGCATCAATTTTGCTTAATCAGGTCATTAGGATATCAAATTAAACAAAATCCTATTAACCCGAATTTAAAAATGAAAAATCCGGACACAATTGTAATAAAAATTAGGGAAAATCACATATTTGGGTTCGGAATATCATGGGAAATTCAATTTTGAGGTCGAATTTCGAAGATTTGGTCGAAATCGAATTTAATTTGCAAATTTATACAAAACTGGAACTGTCGGGTTGGGTGGGTCGACCCGACCCAACCCGACCTAACCTGACCTGAACAGTTTTTTTCTCCGCCCGGTTCACCCCAAAGCATACTAAACCCAGAAAATTCCCGCGCAAATCCGGAACTTTGCCGATTTAATCCGGTCATTCTAGCACGTGTTAATTGATATTTCCAGCTGGATAATGATGAGCTGGCATTGGATAATCATCCTAACCGAATCAAGTCGGTGGATAACAACTTTGAGTAGGAAAATTTTATGAGAAGAAAAATCGAACATTGAAGAGAATCCACTTAGCGAAATTCCAAAGAGAGATTAGAGAGAGAAAGAGCGAGAATGAGAGGCAAATCTAGAGAGAGAGAGGGTTGAGGATCCCTTCACGATATCCAGTGCTGCCATATACGACGGAGCGCCGGCGAATTGTGAAGAGGCCGTCATCCTCCCCTCACGGCTTCAACCGGATGAAACCTACCATAAAGGTTTGAAAATCGGCCTCGGTTAGTGCATCCAGAGCACCTTCGGCGAATCCAAGACCATCGTTGCAAAGCTGAAGTGTCAAGGAAGAGGTCCAAGTCAATCATTCAACTCGGAGGCTTCGTTTGATCCACTTCCGAAGAAGGTAAATATCGTTCGCACCTTGGTTCTTACAAGTTTTCCAGAAAACTTGATTTGATTCGGCCTCGCTATTATTGTGATTTTGTGTTCTTAGATGTTCAAAACTCATTTCTGATCATAGTTATTTTGTTTGATTGCATTTTTGGTTGTGAAATCATCAAAAACCAAATTGGACGTACCTTGAACCTCCTTGCCAGAGTTCAGACACCCTCGCCGGAGCACCACCGTGGCCAATAGCCGTTCAAGTAAGCCTTCCTTTACCTTGTATGATAATTTGATGATTGTTTTGAGCGACTTAGACGGCTAGGACGGATTTGTCGCAACTGACCACCCGGGATTTTTTATTTCTTTTGAACATGCTCAAAAAACGAGGGACTTGCCTGGTACGTGCTAACTCTAAATTCAAGACTTAACTCGGGCTCTCCCAAGCCCAAACCATATCACGACTTAGGATTTAGATTTTAACATACAAGTGGTTTATAAAAAGGATCGCCACTAATCGATTTGAAGTGGGTCGATTAGAAACCCAAACAAGGTGATGGAAGAATCATCCTATTCCTACGAACCAGAGATTGACCGAGCTCGAGGACTTGGTTATATTAGTTGGATAACTAATATTTGGTACATTTTTGCCCTGTTCATTTTTTGAAAATATTTGTTAGGTAATTTGGATTGATTTTAGGACCTTTCTCTTAACATGTGAGGTGATTAAGCGAGTGCATAATCAAAAGCGATTGCAGTCAAAGTAGATATGCAGCCTAAGGTTCTAGCCCTAACTAAGTCAGATGATATTCAAAAACACAACGGTTCATGCAATTCAAAATTTAACTAAAGATATGCATGATTACAACAGTACACAATCCTAGAGGCTTATCTAATTAAAACATGGCAATTTATGCAATTAAAATAACGATAAGTTACAACCCTTAGACATATTACTTAATTTTTTAAAATGAATAAATAAATAAATACGGAATTTTTTTTAAATTTTTTTTTAAAAAAATGAAATAATATTAAAATGGGTCAGGTCAACGGATTTGGGTCGGTTGGATCAGACCCGAGTCAACGGATTCAACCCGGGCATTGACCCGGGCCGGGTCAGCTGATCTGGGTTGGTCAAAACCGACCCGAGTCAATGGATCCGACCCGGGCATTGACCCGGGTCGGATCAGCTAATCCAGATCGGTCGGAACTGACCCAAGTCAACGGATCTGAACTGAGCATTGACCTGGGTCGGATATGCTAATTCGGGTCAAATCCGACCTGAACTCGCAAACCCACAGGGAGGGGGCGCTAGCGGGGCCAAAATTGTCCATCCGCCGGTTGACCCAGACCTGCGCCGCCCCTCGAATCGCCCCCTGGGATTGCCATCAAGCTTCGCCGCCCGCCTGGGTCGCCATTCGACCACACCCTCTCCGATCGACGACCAAAATCAAACCTGTTTCACTGGGGTATTTCATTGAACACATGGCTGGCACCGTAGAAAATGGCCAAATCCGATCTCCTCCGGTGGCCGGGTGATTTCCAACAGCCGCAGCTCTTCTCCGACTAAGACTAGAGACCAGGACCAGTGTTAGCATGGGTTGGAAATCGCGCGACACGGCAGTGCGAGTCCCGGCCAAACTGTGACTGAAAACAGGGGAAAACAGAGGTGGGTCTCGTCGGGGGACATTCACCCGTCAACGACGCGTCTGGTCAGCTCTCAGGTTGCTCTGCGGGCAACGGCGACATTGCTGGTCCTCTCCTGGCTTCGGCGTGGCCTCAGTTCGTATTATGTTTCTCTTTCTTTCTCTGTTTCTCTCTCACTGTCTCACTCTGTTTTTTTTTTCTTTTCTCTCTTCGGCCGACCCTTTCTCTCTACCTCTCTGGCTTTTATAGCCGGCGACAACGGGCCCCCCTGCTCTGTGCGTTTGTGTGACGATTGGCCTGCACCGGCCTACTCTAGCCATGACTTTCGCGGCCATTAGGCTGGTGCAGGGGAGCCGACTCTGTGATGGGGGAGTCAGAGGAAGAGAGGAGAGAGAGAGGCTAGGAATCCGGGGTAGACGAGACTGGCCATTATGGCCAGTCCCGTTGGCGTGCTCACCTGGCTCTCCTCTAGCTTTATGGCAATAGGGCAACGCTGCTCCGGCTATCGTCATGCTACGGCCAGTACAGGAGAGAACAGAAGAGACGAAAGGGACAGGCAGAGAAGGAGAAGGGGAAGCTGGGCTGGGGCTGGGCCCAGTCACGCGGGGGGAGAGAAAGGAAGGGGGAGCTGGGCCGGCGGGGGGTAGAAGGAAGGAGGAGGTCGGGGGGAAAAAAGGAAGGGGAGGGGCGGGATGGGCTCGTGCGAAAAGGGGGAAAAAAGAAAAGAAAAAACATGGGCCGAGTCGACTCATTCCACTCGATTTTTTTCCGATTTTTTTTTTAAAAAACACTTTAATAGACCCTATTAATAGAAATATGCCTAATTTCTATATGCAATGTATTTAAATAAAAATATTTTTTGTTTTAGGAATTAAAGAAAATTAATTTCTAAATTTTGTACAATTAATTTTTGGGCAAATTAAAAAATAGGTGTCAACAGCTGGCTCTCTTTGAAGGTAAACTCGCAGAGGTTGAGCTTGCAGAGATTATGTTCAAAGACAAAATAATACCTAAATTTGGCCCATGCATACTCAATGAATGCTATTTTTGGCGAGACTGCGAGTCTCATTTTTTGATGCGATAAAATAATGCATGCTAAAGCAAATAAAACCATACCTGGGGTTACTTACCTTGCCGAAGGGTAAAGTAAGTCTAGATAGTTGGTATCACGTGTCAAGGACTCAAACCTATCTTCAGTCATCTCAACTGAATTTCCTTCACCTGGGGGCTCGAACCTATCTTCGATCGCCTTGACGAGGGAAATTATTTGTCTAGGACCCGAACCTTTCTTCGGTCGCCTTAACTGGGGGAAATCGCTTGCCTAGGACTCGAACCTATCTTCGATCACCTTGACTGGATCTTGTTTATCGAGGACCTGAACCTTCCTTCGGTTGTCTCGATTGGGAGAAATCGTTTGCACAAGACCCAAACCTATCTTCGTTCGCTAGCTGGATTTCGTTTGTCGAGGACCTGAACCTTTCTTTAGTCGCCTCGACTGGGAGAAATCGCTTGCACAGGACTCGAACCTATCTTCAGTCGCCAGATGGATTTCGTTTATCATGGACCTAAACCTACCTTCGGTTGTCGTGACTGGGGAGAAATCTCTTGCATATGACCCAAATTTATCTTCGATTGCCAGCTAGATTTCGTTTGTCTCAAACTCGAACCTTTCTTCGGTCATCGTGACTGGAGGGAATTGCTTGCATAGGACCCGAACCTATCTTCAGTCGCCAATTGGATTTCATTTGTCACGGACCTGAATCTACCTTCGGTTGCTATGACTGGGGGGAAATCGCTTGCACAGGACCCGAACTTATTTTCGGTTGCCAGCTGGATTTCGTTTGTCGCAGACCCGAACCTACCTTCAGTTGCCGTGACTAGGGAGAAATCGCTTGCATAAGACTCGAACCTATCTTCGGTCGCAAACTAGATTTCATTTGTCTCGGACCCGAACCTTTCTTTGGTCCCTGGACTAGGGCTCCTAACAGCTTTGGTGAACAGAGGATCGATCCAATATTCAAAGGGTACCTGGGGGTCCTCGCCCTTGTATTTAATGATTTGCCTGGTGGGTTCTCGCCAGCAGGTCTTGAAAAGACTCAAACAATGAGTACTTGGTGGTCCTCGCCTAAGGATTTGATGTTTTGCTTGGTGGGTCCTCGCCCTAGGATTTGATGTTTTGCCTTTTAAGGGCATGTCTCATGTCAGACAAGTTGGTTTTGTACAAAGACATATGTATTCATCGGAGAAATAGACAATTAAGGCTACTCTAGAATATCATATGAAATATCTTGACTGCAAGTCAAGATGCATTTCATTTTCAAAGCAACACCTGATTCATTCTCTAGGTAGTTTGAAAAGAATTCATAATCTTAGAATCGGACAAAGGTAAAATGTACTTTACTTGGGCACGATCTTGGACACACATACGCATTCATCGAAGAAATAGACAACTGAGACTATTCTAGAATATCGTATGAAATATCTTGACCGCAAGTCAAGATGCTTTTCTTTTTCAAAGGAATATCTGATTTACCTTCCGGGTAGTTTGAAAAGAAATCTGATGAAATACCTGGTGTTTCTTATCCAGAGCTTTGATGCATCATCTGCTGAATAACCGATCTTTTTCAGGGCATCTCTCTTGGGGTGACAATAAGGGCCTCTTCAGTGTCCGAATTTTCGTGTTCTATCACTGGGGATTAAAGCTCTGAACTGTCAAAGACAATTAGCACAAACATGCATGCCTTCATCAGGGATAGACAAGCTAGGCTATTCTAGAATGTGTATTTATGCAAGGTGATTTTGGCATGTTTGCGTCACCAAACATCCATTGAGGGTCAATCAAGACAATTTCCACTTCCAAGGTGGACTTCTCAAAATGCTGAACGAGAGACCTTCAGTCAGAAAGGATTTTACACTCACTCTCATTGAAAATAGTTGTTTGTACTATCCATTGAGGTGGGAACATCAAAAACACTCAACTTGACCGTTATCACATCAACAAGGGTCTGAGTTTTCTCGCAAATGGTACGACACTGCCAATCTAAGAGGTCTTTTTTCAGGGTCGTAATGCTGGCTTGGTCAATGGCTTAACAAAGGTGACTGTTCAAGTTAAGGCCATGAAAGAAAATATTCTGCAATCATCTCCAAGTTTACAAGTCAAGAACCCTGCAAAAAGAAATAAAAGTAATCTTGCTCGCACTTCCTCGAGCGTTATTTATAAACATTTGAAATTCCATATTAATCAAAGTGCCATAGTTAGAAAAGACTTTACAAGGGATGTAACGTGGGCTTAGTTCATAGGTTGAGGAACGAAATGATCATTGGGCTAAAAAATGTGTGTAAGAGTGAGAATTGGTGATCATCTTGACATTGTCACTACTCTTTTTCTACACCGTCAGGATCCTTTTGGAAAATCCTCTGGGTAATCTCGTGCTTTGACTTCTTGAATAGCTTTTTCTTGAGGAGCTTCTGCGTCAAGCATTTTCCTAGATATCATTCAATTTCTGTCTCAATTGCTTTTTCCAGAATAGGTTCGTCTTCATCTATCATGACAGATCTTTGTCAAGACAAAATTCTTAAAATGGAGATTTGTATCGAAAAAGAACTCGAGTTTAAACCCTTGGGGTCGTCTATTTTACACAATTTAACAACTTTGAGGTATTTGAGAGCATCTTCATTATGCTTAGAGACCTCCTCAGCTAAAATTTCATTGTGTTTCACAGCAGTCACCCATAAATTAAGGACTCATTTCTCTTCATCTTTTTTATCGTTTTTCTTCTTTTCTTCTTTTCTTTTTCTTTTTTTTTATGGGCATTGACCTTGCTTTTACCAAGCACATCACTTTTTCATGCCCCTAGTTTTCAGCATTTTTTGCTGTTCTTCTAGTGTTGTCAGGACTAGCCTAAACAAAGTTGAACAAAACAATGTTATTAGGCTCTTGGAGTCTTCATCTTGATTCGGTACTTTGGACGATGACGCTCAAATTGTGGTGACTTTTGCCTTGCCCCGGTATGGGGGATGATCACCAACTGGGTTCATACGAAATGAAATCACTGGCTCAATTGGGCTAGTAAGGGATATAAGTGTGTGGGATAGCAGAAGAACTGTTCTTCATCATCCTAGGGCATTTAAAATATTGGGAGAGTTCATCTGCCATAAAAACACTCAAAGATTAATGCAAATGAGAGCAAGAAAATTTTTATTCATCTTTTCACCTTGTGCGAGCTTTGCAGCTGATGATCATAGAAAATTTTAGATATTACAATCTCCTCATCCTTCTTGTCTTGCTCAGCTCCTAAGTGAAAACATCACTGTTATCAATGAGATGCTGGCATTTTGGACATGCTTTAGTTTGCTGTTTCTCTCTTGACAAAGCCCTCTTAGCCTCGACCATCCGGTCGTCGATGGTGTGCTTGTCTTGGAGAACCTTGTCGAGGATTACCGGCTCCGTAAAGACGAGGTCGAAGTCACGAGGGCAGTGATCGAAGGGAAAGGATATTTTTCTTGTTTTCTCTGAGTTTGAATCCTTTATGTGATGCTGATTTACCTCAAGCTACCCCAATGTGGGGTGGTTCTTGACAGGGGTGATTTAAAATGAATCTTCGAGTGTGTAGGCTCAAAAATGGTCAAGCAAAGGATCAATGGTAGTGTACGGAGTAGAAAAATGAATTGCCTCTCATCACTTTGGCTACCGTACCTTATGCGAGAAATCTCTTTATTTTATAGAAATGAAACCTTTTCGCTCATCTTGCAAGGGTTTGGTACGTGAGAATGTGTATAGACTAAGAATTGCCTCTCATCACCTTGACACCTCTCGTTCAAGAAATCTAAGCAGTTCGACACCATTCGTCGAATTGTCAAGATTTTCACAGTGAATTGGTGAATTAAACAGGTAAAATTACCGTGCAAAGTTCTTCTCAAAAAATATGTGACGCACTTGGAGGAAGATTAAGCACTTATTTGTTTTAACACGTTTCTTCCTTCTTGTTTTTTTCTACTCTCATGTGAAAAGTTTATAAAGAAGGAGATACTTACCTATACTGTGATGGCAAGGGAAACCCGCGAAATAAGAAAGACCATGTTAATAAATGGCTCTTTGAGGGACAGAAATTGGGAACGATACAATATTACCCTTCGTGATTCCCTTCATTTGAGACTAAATTGACAACTCCTTGAGTTCTCTCAGATGTTGGTAATTCTATTCTGATGAAAACATGAACTCATGTTAGAAATGAAATGATTAAGGGTAAATTGAGAACGATACAAACTACCCTTCTTTTAATCTGCCTTCAAAGCTAGCAGAGTCTTTTCTCATCTTTTCTATGTTCAATCTTCTCTGTCTCAGTCTGCTCCTCTATACTCTTGGTCTCGAAACTCGAATGAAATCCTCTATAATTAGGGGTGCTTCCGAATAGAGGGTTCTATTGTCAACGCATGCTGTGTCAATGTGGTTCCAGCATGTTGAAGAGTTTCTCGTGGATGCTTCGGTTCCTGACTGCACAGGGCATTTGCAATTGCTTGCATAGGACGCTTCACAGCAAAGCTAATCTCTATTTTAAAGGTCTTCAACGGATGTGGGCATGGCTAAAATTGATACTTCCGTGGTTGCCAGGATCAGCTTTGACACCATTTTATCATATGCGAAGTCCTTTCAGTTGCTTGTGCTAGATTTTTACTCAAATTCGTCATGCCCCCTAGTCTACCCTTCCAATTAAGCGCTTCTAGGGGCTGATGTGTTCTTTAGTTTGTGTCATTTTCAAATGTCCCCTTCGTAATAACAAATCAAAAGGGAGTATGCTTTGAAACACAAAGTGAATGAGTTAGAAAAACAAACAGGGCTATGAACATGCATGCTTTTTCACCATAGTTCTTTTTTGTCCTTTTGAAAAATGATAATACGTTTGTTTTATTTTCAAAAGCTTAGAAACAAGGAAGCATGAGGAAGCCCGGGCCTCAAAACACTTTCCTTCACATGGCTGGATATCATCAACATGCCGGTTTGGGATACTTCTTTAGGCCCTCAAAACAAAATATTTGTAAATCTTTTGAATAATTCAGGCGAATTACATTTGTTGGAATGGAAATTGCAATACTAAAATTTCAAGCATAATTAAAAATTCAGAAAACTAGGAATCTTAAAAAACAACTGAAATTTTAGAAAGCAAGAAAAGCTCTCGCATAGGGGAGGATTCAAATTATTAAATATGCCTCTGTTCTAAGGGGGAAAATTGAGTCTTCAATTTATTCAATGACGATATCCGTCCCTCGTGCTTGATTGGGTGGTGCATTGCGGAATGAAAGCATTTTGTGTCCAACAATTTCTGGACCTTATTTTTCAAGACAGCATAGTCATTGATGGAATGTCCCATTTCACCCGAATGATAGTCACATGCCTTGGAGGGATCGTAGTTGGGGAAATGCTCAGGATTTTCATGTTTTGGTTGTTTAGCAAGCAACTCATTTTCCAAGAGAATAGGCAGGATCTGAGACACAGGCCAAGGGAGTAGTGTGAATTGTTTTTTGTTATTTCGCCTTTGGGGCGATTGGCGACCTGAGGCCAATTGCTGTCCACTGCTCATCTGAATCATTGGAGAAGGACAAACGGTTTGGGTGTATGCAACATCCACATATGTCAAGGGTTCTTTCTTCTTCTTCATGCCGAGTTTCTTGCTTGCGGAAGTGGGGTCTGTGAACCACCCGTCGCGCAATCCCATTTCAATTCGCTCGCCAACAGGAATAAGACAATTAAGGGATTCAGCAGTGGCACCTACCAGACGGTGTCTGTATTTATACAGGAGAGACTTAATGAATAATTTCACTTGTTTATGATCAGTGAGTTGTGGGGTAATCTGAGCGGCCAAGTTTCTCCACCTGGTGGCATACTCCTTGAAGAACTTACTCTTCTTCTTTTCGGTGCGTTCCAAATTGTCCTTAGTAAATGTGACATCGAGATTAAACTGGCACTACTTGAGGAATGCATTGGTGGCATCATCCCAAGATTTAAAAGCATTCACGTCTTTTGACATATACCATGTCAAAGCTGGCTCCGTTAGACTTGCTTGAAATGTCTTAATTATGAGGGGTTTATTGTCAACATATTGAGTCATCCGCCCATAATACATGTGCAAATGGTGTCTAGGGCATGAGGTGCCAGCATATTTCCCAAATTCTGGCATCTTGAACTTTTCTGGTACTTTGACCCATTTGCATATAGATAGGTCAAGTGGGACAGCTTGCTGCGGGACTTGTAGCTGTTTCAGCAACTCTTCAACCTTTGCAAGGTGTTTGTCATGCTCTGTTATCGGGGCGCTTTCAAGTTCAGCTTTCCTGATAGCCAAGGGAAGCGGATCGTCTTCTAGCAAGGGCATTTTACTATTGTTGGCGGAAGTTTTGTCTTTTCCAATGGACGGTGGTGGTAATATCACCTCAATTGCTGCAGGCGTAGGTGTGAGCTTGCCATTGATGGATTCTATTTGCTTAGTGAGGTTTTCCAATGCGTTGAAAACCATTTTCATTTCGCCTTCCATATTATCGAGGCGGGAGTTTTTTCGGCCATTTTTTGTAGCTACCTGGGAAAATGTTGAAATGAATGAGTGTAATGTCTAATAAAGAATCATTTCATGACCTAATCATGATATTATTGCATATTTTATTTATTTGTGAAAAAAAATAAAAAAAAGGTTTTTATTAATATTAACATTACAGGTGGCATCCCCGTGGTTCGAACTCTGGTCGCCTTGGACCGCTTTCACTTCACTTTTGGATACCACTGGGCCGAAGGCCACGATGGTGTCGTTGAAGCGCAAAAAAAATATTTATAGAATAAAAAGTGGTCCGAGTTATATTAATATTAGTACAACCCAAAACATTCTTAAAGAAGATAATCAAAGCCCCTAAACATAAATATTATGAAATATAAACGACAAGGGCTTTTAACAAAAGGAGCCTTTTCCGGATACTCGTTCTATAAACGATGGGGAAGTTACAGTCTCTCGGAGTCGCTTATTTTCATGAACAAGTTCCGCAATAAGCATATCATTCGTCTCGTCGGTCCCACCATGTCAGAAACTTTTTAGAGCGGGGATGAATTGGATATCAGCTCTTCCCATTGCATATAGAATGCAATCAACATGTGGCCAAACAGTAACAAATCAACTGAATAAGTAAACCGCATAATAAAATAAGAAGAGATAGAATATATACTTTTCCTTGAACCATGACGATCACAATAACATGCACATGAGGAGTGAGGTTTGATTTCTATTTTAGATTGGTTCAACAAAATGAAATTAAAAGGGTGCTTGATCGTCGCAGTCTCGCGTTAGTGTCAAATCCTTTTAACCTCGACCAAATTGACAGAAATATCTTATAGTCACATGAATAGCGGATAAAGATACTTCTTTACGATTTTTTTTAGAAATAAATTTTGGGGAAAAAAAAGGCAACCTTTACATCGCGGGCTCACGTTCGAGGTCGTATCTTTCTTAACACCATCCTAAAATGCCCTATTGCGGCTCAGGTTCTGCAGCGTGGTTGTGTGTGTAACAGTGTAATGCTAAATCATTAAAGCATGTACAATAATTTATAAACAATCAATTTAAACCTGCAAGAACAGATAACACCTTAATGTTAGGATCATACTTGGAGTTTGCTGCCAAACAAAAATTATTTTTGAACAAGGCAACAATTTGGCTTAAGTCCACTGTTAAACAAAATTTCCCCAACGGAGTCGCTAGTTTGTTGCGACCGACCTCTCGGGATTTTTTATTTTTTTTGAACATGCTAAAAAAACGAGAGACTCGTCTGGTACGTGCTAAGTTTAAATTCGGGACTTAACTCGGGCTCTCCCAAGCCCATATCATATCATGGCTTAGAGTTTAGATTTTAACATGCAAGTGGTTTACAAAAAAGAGTCGCCACTAATCGATTTGGGGTGGATCGATTAAAAATCCAAATAAGGTGATGGGAGAATCACCCTATTCCTATGAACCAGAGATTGACCGAGCTCGGGGACTTGGTTACATTAGTTGGATAATTAATGCCCTTTCGGTACCTTTTACCCTGTTCATTTTTTGAAAACATTTGTCAGGCAATTTGAGTTAATTTGAGGACCTTTCTCCTGACATGTGAGGTGATCAAGCAAGTGCATAATCAAAAGTGATTAATAGTCAAAGTAGATATGCAGCCTAAGTATATGCATGATTACATGTCAGATAACATTCAAAACACAATAGTTCATGATATTAAAATTTAACTAAAGATATGCATGATTACAAAGTACACAATCCTATAGGCTTATCTAATTAAAACATGGCAATTTATGCAATTAAAATAACATGCATAATAAAATAACGATAAGTTATAACCCTCAGACATATTACTTAATTTTTTTAAATGAATAAATAAATAAATACGAAAATTAAAAAAAATTTAAAAAATGAAATAATATTAAAATGGGACGAGTCAACGGATTCGGGTCGGTCGGATCCGACCCGGGTCAACGGATCCGACCTGGGCATTGACCCGGGCCGGGTCAGTTGATCCAGGTTAGTCGAAACCGACCTGAGTCAACGGATCCGACCCGGGCGTTGACCCGGGTCGAATCGGCTGATCCGGATCAATCGAAACTAACCCAAGTCAACGGATCCTACCCGAGCGTTGACCTGGGTTGGATATGCTGATTTAGGTCAAATCCGACTCGAACTCGTAGACCTGCGGGGAGGGGACGCTAGCGGGGCCAAAATTGGCCGTCCGCCGACTGACCCAAACTGGCGCCACCCCTCGAATCGCCCCTTGGGATTGCCATCAAGTTTTGCCGCTCGCCTGGGTCGCCGTCCGACCACGCCCCTGCCAGTTGGCGACCAAAATCGAACCTATTTCACTGGGGTATTTCATTGAACACATGGCGGGCGCGGTAGAAAATGGCCAAATCCGACCTCCTCCGACGGCTGGGTGATTTCCAACAGCCGCGACTCGTCTTAGATTGAGAGCAGAGACCAGGATCGGTGTCGGCATGGGCCGGGAATCGTGCAACACGGTTGGCGCGGGTCTCGGTCCGACTGTGACTGAAAACAGGGGAAAACAGAGGCAGGTCTTGCCGGGGGACACTCACTGATCAACAGTGCATCTGGTCGGCTCTCAGGCTGCTCTGCAAGCGACGGCGACACTGCTGGTCCTCTCCTGGCTCCGGTGTGGTCTTGGTTCGTATTATGTTCCTCTTTCTCTCTCTCTATTTCTCTCTCACTCTCTCGCTCTATTTTTTTTCTTTTCTCTCTCTCCAACTGACCCCTTCTCTCTCTACCTCTCCGGTTTTTATAGCCAACAACGATGAGCCCCCCCTGCTCTGTGCGTCTGTGTGACGATTGGCCTGCACCAGCCTATTATGGCCACGACTTTCACGGCCATTATGCCGATGCAGGGGAGCCGACTCTATGACGGGGGAGGTAGAGGAAGAGAGGAGAGAGAGAGGCCAGGAATTCGAGGCGGATGGGACTGGCCATTAAGGCTAGTCCCGTTGGCGTGCTTGCCTGGCTCTCCTCTGGCTCGATGGTGATAGGGCGGCATTGCTCCGGCGATCGTCATGCTGCGGCCAGTACAAGGGAGAATAGGGGAGATGAAAGGGACAAGCGGAGAAGGAGAAGGGGAAGTTGGGTTGGGGCTGGGCCCAGTCGCACGGAGGGAGAGAAAGGAAGGAGGAGCTGGGCCGGTGGGGGGGAGAAGGAAGGAGGAGGCCGGGCTAGGCCAGGGGGAAAAAAAGGAAAGGGAGGAGCGTGCTGGGCTTGCGCGGAGCGGGGGAAAAAAGGAAAGAAAAAACATGGGTCGGGTCGACTCGGCCCAACTCGATTTTTTTCCGATTTTTTTTAAAACACTCTAATAGACCCTATTAATAGAAATATGCCTAATTTCTATATGCAATGCATTTAAATAGAAATATTTTTTGTTTTAGGAATTAAAGAAAATTAATTCCTAAATTTTGTGCAATTTATTTAAAAATAAGTGTCAACAAGATTGAATGCTAGTTCTTAGGTTTCAAAAGCTAGTTTAGAATCCAGTTTAGGTTAGCGGTTTTGAGCTCTGTTTTCGCTAGCCGGATGAGGTCTGGTGGCATTCCGACTAGGCTAGGTTGAAAGCTGGTAGTATGAGGTTTGTACAGAACCAAAAATCGGCTCTGGAACACCACCGAAAGGTCGCCGAATCTCAATCCAAAGTTGTGGCCTTAAACACTCTAGTTTCAGAATCATGCACACTAGGTACTCGGGAAAATGCCCTAATGAAGTTGGGTCAAAATGATGCCGTTTTGGCGTGCCGTGCTCGCCGGAGAAGAAGATTGGCGCTAGCTTAGATGCCGACCGGTTTAGTCTCGGCCGAACAGGTTTGAACCGGTCTGGTCCGATTCAATTCGCCGGCAGGAATTAAAAATTGAAATAAAAAATAAAAACAATCAAAAAATCAAATAAAAATTAGGAAAATCAGAAAATCAAATAAAAAATGAAAAAAATCAGAAAAATAAAAAATTAGAGAAATTAGAAAAAAAACCATAAAAAATTAGATTTTTTTAGAAAATTAGAAATTTTGGGAATTTTAGAAAAAATACATAAAAATTCCAAAAAAATTTAGAAAAATTCATAAAAATTCCAAAAAAATTAGAAAATTCAGAAAAATGCAAAAATTTTCAAAAAATTCATAAAAATTCAAAAAATTCAGAAAATACAAATAAAAAATAAAAAATTACTGAAAATCAATAAAAAATTGAAAAATTCATAAAAATTTTCAGAAAACCATAAAAATCAATTCTCAGTTTAAAAATTTTTTCCAAAAAATAAATTGAAAATCCACATAATCATTCAAAATCATCGTAGCCAGCCATAAAAAGTAAAATTTGAATTTTCGGAAGTGCCTAAGTAGCATTTTTGGAAAATTCCAAATTTAAGGGTTATAACCCCTAAAAAACCCTAAAACCCTAAAAATGTGTAAATCATGAAATGAACAAGCTATTAGAGCTTTATTAGGGTTTGAGTATTTTGCTTGATTCTCATTTTTAGTGGCCAAATTAGGGTTGCTGTGAATGATTTGTCATTGATTGTGCATATAATTCTTGAGTGCTTAATTATTTGTTCATAATTAGATTAGTGAATTGACCTTAGGAATCCGTGTGATACGTTAAACATGACATATCGTTCTTAGGTATCAAAAACGCGTTAATGGTCTCAATTTGGGATCGTTAACGTAACCAAGTCCCTTATTCAGAATCTCTGGTTTGCAGGAACGTGATATTTCTCCTGTACTTCGATTAGGTTTCTAGTCAACCTACCGTAAATGACTAGTGGCGACTTCAAGTTTAAATTTAGATCAAATAAACCCCGTTGTCACGTGAGGTATAGTCTGTGAGAGACTTGTGTAGGAAAATACCTCTATTCTAGCACGTGAGAGCATGGTGTGACAGGCTTGATGACTCTACTGGGGAATCTTAGGATTCTAAGTGGATTTAGGCCTAGATAGAACGTTATGCATATGCTTTATGTACGCAAGGATCCCAGGTACGTCCCGCTAACTAATGTGTTAAATAGTATTGTAGGTGGAAGGTATAAGGGGTGTTGTCTTTATTAATCCTTGTTTTGTAGGATGGTGTTAGGAATGTATGTGAAATGATTATCTTAGAAGTGTTGTTTGCTTTTAAATTGATATGCATGCTTTTAAATTGCCTTAGCACTACACCATATGCATACACCACCCATGGCCAACCTCGGCTACATTTAGGATTACCCTTAGGAGGTATGTATTTAGGCGAAACTGTGAGCCAATTGCTCATGAGATCATTTAAATACAATACCAATCACCGAGATGGAATAATATTCCATTACTTTAGGTCGATTACCTATTGAAATAGAATCCCTTGTCTATTAAGGTGGTGACTTTGAGCCTTTAATATATTCCATCCTTTTAGGTGTTAAAACCTTACTTGTTGTATATGCTTGTCTTTATGGTGGGCATAGCCAAAACCAAGCAAAAATGTGTCGGTAAGTAAGTGTCGTTCCATTTCTCTCATCTTTTTAATTATGCAAAATTAGTTGACACAATTTTGTTAAAAAAAAAATGCCAAAATGACAATCTATGTTTGATCAAAATGCTTTTTTATACTAGAATGAATGAATAGGGTGACATACTCCATTTGGTCATATTTTTCATTTCTAGATGGAATGTATAGGTTCATGGTGATTTTCAATATAATTCAAGTAGATTGGTGCTCAAGATGCGACATGTACAATCCCATTTGCCAAAAGTCTATTTTTGATGTATTCGAAGTTGTAAACCATAGGATAGGATTTTATGGTCAAAATGAAGCATGATAAAAGGCATTTACATTAAATATTGGTTTCATTCATATTTTCAAGTATATGCTCTTTTAAGGCATAAATGGATTAGAAGTGGCATTTGTATTATGTCATAAGTATGCAAATGTACTTTACCTCCATTTTTTTCCATAAAATGACATATAATTAAAATGTGGGCATTTAAAATTGATGTGTAATCCATGGTGATTAATAATAAACTTTTTTTGCATGATTAGGCTCGATAGGAAAACTATACATCCAAGTGGTTCCCATTCCACGAAAAGAGCTCATGGCTTGTTAGAAGGACATGACAAAAGATAACCAAGTTTATGTTTAAGATAGGTTGGGATACCTTTTTGACTTGATCCATGTGGAACATCAGATCAATTTAATCCAAGCTTTAGCGCATTTTTAGGTAGTTTCCACCACCACCTTCCAATTTGGAGAGCATGAATTGACACCGACTTTGGAAGAATATCAAGCCGCCATTGGAATTGATTCCAAGCCTAGGATTGTAGAGCCACCCATTGGACTTAATCCCATAAGCTTTCTTACAAAATTCCTTAACCTTAAAACTTCCAAAATCGAAAAGTTAATCAAATCAAACACGGGTAGATTTCCATTATCCTTTCTAATAACCAATTTTTCCAAACTTCCTAGGGAAATGGGAAACACTTCGGCTCAGGTTTTCATTCTAGCCTTCTTTGGCTTTGTTCTATTCCCCGTATCTAGAACAGGATTCAACTCTTTAGTTACAATAATCACGAGGCAAGCATGTCTCAAATGAGATTTCTCTAAAATGCTTTATGCCCAAACCATCATTTCCTTGAACACATATCAAAATCATAGAAAGGGAATCTTTCAAGCTTCTATGGGTCTCTTGTCTCTATGGTTCATCTCACACATTCGACCTTGGTGTCGTTTCATGAACATTCGCGAAATTTGTTAGGCAATAAATCCAATTGAGCGATACATTCATATTCAAAACAAATTACCCAAACAATGTTTCTTAGATTGAGCCAATTTCATTGGAGCCTTAACTTCTAATCAAATCCAATGGTGGATCAATTGGTCAAAGATTAACAAGGCAAGGATTACAAGCCAAGAAGGGAACGCAGTACCATTACTCGGGCTGAATGGGGGAGCCGCCTGTTGTCCCTTGAGAGTTGTCAAACAATTTGAGATGCTTCAACAAGTCCCACCAGCAAGGAACCCTGAGGAGTTTGCCTTTGATATCCCAAGTGGAATTATACCCGAAGAAGAGAAAAATGACCTTCAAGCCAAGGTTCGCAAAATTATCCTTTCTTTGGATAATTCACCTTTACAAGTAGTAGAATGGACAAAGAACTTGGAAGGAGACATGGAGATTTATATGGCATCCAAGGAATATATTAAGTTGATGGAAAGTAAACGACCAATTGATGTAAAACCATACGTTCCATTGAGCATTATAACAGATCCCGAGGAGGAGTATGTCCCAGAATACATTGTCTCACATGTGCCTGGAGTTGAGCCTTACATCCCCGAAGAAGTCATGATTGATGTCGAAGAAAGGGAATTTCAAGTTAAGGAATGGAAGGATTACCACGGGGTGGAAGCTATCTTAGTTAACAAGAAGCCTAGACTTTGATGATTTAGAATTCTCATTCGAGTTTAAAATTATTTTGTAAAACAATCTTGGATTTTATATAAAATAGTCATTTTTCAAAATCCATTTGGATAAATCGTGCACACCAATTGTTCGAAGAAATGCCAAAATGAAAAGGGTCAAAACAGTGTCGTTTTAGCACCGTGCCCGTCGGAGAAGAAAATTGGCGTCGGCGCTGGTGACATCCGGTTCGGCCTTCAAGCTCAATTGAGTTTTGCAAAGTACAATGTATTTAGGGGTAAGAAATGAAATGTACTTCTTCCTCTTGGGATATCTTGAACTTCTTCATCTGAAGTTATCATAGAAAAATTGATGCAAATGTATACAATAAAATCTTTCTTGATCCTTTTATCTATGAGTGTCAACCACAAACCTTCTAATTTACCCTAATGTGGAATAGTTCGTAATAAGGTTGTTTAGAAAAAATTTCTCTACTATATAAGCTCAAATTTGGCTCGCAATGGATGATAATGTGTTTGGGATAGTGAGATGAATGCCTTTTATCATTTCAATCTATGTAATCATTGCGAATACCCTTTATCTCCTTCGAATGAGGTTACCTAACTTTTAGCACTCATTCTTTCACTCTACTCAAGTGTATAAGGAACGTGTTTGGACATGGCTTATCTTTAGTCATTTGAAGGTCTTTTCATTTGGTTTTATCCAAACGTTTTCTTTAAAATCTTCTAAAGCTTTTTGACAAATCATCCTTTTTAGGGAGCTCTGATGCACAGTGTATGCTCATAGAATGCATGTTTCAAAACTTTTTTGGTTGAAACTCTTTGAGATGATCTTTGAAACAAATTGTTTTGTTTAGTTTAGCTTTCATGTCAACCCACTTGGGGAAAAAGAAGTTCAATATTTCCATAAAGGTAAACTCTTTAAAACCCAAACTATTTTGCTTTTTGTTCTAATACCTGATTGTTTTGATGAAATTCCTTTTCGACTTGATGAAGGTCCTGTAGAATTAGGAATCGAGTGTTAAAATTCATTTGAACAATTTTTAACAATAATTGAACCGATTACTGCCAATTCTTTTGTATGTCTCCATTTGATTTCGTTGGGGACTTTCTTTTCGTTGCTTCCTATCTCTGAGCTCCTTGGAGATAACAAAAAGGAAAAACATATTAAAAGATGATATTAAGGAAAGTAAATTGGGAATGATACTTTCCTTTATCTTCTATCAACTTCGTTGGGGATTTTAGAGATCATTGATCATCTTAAACTCCTTTTGTTTTATTCTACAAAAATAACAAACATGTTTATGATATGCATGACATGTACATGTTCTAGAGCGATCCAAATCATTTCATTTCATGGGAAGAATATCTTGACAGCATATGCATTTATAGGATAGGCCAATTTTGCTCCAGCTATATCTACAAGAATTAATGCTCCTCTAAGAATAACTTTCTTGACAACATATGGACCCTCATAATTTGGGGTGAATTTCTCATGGGGATCTGAATTATTGGGAATGACTTTCTTCATTACCAAATCTTCCACCTTAAAATGTCTTGGTTTCACTTTTCGATTGAAGGATTTAGCAACTCTCTTTTGATAAGCTTGTCCATGACATATAACCTTTAACCTTTTTTCATTGATCATGTTGAGTTGTTCACATCTTTGCTCAATCCATTTTGCCTTTGAAAGCTTCAATTGAGATAAAATCCTTAATGAAGGAATTTCCGCTTCAATGGGTAATACTACTTCCATCCCATAAATTAGGGAAAATGGAGTTGCCCCAGTTGATGTTCGAATTGAAGTTTGGTATGTCATTAGAGCATACGGCAGCCTTTCATGCCAGTCATAATAATTCTTAGCTGTCTTGGATAATATCTTCTTAATGCTGTTGTTTGCTACTTCTACTGCTTCGTTCATTTGTGGGTGATGTGGGGATGAGTTCAAATGTTGAACGTGGACATATTCAAGCAAATTATCCACAATCTTGTTATTAAGATTTGAGCCGTTGTCAGCAATGATTGCTTCTGGAACTTCGTATCTGGCAATGATGTCTTACCTAATGAACTTTGCGGCATTCTTGGCGGTGACATTTGTGTAAGAATTGGCTTCAATCCACTTGGTGAAATAATCAATTGCAACCAAAATAAAGCGATGCCCATTTGAGGCCTTAGGGTGGATTGGGCCAATCACATCAATGCTCCACATCGAAAATGGCCATGGTTCTGACATTTGGTGCAGCTCATTCGGCGATGCATTGATTCTGTGTCCATAGACTTGACATTGATGACAACATCTCACATGATGGATGCAAACTATTTCTATGGTCATTCAATAATATTCCAACCTCATGATTTTTTGGGCTAGGAGATGGCCATTCATGTGTGGCCTACATTCGTGTTCAAGAATTTCTTTCATGAGATGTTCAGCTTTTTTAGCATCAACACATCTTAATATGACCGAATCAAATGATTTCTTGTAAAAAGTTTAACCGCTAAGGAAGAATTTAGTGGCTATCTTCTTTATGAACTTTCTATCTCCTGGTTGGCTTCCTTCGGGAAATTCTCCAGTTTGGAGATACTTCTTGATATCGTGGAACCACGGTTCAATATCAAATTCAGCTTGAATCACTATGCATTCGATGGAGTATCCTTTTTGGAGGATGAATCATTAAGTCTCAACCAGCGATTCCCCTTTTCAATACTAGCATGAACCGATGAGATCTTTCATGGACATACCGTTAAAGAATTCAGACCCTGTCCTGGTGTTACCAACGAGTTTGTCAATTAGTGGACTTTCTACCAGGCGGAAATATCCGATGAGGATTTCAGCTCCATCATCAAAAGGGTGAAGACCAAGAACCTTTTTTCCTCCCAAAACCAGGAAGTCACCCGACTCTCATGAGGCCTCACAAAGAGGCAAAGACATCAGGTACTTACTTGTGTGATCTTTGCACTTTTATGATATCTGTTGTTCTATTCTGCCTTTCTCATCACCTTCTCTTATTGCGGGGTCTAAATCTTCTCATAATACTCCTACCAAGGGCGCTAGTAAGAAGCGATCAGCTGCCTCTTCAGTTTCCAAAGAATAAAAAGGTGAGAAGCCTACCACATCCAAAACCAAGAAGTATCAAAAGGGTGAAGACCAAGAACCTTTTTCCTCCCAAAGCCAAGAAGTCGCCCAACTCTCATAAGACCTCAAAAGGGGCAAGGACATCAGGTACTTACTTGTGTTATCCCCGTACTTGTATGATATCTGTTGTTCTTTTCCGCCTTTCTCATCACCTTCTCTTTTTGCAGGGTCTAAATCTTCTCGCAACACTCCTACCAAGGGCGCTCGTAAGAAGCGATAAGCCGCCTCGGCAGTTCTAAAGAACAGAAAGGTGAGAAACCTGCAACATCCAAACCTGACACGTGGATCCGAGTGGAGTGTTTTAAAAATAAGGTGGCATCACAGTTCTTTGCAATACTTAGGAAGGCAAGCGGAGCACACATCTCTCTGGCACGGGGAAGTCACGCCATCAAGCCACCGCAACCCACCACCGCCTCCATCCACCGCTGTCCATGGACTTAAACGCCGACGCCACCAAACTTGACCGTAGCATTTATCCCCTCATTAATGTCGGCCACCACCGCCCCCATCATCTGTTTCTGTTGTTCTCAGACTTGTGACCCCAATCAAGTTAAGTTTGACCTTCAATCTTGGCTGCACAACCTCGATTCGCGCTCAGAGACCTCAGTTCGAATACGCGAGACCCTGATTAAAATGAAAGTGAACAAGTCTTTGTAACGGAGTGGTGAGTCTTTGACAACGGGCGGTGGGTTTCGACGGTCAATCTATGCAGCGGCAGTATCTGCAAGTGTACGTAAAGTAGGAAGGGTGGAAGAAGAAGAAGAAGAAAAATAGGAAAAGAATAAAATGAAAGTGAAAACACGTGAGATGGAAAAAGGAAACAAGAAATGAGATGACGATCCTTGTCTGTCGGCGGCGTCCCAAGTCAGCCAAAAGCATTTCTTTGACAAGGGGCTTAATTTAACGGAAAAATAACATTAAATAAATTTTGAAAACTAAATTAAACGAATAAATATTAGGAATAACATTAAATCACGAGAACAATAGGGGAAAAACTTACTAAAATTTATTTATCAAGTATAATTGTAAGCTGAGATCCGACCCAAAAAAAGAAGAAGCTAAGTTTTAGTAAAAAGAATTTAGTACATGCAATATTGTTCTTTTTACTTGGCAACTTTTACTGCTCAACAAGAGCTCACGGTAGCGCTTGATTTCCTGTTGGTGAGTTACAGATTAAAAAAAATTAGAATAAGTACACTAGAAGTCCTAAAACTTATCACGATAGTGCAATTGAATTCTAAAATTTTCAAAAATGCAATAAGTCCTAAAGTTTGTCAAATTAATGCAATCAAGTATTTCTGTTAACTCTGCCTAATTTGACTAACGAAAAATATTGATGTGGCTTTTTTTCATTATTTCTCTCTTCTGTGTTGCACTGACGTGGCTAAAACGACGTTATTTTGCTAAAAATCTAATTTTTAATAAAAATTTAATTTAAATTATATTAAAAATATAAATAAGAGAGGAAGAAGCAAGTGAGGGCTTGCAGCCTTTGTTGTAGCCGATGCCCCACCATCCTTGAGTTGGTGATGGTGGGGGAAGGGTCGGTGACCCTCACTCAGGTCTAGTCAAGGGTTGCCATTGTGTTCAATCAGTGAAGGTCGCTAGGCCCGGGCCATCGCCGGCCGGCGATGATGGGGCTATGGTGGTGGCCTTCTTCTTTCTCCTTTTTTTTTTTTTTTTTTTTTTCATTTTTGTATCTTTTTTGAAGACATAAGTATATTGGAAGTCTTAAAACTTGTCATGATAGTGTATTTGAATTCTCAAACTTTCAAAAAGTACAATCAAGTCCTAAAACTTGTTACAAAAATAAAATCCAATCCTAAAACTTTCAAAAAGTGCATTTAATGGGAGGATTTGATTAGATCAATTTGACAAGTTTTAGAACTTGTTTCCACTTGTTGAAAGTTTTAAGATTCGATTGTATTTTCGTGATAAGTTTTAGGACTTGATTACATTTTTTAAAATATTAAGATTCAATTTCCCTTTCGTAATAAATTTTAACACTTCTAGTACACTTATCTCTTTTTTAAATTTTGCTTATTTTTAATATATTTTAAAAAAATATTGAAAAATTAGATTTTGACCAAAGCATCGGCATTTGAGGCTTAAGTTTCATGTTTTAGCTATGTTATCGTTATGTAGGAAAGTGAAAATAATAAAAAAAGGCCACATCAGCATTTTTCGTTAGCCAAGTTTGATGAAATTAACGAAAGGATTTGAATGCACCAATTTGACAAGTTTTAGGACTTAATTACACTTTTTGAAAGTTGTAAAATTCAATTGCACTTTGTAACAAGTTTTAGGACTTCTAGTACTCTTATCTCAAAAAATATACTTTTTTTTGGCAAACAAAAAAAAAGGTCCTCTTTTGAAGTAGCTATTACATACTTTTATTTATGTTTATTTATTTATTTTTTTAAGCTATTACATACTTAAAAAGGTCCTCTTTTGAAAATCCCAGTCACACATCGGGATCAATTACTGGTGGTTGCTAAAGGTAAGGGTAACGATTTTAACGATGGTTATGGTTGTGGGGGCTACGATTGTTTTGCGGAAAATAAATTATTTGAAAACATTTTTCATAGAAATTATCGTTTATATTGCTTACAAAAATAAAAAAAAAGATCGAAAAATATTTTATCGTTAATGAAAATGTTTACCCATAAATTGTTGTTGATAATAAAAATATTTTTTTTACTAATTATTTTAAGCAATACAAACGATTATTTTCATGAATATTTTTCAAATCGATCATTTCCAATGAAACAAACGGAGCTTTTATAGAAGAAACTTTTACCTGATTTATGATAATTGGATGTTGTGTGTAGCCATCAACTTGGAATATCTCATCGTAACATAATCATCACAAATTCTATAATGAAATTAAATAGACGAGTTAGTAATTCGGTAGCATCAAATAAATGGGGAACTTTGGTTAGCCACTGCACACAACCATCAAGTGCCAATGTGACACGAGATCAATGCTTTTTCTTCCGTGGTCCAAGAAGAAAAGGTGGTTCGACAAAAAGAAAAGAAAATAAAATAAAATGTCGTCATTTGAACTCCAATTTGGGTTTCGGTCAAAGAAAAACACCAATTTGGGTGATTGACCAAAAAAAAAAACCTCCAATTTGGGTGCACGCTTGCTGCGGGTGACGTCGGCGTGCACGGAAGCGCCAATCGGAATGCAGAGCACCGAGACACAAAGAGAGAGAGAGAGAGAGCCATCATTCGTTGGTAGTTGTTGATTTTGTTTGCACTAAATTGGCCCACAAATACTAGTAACTCCCCAGAGAAATTTTTGGGTGTACTTTAGTCTAAAAAGTCCTTATCAATCTCACAAAGGAACATTCGAATCCACATTAGGGTCCACCAAAAATATAATATTTTTTATATTGTGATCGGCCGTGTTCCCATTTCATTTATAGAATTGATCTATCCCTTTTTTTTTTGAGAAAATTTCAAAAATTCTCTCCAACTTTGATGAGATAGAAAGCCTTGAAGTAGATAAATCGTCGCCTAGCCTTAATTCGCTTCAGATCAATCGATTCGATTAGTCAAAGATGTCGGCTTCTTGATATATTATGGACCGATTAATCTAAAAAGTTAGATATGTGAGTCTCATCTAGCGTCCATGGGAATTAAGCATTCAAATCATTAAATGTCATGGACCGATTAATATTATGGACCTTACAACGCTGTCCTCGCAAGTCATGGCATTACTTTGAACATTGATGCTATCGAGATGCATCACTCTAGACCTCTCTTTTCATCAAGAAATTATGTAGTAAATCTCCATTTGTCCCACTTTTGTTTCTCTTTACCCTCACTAGCAAGAAGTTCCTGTCAAAAAATGTCCACAATACATATGCTTACCTAAAAAAATTTACCAAACACTATCAATATCACCGTTCTCACGTACATACAAGTTTGGGGTCAAGACACATACACATTTTCATACGAAATAACCACCTATTTCTATAGGTATCATTGTCTTGTTCAAGGATTGATTCTACCCACCACTTGACCGCTAAAAGGGATCACATATAATTCGAGACATACGATATAGAGTATAGACTCGTAATAGTAACTCTTTTTAAAAGCACAATTAAGTTGGATAAAGTGTTGACGTCCTTAGTATATCGACACAAATTGAGGCACGATATAAGAGGACGATAAATTATTTGCACCCCTTGCGTAAGGGACACAATATAAGAGGATGGCAGATGACAAACTAAGGCCAATTGTGTTAACGAGCCTCATATAGAGTCCACCAAATGTATGTAAGAAGTATGCCTAATTCAATAGAGTAGATGCATATTTACCATCATCCCCTCTCACTAAAAGAAAAAGAAAAATCAGATCCATGCTATAATCTGCTTCTAACGTTGCTATCTCCATCGTGCGAGTCATGCACATTCATGCACGCGTATCTCAGTTTTTGCCCCACCCTGGCCCACAACACAATGCATAAATATATGAGAGAGACGTAACATAATAGATAAGTCAAAATTAAGGCCGTCATCTAATCAGAATTCCAAAACGCATCCTGGTCATGGAGTTGCTCAAATTCTGTTTCCCTCTCCGAAATTTCTCACAAGAGGGCTGAAAAAAAACACGTTGCCTACCGTCAGATACGACCTCTCCCCTGACTTTTCAACACCAGGGATCTTATCAGACCTTATCCTATAAGTACCCGCCAACCTCCATCATTTGTTTGTTGCCACCAAATTTGAAATCCATCTTCTTATAGTTTACCGAAAAAGTTGCCACACAGATCATCTTACTCTTCACTTCGTCATTTGATATTTAACTCACTTTGCCATGAAAGGATGTTCTTCAAGAGGGAACCGGAACAATGAGAACGACGAAGAAACGGGGAAGAAGAGGGGATCGCGGTCACGATGCAATCCACCCCGGTACCGAGGGATCCGGCAGCGCCCTTGGGGCAAGTTCGCAGCTGAGATCCGGAACCCCTCGAGGAACGGTGCTCGCCTCTGGCTCGGGACCTTTGAGACGGCGGAGGAGGCCGCCCGCGCCTACGACCAGGCTGCCTTCACCTTCCGAGGCCATCTGGCCATCCTCAACTTCCCCAACGAGCAACAATACTCCGTTCAAATTGACGGCAATGTCACTGGCCATGGCAGTTCTTTCTCGGCGTCCCCATCACTGTCGTCGTCATCATTCTCTTCAGCATGTTCGTCATCATCCACGGCGTCAGCTCCTGCCGAGCCATCCAGAGATTTGATCGAGTTCGAGTATCTGGATGATAAGTTGTTGGAGGAACTACTGACGTAGGGCAAATGCGGGAAGGCGACTGCATATTTAGGGTTTCTGAAATTTCATGGATAGAATATTTTTTTTTGGTTTCTTGTTTCGATCACCTTCATTGGTGAGAGATTTCACTTGTGGAAAGAGATGACGTGGCATCTCCTTTGCAGGGTTTATGCATATTATGTTTGAATAAATGACAATTGGTAATCTTCAAGACTGCATTTTCACAGCAGGGGCTTAATGTGACTCGGAAATATTGTAATTTGTATGATAACTTCGATCAATATTGGCCAAACAAGTGGCTTATCATACCTGTATCTTTCGAAAGTACTTCTCTGAGTACTTGCACTCAATTTAAGCAGTAGTATTCATGCAAACACAGATTTCTGGGATACTAAAGTTCTCTCATTTCAATAAACTGTCGCAATATATCTTAGGTTTCTAATGTTAATTACCAATATACAGTTTCTGAAATCGTTTCGTAGTAATCTATTCTGGAAGTGCTTCTCTGTATTTGAGGACAGGTTGACGTAAAACCAGGCTGAGCTAAGATTTTGCAGCTTTGAGGTGCAACTGTTTATTTTGTAGCGATTTGGGTGCTCTGAAGCTGAAACAGAACTTTAGTGTTTTCCAAAATTATTGGGTTCCTTTTTCTGAATAGGACATGATTCAAATGGCGACCGAGAACTTTGAAAGTTGTTCTTCATGTGGACCTGGATTCTCCACTCTCGAGTAAGCGGTTTCGCTCCTTCTCCTTTCCAATTTTGGCTGCCTTGAGTTGAATGTGACCCGCCTTTCCTTTTTCTTTCCATTTAAACAAGGTTGAGTGTCCAGGCCCGCCTGCTTAATTAATCTCTTCATGTCACGACATACTATGAAGTATCTTGTTTGTGGTCGCTCCCGCGTCCTCGCGTGACAGAGAGAGAAGAGTAGGGGAAGAGAGTGTTAAAGGTTATGGGTTTGAAAGAGAAAATAGTGTTTTGCCTGAAGTATTACACCAAGAGACGTCAATTTTGGAACACTTAACAGTGTTACCTCCAGCGTAGGTAAACCCTAGAGTTTATATGTAAGTTATTGGGCTCCAGCCTGTAACATCCTTGATTTCGGGCCTAGGAAGCTGAGGGCTGGTAATGAATACATAGTGGGTAAGTCGAGTCGAGGGTCAGTATTGGAATGGACTATATGATCGAAACGAGTGTACTGAGGGTTAGTCATAGTTCGATCGAAAGATCGTTCACGAGTTGGTCTAGGATTCGACAATGGAATGACCTTGACTACGCAAATGATTAGAGTGTTATGACCATGGAATAACCTTTCGACCATAAGAATCATTAGTGGAACAGTCCGGGATAACTGTGGATCAGTCCGGTGTCGGCATGTGTCGGTCGCAGGTGATACTGTACGGCCATGCAATAGTCCCGGGTGATCACGAGTTAATTTTGGGATATTGGATTTCTACGAGGTTATATGACAATCGAGGGTCGACCATGGGTCGCTAATACTCGAACGTGGCCTGGTCACAAATCGTTGCGCCAAGTCAGGAAGGCCATGGACGAGACGTGTACCAGGCCATGTGCCTATTGGTTTAGTCGTGGCCCGGGCAAAATTGCCAATCGCGACAGCCAAGGTCGTGTGCCCAGTCATGGCCGGCCATTGTGCCAGTCAGCCAGGCCACGGACCGGCCATGTGCTCGGTCGTGTGCTGGCCATTGTGCCCGACCCTTGTGCCATAAGTTGTGCCCGTGAGATTCGATCCTGATCTTGTCCCGTGTCCAAGAAATGAGGCCATGAGTCGTGTGTAGTGCCATTTTCGGGCCGATACGTGTGTTTGGTCGTAAATTGACTCTCGCCCAAATGACTCGGCGCGATGCCCATGTGGCTGGCCGAGCACTAGGCACATCGCTTGTGCGGCCTGGCGAGTCGCTCGGCACATTGCCCGTGCAGCCCGGCGCGGCGCTTGTTCAGCCCAGCCGTGTGCCCGGCCCTGTGTTCGTACGGTTGACCACGCACCCGACTATTGGCTCGGCCCTGACCGGCCACTGTGGCCGATGGCCCGTCTATGCGCCTGTAGCACCCGAGAAGGCTATTTTGAGTTCAAATTGGTTTAATTGATAATGAAACCAAGTTTAGGCATTTTTAGGGCCATTTCACATCAAGACCCATATTGAGAGGTATTATGGGAATTAATTTTTGTAAGAAAATCCTCGGGAAAGGCATGAGGATGAGTATGATACGGGGTTCGTTTTAGGTGTTAAATGCGTATTTTCGCAAGGTCCGTTTGATCCGAATAGCTCGGGATGGAAATCAGCCAAATTGAGAAAGACCTAGAAGTTTGACCTAGTCAAAGCTTATCTATATCATCATTGCACTCATTTATTTCTTGACAAAATTGTCAAACTAGCATTATGACCATTTTATGAAGCAAATAATGAAGCTTGGTCACCAATTATTGACCAAGGAAGAAGGGAGAAGCCACGGCCAGACTTGGAGGAGAGAGAGAGGTCACGGCCAAGAGGGGTGAGGAGAGAGAGAGAAGAAATTATTGGTCATTTCATCATTTCTTTGACTTTGGACTCAAGCCATTTATGAACCAATGACACGTGCGCCTGCATCATCGTCATCATGACACGCGCGCTTACCTCAACCCCTAGATGACATGTGCGCTTACCTCATCAAAGCTTTAGCTTTTCTTCCTCTATAAATAGAAGCCATTAGATGAGTTTTGGCTCATTTTCCTCACTCACACAACCCGCCAAGCAATAGAGAGAGAGAGAGAGTGCCGAATAGAGAGAGAGGGAGAGAAACCGTGAAAGGGAGAAAGAGCCAAGAGAGGGAAAGAAAGCCTGAGAGAGAGAAAGAAAGCCGACATCATGAGTTGTTTGAGACACGAGACTGTCGCCTTTCCGCCCGTTCTCTACTCTTTAGTTCTTGTTTTATCAAGAGTAAGTGGGATTTTACTACTGGGAAATGACGTTAAAATACGTTATGTCATGAGCCTTCCCCGTTTTCGGTTCTTGGTGTTCTGATATGGTGTTTCTCTTTGACGGTTTGCCTTGTTTCGTGTTTGCATGTTGTATAACACAAATTAGAAAACCGAGGCGCAACTTGTGAGGTAAACCGTGACTTAGCCATGCTTGAACTCCTTGTTTCATTATGCATGCCATGGTTGATCGGCTATAAGGCCGGTACGGTAAGAACGTTCGTGTAATGACGATTGATAGGTCCTCGCATATTAGTAAAATTTTACTTGCTGGGTCACCTCGACTCACTCCCAGTTGTTTTCTCTTTCAGGTCCGTGAGATTGCGTCCTCTCCAACCTGCTTCGGAAACCCTGTCGAGATGCGAGCCGAGCTTTTAACCGTGATAGATGCCCGGGAGAACTGAGCCTACCGTTGAATCACGACCTATGTGATGGTCAACAAGGGTCGCAGTGAGCTGGTTGCTCACCCGTACGAGGCATGGTATCGCTTGATGGACGAGAAGTGGATCGGGCCCCTTGGCGGTTTCAGCAGGTCGTTCGCAGGACGGGACGGGTCGTTTCTGGGACAAGCCAGGGGTGGAGCGTGAGTACGGCCATATGGATGAGGACGGGGAGGAGCGAGCGAGGACGGGAAGCTAATAACCGTAAATGGAGCTAAGGACCCAAGTCAAATTTTGTTATTTTATATGGCTTGTTTGTTTGATCATCGGAAGTGCCTTTGAAATAGGCATGCGAAAAATATCGTGAAAAGCTAACTAGCCCGAGTTAGGGCGTGTAAGAATAAGCACAAATCTATCTTGTAAATACAACGTGCGAAGTTTGCCTTTATTGCTTGATTGTCTCGTTGAATTGCTTTCGCATGCTTTTATCTTATAAATCAGTGGAACGTTTTAATGATGACTTTTACTTCACGTTCTCTTTCCAGTTATGATGATGGGCAAGTATCGTTCATGATTGGTTCGGGACGTGACACAGCTCATATGGGACCAAAACAACCATACTTTAAACCTGTTGGGCTTGTATGTGAACATTTTATTTAGACTATATTAATAATATATCCAATAATCTTTTCCTATGTTCACCATATAGCACAATCCAATACGGTGATCAGTGTAATGTTCAAAAAATTATGAATCATCCACATTTAGTCCAAGACAATCAACTTGGATTGGTCAAAGAGTTTTAGCACTAAATATTAAACTCAATCATAATTTGCAATCTAAATAAGTGAATCATCCTTATCATGAATTTATTCTGAGATCAGCACATAAAATTAAATATGAAGAGTTTCAAATTAAGTCTAAACTCATCTAAATCCTAATATCCAAAATAAATCTCAGAATTAGTTCACAACCAACATATGCATAACAGTCAATTATAAATAGGCCTTCCAAAATAGTCCAAAGCCTTATAAATACAAGAACCAAGCACAATAATGTTCACAAAATAGAGATAACAAAATGGAAGTCTCAAGTAAATGGACTCCATCAAAATGGGCAATAGTAGGTGACTTGTCAAGTCCCTACATACTCTAAATGATGTATTCATTCATCTAGTAGATCATCTTGGTCTGAATCCCACCTAGTAAGCTCTCCTCCATCTCTGCCATCCCTGTAGAATGTCAAATATGAATTTCATATTATTATGAATTCAATCAGGTAGAGAAGAACATATATTAATGGTATAAAGCATTATAATATCATGTTCATAAGCATCAAGCCAGTTTCATAAATTATGAACAAGGCCTAAACAGTTTGAATTACAAAGAGCCATCAACTTCAGTTTATTTGTAAGTGAATAACTATTGTCTAGTTTCAAAGAACATGACCAATAGTCATGTCACTCACAATAACCAACAGGCTTCTTATGCAAACAACTATCTCTATGTTTCAATTTGGAATGTCACAATTACTAATTCCTTAAAGTTAAATAATCTAGCATCAAGTTTGAAATGAGATCATTTTTAACCAAAAGGATAGCTCAACCTAGTTGGATTGTATCATCAAGTTTGGAATGACACAAGCTCCCCAGATAGAACCTTTGAATTAGGTTAACATCATCTTTATCAAGTTTGGAATAAGACAATTCATCCTTTTCAAATTAATCAATAACCATGAACATCGATGAAACACATAAACTGTGCTTATCATTGTGGCCAACAAAGGAAGATTCGATAATGCAAAACATACAATTAGAAGGTAAGTAAATGGTAATTAAGACGTATCTACATAGTTTTTAACCCCATTTCCCCCACTGTTTTGAATAATCGATCTGTAGGCATACCCTTCGTGAGAGCATCGGCCATGTTATCCATCGATCGCACCTCAATCAAGGTGATAACTCTTTGTTTGCGCAGATAATTCAACAACGCATGTCTCAGTCTCACATGCCTTCTCTTGGAATTAAAGAGAGCACTCTTGACGACTTGGACAGCAGCTTGATTATCACATAACACGTTTAAAGAATTAATCTTTAGCTGAGTCAAAGGAATATCCATAATCAGATTCTTTATCCACTCTGCCTCTTCGCCAGCTGAGGCTAAGGAAAAAAGTTCTGATTCCATAGACAACAATGCAATATAAGTATGTCTTTTGGATTTCCAAGTAATAGCAGCTCCACCCAAAGTGAATACATATCCACTAGTGACTTACTAATTCCAATTTCTGAGCACCATGAGGTATCAGAATATCCATCCACAGATGGAGGATAACCAGAATAACATAGAGCATAATCTTTAGTACCTTTAAGGTATCTCATCAGTCTGCTGAGGGCATCCCAATGCTCTTTACTAGGATTACTAGTGATGTCAAATTCTTTAGTTAAAGTAGCTTTCACATCACTCACTACAGAATGATTGGAACCAAGAATTAACATATCATCAACAAACATGCAAATGATGACTATCTTATTTGACATAGAACGATGGTAAAGGCATTTATCTGAATAACTAGACTGAAGCCATAACTCTTTACTACTTTGTCAAATTTAAGATGCCACATCTTATGTGCTTATTTAAGACCATACAAAGATTTGTTCAATTTACAAACTTTGTCCTCAAGACATTTCATGACATATCCTTCCAATTGTTCCATGTAGATTTCCTCATTTAACTCTCCATTTAAGAAATGTGTCTTTACATCCATTTGATGCACTACCAAGTGTTCAATAGATGCTAAAGCAAAAAGAATTCTTATAGTTGATAGATGACACACAGGTGAATAGACATCAAAATAGTCTATTCCACTCAGCTGTTTATAGCCTTTAGTTACTAAACGTGCTTTGTATCTGACTATTGATCCATCACTTTTCAGTTTCTTCTTCAATACCCACTTATAGCCTATAGCCTTAGCCCCTTTTGGTAAATGGACTAGCTACCAAGTGTGGTTCTGCAACAGAGAGCTCATTTCGTCATCTATGGCTTCTGCCCACAGTAAGGATTCCCTAGATCTCATTGCTTCCTGATAGGAGAATGGATCATCCTTTAGATGGTAAGTAACAAAGTCCTCACCAAAACTTTTGGGAACTCTATCTCTTGTAGATATTCTAAGTGGAACTTGTTCACCAGTCAGCTATAGGGAATTAGTGTCAGAAGAGCTTGCTTCAATTTTTACAAGAGACTCTGAAATCATATCTGTAGATCCAGAAATATTCAAGCCATGATCTTTGAAAAACTAGTTCTCGAAAAATTCTGCATCTCTAGATTCTATCACTGTATTAGTAGATAGATCTAAAAATCTATTTGCAGCACTATCTTTCTCACAACCTAGATACACAAGTAATGGTTCTAGGTCCACTTTAGGTCTTTTAGGATCTTGTATTCTTATATAAGCAACACAGCCCCAAGTCTTAAGAGTATCATATCTACAAAGACACTTATGCCATATCTCAGAAGGTGTCATAGACAACTTAGAGTGCGGTAACCTGTTTAGGATATGATTAGCAGTTAGAACTGCTTCTCTCCAGTAGGAGGAAGGCATGCCAGCTGTAAGTAACATGGAATTTAACATTTCAGTTAATGTTCTATTCTTACGCTCAGCAACACCATTTGATTGGGGTGAGTAAGGAGCAGTGGTTTCAAGTATTATGCCCTTTGAAGCACAAAAGTCCTTGAACCCTATCATTGTATATTCTCCTCCTCTATTACTTCTAAACCTCTTAATTTTCAAGTTGAGTTGATTTTCTACTTTAGACTTGAAAATCTTAAACTTTTCAAAAACCTCATCTTTCGATTTCAACAAATAAACATGACAATATCGAGAAAAATCGTCTATGAATGTTAGTAGATACTTCCGACCACCTCTAGTAACGTAATTTCTGTCATAATGTATTAGCTCAAGAAGTTGTGTGCTTTTAGAAACCGACTTAAAAGGTTTTCTAGTGATCTTAACTTGTGCACACACTTTACATTTGTCAAATCAAGTAGAAGTATCAAATGGAATATTATTAGTTTTAGCTAGATGTTGCATTTTCCTATAATTCACACGTCCAAGTCTATTGTGTAATAACTTTGGATCAATCAAAGTAGAATTTATATGGTTGATGCTATCAGTATTTAAACTCAACCTATACATACCATTAACCATGAATGCACAATTGAAATAACATGAGTTAACAGATAAAGTTACTCTACCATTCATAGTTAAAAAGGACATACCGGCTTTATCAAATAAACTCATAGATATCAAATTCTTTTTAAGTAAAGGTACTATTCTAACATGTTTCAAAGTTAGTAATTTACCTAAAGAAAGTACCAAATTTGTAATTCCAGCATGAGTCACCTCTGTCTCACCACCATTACAATTTTCTACGGTGTCTTTCACTTCTATGACCTCAATGAGTGAGTTCTTGTCATTTGTAGCATGACAAGTAACGCCACTATCTAATCACCATTTAGAGGAGATGCGGTCCTTTCCATTTTTCATCATTCCAATGAAGGCTTGAGACTCAGATTTACTAATTAACATATTAGTCACAGTTTGTGGTGTGTCATTTTTTGGCTTCTTTTGTAGCTTACACTCTGCTGCCCAATGACCCCACTTTCCACAATTATGGCACTTGCCCTTCTTCTTCCTTTAAAGATAGTCTTTTTGGCCTCTAACTGTGAAGAGGATTCACCTTTTGATGACTTGAACCTTTTCTGAGATTTATTGGAATGTGAAACTAAATTGGCAACTGACTTTTGTTGTCCTTCTTGTTCCAAACTCTTCCTAGATATGTTTTGATCTTCAATGTGAATATACTTCTGTAATTCATCCAATCTCATATGTTCTTTCTGTTTGTACATTTCAATCTTGAAAGAACTCTATTCAGCAGGTAGCTTACTCAACACAAGACCAACAAAGAGATTATCGGACATATCAGAGTTATCCTCTTTCAACCTGTTCCTCATGTTCTCAAGTTCAATTAATTGAGAGGTGATACTCGAATTCACATTGAATTTAAAGTCAAAGAACTTCTCCACTAAAAGAGTTTTAGAGAGCCCCTCTTGTTTTTGGAACTGAGTGTTCAAGTAATCCCATATCTCTTTCGCTGTCTTAAACTCACTATAAGTTATAGCTAGACGAGGATTTAAAGAGGTCAACAAGTAATCTCTACAAAAATCTTCATCTTTGTTTCATTGATATTCATCAACATCTTCAATGGTAGATGCAACATCACTCAGTACAGTGTAAAATATTTCACGTTCTTTCATGCCAAATTGAACATGCAATTTCCAACCATGAAATTCAGTGACATCAAATGATTGCATCTTGATAATATCATAGGAACTATGTTTTGCCATTGACAAAGACGTAGAAAGAGTGCATCTTGAAGTCCGCAGGGCGCACAAATTCAAATAAAGCTCCTAACCTTGGTCAAACTGCTCTATAGAGGTGGAGTTTGCCAAAACAGACCCCAAAACAAATCTGGAGTGCCCAAAAACGATAAGATGGATTGCACTTGTTGCTGGAAGTCGAGAAGTCGCGAAATTCGCAGGAAGCCAAAAAATCGCCGAACTTCTGGTTGTTGTTTCTTAGCCGTCTGAACTCCGTTCAATGCAAGTGACCACTCAAAACGCTCGTATCGACGAGTAGAACAAGACCCAAGTGGTTTCACTCTCTAAAATTGGCTATAATTTTTGGGTTCTTGAATCAAAGATTTCGGCAACCGAATCTTCAAACTCAGATCCCGGCCAACCCTCTCGTCGAAATCGAAAATAAATAATAACTGTGAGTTCGTCTCGACGAGATCTTCAAGTAGACACCTTTCTTGCTCAAATCCAACACATGAATCTAATACTTCAAGATTGTTAAAGGTTATGGGTTTGAGAGAAAAAATAGTATTTTTATTGAAGTATTATATCAAGAGACATCAAGTTTGGAACACTCAACAGTGTTACCTCCAGCGTAGGTAAACCCTAGAGTTTATATGGAAGTTATTGGGTTTCAGCCCATATGGGCTCAAAATAACCATGCTTTAAATCTATTGGGTTTGTATGTGAACATATTATTTAGTCTATATTAATAATATATCCAATAGAGAGGGGGGCTGCTGTGACACAAAACGGTGGGGATGAAGAAACAGATGAGCTCGACCAGGGGTGGGCATCGACGATGGGGTGTGGGCCGGATTGGGGTGCCGTGCTGTGATATTCCAATGGTCGTGGGCAGCGCGGGAGGACGGGTTGGCTTGGATTTGCTTAGGGTTTTGGTTTGGTGGTGTCTTGTGGTAAACGGGTTTGGAAGGGTGGCATGGGATAAATTTGACAGGAAAATGACATATTAGCAAGTAGGAGATGCAATGAGATCCCAAAAGTCACGATGGTTTGCGTAGGTTTTGAAAACTGAGGGTTTTGATCTTTGCGTGCAATAGTGATGTGGGTTTTCAAAGTTCTCCCAACCAATCCGAAGTACCCGTCCATCCCTTCTGGAAACCGATCTAACCCAACTCGAGTTGACTAAGAAAAGTTAACAATTTATAACCGACTTGACAAGTAAACGAAGTAACCCAAATTCGAAGAATCCAACTTGTTCGACCATGAAAGCTCATATAGCATCCTTAAAAAGCAGCGGAGCAATGGTGCAAACGTGCTTCATATACATGAAATTGCAAGCTTAAATTTCTTACATCTATTTTTTTTTATAATTTAGGTATCTTAAAGTAAGAAGTATAACTAATAATCATTGAGAGCTAACTAACTAATAATCATTGAGAGCTACCTTCAATATCCCAAATGTGAAATAGTATGCGCATTATTAATTTAAAAGAATTGCCCCATTGGTTCAAACTAGAGGCCACTGAAATCAAAATTTATCCTTATATGAACTTTTCAAAATCTGACATAATATGAAATTAGCAATGTCCCGAATCATATACATTGCATCCGGAAATCAAATAGCATGGAATGAAGTGAATTGGCACTAAATCGAGTTGACCTAGCACTATACTTGAAATTTTGCTAATCAAAATGACTCATATCCAAATAGGATACAAAATCAAACTAAACCGAATTGAAATTGATCTGACCAACCAAATCATCTCCTCTGGCTATCATGAAGCCTTACCTAATGCACATAAAGAGATTGCTTGCGTCGGTACAAATTAGTCGAATTTTTTGTATAAAAAGAGTTAAGCGGAGGCTTTTAATATCATAAGTCAAATATCATGTGATGAAGAATAGGAATTTAAAAGTAAATGACATTCTAGATCCTCAATAATCAAAAACAAATTCCCATAATATTTACACAAGGAATTATTTTCTCAATGTTGCAGAGAATATATCAAGCAAAATATAATAGGAGATGTACTTTGGTTAGCTCTTCAGTAAATTAATAAGGGTTAATATCACAAAAAACTCCAAACTGGTATATCTGTGACTAATTTACCAAAAACTATTTTTTTACTACAAAAAACCCCAAACTGGTATACCTGTGACAATTTTACCCCAAACTATTGTTTTGACCACAAAAAACCCTAAATTAGTACAACTGTAACAATTTTACCTTAAACTAATTTTTTAATATTATTTTTTATTTTTCCGAATATTTTTTTGTTTTTCTTTTCTTTTCTTTTTCCTTTCCTTATCTTTTTTTTTCCCTTCATCTTCAACTTCTGGCCAGTCGCCGTTCCAGTGACCGGCTAGAGGCAGGGGCCGGCGAGGTTAACCCTGCCAGCTACTGGTGAGGCCGACCTCGCCTTTACTAGGCAAGGCTGACCTTGCCGTCAACTAATGAGGTCGGCCTTGCCCACCCTTGGCGAGGTTTGACCTCGCCAATTGCCGACAAGGGGCCATCCTCCTTGTCGCAGGTGAGGCTCAGCACCGCCGGCAATTGGCAAGGTTGGTCGAGGCTCAACCTCACCGCTTTTGGGCGAGGCTGACCTCGCCAGAGTCGGTGAGTTTGAGCCCTCGCTAGAGCGATGGTGAGGCTTGAACTTGCTGGCACTGGCAAGGTCGGCCTCACCCATAAGCGGTGAGATTGAGCCTCGACCGACCTCACCAGTTGCCGACAGGGCTGAGCCTTGCTAGTGACAGCAAGGACGATCCCTCGCTGGCAACTGGCGAGGCCAAACCTCGCCAAGGGCGGGCAAAGCCAACCTTGCCGGCCAAAGGTTTGAAGATGAAGAAAAAAAAAAGAAAAGGAAAGGAAAAAGAAAAGAAAAGAAAAATACATAAAAAATTTTGAAAAAAAAAAAAAAATTAAAAAACTAGTTTTGGGTAAAATTGTCACAGGTGTACCTATTTAGGGGTTTTTATGGTTGAAAAAATAATTCGAAGTGAAATTATCACAGGTGTATCAGATTGAGATTTTTTGTTGTAAAAAAAATAATTGTAGGTAAATTTATCATGGATGGATCAATTTAGAATTTTTCGTGATATTAACCTAATTAATAAATATATAACTCTTTTCATATTTATAGATGTAGTCTTCGGTCATCTTTCATTTACAGTGAATAATGATGGCGCGAGGGGCAACTCAGTTCGATACGGTGACAGAGAGAGACAGTGATTCCATCGCGTCCCCGAGTGCCACGTTATGAGTCATGAGCGATCTTGTCTAAGGCTTTACCGGTTGAAGAGTCCAGCAAAAAGTATGCCTAATTCGATAGTGTAGAGTAATATTTACTGTTACCCCTCTAACTAAAGATATAAAAATTCAGATCCATGCTGTGATTATTGCTTTTGACATTGCTACCTCATCCAGTGAGTCATGCACATTCATGCACACGTATGACTTATGCCCCACCCGGGCCGACAATACATAAACATGTCCGAGACATAGCAATTATATATAATTTGAATATAAGGCCGACCACCTGGGGTTCGTCATATCGGAATTCCAATAGGCATTCTGGGCCTCAACTTGCTCAAATTCATTTCGTCTCTCTCCGAACTTTCTTACAAAAAGACGTAACAAACACAAAACCCCCACCGTCAGATACGACCGCCCCCCTGAACTTTTCAACGCCTCCGATCTATTCTCACCAAACCCTATATATATACCCACCAACCTGCATCATCTGTTTGTTGCCATCAAATTTGAAATCCATATTCTTAAAGTTTACCAGAAAAGCTTACTCGCAGATCATCGTACTCCTCACTTCCTCATTTGATTTAACTCATTTGGCCATGGAAGGGTCTTCTTCAAGAGGGAATCAGAACAATGAGAACAACGAAGAGACCGGGAACAAGAGGGGATCGCAGTTACTATGTGATCAACCCCGCTACCGAGGGATCCGGGGGCGCCCTCGGGGCAAGTTCGCGGCCAAGATCTGTGACCCCTAGGGGAACAACGCCCGCCTCTGGCTCGGGACCTTTGAAATGGCGGAGGTGGCTGCCCATGCCTACGACTGGGCTGCCTTTGCCTTCCGAGGCCATTTGGCCATCCTCAACTTCCCCAACGAGCAACAATACGACGCTCAGAATTACCACTATGTCTCCGGCCACCACAGTTCTTTCTCAGCATCCCCATCGCTGTCGTTATCGTCATTGTACTCTTCAGTGGGTTCGTCATTGTCCAATGTGTCAGCTCCCGGAGAGCCGTCCAGAGACGTCATTGAGTTCGAGTATCTGGACGATAAGTTTTTGGACGAACTACTGAGCCCGTACAGCAACATGTACGGTAAATGCAGGTTGTCAAGTACATATTTAGGGCTTTCGAAGTTTCATGGTAAGAAATTTGTTGTTTTCTTGTTTCGATCAAGATGTCTTCGTGGGTGGGAATTTTCAGTTGAGGAAAGAGATCGCGGTGGTGTTCTTTGCAGAGTCTTTGTATATTTTGCTCGAATAAATTACATTTGGCAATCTTCAAGATTGCATTTTCACGGCAGGGACAAGGCAATATTGTATGATAACTTCAATCAATATTAGTGGAACAAATGGATCGTACCAAACCTATATCTTTCTAGATTACTTCTCTGTGGTACTCTTGCACTCAATTTAAGCAGTAGTATTAATTCAAACACAAATTTCTGAGATACTAAAGCTATTTTATTTCAATAAACTATTGCAATGTATCTTAGGTTTCTAATATTAAATATCAAGATGCAATTTTCGATATCGGTTCGTAGTAAAGAAATTTTGAAGAGCTTCTTTGTATTTGAGGATAGGTTGATAACTCTATAAAAATAGAGTTATTTTATCTACTTTAGGTAATAAATAATGCAATATTTATTAGAATATAATTGGATTTCCTTTTATTTACTTAATTTTTCCTTATTTATGCAAAATATTGAGATATGGAGAAAATAAGGAAACAATGGCAAAAAGAAGGAAATGAATATGCGACCCAGAGAAGAGTTAGAAGGTGGATATCACATTGGGAATTCTGCGATTTATTCCCTAATTTTATGCGAAAAAGAAACAATTGTCTTGTAAGAGGAGTCTTGGATGTTATTATATAAATAGAATAACTTTGGAGAACAAAAAGTGTTTTTTTTAGATCATTTTTGCTTTCAGTGTTTTGAGAGTTTTTCAAGTATTTTGAAGAGAAGATAAAAGTGATGACAGATTTCTTGTTCTTTGATTCAAGATGTTTGGTTTAATTTCTATTGTCGTTTCTTCTTCTATTATGTTCTAATTTTCTTTGTTAGAGCTACGATGTAGCCTAACCATGATGATATAAATTTCATGCTTTTTATGCTTTGCAAGTAATTTTATTCATGTGAGTTATATATTATTGTGCTTAATGCGTTTAGGTGACTGGCCACTACTTGAATGATCTGATGTGCATGTTTGAGACTGAGAAGTAATAATATGCAATTGCTCATTATAATATATAATCATGAATTAAATGTAGATAGAAATATACCATGTTATTTGTGTAGCTTTTGGTGATAGGTGGTCTAAAAGACTTATTGTAAATCGGGAATATTCACAAATTTTAATGCGCTTGTGTTTATTTAAATTCACATAGAAATATAATGAATTGATAAACTGAGTAGGTTTGCTTCACCTAGGAATAGGATAGTAAATAGATTAGGAAATTCCGCTATCACATGTTTGATATTGTTTTTGTATGCATAATGATTCGAAATTTATATCTAGTGATTATGGTGAAATCGGATGCTCTAACATATTTTACTTGATTAATTATTTGCCTTTAGTTTATAAAATTTCGTTTTTAAAAATTGTCAATTTTTATTTGTTCTCAATTATATTTTGATCAATTAGATAAATTTTAGAATTAGTCCATTTTTAATATTTAATTTGTTTATTATCATCAATCTCTGTGGGACGATACTCTTCTCATTATTATATTACTTGTTCAACACGTTTGTTGACATGTGCAGAATTTTACGAACATAGGTTGATGTATAACCAGGCTGAGCAAGGATTTTGCAGTTTTATAGTGCAACTATTTTTATTTTTTAGTGATTTGGGTGCTTTGAAGCCAAAACAAAACTTTAGTATATTCCAGCGGGAGCATCCGATTCAATCGCACAATCTGTAAGTTCCAACTTGATTTCATCAACAAGCCTAACACAATTGATGTTCATTCAAGTCAAGACGCATTTTGGTCGTAACTTGCTTCGGTGGGTTGAAAATAAAGTTAGCAATGCGATGTCTATCAACCAAGTTATCTATTAGAGTTAATACTATGAAAAACCCCAAACTGGTACGCATGTGATAAATTTTAGCAAAAACTAATTGTTTGACCATCAAAAACTTTAAACTGGTACACCTATAACAAATTTACCAAAAACTAATGTTTTTACTATAAAAAATCATAAACTAGTACACTTATGACAAATTTATCATATATTAGATTCTGTTAAATTTGATTAATATCACAAAAAATCACAAACTCATACACCTATAACAGATGGAGGGTAAAACCCCCAAATTAGTATACCCATCAATTGCTACGTATATCTAACTCAGCAATTTGACGGTAAAATTTATCATAAACTAACAGAGGATAAATTTGTCATAGGTGTACTAGTTTAGGGTTTTTCGTGATATTAATCCTATCTATTAAGGAGTAGTTGATTCTTGACTTTGCCAATTAAGTTCCGTTTCACCAAAACAAGTTCCCGATTTCTAGCACAGATCAACAACATATCGATGGGAGGTTACTACGAGCAATTTCCTTTGATATTTGTTGATTTCCTAAGATGATTATTTCTTGGTCAAGGTTGGTGGACAAATTTTGGAAGATGAACCGCAAGGATGATGAGTCAAGATTTTAAGTCTCTATGTCATTAATGCATTTTCATAATTCCTAGGTCTATAATTGCTTTCTAGTTCCCATGCCTTTAATTTTTTGGGCGCCCCCATGTCTCTTTAATGTTTGTCTATAATCTATGTCGTTGGCCCTCTATAAATATAGAAGAGTTCTCAATTATAATGCAGATTTGATGAATATATTAGAATTCCTCTACGTGAGTGAATATTTATCCCTATTCTTAATTTAATGTCGTTGGTGGTGAATCAAGTAGTTCTTTAACCTCGGCTGGTGGCTTATGCCTTTACGCTTTAGTGGTGAACCTCCCATATCCTTAATCCTTTACACATCATTCCATTATGACTTATTATGCCATTTCCATACAATTAACTAGAAATACTCCATTTCCAGAATCACTCGTCCCACGCACGCGTCAAGTTGGTATTAGAGCACAAGGATGAACTCGTTTGAGTGATTCATCATGTTATTCATCTTTTTCTGAAAATGGATGACCTAGTTCCAAGAGGCTTGACCTTGGAGTAAGCACGCAACGAAAGGCGAGACCATTCTATAGAAAATCTACAGCAACAAACGGAGCGAGTCCTCAATTTTTGGAAGGTTTAACTGTTGACACCTGATTTTTAGCTCATTTTTTTATATTTTCAAAAATCCCAAAATTATGACTAGGAATCTTGGCCAAGCCTAAAAACCTACTTCTAAACCAAAAATAAATTTTTTAGCATTTTCTTGCCTTTTTCCTTAATTTCTTTTAGTCAAAATAAATGAGAAAATCAAGAAAAATAGTAAATGGAATCAGAAAATTCCATAAAAATAGTCATTAGCCTTCTTTTAAATTTAATTTTATTAATACATCATCAATTTTGGAAACTTTCAATCGTGTATGTGTTTTTCCCAAAATTGGGCAAAATCAAACCACGAATTAAACCAAAAATGCAATTAAATCTTTTCTAGTCATTTTTAAACCATAGTATCTTCACAACAAATGATTCTAGGACCTTGAAATACATAATGGTCTATCCAATTGCACAATTTATCAAAGAAATTAGAAAACCCCAAAATTCAATTGAAAATTAAGAATTTTTAGCCTAAATTGGGAATCGTGCCCAATATGAAATTTTCAAACCATGAGACCACCGTTTCTAAGGTTAATCAAATGTGGCTAATTCAATTTTGGCACCAATTGTTGCGTAATCAGGTCATTAGGACATCGAATTAAACAAAATCCCGATAACCCGAATACAAAAATTTAAAAATGTTGGAAATGATTTTATCAAAAATTGGGAAAAATACATATTTGGGTTCAAAATGTGATGATGAATTCAATTTTTGGGTTTAATTATGAAAATTCAGTTGAAATTAGGCTTAATTTTGATTTTTAAACAAAATCGGGCCTGCCAGGTCAGCCGGGTCGACTCAACCCGACCCGACCCGGGTTGACTCAATCCGACCCGACCTGGGTTGTTCTTCTTCCTTACCTGACTCATCCAAAACGTGCACTAAACCCAAAAAAACATTTCAAACCCGCCGCTTTGCCAATCTTTTCTAGCCAATTTAGCACGTGAAAAATCACGCAAACAACTAGAGAATCTCCAGCTGGCATGGCTAATTGGTTATAACCGATCGGAAGGCAGTGGAAACAAATTTTGGGCGGGAATTTTGATCAACAAAAAAACAAGAAAAATTGAAGACGATAAGAAGAAGGTGTTCGACAAATTGCAGAAGAGAGAGAGAGAGAGAACTAGAGAGAGAAAAGAGAGAAGAAAGGCGTGAGAGGCATGTAGAGGATCTGGAACTGAGCATTTGATGTTTTCTTCGGCGAGGAAACACCAGCAAATCAGTTCAGAGTGTGATCTTCCATACTTGAGAATCTGTAGGCGAAGTTGCTTGCCAAGGCCTGAAAATTAGGCTCGGTCGACGTGCCTCGAGCCATTTTGGTGAATCTAGAGCTACCATCTTGAAGCTGAGGTGTCTAGGAAGGGCTTCACGATCGAGGATTGTCCTGGAAACATCTGTTGATCATCAAACAAGAGAGGTAAAAATCATTCATTGTCACGGCCTCTCAAAATTTCCAAAAAATAAGTTTCATCTCAATATGAACACATATACAATTTTTTATCACAATTCTAAGTTTTTAATGCTAAAACATGCCTCTGATCATGTTTTGTGTTATATGATTGCATTTTGGGCATTAAACGAGCACAAATCGAGTCGGCCATTGTCAAAACCATCTTGCCGGAGCTCAAGGACCCCTTGCCAGAGCCTCATTTTGGTCCTAAGACATCCAAGTCAGTGATTCCAAGCCCTTGTTTGATGTTTTGTTGATCATTAGAATCGAGTTAGATGGCTAGGGCGAGTAGGACAGTTATTCATATTCTGAAAATGTAAATCCTAGCCAATGAAAGTTAGTATTTTTGAGACTGGATTTCGCCGGCCAGCGAAGGTCCAGTGATACTCCTGTTAGGCTGGATTGGTAGTGGGTAATATGGACTTTGTAGTGAATCAATTAGAATGGCAAAACACTCACTGGAAGGTCATCAGCGATGTGCCCAAACTAGCGGCTTTGAAAACACTTGTACTAAATTCATGCACAGCAGGTGCTTGGGGAAATGCCCCAATGAAATTCCCTGGAAACGACGCCATCTCGGCGCTGCTTCTTGCCGGAGGAGACGATCGGCGTCCAATGAGACAAGGACAACTAGCAAAGATTGACATCGCCATGACAATTCAAATTCTCATCGAAGTTCTAGTGACGAATCCGATTCCACTTGAGGCAACTCTAGTACTTTAGAATGCCGAGTCTAGAGGAGAAGAAGGAGGCATAAGGAGAACGATCGTGAAATCAAAGTGGAGTCACTCGAATTTGAGGGTAGCCTCAATTAAGATGAATTTGTCAATTGGCTGTATGCGATCTAATGGGTTTTTGACTTCAAGTCATACTCAGATGAGACGAGAAGTAAGGTAGTTATCTTGAAATTGACGAAATATGCTTCTTTCTGGTGGGAGAGTCTAAAACATCAACGATTCAGGGAAAATGCAAGATCAAGTCTTAAGAAAAACTCAAGAAACTGATGAAGAAGAGATTTTGCTCAACAACTTCAAGTAAAAATTGTTCCTCAAGCTTAATTTCCTAAAACAATATGTGATGAGTACATCAGAGAATTTGAACAACTCAAGATGAGGTGTGAAGTTTCACAAGTTCCGAAGCAAACCTTCACTCGACTCCTCAGCTGAATGAGTCGGGAAATTGGTGATTTGGTTTAATTTCAACCTTATTGGTCCTTTGAAGACACATGTAAATTGGTGATGAAGGTTTAATTTCAACCTTATTGGTCCTTTGAAGACACATGTAAATTGGTGATGAAGGTTAAAAAACAATTGAAGAGCAACAGGAGGTTTCCTTCCAAAACCTCGACGAAGAGCACGTCCTACTTTAAGGGTGGCTCCTCAAGCAAGACTAAAAATACTTCGAAAACGGAGAAAGAGAAGTCTGCAAGGCTTGTCAAAGAAGTCCCCAAGAAGACCGATGGTGTAGGTAGGAAATGCTTCAAGTGCCATGACTATGGGCATTTGCAAGCCAATTGTCCCAACTGGAGAGTACTGACTCTTCAAGACATTGAGAAGATCAATTTAGAGCTTCAAGAGGCTAAGAACGTTTCTAGCCAGAATGGTTCCGAATCTGAAGAGAATAAGGAGATTGTGGAAAAAGCTTATGATGGGCAAAGAGAGAATATCGTCCACACCCATTACACAATTAATGAGAAGGTGTGTATGATGATTATTGACGGCGGGAGTTGCACGAATGTCGTCTCGACAACCTTGATCGACAAATTGAAGCTTCCAACGTCTAGGCATCCCCAACCATATAAGCTTCAATGGCTCAATGAGGGAAGCGATCTTAAGTTAACCAATCAAGCTTTCATATGGTTTTCAATTAGGACGAATTACCAAGATCAAGTTATGAGTGATGTCACTCCCATTGATGCATGCCACTTGTTATTGTGGACGCCTTGGCAATATGATAGAAACGTTGTGCATGATGGCTGTCAAAACACATATGCATTTCACAAATAACAAAAATGCATTACTCTTGCACCCTTGAATCAGTCCTTGTTTCTTAAAAAGCAACTTGGATTAGAAAACACAAGTAAGGAAAATCTTTTCTTGAGTGAAACTCGGATTGAGAGAGCCATTAGGAAAGAGAATAATGTATTTGGTTTGCTTATGGTAGAAAAAAATAGTGAGATAGAGAGACCCCTACATCCAAAAATGCATTTCTTGTTGAAAGAATTTTCAGATGTGTTTCCGGAGGAATTGCCACTTGAATTATCTCCATTAAGGGGAAATGAGCATCACATCAATTTTCTTCTGAGTGCTCCTTTACTGAACAAATTTACTTATCTATGCAATCCATAAGAAACAAAGGAGTTACCACCTGCCTGGGTGGCGCTGCTAGAGCGCGCACTCTTCCTCTCGCAAAAGGTTGAGTGTTCGAATCCCGGGCACCGCAGGGTAACTTAACTGGTGGCACGTGTGTGGTGGCTAGCACGTGTCGCCTCCAGGGTTTACTCCCCGACTGTCGGCCGTGCGGGGGTTCCCTGGGTTATCAAAAAAAAAAAAAAAGAAACAAAGGAGTTAAAAAGACAAATCAATGAACTTATTAGTAGAGGATATATTCGAGAAAGCATGAGTCCTTGTTCTATTCCAACTCTACTCGTATAAAAAAAGGATGGTTCATTTAGAATGTGCATGGATAGTCGATGTAACATTCTAAATTTTCAACCATTTTCTCGGGAATTATGAAATGAGTATTTTGGCTAATGCACTTATAGTGAGATTTCATCCGGAACCGCGCATTCTCGGGATACTAACCTTAAGGGTAAGGCCATTACGAGATTGAGTTCGCACAACCAAAGAACTCGACCTTGACTCGACCTTTGACCATAAGGATTGGCGAGGGAATGTTTTGGGCCAACAGAGATCGATCTATTTGATTGATCGTGTCCAAAGGAAACTAGTGACAGACCCTCACAATTATATGACAACTGAGGTTGTTTTGGGTAGAGCAAACTTAAACGTGATTTGACTTAGTGTTGATCACGGGTCGAGAGTGCGAAATTCCAATGAGCCACCCATTAGCCAGAGATAATCTGAAGTCGCGATTGTTCGATTTTAGTCATTTCTTAGAATTCTAGCCCTGGAATCGAGAATTTTGAAAGTGACAATTTTTAGCAGCTGATGACGTTTTTGGTGTGGCCAACCTTAGGGCCACCCGTTTTTGTAAAAAAATAGATTTCAATTAGGGACCGGAAAAATGACCATTTTGCCCCTGAGACCGTGAACGAATTTTGGATGATTTTTTGGGGATTAAATTATGGACATTTATGTAGATAAGTCAAGTCAATAATGCAAGAGTGGAAAAGACCAAGATACCTTTCAATTATTGGATGAGGATGAATGGAGGCCATTGGATCAAGGGTATAATGGTCAAACCATTGGATAGATGACACTTGGCACCCATTATCCCCACTATTTAGTGCTCCAACTCTCTCTCTCTCCTCATTTCTTTCTCCCTAAGTTTTTCTCTCTCTCTCTCTCTCTCCCGACCGTGCTTCCACCATCCGCCATTCCTCCTTCTCTCTCTCTCTGTCTCGTCCATTCCTGTTCGGTCCAGCCACCCCCAACTGTCCTCCCCTACCCTGTACATCCCCATCACCGCCCCTAGCTGCCCGATCGCCGCCCGTTCACGGCGTTACAGCTGCTCGCCCGCCTGGCTATTGGCAACGCTGCTTGGTTGCTGCTGCTGGTCCAGCTATTCCGGCCACTTGTCTAGCTTGTTGTCACATTTTTCTAGGGTAAGTGACTTCCCCAAATGTTACTTAGGACCTCGGGTATTGTTAGACGAGGTTAGGACTCGATTCAGGTAGTTTATGTGGCTGTTTTGGAGTATAGATCGAGGTTGAATGTTAGGTGGTTGTGGACTGATTTGGGATTGGAAAAATGTGTGGTTTATTGGACTTGGATAAGGCTGTGATGTTGTGGATCGATCGTGGTTGAATTGTGTGCTCGATTGGTAGTTTTATGGCTTGTACGAATTATGGTTGTTGGCTAGTTCGAAATGTGCTTTGGGCTGATTGTGGATTGGCCGTGTGCCTTGTGTGTGTGGCCGTGAGGTGTGGTGGTGTGATTGCGCAATGAATGTGTGCCAAGTGTGGGTGATCGTGTGGGTTCGTGTGGCGAGAAGGTGTAATTGTGAAGTGTGTGTGAGATGTGGAATTGTGTGTGGCCGTGTGGTACGTGTGGAATGAGTGGAACGAAGGTACAGGAATGTAGGATTGGTTGGAAAAGTGATACCCTGAGGTGTGTTCGTTTACGCGGGGTAAGTCCGTCCTGAGGTGTGTTCGTTTACGCGGGACGATGCCATCTCTGATGAGGTGACAATGCCCGGCCCAACGGGGTGTCGATGCCTGATGAGGTCAGAAGACCGTTGGTCTGATGCATTTTACGCGGGCGCGGTAGAAGGAAAGTTGAGTGTAGGATTCCGTCCTGAGGCGTGTTCGTTTACGGAAGACGATATCGTCCCTGACGAGGTGACGATGCCCGGCCCGACGGGGTGTCGATGCCTGATAAGGTCAAAAAACTATTGGCCTGATGCGTTTTACGCGAGTGCGGTATTGGTGGAAAGGTTGAGAATGAGTTGGACTTGGCAAGACGTGTGAGGATTGTGAAAGTTGACGCGTGGTGTGAGTTCGTGTGCGAGTGTTGTTTGTATCGTGTATTGTAGTACTCAATTATGGGGTAACATCTGCTAGACACGGTATGAGACGTGCCCAAGTAGGTTTTGTCTTATAATTGAGGTACGCGCGCGTCTGTGATTCATTGTTGTGGTACGTTGGCTGTATTACTATCTAATGTGCAGGGATATGCATGAGGAGTTCCAAGTAAGATTGTGTGTGTTTGTTAATTTGGTGGCAGATTGTATGTTGTGCGTGTTTTCGTCTGGCGGTACGTGAGAGCCTATGTGGGGTTCAGGGTAGTGCACTTATTGAGATTCGTCTCATGGTTGTATAACTACCACTTTTAGACCCCCAGTCGTAAACTTAGGAGGCCCGTCTCCTTTTTTTGAAGTACGAAGAGCCGCCCATGGTGCGACAGTGGAGTTGCAGGCGATGTACAGGAGATCTCCCGGATGAGTTAGGAGCAGATTGGAAGGAAGACAACCAGTAGGCTTTCCCTAAACTATTTTAGGGGTTGGTTAGATAGTGAAGTTAAGTTAACCAGACCCTTGATCCTTTTTGTTAAGTCGGTGGCTGTGGATGTTGATGTGTTAATTGCGTCTGTATTGTGATATTTGTATGTTCGGTGCGATGGTATTGTAAAAATGTTGTTATTGTTGTTGTTGTTTGATTGTTCTTATGATCTACCCCATCGTCATCTTTTTAGTCCGGAGTTTTTATATCCGCTTCTGCATGTGGCTCAGATGTTTGGGTTTGGTCGGTGATGTTCTTGGGACGTCGCAACTATTCGACCAAGTGGGATGTTGCGAGTTCGATGGGGTTCAGGGCGTGACAGTTGAGCCATGAACAACATCACCATTAAGTATGGATACCACAAACCTAGACTTGATGATAGGCTTGATGAATTATATGGTTCTACCATATTTTTCAAGATAGACTTGATGAGTGGCTATAACCAGATTAGGATGCGAAAAGAAGATTAGTGGAAGATAGCCTTTAAAACTAAAGGGGCCTCTATGAGTATCTGGTTATGCCATTCGGACTATCTAATGCTTCGAGTACCTTCATGAGACTCATGAACGAGGTTCTTCATTTCTTTATTGGTTGATTTGTTGTTGTATATTTTGACGATATTCTTGTTTATAGCAGGAATAAGGAGGAGCATATATCTCATTTGAAGCAGGTTTTCAAAGTCTTGAAAAAATAGAAGCACCATGCTAAAATGGAGAAATGCCAGTTCTTCTCTTCAAGTATCGTATTCCTTGGGTATGTGGCTTCAAAAGATGAGATCTCCGACAATCAATCTAAGGTGAAAGCAATGAAGACTAGGCCGATTCCAAAGTCCATTTCTGATGTGCGAAGTTTTCGTGGATTTGTTTTTTTCTATCGGTGATTTGTGAAGGATTTATGTACCATCATGGCTCCTATTATCGAATTCATGAAGAAGGAATCTTTCGAATGGCTAAAGGCTAGTTACAACACTTTTGAATTAATTAAATAGAAACTTTTTGTTCTTGTCAAAGCCAAAAAGCCTTTGGCGTATTTCAGTGAGAAGTTGATAGATACAAAGAAGAATCATTTAACTTATGACAAGTAGTTTTATGCCATTGTGGGGACTCTTGATCATTGGAGTTACTACTTGAGGCCAAAACAGTTTCTTCTTCATTTTGATAATGAGGCTCTCAAGTTTATTAACGGTCGACACAAACTCAATTCAAGACATGTCAAATGGGTAGAATATCTTCAATCCTTCTCTTTTATCTCCAAATATAAACCTGGCCACACTAAGTTGTAGTGAATGCTTTATCAAGGAGATATTCAATGCTAGCTGTCATTTGGGATTCTTGGTTTCCAACTGATCAAAGAGTTGCATTATGAAGATCCAAAGTTCTCATCCATCATCAATTATAAGTGTCACGCCCCGAATACTGCGAGCGCGCAATATCCTGCAATGGTCATTATGATGCGACGTCCCAGGATGCGTCACTGACCCAACATTTTATCTTTTGATTACGCATGCGAAAGCTAAACAAAGATTCACCCATATAATAACAATAAACAAGGATAGATAGGAAAATGGTTTACAACATCGAAATCAAAACACCATTTTAATATTTACTTGATTAATCCCTGGGAACATTGTTTTACAAGCCCATTTCGGGCATTTCCATAAAAGTTTACAGAAAGATGTCAGGCTGGGGTCAATCTACTTCACCAAAAGTCAGTTTCCAGGCACCCTGAACCGTACTGGGTACATCAACATGCTAAGGGTCTAAAAAATGTTTAACAACCACAAATGAGATAAAAATCTCAATAAATTAACGCCTAAGCCCCGTTTAGAAAGCCAACTCACCTCGGGGGTCCCTAATCACATGACCATGCATTGGACACAAATCATTAACCAACCACAGCAATCCTTACCTTGCCTTAGCACACATATTATGCATAACATAGATAGTCATATGTCATAGTGATGCATCAAACATATCACATACCCAGAACATGTAATGAGATTTCCCATCCATTAGTTCATCACAATTGAGCATGTCTCGATTATAAGGCAAAATCTACTTGGGCACATCTCATACCATGCCTAACAGTTTCTACCCCATAATCAAGCACTATGCATGACACGTATTCCATTTGTTACGACCCCTCTTGGCCACTACACATCAAGCGATACGCATCGAGATGGCAGTCTTGCGACATAACCGGGCATCGTCCCGCCTCGTTGAGCATGGCAACATCAAATGATACACAGGATGATTGCATTCTAATACGGCAGCATCAAACGATACACAATAAGATGGTATCCCATAAGGAGCATCGGATCCACCCTCGGGCTGCGATCTAGCATCCAGAGTATCGGCAATCTAGATAATCTCCGAGCATCCGATAAATCGAGTATTGTCAAGCAATCTACAGCAAGACGGCTCCAACATGTGACCACACGAGCACACAAGCATTCAGGCCAATTCTTATCTTTTCATTTAGCCAATGCATCCATGAATCATGTTCACTTCAATACCACACAATAACAACAAGTGATTACACATGCAAATGGTCAATCGACTTTATGAACCTCATTTTAAAACATGAATTTACAAAAGCATTCAACATCAGATCATAGCCAGATAAACATTATTGAAAAGCTAGGTAATTGTGGTTATTGTCTCTTTTAGGTCGGAAATCGAAAGCCAAAGATTTCAACTAAAGACCAGCAGATTATGGAATTCTAGTGAAACTGGATAGATTTGCATGATTTGGGAAATCAACTTCAAAAGCATAGCAAATGGTTTCCAAAAATTATAAAATTCGAATATGTTATAAACAAGACCTTCACAATTATTTTTCATGAAGAAACAATCCCAAAATCCTTATACAAAGATCACTTTTGATGGCTCGGAAAAAACCCAGAACTGATCCGCTGGAACAGGGGAATTGAACCACAAGAAATACTCGTTTTACCAACCAAATCCTTTTAAAACACTTTGAAATTTTTATATGTTGTAGAATGGATTTCATTTACAAATCTTGTGAAGGAAGTATGGTCAAAATCGAACTGGAAATTTTTATAAAAATCTGAGAAGGCACAAAGGTCACGGAATCCATAGTATAAAACAGTTCTGATTCGGTAAGAAATTGGACCTTTGTATAACCCATTTGAGCTCAGAAAAATTTGAAATTTAAGTATGTTATAGATCAAGATCTTATGAATAACTTTTATGAAGAACACTTTACAAGATTCTAACCACAAAATGCTCTATAAAAATGGAAAACTAGGGACATACGGTAAAATCAGTTATGAAATCAAGATAAAAACTCCAAGAAATGCCTTCAACTTTGAGATCCACCACTTCTCAGCCATGAAAATACCACACCAAAAGTTCAAATCAACATCCAACATCTATTTCAACTTAGTCTAGCAATCAAGACTCACCAACGCTCTAGAAGTTCAAACACACTAAAACAATAACTAGCTAAACTACCATACGCAAGTTAAACATCATAAACAAGAAATTAGATGTTATCTAACTCGTCTAAAAACGACAACAACATGAGGACGACGGCAACGACACGAGTTGTTTGTGATGGCCTCGGCTTGACATGGCAAGCGGCAAACGGCGGTGAATGGCACACGGTGATCCACGGGGCTCAAGGGTGGTGGCGTGAGGATGAGGAGAGAGTGGCGTGAGAACTCTCTCTCTCTCTCTCTCTCTCTCTATTTATAATAGCCCAAGCAACGAAGAGACAAAATAGCATCATTACCAAATCTTCCTTCCTTAATAGCTAGATTTGGCCATCATTATCAAATCTTCTTAAAATCTTAGCCATTAATGAATATGAGTCAAAAGTCATGATAAAATGATATTGAAAATCTTGGCCATTAATGAAATGATCTTGAAAATCTTTGCATTAATGAATGAGAGCCAAAATATCATCATGAAATGTCATTAATAATTTGATCTTGGAAATCTTTGCATTAATGGACAATGGACAAAATAACATGATGAGATGCCCCTAAAGTCCTACTAATTAACGCAAGTCATGATAAAGGGGGCCTCAAAGTCCAAGTTTCATCCAACGGCCAAGATCAAGCCTTGCTCTCCAAGTTTCATCCAACGACCAAGATTTAATATAACAAAGAGGTCTCTAGAAGGGCAAGTTAGCATATAATTTTCGATGGCCAATATGTAAAAATTATGAGGTGACGTCCTATAGTTCAGGTGTGATATCCTTGAGCACTCGATACGCAAAAATCGGATCATAATTCATGGCTGAAATGAATCAATCGCAATTATAGTTTATCTTGAACCAACTGGCGACTGCTAGAAATAAATTCTTCGATATCATTTCCCATTTGATTAGTATTCCTTGGGTGATCAGGCCAGAGCGAGAATTAACTAATAGAGCATTGATGAAATCACTATTTCATAAATCATCAAATTTGGTCGAATTTTCAGAATATCACAATAAGTTTGGAATTTAGGGAACTTATTTGATCGATGATGGAACTTTTGTCAAAGAAAATTAATTATGTGTGCCAACGAGTTCCTTTATAGAGTTATTGATTGGCAAAAGAATACTATAAGTGCCATAACTTATGTACGACGCTCATTTTGATACCATAAGTTTTTTTTATCACTTAAGTGCTAAAATTTTTGAAAAATGATTACTTAAGTGTTAATTTTTTTGAAAAACAATCACGTAAGTGTCAACTCCGGTGCCATACACAATTTTTCCCTGGAAATTCGACGTGGCATTTTTTTTATTAATTCCGAAGTTGACGTGGCTCACCAGAGATTAGCCCTTAAGTGATTGTTTTTCAAAAAATTTAGCACTTAAGTGATCGTTTTTCAAAAATTTTAGCACTGAAGTGATAAAAAAAAAACTTTTGGTACTTAAGTTACCGTTTTTCCTCCGATTTGGCACTTAAGTGAGCTGGCCAAAAGTTTTGACACTAAAGTGAGTGCCGTACACAAGTTATGACACTTATAGTGTCCTTTTGTTATTATGGATATGAAGGTGCATGGTCAAGAATTGGCTGGTCACTTCAGCATTAACAAAAATCTTAAGATTCTTCAAGAGCATTCTTATTAGCCAAAGATGAATGGAGATGTACATTCTATCATCTCGAGGTGTACAACTTGTCAAAAAGCAAGAGTCATTTCCATCTTGGACACATACTCCACTTTGGGTCCAAATGTAGCCCTCGGAAGATATGATTATGAATTTTGTTATGGCTCTACCTAGGACTCAAAGGGGAATAGATGCCATCATAGTGGTTGTTGATTGATTTTCTAAAATGGCACATTTCATTTCATTTTACAAGATGAATGATGCATCTCATGTGGCTAAGCTATATCTTAAGGAGATCATTTGCCTCTATGGAGTACGGAAGACCATTGTGTCATATCGCGATTTCAAATTCTCAAGCTATTTCTAGAAAACATTATAGTGGATGTTCGGTAATCACTTGTCATCCCCAAACTAATGGCCAAATGGAGATAACCAATCGTACACTCACCACTCTCCTTCAAGGTATGGTGAGTAAGTCTTTGAATGATTGGGATATGAAGCTTGCAATGCTAACATTTGCTTATAATCAATCACCAAGCTATACCATTGGTTGATCACCTTTTGAAGTTGTTTATGGAATTAATCCTTTCACACCGATCAATTTGATTCCACCTCCATTCAACTCACAAGTGAACTTTAATAGCAAAGAAAGAGCTAAATCAATGAAGAAGCTTCATCAGCAAAATCGATCCAAGATCGAGAAGGCCAACAAAGCTTATGAGAAGAAAGCTCATTGGCATAGAAAGAATGCTCATTTTCAATCAGGTTATCTTGTGTGGTTACTATTGAGAAAGAAAGATTTCCATCTCATCGAAAGAACAAGGTCATGTCAAGAGCTTATGGCCCATTTAAAGTTCTTGAGAGAATCAATGAGAGTGAATATAAGATAGATCTTCCTAGAGAGTTTGGTGTATCACTAACTTTTAATGTGGGAGACCTTACTCCTTATTTGAAGGATGAAGACTTATCAAATTTGAGGGCAAATCTCAAACAATCGTGGAGGATGATGCTGGAGCATTCGATTCAATCAAACAATCCGTAAGTTCCAACTTGATTTCGTCGACAAGCCCAGCACAATCGATGTTCATTCCAGCTAAGACAAATTTTGGTCATAACTTGCTTCGATGGGTTGAAATAAAGTTATCAACATGAAGGCTATCGACTAAGTTATCGATTAAGGAGTTGTCAATTCTTGATTTTGCTGATTAAGTTCTATTTCACCAAGATTAGTTGCCAATTTCAGCACGGTTCAACAACATATCGATGTGAGGCTATTTTGAGCAATTTCTTTTGATATTTGTCAATTTTCTAACATGATTATTTATCGGTCAAGATTGGTGGACAAATTTTTGAAGATGAACCGCAAGGCCTGTCATGACCTATCTCACGAGGACCGAACTTGGTGAAGCGGGTTTAGAGGTAAATGTTCATGAAACAGTCCATGTAGCACATTGGTCATGAACGTGGATTTTCCCTAAATCCATACCTCGCGTGATAGCGGATTGATTTTATATTTTTAAGAGTTGCCACTAGCCTAGGTCAGGGGTTGGCTAGAATACTCAACTGAAATGCGAAAATTTCATTTCGGTTTCTACGAAAACCAGAGATCTTGAGTTCGGGGACTAGCTTACGTTAATATTTCTATTAACGCTCTTTCGGTTCCGCTAAACTTATCATAGTTGTTATCTAAATCGTCATGCATTTATTTTTTTACCATTTTAATGTCAAAACTTTGGTCCACTAAGTGATCATGCATCTTGTTTTTATATTTTTATTTAAGATTCTAAGCTAATCCTATCTTAGCCTAGAAAAGAAAGAAACAAACAATTGTAAAAAAAAATTGCGTAAAGTAAACAACCAAGATATTGAAAAGACAAAGCCAATTCTAAGTGCGAGAAAGTAAAACCCGCAACTCGTCGGGTGTTTATTACAACACAAATTGAAAACTTGAGATATGATCGGGGACGAATGAATTGAATACAAATTGAAATGGTCGAAGAGGACATCAACCATCACCATATGCAAGGAAACGGGTCGGAACGGACATCGACCTTCGCCATCTTCAAGACCGCCATCTTCTTGGACCTATTCTAATTTTAAAGCTAAACTAGACTAGGCACATACAAGGGAAATGAACATCATAATGTTCATAAAACACACAATAATTGTCTATACAAAAGAACGCAATATGCAAGAAGATACAAAAATGCAAATGCAATCACAACAATAGCTTCAAGATCATCCTTTAATTTAAACATGCGTCGTCCTCATCTAATGACCTACCCACTTCATTTAATGATGACTTATGCACATTAGCCACCAAGCACGTTCGTTTATAGTGACTAATGTGACATGGTCCCTAATTGAAGTTCTATGTGAAGCCATGGATATCCCCTCGAGCATGCATCGGTTCCTATCATACATCTAGAAAGTACATGCATCAAGCTTAAAATAAGCATGCAAGTAGGTCACAAAAATCTTGATTCTCATCCAATCACTCAATTTAGCGAATCGACATCGGGTCACTTCATTCAATTCATCACGCGCCAATCATAAGCACATGCATTAGAAAATCAATAAATTGTGAGAATGAAAGTTCGTGAAGGCATTAAAAAAAAACTGGTTTAACATGCATTATTTTCTAAAAAAAATTAAAACAAAAGACAATTCATAAAGGAAAAACAAAGGATAGCAGAACAAGGGATAAAATATGCATTCAATTGGAAAAAGACCCATTGTTAAAATGTTCTGGAAAATTTATGATACATCAAGCACACAACAACGAACATTTTTTGTGAAGAAAACTCGTTAAGATAAGCTACACAAGAATTTACAAAAATCACAGAACATGAAGATGTGCATCAGAACAAAACATACACGCATATTTTCAGAACAACCTCATGGAAATTTGGGCACGTTAATGATGTCCAAAAATTCTCAAATTTTGTCATGACCTAGGTCTAGGAATGACAATCAAAGTCCATGAAAAACTCATCGTCAAAATCTTTACCGAAAAGTTCACACAAAATCAGCAAATCGTAAACACAGATTTGGCACATCAAGCATTCCGAATTTTCCATTTTCCAGATTTAAGGGGGAACTCATAGAAATAATAAAGGGGCCTATGAACATGCAAATGAGACAGTGGTATTTCACTAATCAAATGGGAAATGATATCGAAGAATTTATTTCTAGCAGTCGCCAGTTGGTTCAAGATAAACTATAATTGCGATTGATTCATTTCAGCCATGAATTATGATCCGATTTTTGCGTATCGAGTGCTCAAGGATATCACACCTGAACTATAGGACGTCACCTCATAATTTTTACATATTGGCCATCGAAAATTATATGCTAACTTGCCCTTCTAGAGACCTCTTTGTTATATTAAATCTTGGTCGTTGGATGAAACTTGGAGAAGCCCCAATGTGACCCGGGGTTGATTTTTGGTCAAATGGTTGACCAAAAAGTCAACGCAAAAGTCAACCATTTGACTTTTCAGGTTTTTGCATGAAATGAATATAAAATTGTTTACAAAAGCTAGGCCAACAAACGGAATTAAAAAACGACACTTTTTGTTCAAGAAACGGGTTCCGTCACGATCGGAAACCATAATCTTGAATTTTCTATTTTTAATAACGCTTCAGCTAAAAATTAGGTGTCAACAAGGCTGATGAGTTAATATTTCAAGTCTCCATGTCATTAATGCATTTTCTTAGTTCCTAGGTCTTTAATTACTTTCTAGTTCCCATGTCATTAATTTTTGGGGAGTCCTCATGTCTCTTTAATGTTTGTCTATTTCCTTTGTTGTAGTCCCTCTATAAATATAGGAGAGTTCTCAATCATAATGCAGATTTGATGAATATATGAGAATTCCTATACATGAATGAATATTTATCCCGATTCTTTATCGAACATCATTGGTAAAGAATCAAACAGTTCTTTATTATTGGCCGATGGAGCAATCCTCTATGCCTTGGTAGTAAGCTACCATCTATCTGGTTCTTTATCTAGGCTGGTGGCTTATGCCTTTACGCTATGGTGGTTAACCTCCCATATCCTTCATCCTTTACACATAATTCCACTATCACTTATCTCGCCCTTTCCATATACTTAACTAAAAATCCCCCATTCCCGGAATCACTCGTCCCACATATGCATCACTTTTTTTTAATAGTACACAATGAAAAAGGCAATTGAGAATTTTGAAAATTGTTCTTGTTGTTAATCTGATTCTCCAGTCTCCGGTAAGTGGTTTCGCTCGTTCTCCTTTACAATTTTGTGTGCCTTGACCATGACCCGCCTTTCCTTTTCTCTTTCCATTTAAATAAGGTTGCATGTTCAGGCCGGCCTGCTTAATTAATATCTTCATGTCACGACACGCACACTATGAAGAATCTTCTTGTCGTTGCTCCCGTGTCATGACGAGAGAGAGAGAGACAGATAGAGATAGAGAGAGAGGCATAGGGAAACATAGGGGGGCCGCGACACAAAATGGTGCAGAAGAAGGGAAAGACAAGCTCAACTAGGGGTGGACGTCGGTGACGAGATTGTGGCTCGGCTTGTGGTATTGGGCGGTGACATTCTAATGGTCGTGGGTGGTCCAGAGGAATTTGCTTGGATTTGCTTAGGGTTTCGATTTGGTGGTGTTTTGTGGTGGATGGGTTTGGAATGGTGGTGTGGAAGGAAAATGACATATTAACAGATAGTACACCTATCAAAAGGGTGCATCGGGTCGGGTCCAAATTGGTCCGACCTAAAAGATAAATTTAACTCGTTTTGATCAATTTCCATGCAATACAAATCTAATAATCCATACTCGACTCGGCTCATATTACTTAAACACTTCCATATTTGATCAAATCTAGAAAAACTCATACCTGAACTGAGGTCAGAGTGTAGAGTGAGCAAGTACGAGATCGAGTGATGGTGATAGAGAATGAAGAGAAAGTTATAGAGGTGGGTTGGATTTAAGTAAGTTGTAAACTCATTTATGATCCATCTATGATCAAATTATGACCCATTTAACAACCATACTGTTTAAACCCATTTATTGAATATAACTAACCTATATAACAATTCAGCATATCATATATGGGTTTATGACCCCTTTTGATAAGTCTAGTAGATAGGAAATGCATCTTGAAATGAGATCCCAAAAGTTAGGATGGGTTTTGTAGGTTTTGAAAACTGAGGAGGGTTTTGATCTTTGTGTGCAAAAGTGATGTGGGTTTTTGAAGTTCTCCCAACCTATCCGTAGTATCCATCCAACCCTTCTAAAATCGATCTAACCCAACTCAAGTTGATCAAGAAAAGTCAACAATTTATAACCGACTTGACCAAATAACCCAAATTAGAAGAATCCAACTTGTTTGACCATTTGAATTTGACGAAACTCGAAATCAAATCCTAAGTGAACTTGAATTCGACTAGGCCAAAACGCATGCCAAGTAGAACTGAAGTAATCCGAAATTGTCCGAAAATTCATATAGTATTCTTAAAAGGTACTAGAGCAATGTGCAAATGTGTTTCATACACATGAAAGCCCAAGCTTCAATTTCTTACATATAATTTATTATTGTAATTTGGGCATCGCAAAATAAGATATGACTAGTAATCATTGAGAACTAACTTCAATATCCGTATGTGACATAGTATGCACATTATTAATTTGAAAGAATTGACCCGTTCGTTCAAACTAGAACATATATGATAATCGACTCAAGGCTACTAAAATCGAAATCAATCCTTATCCAACACAATATGAAATTAACAATGAGCCGAATCATATTCGTTGCATCTTGAAACCAGACAGCATGAAATGAGCTAAGTTCACACTAACCCAAGTTTGACCTTACTGTTGGAAAGATATTAGATAAAAAAAAAGGAATTGTTGGAAATCTATTGAAAAAGATGAAAAAACTAAGATCAAAATATCTGAAGTGTGCAAGCACTATCCTTAAGAATAATTACACCCCTCGGAGTACAAAACTCGGTGCGATAGGCTATAGTAGCTATCCTCCCAAGATATAATAGACATTCTTCTTTATTTCTCACTGAATAATAGAAGGAAGATGAATAACATTATGTGTATAACCCAACAAAGAAAGGAAAGATATGTAAAAAGAAAAAAAAGAATATTCACATTTTGATATATATATTTCAAATATTTTTGGAGTAACAATGCATAGGTAAAAAAAAAGAGCCATTTTTCATCATCAATTATTGCATTTATTTGAAAAATGTTACAAATCCATTGCAAATTGATAGTAGTCAAGACCGCTGCAAGATCGTTACTAAATTGTTATAAAACGTTATAGATTAGTGGCGGATAAAAACTGTTACAAATTAATAACGGTAAAAAACCGTTACAAAGACAATATGTTTTAATATTTCAAAACTTATTGAAATATACAACAATCCCCCGCATATTTCAAAAGGTTTTGAAAAGAAATGAAATAATGATGTTAGGTTATTTAAGTGTAATGCATCGGAACTGATGCTTGTTAGGCTATGAACTAGACATAGAAAGAATGAAATATAATTTACGAAATCATTGATGAAGTTTGAAACTTCTATGAATCAAGAAATTCTTTTTGTGAATTATAATTTTCACCAATCACATTGCACTCCCACAAATTTCATTGTTCAACAGAGTTTTGCGCTAATAGGCTATGCATATGCTTGATTTATTCATACGTGCTCTAGAGATTTGTGATATCCTGAAAATTCGACCCGATTTGGAGATTTATGAAATGGTGATTTCCTCGATACTCTATTAGTTAATTATTGTCTTGATCTGATCTGTCAAGGAATACTAATCAAAGGGAAAAGGCCATTAAGGAATTTACTTTTAACAGTCGCCCGTTAATTTGAGATGTACTATAACTGCGATTGCTAGATTTCAACCACGAATTATGATATGATTTTAAGTGTCAAATGGTCAAGGATTTCACACCCAAACTATAGGATGTCGCGTCATAATTTTACGAGTTTTTTATCAAAAATTTCAATCTCAGAAAAGGATCGAGGAATCGGAAATTTGACACGAGATACGAAAGTGGGCCAAGCAAAGCCCGTTGGGCCTCGTGCTCTAGAAAGGTCGGCTATCAAGGCCTGATAAGGTTTAGTTGGTCCACAATCAGTACATGGGTCGATGACAAAATGGTAATTTGGGGGACAAAATTTGAGAAAATTACAAAAGGAAAAGGAAAATTTATGGGAAGATATTTTTTTTGGGTAATGATGGAACCCACCTCTCTCTCTTTCTCTCTCTCTCTCTCTCTCTCTCTCTCTCTCCTTCCCCCTTCTTCAGCTGACTTCCCCACTAACTCCACCAGCCCCCATCATTTCTTCTTCTTCTTCTTCGCTGCTTCTTCTTCCTTTGGCTTCTCCATTTTCTGCTGCTCACTGCCCATTGACTAGCCCATTTCCGCTGGAGCCAGCCGCCACCATGCGCTGCCCCACCCTATCGTTGAACCACCACCACCCCAGCTTCTTCCCTAGCAGAGTAGTGCTTGCACCCACATCCACCTGTCGTCGGTTGGTTTTTGGTGGACGACAGCCTCGTCGCTCACCAGTTGCGCTCGTCAGTTGAGCCGCTCATTTGCCGCCATCCTAGCTGCCAAGACGCCATCACCAGCCACCATCTCGTCCGTAACTTAGCTCCCAAACCGCGACAGAATTGCCGCCAGCCACCGCCCCTTCGTTGCGCCCGTCCACTACCATTCACGCTTGTCGAACTCACCCGCTGTTGCCTCTGCTAGTCCACCACTGGCTAGGTTGCCTAGCCGTCGCTACCAACCACTGTTCACGCTTGGAACAGCCTCCAAGCTACCACCGACCAGCAACCCCAGTAGCCACTTCTTTATCACTTCCATTTGCCTCTATCCGCTGCCCGCCGAGCCCAAACCAGAAACCACCGCAGACTGCCGTGTCGTCGTCGTCGTCGTTCTCATGAGATCGCCATCATTAGGCAAGTAAGTCAACCCCTAATCCCTTGTTTAAGGTATTAAACTTGCTTAGAGTAGTTTAGATTAAGTTTAAGTTAAGTTTATGGCTAGTTAAGTGAGATTAGGTAATAGGTTATCGGTAAGTTAACCTTTGACGATAGGTTATCGTCGATGGATAAGTTATTATTGGAGATCAGTGATAGGTTATTGGTGAATTTGGCGACAGGTTATCAGGAATTGATTGATTAATTATCGATAATTATTTGATAAGCTATAATTATTTGTGTGATAGGCTATTGTTGTGTTTGCAATAAGTTATTCCTATTTTGACGATAAGTTATCTGTTATTTTATTATTACTATTTATTTTATTAAATAAATTAATTTTTGGAATTAAATAATAATATTTTATTCTTAAAAAATATTAATAAAATATTTAAATTTCAAAAATTAAATATTAGTATTTTTGAATAATTTTTAGTACCAAATTGTGATTGTTTTATGCTTGGATTGTAACACCAATGTTGGATTTTGCCGTACAAATTAGCATATATGGCCAAATGATTTGAACGTTTATTTTCATGAAAAGATTTCAAATCTTTGAAAATAAATCATTTTTTTTATAATTAATTTGATGTCGTGAAAAGGTAAAGGATGTTTTGAAATGATGTTTCTGCAAAGTCGAGCAATTATTTGCATAGGTGATTGCATGGATTTGTATGTGGCATTGACTCGAGCACGATCCATGTTTGCACGAGCTAATTGAAAAGATAAGAATTGGCTAGAATGCTCGTGTACTCGTGTAATCACATGTCGGAGCCATCTTGTTGTGTATCGCTTGACGATACCTGGTTTATCGAGGTCTGCTATGTATCGCGTTCAATTTATTGGATACTTGTAGATTATCTGAATTACCTATACTTCGGATGTCAAATCGCAGCCTGATGGCGGATTCGATGCTCCTTACGAGATACCATCTTATTGCGTATTGTTTGATGATGTTGTATTGGAATGCCATCATCACGTGTATCGTTTGATGTTGTCGTGCCCGATAGGTGTAACATCCTGAATTTCGACTCAATTTTCGGAAATCAATAAAACGAGTCATATCTATTATTTCATTTTCATAAGTCTCGCCCGGAGCTGATCACTCCCGGGATACTAACCAGATGGGAATAGCTAACTAGGATAACGGTACGTGGACCAAGGACCTGATCGTGAATTGGACACCGATTCCGAGAAACGACGAGGAAGTGTTTTGGGCCAAAGTAGGTCGATCTTCAGAAGGTAACAGACTCGGTTCGACTGAGGCCAACGATGTACACTCGGATAGCAGGTGATTCTATAAAATTGAACGTGCATGTGGCCGACCAGTCTCAAACCTAAACCGAACGATCGTTATCTCCGGAACTAGCGATAATTCATCTCGTTCTCCTAGTAATCGAGGCCGTCACGACTCAATAAACCTTAGGTCGATACGTGTAACCCCTAAACAGCCGCCCGTTAGTGAGAGATTCGAAAATTGAGATTTAACTAGTTTGATCGTGAAATTTGATCCGGACTTCAAGGTTGATTTTCGAGGGTTTACCGATCTAGTTTCGCAAGGACAATGTCAATTTGGGTTGGCCATTTATATAGAGGGTTAGTCCGATCGAAAAATGGAATTTCGGCCTGAAATCGGACAAATGACGACTTTGCCCCTAAGCTCTATTTAGTGTTCCGAATTTTAAATGATTTAAGGGGATTAATTAAATGCCATTTAAGGACAAGTGACAAGATGTTAGTGGAGTGAGCAAAGACCACATTGCCCCTCAATAATTGATCTACGAAGAATGGTGGCCATTGAATCAAGGGTAAGAGAGTCAAGGTGACTAGGATTGTAACATGTGGCGTTTAACCCCAACAACCCCACTATAAGCTTTCTCTCTCCCTCTCTCTCTCTTTATTTTCTTCTTGAGCAAGCCAACACCATCTTTCTCTCCCTCTCCCTTCCTCTCCCACGCCGACCACCCCTCTCCTGCCGAGACCGTCCGCCCACTGTCGCTCGTCATCACGCTGCCGTGACCGCCTACTCACCGTCCGTCCGCACCGACCACCTCAGCCACCCTCTCCGGCCCTCATTCCTCTCTCTCGGCCGCTTGGAGGCCAAGCCACCGTGAGCCCATTGCCGCCGTTCACCACCACGCTGCCACCTCACGCCGTCGACCACCACCGCCGTTCGTCCGTCTCCCCCGCCGTGAGCCGCCAGCCGTGTCAGCCCGGAGAGCCGTCGCTCACCGCCGTCCGTGACCATTCGCCGCCGCTCATCAGGAATCCCGCCGTCGACTTGCCGTTCACCGGTAGTTGGCCACCGTTTCCGATCGTCCCGATTCGAGTTTGGGTGAGTATTATCCACTAAACCCTAATTAGGATGATAATGCCCTTTAGATCGGGTTAGGGTGTCGTAGTGAGTAAATTAGTGGATAATTAGATTGATCGAGTTTGATTAGTGGTGATTAAGGATTTCCGTTGGATTAGTAAGTGTCGGGATGAAATTGATGGATTGTTAAGTGGGTTATAAGGTGGATTTAAGGCCGGGACAAGGCTAATTGGTGGCTGTCCATATCGGCAATTATTGGATTTGGTGTCTTCAAGTTGATGGATTAACTCGATTGAGGTGTCGGGACTACCCGGGTATTTGATCAGGCAGTTGTGGTACTCAACTTGGATGATTTGTATGCCTTGATGCTTTTTCTTATTCTGCCATGTCGCGTGATCGACTTTGTGCGGAGTGTGATTTGGGCAATTGAGCACGTTATGATGTGATAAGCTTGAATTCATTGAATTGCGATGATTGGTGCTTTTGTGCATTCCATATTGCCCGAGTATGAACATTTATGGTTGCGCATTGTGTATACCGAGTGTGAGGCATGTGATGAAATCTGTGTGAGAATGCGTGTCTGCCATGAGCATGTGATTACCCTTAATTGCCCGATGTGCTTGACGCTTGGTTCAGATAAAAATAGGCAGTGTGCCGTGTGATCACTTAAGGTCTTCGGGTCGTGGCCTTTGGGTCGATTCCGTCTTCATGCACTTTGTAACAAGATAATACTCGGTGTGTCCGAAAGACAACCAGTCTCATGCACTTTGTAGCAGGCTTAGTTCGTAAGGAGATCGGTGTTGTGCCTCATGTACTTTGTAGCAGGCTAGAGACACTAGGCCAGGGGCGTTTTTACGCTGGCCATGAAGTGTTGTATATGAGTTTAGGCCAGTGGGCCGTGGAAATCAGAAAATCAGATAATCTGTAAAGTATTAGATTATGTGGTGGAATTGCTAGGCATGGTTTGGGACGTGTCCAAGTGATTCCATCGTATAATCCAAATATGCGCGCTTGTACCATATTGATGCATTGGCATACATAAGAATGCTTGGACTGGTATGAGCATGTGTGAAACTCGGTGATAGGTATGTGGTCTAGACATTTACGAGCGTGAGCATGCGTATAACGCATGTGTGACCGTGTATGCCCGAGTATGTGCTTGATTATTACTTTAAATTGCCTAACCTGCAGAGTCATCGGTAAGTGTGATCTGGGGCCAAGGGCCTAGGTCAATGGTTGTTATGTGATTTAGTTTTGTTCCCGTCAGGAAGTGCATGTTAGCCTAATTTAGGTTTAGTGGGTGTTTACTTATTGAGATTCGTCTTACGGTTGAATAACCCAACTTTTCAGACCCCAAACCCTGACGATGCCAAGGTGTCAGATGCACCGATGCGACATGGGATCCCGCAGCACCTCGAGCACACCATGTCGGTTCACCCCATAGGGAATGGGGAAATGTTCATTAGACATTATACTTTAGTTTGGGTAGACGTAGGGGCCACACATTTTGAGACTCATGAGTACGTGGCCTGGTGCTTTAGAGACCGTTTTGGGGATGAGTACGGGCCCCTCCGTTCTATGGATATCCCGTTCAACGGGGAGGGCGAGCTAGATCCGCAGTGCCCTAACGGAGATATAGTTGACCCTGACGCGGAGATGGAGGTGAGTTGGGAGATAGACGAGGGACCTGAGCTAGAAGGGGAGGATGAGGAGTTGGGAGGTGTGGACTTTGAGCCTGAGGTTGTCGATCCGGCCTCGGAGCCGATGGACGTGGAGGCAGTGGAGCTTATGGAGGTAGATGGGGATCCTGCGACGGAGACCGAGTCTGAGGCGATGAGCTCGGACGAGGACCAAGAGCTGTCCGAGAGTTCTTCAGAGACGTCGAGCTTAGACCCCAACTGGGAGCCCTAGGATAGATCCCCTTCCCGTTATAGCGAGGACTGACACTTTTTGGGATTTAGTCATTCTTTCTCCTTTTGTTGACAGTTCTCCCTGGCCGCCTCTCCCCTTTTGACTAGTGTGGTGGTTGTGACCTGCTTTTGCTGTTATGCTTTGGGATGTATATTTTGTCTGTAAATGGATATTGTAAAGGTTTCCCTATATGTATAAAAGTGCATATTTTGTAATTAGTAATTTCTGTTGTGTTGCCCTTGTTCTTGTATTGTTTTCTGTCTGGATATTATTATTTGTTCTGCTTCCGCTTGTGTATGAATCTTTAATTTGGATGATGGGTCGGCGACGCGTCCTGGGACGTCGCACTCAAATTGACCAAGAGGAGGGATGTGGCGCGCCGTAGAGGGTGCGGGGCGTTACAATGGGGCAGGACAATGCCTAGTCATGTTGAAAGACTACCATCTTGCTGCATATTGCTTGATGTGTAGTGACCCAGAGGGGTCGTAATAATTGGAACATGAATGTTGCATAATGTTTGATTATGGGATGAATACCGCTAGGCATGGTATGGGGCGTGTCTAAGTAGTTTTACCTTATAATCAAGACACGTGCGAGTATGAATGCATGATGCATGGGAAATCTCCTTACGTGTTCTGGGTATGTGTTATGTTGTATGCATGGTTGTGATGTTTATTGACGAATGTCATGCATGTCACGTGTGCCAAGACAAGGTAAGTATGCTTGTAATTGTTATTCGGCATGTGATTGGCCCGTTTATGATGTGTGGTTGCTTGACTAGGAACCCTGAGGCAAGTTAGCCTTCTAAACGGGGCTTAAGTTGTTAACTTATTGAAATGTTTATCTCATTTGTCACGCCACAAACCCCTGTTGAGCTCGAGTGCATCCCACTACTAGTCGAATTAATGCGATATCCCAGGTTATCGCCGACCTCAATATAATTATCAGAGATTTTTAAATCCACAGCAGAAACCACAATTAGCCCGGATAATTATAAACTGGGGAAAGTTAGGGAGAATATATACATATACGATTCCATTAACAAACTTATAAAGTATTCACCATCTTTGACCGCCATTTACAAAAGCTTACCTTACTATTAACCATCGATATCAAAAAGGGTTCGATGACCTGGTATTCTAACTTAAAAAATGATTCTCTTCCAAAAGCCCATTCTTAACCCCTACACTAAACTCTACGCCCTTGCTTGGCATCCATTCTGAGTCTGACTCCTCACCTTCGGAATCCAAACTCTCCTGATCAGCCTGCTCCTTCAAAGACTTCGGCTCTGCCTCAATCACAATCGGGTGATTGCTGTCACCCGACTCTGCTGGAACTTCGTCCTGACCTTCCTCAGCTAGTCCATCGAAGAAATGATACTCAGGCACAAAGTTAGGATCCAAATACTGCTCAAATAGAAGTATGTACTCTAGTTCTTCCTCAGGCTCCTCAAACTCATCAGGTTCATGCTCGGGTTCTACTTTGGGCCCCACATCCTCTTCTGGTTCCTCATCGGGGATTGGTTCTAGATCGATATCCATTGGATCAACTTCAGCTTGCGATGCTTCGAGCTCGGGTTCATGTTCAGCCCCTAAAGATCCCTGTGCCGCAGGGTCTGGATGCAGACCAGACTGAGCCAAACTAACTTCTGTACTAGTCAACTCTCCGTCTATCGGGGGTATGGCAGATGGGTTCCAATCTCCAACTAAGTCATACAGAACATCGAAACCTCTAACGGGACCGAACTCATCCCCGTTTGTATCCCTGAAATACCACGCGGTATACACATGGGTCTCCCATAAATGTAGTCCTACCTCTACATAAACGGTTGTGGTGTGCTTAATCTATGTCATATTATCTCCTATAAGAAATTCTGCAACTTCGTACTCGGTGTGCACTAGTACTCCAAAACGCTCTAGTGGCGGTAGCGGAGGATTCATGGCTCAGGTTAGGGTTTTGATAATGTTGGTTGAAACAATCATGAGACTATATCTCAGTAAGTACACCCCTAAACCCCATCTAGGCTATCACGTACTTCCAAACAATCACAATACACAACCACACACGTCAAATCATCATGTAGCAGGCATTTCTCATGCAATCACAAGCATATGCAAATCTCGGGTCGTGCAGTCTTTCCGTTCTCATTTTCTCTTTTCCATATCATTCGCCAGTGACCTGCGTAAATGTACACGCCTCAGGTACACTGCGATCACTTATCATAACACTTCAGGCCCCCGTAAACGTACACGCCTCAAGCCATGTATCTTGCCCGCGTAAACGTACACGCCTCAGGCTCAACACCTACTACCTACTGCGCAACCCGCGTTGAAGTACACGCCTCAGGCTAACAGTCTTCCGGTAATACCGGGCATCGTCTCGCATAAACATACACGCTTTAGGACGGCACAATTTCCCCAGTCTCACACGTCTTGCCACGCACATTTTCTTTTTTACTCATGCACATGCTCAAAAACATTTACCACACCCAACTGGCCCATCACACGTGGCCTGTGCATGCAACAACTCGCATTCAAAACACGCTTACTCAGCATTTGATATGACCAATTTCGTTAATTAATTCAATCTAATTCACGCGTGCACCCGACAGGCATATTTCAATCACTCAATTATACAACCACGCACTTAATTTTATCACCACAATTCAATAATAATTCAAACACGCATTAAATGCACAAATTGTCATTTTTCTCCAACCAATTGGCGCCGAATCAATTCCGGTCCTTCACGACACTTTCTCGCCATTAATTCCCGGTTCTAAAAATTCAACTCGCATCCCGATCAGCCCATCACAGCCCCATGAACAGTCACTCATAACCCACTATCACCCTCAAAATTTCCATAAAAATTTTTCCAAGTTCAATCTTAGGCCTGCTAATCAGTCCCGTTCCCAAACCATACAATTTCCGCACTCAAATAAACCCGATTTCACCCAAATAAAATCATCCGTCAATACCCGAAGTTATAAATTGGGTTTAGGCGAAACTTACTTAGTTCTAGACTAAATCAGCTAGAACGGAAAGCGGTGACTCTCAATTAGGAACAGCGGCGCGGCTAGGCGGTGTCCGGCAGCGATGATCGGTCCACGGCGGTGGCGCGGCTTGCTCAGCCAAGACTCACGGCCACATGGGGGAGAGAGAGAGAGAGAGAGAGAGAGAGAGAGAGAGAGAGAGAGAGGGGCGGCGGCAACGTTGGGCGATGGTGGCAGTGCGGTACGGCGGTGGTGAGGCGACGGCTTGGCGGGTAGACGGGCGGCGGTCTGGCGGGCAGTGTGGCGGCCGAAGGGAGCTCACGGTGGAGGGGGGTGTGTTGCCGTGAGGAAGAGAGAGGGGGAATGAGAAGAGAGAGAGTGTGTCTTGACTCAAATAGTGAAAATTGGACCAAAAGTGGCAAATTACAATCTTGTCCTTGTCTAATCTTTTTAATCAATGGCCCAAATTCGATTTTATCTTGAAACCGACGGCCGAGATCGAATCTTACCCAAAAATATCCAAGGGTATTTTGGGAATTTCATAAAAATCCAAGGGTAAAAATGTCCAACCAAAAAGTTAGGGCAAAATTACCAAAATGCCCTTCTTCCATAAAGCACGTGTATTTTGGTCACTTTCTCCGTTTCTTGCCCAATTTGAATTTTTCTGAAGGATTTGGGCACACCCAAAAATCGCACGTGTCTTCTGCAACGTCATCTTAGAGTCCTATCATGACTTCCTAATTTTCCGATGTCAAATTTAGGCTAAATTCAATAATTAAATTTTATTAAACGCAATTCGAGCCTTTCTCAAACTAACGGACGGCTTGTTGGGGAAATTCGCAGAATCGATTCATGACTGATACTGAATCGAGTCACATGCAAGATCGTTCGGTACGTGACGACCTTGGTTGTCATTAAAATCGTGAAGATCAATCACTAGATCCGAGAGATATGATTGTTTGGTATAGGTTCAGGATCATTCGTCAAGTCATTTCGTGGTCTAACAGAATCACCCGCGATCCACTATTATGACAATGGCGAACTAACCTCTAACTATCCTTGGATCGGCCAACAGTGGCTCTAAATATCACCTCAGCGATTTCATGGTCGAAAATCATTTCACGATCGAATTTTCTTTAGTCGTGCAAATTTAATTCCCCTATTAGCCTTTCTCTAATGGTTAGTATCCCAGGAATGATCAGTTCTGGGCGAGAATTTACTACGAGTACATTTCTTAAAACTCAGTATTTTATAAATCCCAAATAGACTAATTTTCAGGATGTCACATCATTGTTGTTTTATTAAACATTTCAAACCCTCAAGCATGAATTGCCTACCCGTATATTTTGGAGCCCCGATGGACATAGATTCAGAGTATACGGAGTATCCGTTAGGTCCGGACAGAGCTTATCATAAACTAGTGTCCACTGTTTGGGTAGATGTAAATTTAGGTACTTGGTAGGCTCACAAGTATGTAACATGGTAAATCCGAGAATATGATGAAATTTTTGGCCCAATCTGTGGCTTCGATGGACCCCCAGGAGACAGTACTGAGGAGGTATTATGGGATCCCATGGAGCTCGATATCCCAGATGGGGGGTTATTGATCTGGACATTGGTCTGTCTAATTCAAGTTTAGAGGATTCAGACCCCAAGCTGAATTACATAGTATTTGATTCGGAGTCGACACCGAGACCACATGGGGGTTGGTGATGGGTTAGGACACCCTATACTTTTTGGACTAACCTACTGATGATGAAGTAGATTGACCTCAGCCATGGTGTTTTTTTTATAGGCTTTTTATGGAAATGCCCAAAGTGGGCTTGTAAAGAAAATGTTTCCTAGGATTTAATAAAATAAATATTAAAATAGTGTTGTTGTGTAATTGTTGGGAATCATTTTCCTATCTATTCCTATTTATTGTTGTTGTCTGGGTGTTGGTTGTTATCGCTTCCGCATGTGTAATAAAAGTGAAAGGGTCAACAACGAGTCCTGGGACGTCACATCATAACGACCATTGTAGGATATTGCACGCTCGCAGGGTTTGGGGCATGACAAGATTATTTTTAATAATTCTCATAGGAACGGCCACACTCCACACTAATATAGATGATTCCATTGAGTGTATTCTACAGTTTAATACAATACCAATAATGGTTATAGAATTCATTAAGAGCTTAGCTCAGCCTCTTTTTCATTGCAGTCTTAGACTACTCTCAACTTAAGAGGGACTAAAATTTTTAATAGTGCATCACTAGATCAACAAGTGACTTATTATTACCCATATGAATCTAATTCATGGGGTTGCCAATCACATAAGTTGGGTTACCATCATTGTTGATTTTCTTCAACTAGCTCAAGTCCCATTCCCCTCGATGAATAGTTAGAGGATCAACTAAATCCACTTTTGACTTCATATAATCAATGGACATAATTCCATCTTTAATTAAGCAGTTACTTTACCACATCATGTCTCAATTAGATGTGTCTCTTTTAACCATTGAAAGTTTCATTCTTTTCAATGGTTATTGCCTCTCAGCAATCACAATGCCTAGACATAGAAGGTGTCGGTTTCAATCCCAAAGGAACATATGCTAAGAAGTTTCTAAAATACTCAGCCTCATGTCCAAAGGTGAGTTTGAGAAGAATTTTCCCTTTCTATAGAACTTGAGCAATTCTCAAATCACCATGATAAATATTTTCTTCTCATTTCCCTACTAGAATGTAGGAGGAAAAAGTACTATGTTTGTAAATATATGCGAAGTAGCTCTTGAGTCTACTATCCATTCTTTCACATTGGCCATAATATTGGCTTGAGAAATGACCACAACAATTGAGTCATTAGATACATCTGATTCAACCAAGTTGACTTTGGTTTAGCAAGATTATTGTTTCCCCCACAATTTTGTTTGGTTGATTTCCGAGTTATAGCACCTCCACCATGGGTGCACACATATCCTATAGTGATTTTGTCTCATCTGAATATGAGATCCAATTAACATCGTTGTATCCTTCAATTACAGCTGGAAATCCACTATGTAAAATGCCATAGTTTTCACATGGTGACAAAATTACAACTCTGAAGTCCATATTTCACCTTTATATTTCTTTTGGGCCAACACTTTTTGCTCATTTAGTCTCACATTCGCACATATAAAAGAGCACACTCAATTCTCACGTGATAACACATTTCACAAGTTATACATATGCATGTAGTTAGCATTGATAGCACGTAGACTTCAGAACAAAACAAAAATTTAACAGTTACAAAGCAACTGGGTACATGGAAATAACTGATATTAGTCAGAAGTAAAAGATAAGAATAAAATCATATAAACAACTCTAACACAAAGAAGATTCAGGGAAAGAACATTACTCGATGCATACATCCTAACGTAAGAATGTAGGGTTTATCTTCTTAATAATGACATTTAGTGTTTTGCCATACATCATACATTATATCATCATCGTTATCCATCTAAACTTTATGCTTTCAAATTCTCAATGAAGAGGATTACCAAACATGAATAACAACACCCCAAGGTTCAACTTCCTCTCGAAAAAACAAACATAGATATCGAAGCCCCAAGAAACAATTTTACATAACACTCAATAACCTTATCAAAATGACCAAAAAGCTCTTTTGTGCTTATGCTTGGTAATGTCCCACGACAAACCATCAACAAATATCCGATACTTGTCTTTGTTGGGACTAACTATGCAACCTAAACGGGGGTGAATAGGTTGCTTTGAAAGATATTATAGTTTTTGCGAAAAAACAGCGTGTAACAAAAAGATAATAGAAAACACCAGATGTATGAGAGACAATGTATCACTTGTATGTTAGAGATGATAAACAGAAGCATAAACAATTGCACACAAGGATATATGGCGGTTCAACTTTATCCCTAAGCTTACATCCACTGTCACCTCTAACAACCACAAGTTGGGCTGGATTGCATTAATAATTTGTTGATCAAGTTATACTTCAGCAAGCACCACTCTTATCATACTGTAGATCACACTATCAGGAGGTGGATGCGCTATCACTTGATACACTTGAAACTTCAACATAATTACAATGCAGCAAGTGCTATTGACAAGTATGAGCTTTTTGCTCAATACACAGCAAGTAAGAGATTTCAGAATTCTTTGTAAGCACACACACTCTCACTCTTTCTTGTTGGCTTCAGAGACCTTTTCTTTTATGTATCTTCAAACTAGTCATTGCTGATGTCCTGGAGAGGCAAAGTAGCCGTTAGAGTCATTAGAGCTGCTATCCTTGGAACTAAATGCCCATACAACCTATTCTTGAACTTTTGCAGGCTTTCCTAAAATAGCTTCTACTGTTTTAATGTAGCTGTGATACTGACTACCTGTCAAAACGACTCTTCTCCTTTTTGCTGGATCTTCTGCTGTGCCTATCCAATTCCAATTGCTATTATAGTGACATAACGGTCATATTTAATGAACCGTTATTTAAACATCACCAATTACTAGATCTCTTTAGCTTGAACAAGATATCGTCATTTAGCTTATCTTTGAGATTGATGGCGTTGTTTACATGATCCTTCAAGGACAGTCTTGTAATATTCTCTTCAATGAATAACATTACAATTATCACTTAATCCTTTGAATATGTTTGCATCTGGACAATGTAGATATTATACCAAGGATAGTTTGGGTATTATCAAAATCATTTAGAGATGTTTCTCCAACAGTCTTGCAACATCTCCAAGTCCTCATTCAATTCCAATAGTGGTGATAGTAGAGGCAATATTAGTTTGGGAATCCATAAGTTGATTATCCTTAAGATTGTTGAAAAAATTTTAGATAAAAAAATTAAAATTGTTAGAAATCCGTTCAAAAAGATGAAAAAAATAAGATCAAAATATTTGAGGCATGCAAGCACTGTCCTTAATGATTATCTCATCCTTTGGAGTACGAAACTCAGTGTGATAGGCTCTAACAACTATCTTCCTAAGATACAACAATCCTTCTTCTTTATTCGGCACTGAATAATAAAAGGAATAAAAATAACGTTATCTGTACAACTCAGCAAAAAAATAAAAGATACGTAAAAAGAAAAAAGAATACTCTTATTTTGATATGTATATATCACTTTTTAATTATGTTCGAAGTAACAATTTATAGGTAAAATAAAGAGAGTCATTTTCATTATCAATAATTGCATTTAAATAAAAAACATAACAAATTCGTTGTAAATTGATAGCATTTGAGACCATTACAAAACCGTTATAAAACGTTACAGAATCGTTATAGATTAACGACGGATAAAAACCATTACAAATTGATGACAATAAAAAACCATTACAAAAACAATAACTTTCAATATTTCAAATAAGTTTCAAAATATACAACACTTACCTATACTTGAAAATTTTCTAATCAAAATGTCTCTTATCCAAATAGGATATGAAATTGAAATAAACAAAATCGAAATTGATCTGACCAACCAAATCATCACCTCTAACTACCATGAATACTTGCCCAATGCACATAAAGAGAATGTTTGCATCCGTACTAAATATCCGAATCTCCAGTATATAAAGAATTAATCGGAGGTTTTTCTATAATAAAAGTTAAAATTTCATTTGATATACAACAAAAATTTTGAAAGTACAGGACATTCCAAATCTTCGATAATCAAAAGCAAACTACCATAATATACCTAAAGGAATTATTTTCTCAATGTTGCAGAGATTACATCGAGCAAAATATAGTAGGAGATATACTTTTGGTTAGCCCTTCAACAGATAGGAAATGAGCCAACATTATTGTGAATTTAACTTAAATAATATGAACCATTCATATCCATGCATACAGTCTTAAGGGTGCATTTGGTTTAGCTTTGCAAGTGGGCTTTAGGGCTCCAAAGATCTTTAGATAAATGCTAGAGTTTTGGCAAATTTTTTTGGAAACACTTTGGGAAAATACTCGCATAGGCAAAGCTGAAAGCCCTTGCCTTGGGCTTTCAAGGTAGATTTCAAGGTTAATGATTTTTCTCCTTCCAAAATTTTCCCAACTTATATTTAATTATTCTAGTCTTGCCCTTACAACTGTTCATCTTTAACTTGCGGATCTAAAGCTGGATGGACGCTGGCGTGGCTCAAAGGAGCTGGACGGACACTGGAGCGCCGGCCACCTAGGTATTAATGTGTAATTCATATGTATTATGAGTATTTCTGTAACTATGATTCCTTTTCGTAATTAGTCACTCATATAAATACATATCATACAACTCTAATTGAGGTTGAGCCACCATAAACATTTTCTCGTTATTTTCTCTTTGACTCAAAACATCAACATTGTATCAAAGCACGAAAATAGATTGAATTCTTCAACATTTCTACCCCAACCCTTCCTTTGCTCCAATTACTATCTCAACAATGTCTAATACATCTCTAAATTTTCTTCTTCTCTACCATTTTTTTACCCATCATCTTCTCTATTGGTTAATCCCAATTTCCCATCGCCTCCTGATAATATTGCGCCCGCTTTCACCTTTTCTTCCCTCTTCTCTACTACTATGATCTCTGCTACTGCTGCTCAACTTATGGCTGTGCAATCATCCTCATCAAAATCTTGTTCTTCCCATCATCACAAGTCTCATCTCCATCAAACTCGATGTAGACAATCATCTTTTGTGGAAAATCTCGGTTTGAATATATTTTAATCTGCAATGATCTACTAGGCTATGTGGATGGTTGTTTTCCATGTCCACCAAAGCTTATCAATGATCAAACTAGCACTACAGAGATCAATACCTCCTATTCCACCTAGGTAAAGATAGATCAATACTTTAACATTCACGGTTCTAGCCCCTGAATCGATTGTGGGAAATGGCCAGGGAATTAGTGTGCCGATAGTGGGGATCAGCCATGAACCCATCTAAGGATTGGTCATGAACCAATCAGCCTAGTCGGAAAGGGCCCAATCGGAAAGGGCAATCAAGGACTAACCATGATTCGATCAAAGGATCGGCCATGAGTCAGCCAAAGAATCGACAGTGAATTGATCCACTGATCACGCAAGTCAACTAGAGCTATTCGGTTGTGGATCGACCACCCGAACATGAGGGTCGGTCATGAAACAATCACGTATCGTCACGGATCAATCGACGAAAAATCATGGATTGATTCCGCACGGTCATGCACCAGCCGTGGGTGATTCTGCTTAGTCCTGCATCAGTTGCGGGTGACCATGGACCGATTCCATGCGACCATGCGTTGGCTGTGGATTGATCGATTCCACATGATTACATGATAGTCAAGGGTCAACCATGGATCGACTATGCTCGATCATGGTTTGATTATGAACCAAGCCTGAGATCTTTTGCGGGAGATTATGGTCCAACCATGGATCCAATCGTGCGCTCGATCAGTTCAGGTCACGGATCCAACCCTGCACCTATCTAATTTCAACCACTGGACCCGGCCACGTTGGTCAGGGTTAGCCATATCCAGCTATGCCTAGTTGCGAATTAGCCATGAATCTCGGTTCGAATAGGGTAGTAGATCGAGGATAAACACAAGAAACTCTTGCCCAATGATGTAGGTAATTACATCAAGTTCTCTCTCATGCTCACCCGTACTTTGTCGTGTGTATAATGAGGAATGTTTTTGTATGGTTTGCTCATGTTTTGCATTCATGAGGATAAACACGCCCCGAGTCATGAATGAGTTCACTCAGTTATGGGAATCGGCATTGAGGCATGATGGTTCGGGCCTCGCTTGGCATTAGATTGGCATTGAGGCATGTCGATTCAAGCCTCACTCAACTTCGAACAGACATCAATGCATGTTGGCTCAAGCCATGAGTCACATGTTGCATTTGGTTCATCAGTTTAGCCGTGATTTTATAATCCATGACACATATACACACTTGTATGAGCATGCCTTTGGGCTATGTTTGCATTGGCTAAGAAACAAAAATAAGAATCCAGCTTATGTGAATACTTATTGAGTGGTCACATAAAGAAAACAACCATCGCTAATGGATTTTGGGGACGTTGCCTGGTGGATTCTAGATGCCTAGCTTGAAGCTGGACACCCCTGAAAGTATGGGATACTTGGTGGATTTTCAATACCCAACTTAACACTAGAAGCCCTTGAGAGTATGGGATGTCCGGTAGATTTCAGATGCCCAGCCTGTGGCTGAAAGCCCTTGAAAGTATGGGAAGAACAGTGTGAGATGAATAATAAGCCTTTGATGCATGTTGATATGTGTTCTTGTTAAGTTTATTGTTCAACCGAAGGTAAATCGTACCTTGATTATAAGCTGGAATTGATCATATGCATATAGTTGAGGTACAATAATGTATTGCTATTGATATGCCATCGATGTTGTGGTGCGAGTGATGTTCGCATACTGAGTTTGACGATAAGATGTCCTCCTAACTTAGGATTAGTGATTTTACTTACTAAGTCTTCGACTCACTCCATTGTCTTTCAGACTTGTAGGTATGGACGTCTCACCTTCTATTCGTCATGGTGTACAGATTTTGAATTTGTAGCTTTGCTAAAGGAGATAGGAATCCCCCGGCTTACATTTTTGGATATGAGGAACAAGAAGTGCCCGTGTTGGCACCTGATTTTTTAGCTCATTTTTTCAGATTTTTTTGAAAAATCACAAAATTAGTATTATGAACCTTGTCTAAGCTTAGGAAACTATTTCTAAGCCAAAAATAAAATTTTTAAAATTTTCCTGAATTTTTCTTTAATTTCTTTGTGTCAAAATAAGGGAGAAAATCAAGAAAAATATCAAATGGAGTCTAAAAATTCCATAAAAATAGTCACTAGTGTTATCTTCAATCCAATTTCATTAATACAATGTCAATTTTAGAAATTTCAATTGGGAATGTGCTTTTTCGAAAGTCGGGTAAAAATAGGCCCAAATTGAATAAAAAATGTAATTAATTCATTTCTAGTCTTTTTTTAGTCATAGTGTCTTCACAACAAATGATTTTGGGACCTTGAATTGCTTAATGGTTAGTCCAATTGCACAATTTGCTGAAAAAAATTAAAAAGTCCCAAAATTCAATTGAAAATTAGGATTTTTAGCCCAAATTGGGGATCATGATTAATTTGAAATTGTCGAACTTTGGCACCATCATTTCTAGGGTCAATCAGTCATGGATAATCCAATTTTGGCATCAAATTTGCTCAATCAGGTCATTTAGGTATCGGATTGAATAGAACCCTAGTGACCCGAATTTTAAAATTTGGGAATAGTTGGTTTAAATGTGACAAAAATTTGGGAAAATCTCATGTTTTGATGCAAAATGTGCCAAGGAATTCAATTTTGATGTTAAATATGAAAAATTGGGTCAAAATCGAGCTTAATTTGTGAATTTAGACCAACTCGGGTCTACTGGATCGACCCGACTTGACCCAGGTCGGTCTCCTTTGCCCGACTCGCTCAAGACACAATAAACCCAGAAAAATATCTACTCTGGCCTGGGACTTTGCCAACTTAATCCAAGCAATTTAACACGTGATAAGCTCTTATTCCAGCTAGAGGATCTCCGGCTAGCATCGGAGATTCGATCCAAGCATTTTAAGGTTGGTGAATAACAAACTTTGGGTGGGAAAATTTAGTTAGAAAAGTTGAAGAAACACTATCAAATGCACAAGAACTACTCAAGAGAATTCCAGAGAGAGAGAGAGAGAGATAGAACGAGAGCAAGAACAGAGGGTAAAGAGAGAAAGAGGAGAAGGTAGAGGTCCCCTTCTGAGTGTTCGGCGCCGCCCTAGACGACGGAGCGCCGGCAAATCAAAGCTTGGCCATGACCTCCGTTCTTAGGTTCAGTTGAGTTCATTGTATGTGAGGCCCAAAACTCGAGCTCTGTCGATTGATCCAAAAGTGCTCCGGCAAAGCTGAGACCACTAGCTTGGAGTCCAAGTGTTGAGGAAGAATTCCACAGTCGTTGATTAGCTTGAAAACTTCGATTTGACCTCATTTGAAGAAGGTAAAATCAATTCATGCTCACGATTTAGCAAAAATCCCGAAATAGGTTTTAAGCTTAATTGTGCATGTTTCTTTGTGATTTTTCAACAATAGGTGCTTAAAACATGTTATGATCACATTTTTATTTATGAACCAAGTCAACTAACCATTGATGACCCTCGCCGAAAACCCCGAGCGTTGCTGGAGTGCCTCTCGTGGCCAATGGCCTCCCAAGTTAGTAGCCTCTCACCTTGATTGATGTTTTTGATGATGTTTTGGATCGATTTAAATGTCTAGGGTGTTCTATAACTTGATCTGTGCAAGAGATGGGGTTGATTGAGTCGATGATGGTTTAGGATATTTGATCGGTTTTTCGTCGGCCGGCAATGGTCCAGCGGCAAATCAGCATGTTGAGGTTGATAAGAGGTGGCATGAGCTATACATAGAGCTAATAGAAATGGTAATAGGTCGTCGGACGCTCACCGTCGATGAGCTCAAACCGGCGGTCTCAATAATCATCAAAATTAGGTGTTTAGCGAAATGCCGAAGAGAAGATAGGCCAAACGGCACCATTTTGGCGATGTGCTTGTCGGGGCAGTCGTCAATGCTGGTGCCGGCAAGTTTGGCTTGACCGGACCGGGTTAGACCACACTGGCCCGATTCAACACCTAAATGGGAAAATTTTAAAAAAATAGAATTAAAAAATTAGAAATTAGAAAATCAAGTAAAAATCCTAAAAAATTCTAAAAATTTTGAAAAAAAAATCATAAAATTTTAGAAATTCAGAAAATTCATAAATTTTTTTAGAAATTCGGAAAATTAGAAAAAATTCAATAAAAATTCAAAAAATCCAAAAAAACAAATAAAAAATGTGAAAAAAAATCAGAAAAAATACAAAATAATTAGAAATTCAAAAATCCATAAGAAAATTCTAAAAAATTCTCAAAAACGTAAAAATCAATTCTCGAAAGGGACAATTCTCCGAAAATTATTTTTTGAAAAAAAAATTCAAAAATTGGCAGAATGACCCAAAAAATATTGTGATCAACCTTTGCAAGTGAAATTAGAATTTTTAGAAGTGCTTAACCAATGTTTTTAGAAAATCCTTAGTTTAGAGATTTTTACCCTTAAAAAAAAGCCTAAACCCTAAAATGACACGTATCATCAAATGAATAAGCCTTGAGGGCTTTAGTAGGGTTTGGATGCTTTAAATTGATTTTCATTTTAGAGACTGAAATTAGGATTATTTTGTTTAATTGCCATTGATTGTGTTGCTTATATTGATTGAATTCTCGCAATTAGAATGGTTAGAATTAGTGGATAGACCTCGAAAACTCGTGTGATACGTTAAACACATCATATCATTTTAGGTATCGAAAGGACGTTGGGTTCTTGACTTGACATCATTAGCATAATCAAGTCCCCATATTCAGAATCTTTGATTCGCAGAATCGTGGTATTTCTCTCATACCTCAATTAGGTTTTTAGTCAACCTACTAATAATAACTAGTAGTGACTCCAAATCAAAACTCAGACTAAATAAAAAGATTAAAAAATTACATCCCGCTATCACGTGAGGTATGATATGGGACAGGCCCCCGTTTGTCTAGTGATGGGATGTCTGTGACATTTTGAATTTTCAACTTATTTCAAAGCCTATGAATGAATAAAATGTCTATCGATGTATTTCAGTAATTCTCGCTTAGAATTAATTACTCTTGAGTTAACTAACCAAAAGGGAATGGCTAGCGAGGAATTAGTATGTGAACCAAAGAATTTGACTATGGATTAACGGCTTGACCATAAAGATTATTGAGGGAATATCTCGAGTTATTAGAGGCCGATCTAAGATTTGGTTTGAGGACGATTTGCTAGCCTTATACAATTGGTTCACGGATGATCCTGTTTAACCATAGTGTAATTTGCAAATTAACCTAAACCAAAATCCTAACGATCGCGTTCTTCAAAACCAATAAGTAAACCTCACAATTTCATGACAACCAAGTCGCCACGATTCGATTAGTTCTTAAATGTGATTTTTAATCGCGGGTCGATATGCATAAAATCCTAAAAGCTGCCCGTTAGTTTGAAACGCCCTGAAATTATTATTCACGAACTTTGGTCACGAATTGGACTTCAAAATAGGATGTCGATTATCTAAGAATTCCAACGACAAAATATTTTGGACATCATCTCATCGTAGTTAGTTTAACTTAGTGATCGTCTCGAGATTAATCGGAATCGGAGATTAAGTGTGTGAATCGAACATTTCCTCGGTACCCAATTTAATGCTTATCCTTAGGCTTGTATACTATTTAAATTTGGTCTCTCCCTCCCCCTCTTAACCTAGATTAGTGTGCACTTTAGTCTTAATGTGCATTTGTGGATCAGAAGACAAATTTGAGATTTTGTGGGCCCTCCCCTTGACTTTCTAGCTACCATCACCTCACTCTCTCTCTTCTTGTCTTTCCACCTCTCCATCAAGGTGTCATTCAAGCCATACCCTCTAGCTTCCTAGCTTGCATTTCCAAGACACCAAGCTTCTTGAGGAAGCTTCACCAAATACTAGACATCTCTCTCTCTGTCTCTCTCTCTCTCTCTATCTTGCTCCACCTTGCCGCCGCCGGAACCAGCCCTTGCCATGAGCCCTAGGAGGAGTTTTGTGGATTTTTTTTCCTTGCTTGGACTTTTGGTAAGTCTTCCCTAAACTCATGTTAGGACTTTAGGTAACTTTTAGACATGCTTAGATGGTGAAATGAGGAGATTTAGAGACTATTTCGTAGCTGTGGATAGTTGATTAGGTGGCTGGAAATGTTGGTTTGTGTGTTGGTTGTTGTTGGATATGTTCCGGGATTTCGTCCCTGCTGTGTCACTAAGTTTTACTATTTTTTCTGAGATCTGTGTGAGCCAAATATGGGGTTTTGTCCTTCATGGAAGTTTCTAAAAACATCTTGTAGTAAAACATAATTTAATTTGGAAATTTTTGGAAGTCATTTGGGGCCATTCGAAAGTCCATCTTTGGACCAAAAATATTCTGCTGGAAACACTGTTCCTCCGACCTTTGGGTATGTTCGAATTTTTATAAATTTTTCTAGACTTAATTTCGAAGTACTTCCTTCACAAAACTTGTTGGAGACATCTATGGCTATGACATATAAAAATTTTAAAGCTTTTTAAAGAGGTTTGGATACTAATTGAAACATATTTTGGGGGTCAAATGGCTTGTCAGTATGGAGTGTTTTCTATCTAGATTGTGGTGGCAAAAAGAGGTGTTTACTGTTGGAAATGGGTTTTGTGTCCTTCATGGAAAATGTTCATCATGATGTTTCCTAGGATATATCCGAATTTCAGAATTTTTGGAGTTGAATTACCATCTGGTTTTAAAGGAATCCCAAAACGGCGCGTCAACTAGTTTTATCCGAATTTTGTTAAATTCGGTCTTCCCTTTTTCCTAGGGGACTGAATGCTTGCTGCCCATGGTAATGAGTTTGGTGCTTGAACATGAGTGTTTTATGGTGATTTGGGGACTGAGTTGAATGCCATGTGGTTGTTTGGGCTTTTGGTGATTGATTGTTAAGTGCCAAAGTTGGATCATAAGGATCTCGGCTCTATGCGAGTGCATGGGGAATTCGTATATTAATGAGTCATGTATACTTGTTGAGAATGACTCATGAGCCATATATATGCAGGGGGTCCTGTCTATTACGTTGTGATTGGTGTGATTTGTGAGCCGTGTATATGCGGGGGGATCTGGACAGTGGATTAGCCTGTGAGCTGTGAAAATGCGGGGGGAGGGGGGGTCCTATCTATTACGTTGTGATTGGTGTGATCTGTGAGCCGTATATATGTGAGGGAACTGGATAGTGGAATAGCTCGTGAGCCGAGAGAATGCGGGGGGTCCTGTCCATTATATTGTGACTAATATGCTATGGCCCTAGCGCTAAGGCGCATAGTGAGGGTTGGATAGCGTGATCTGAGAACTTGAGGGATTGTGCCACATGGGAGTTGTAGAATTGATTTTTATGCCTTAGTAGGAAGCCTTGCCTTGATGCATGTGGTTGTGAATTGGAGACTGCTTTGTACTTGAGTCGAGGTAATTGATGTTGTACCATGGTTTAACTAATTCTCTAGCCATACCAAGGTTCATAGATATAATTGCATGATTTAAGTGTCTAGACATGCTTTTGCCCTAGCGTAGGTTTAAGTTTGGCTTACTGAGATTCGTTCCCACCCCGTTGTGGGATTTACCATTTTCAGACTCTAGACCTTAGGCATGCTGCCCACACGTTTTGGAGTGCCGCTGGATTTTGACACGATGGAAACCGAGTACTCCCTCATCGAGAGTAGGACACATATCAAGAAAGGGACTATAGTATGGGTTAATGAAGGGGAGCCGCATCTAAGCTTGCACTTCTACGAAGTGTGGTTCTATTGAGGTGAGGATGGAATTGATGTTGGACCCCTGCAGGGTTTTGAGGTGCCGACTTGCGTGAGCCCAGGGCGGGTCGTACCCCTGACTCTAGATGGTGTGGTGATCAACCCTCCCCATTACGCTCTGGTGAGTTAGTCGCCTCTGCCGGTTCCCATCATGGACGCTCAAGTCATGGAGCCTGCTGTCACCGAGGAAGATCCCGAGAAAGACCCTGAGGAGGATCCAGAGGAGCTTGATGTCTAGATGCATTAGTAGCATTTGTTTTATTTTGTTAGCCTCGTAGGGTGTCAAGTGTAGACGTGAACTAGTAACCCTCTCCCCTTCGTCAACATATGTTGCTATATTTTCCTTAGTCGTACGCTTTTGTATTTGGCTGGCTTTGATTATGTTATGAATTCCTTTTGTCATCTTGTGTATCTCTTATGCATGGTGTTGTTTCCGCTTCTGCATGCATTCGTTATTAAGTGCTCGAGTAGTGTGCCATAGTCCCTGGGTTCGAAATTATATTGGGATGGCAAAGATGGGGTGTTATCGCGCTCGTATGGTTTGAGGTGTGACAATGTCTGTGACACGTTTGAGCGAAATATCTGCATCAGACCTTAGTAGCTTATTCAGGGACAATTTCTCTATTCATGACCAATTGAAGTACCTCCTTAGCTTGCCAAAAGCGCGATACGACAGGCTTGGCAACTCTACTGAGATAAAGAATTATTCTAAGTGGACTTAGGCCTAGATAGAATGATATGTATGTGTTTTGTGCTTGCACAAGGATCTCAGGTATATCCCACTAATGATCGTGTTAAATGGTTTTATAGGTAGGAGGTATAAGGGGTGTTGTCTTTGTTGACCTTTGTTTTGCCGGATGGTGTAGAGATCGAAAGTAATTTGATTGAATATTTTGAAGTGATGTTTGGTTATTAAATTACTATACATGCCTTTAAATTACTTTAGCACTACAACATTCGCTCACACCCCGGCTACAATTAGGATTACCCTTAGTAGGTATGTGTTTAGGCGAAACTATGAACCGATTGCTCATAGAATCGTTTAAATGCGATACCAATTGCCGAAATGGAATAATATTCTATTACTTTAGGCCAATTGCCTATTGGAATGGAATCGCTTGTCCATTAGGTGGTGACCTCAAACCTTTAGCATATCCTATCCTTTTAGGTGTTAAAACCTCACTTGTTGCATCTACATGTCTTTGTGGTTAGTATACCTAAAACCATACAAAAATGTCCCGGTGAGTAAGTATCATTCCATTCCTTTCTCTTTTAATTATGCAAGTTAGTTGACACAATTTGAATAAATGCCTAAATGATAATCAATGGTTGATATAAATGTCCTTTTTATACTAGAATGAATGATTAGGGAAACATGCTTTATTTGACCATGTTTTTAGATGGAATGTATAGGTCCGAGCTGAATTTTCAATGTAATTCGAGTGACAATGTGCCCAAAATGTGACATGTACAATTCAATGAGCCGAATGTTCATTTTGATGTATTCAAAGTTGTAATCCATAGGCTAGGCCTTTATGGTCTAAATGGAGCATGACAAAAGGGCATTTACATCAAACATTGATTTCATCCCCATTTTCAAATAAATGCTCTTCTAAGGCTTAAATGGATTAAAGGTGACATTTGTATCACTTTCTAAGTATGTAAATGTCATTTACCTCCATTTTACCCTAAAAAGACATATGATTGAAATAGAGGCATTAAAATTAATTGGTAATCCATGGTGATTGATAAAAACTTTCTTTTGAATGCTTTAGATCAAACATGGGAAAATTAGATATACAAGTCATTCTAGTCCCCCAAAAGGAGCTTTTAACATGGTGGGGAAATATGACCAAAGATAATCAGGTTTATGTCAGGGAGAGACTTGGATACCTATTTAAGCTTATCAACCTTAAACCTCAAGTGAGATTAATTCAGGCGTTAGCCCATTTTTGGGAAGTTACCACTATGACATTTCAACTTGGAGAACACGAAATGATGCCAACGTTAGAAGAGTATAAAGCAACAATTGGGATTGATTTTGAACCAAGATTCATAGAACCCCCGATTGGATTAAAGCCTGCTAGTGTGATAGCTGAATTCCTCAACTTGAAGACTTCTCAAGTGGAAAAGCTGATTAAATCGAATACTGGAAGATTTCCCTTATCATTTCTAATGGATTGCTAAAGGAAACCAGGAATATTTCTGCAAAGGTTTTCATTCTTGCTTTCTTTGGGTTTGTCTTATTCCCTACATCAAGAATCGGGTTGAATCCTCTAGTTATAGTAATTGCTAAGCAAGCATGCCTCAGGTGGGACTTCTCTAATACGCTTTTAGTGGAAACTATTGTCTCTTTGAACAAGTACCAAAGCCAAAAGAAAGGTGTACTCCAAGCTTCAGCCGGATTGCTTTCTATGTGGTTCGTTTCACATATTCAACCTTGGGAACGACACATGCGCATTCAAGAAATTTGTTCGGTCTATCAATCCTATTGAAAGGTACCTTAAAATCTAAGAGAAGCTACCAAAATAGTCCTTTCATGAATGGGCTGACTTCGTCAGAGCGTTGACTCCCGATCAGCTCCAATGGAGGATCAAGTGGCCAAAGATAGTCAAAGCTCGAATTACTTGTCAAGAAGGCAATTTGGTGCCATTGTTTGGTTTAAATGGTAGAACTGCCTATTAACCATTAAGGGTTGTGCGACAATTTGGAATGATCTAACACATACCACCTGGTTGGCATCCCGAGGATTTCACATTCGCGATACCACATGGATCCCAATCGGAAGAAGAAAGTAGAGAGTTGCAAAAAAGAGTTGACAAAATTGTCGATTCTTTGAAGATATCAACTGAGCAAATGGTCGAATGGCTTGAATGTTTGAAAGGAGAGATGAAGCTCTACTTGGCATCCAATGAAAACATAAAGTGGTTAAAGGCTAAGCGTCCAATTTACATTGAATCGTATGTGCCATTGAGCATTACCATTAACCTCGATGAGCCATATGTCCCAGAGTACATTGTACCGAATACACCTAGTCTGGAACCATATATTCCTGAAATTGTTGTAATCGATGTAGAAGAATGGGAAGCACGGGTTAAAGAGTAAGATGGATATGAAAAGGCTGAAGCTACGGTAGATAGGAAGAAGCCTAGACTTGCTTAAGCTAGTTGCCCCATTTTGATTTGAAGCATTGTAACACAAACTTTCAAAATTGAAACAATTGCTTAATGAATAAGAGTTTGATGAAATTTTAAACGCATTTTTGAAAAAAGGAAAATCACCATGGATTACAATTCTTTGAATTGTATGATTACTTGAGAAAGACATTGATAAAAGTTTTATACAAGGCTAAGGCTTGTATAAAAGTTTTTATCCTTGTTAATCACAAGAAAAACCATACAATTGAAAGAATATAGGATTTCATGTTTGTTTCATCATGCTAACACCTTGTCTTTCTATAAGACAGGTAACATAGCAACGGAAGAAAGAAGAACTCGAATCCGAACTCGTCCGCAAACTAAAATGGCGGAAGAAGAAACTCATACTCACCTAGCTAAAGTTAAGATCCAAATGACTCAAATGGCCGCCATGATGATAGAAATGAAAGCTTTCATCATTGCTTCACGAGGATCTTATCCTACCGTTCCTAATGCTAGAACTTCCAATGCTACGAAAACTCCTATTGAGAGCCAATTAGAAGTAAAGAGCCAATCCAAGAGAATCCTCCAAAAGTTACCCTTGAAGTAGTAAATTTGGAAGAAGAAGATCTAGCTAAGAGGGCATCTAAAGTAAAAGATGAGGAAATGTCCAAAAGATTAGCTAAAATTGAAGAATGTTTGGCAAGTTAGGGATATAAACCGCAAAGATTTGATAAATTCTCACTATATGCAAAAGTAGTTGTTCTAGAAAATTACAAGGAACTAGAGTTTGTGAGTAAGTATGATGGAACTGATTGTCCCAAAAGCCATTTGAAGTATTACCTACGTAAGATAGCGAGGTATTTAGACAACACGTCACTTCTTATTAGCATGTTTCAAGATAGCTTAAGAGGAGCAGCCCTGGCATGGTACACTGCACTTGATATAGAAGATTTCACAGAATGAGATCATTTGGCCAGAGAATTCCTCTGCCAATACAAATTCAATGTTGAAGTACTCCTAACTATGGAGGATCTCATCAGAACGGAGAAAAGAAAGAATGAAGGATTTCGAGCTTATGCCTAAAGATGGAAAGCCGTTGCTTCGTAAGTAAAACCAACCATTAGTGAGGATGAGCTTATTGAACTCTTTTTAAAATCGTTGCCAAATGAATATTACGAGAAACTATCTGTGTTAGGCTGTTAAACATTCAACATGCTAGTAAAGGTGGGTGAAAGGATTGAGTGGGGATTGAAAGAGAAGAAAGCCCAAGAAACAATAACACGGAGGCCTTATCATGGGAGGAAAGATAAAGAGCTTGTTCGTGAGATAGCTATAGTGTCGGTCTATCGCATGATCAGGGACGAATGAATTGAATACAAATTGAAACTGGGATCAGACATTAGTCTATTGCCACCATCAAGTGAATACAAATTGAGACTGGATTGGACATCGGTCTATCATCTTGGTTTTTTACAATTTTGGACTATCCCCTCCATGGGCCACCTCTCAGATGTCGGCATTTACATTCACAACATACATTCACGAGAAACGATATACAAAGGAATAACTAAAGAAAAGCAATGATGCAAACAATTTACTAACCTCGCACAGGCCTCGAGATCAAACTTTGTTTTTCATGCATTTCGATTCACCACCCACCTAATCATCTAACATTATTTAATTAATAGTTAACGATAATGGGCTACCATTTGCATTCACAAAACGGCAACTCATAATGGGCTACCCGCCAAACATGTATCGGGCCTAATATTTATCTAACAAACACATGCATAGTAATGAAATAAGCATGCATTCAGGCTCATGGGCCTTATTTCTCAACTAATCAAGTAATGGGAAGTGAGCTTCATAAGGAGACCACTTATTCAGTTATTATCTAATTCGGATTACTTCTGTTCAAATGTGATTAACTAACCTAATGATGTCCAAATGAAGTGATTCAAGTGTAATTAGAAAGCTTATGTCATGAGGATCAAAAGTTAAGCAAACCATTTTTTTCTAAATCCCTACCGATTTTCACGAAACAGAAAATTTCTCTCTCGGTGACAGACTGCACCCGGTTCTATTAGGGATTTCAAAATAATGGTGGGAAAAATAACAAACCTTATCAAAACTGTGTGAAAATTTTTATGTAGTTAGGATTCTCCGTGTGTGACAACTTTCATATTTTGAGTTTTTGCTAAAAAGTCCTCCAAATTTTTATAAAATTCAGTTTTCACAAAGGACTCAACTGCAAATCGAATTTTAACCGAGAAGACCTTATATGAAATTTTTAGCAAATTGACCATCTAAAAATTACTATTAGGCCCTCAAAATTTCCAGTTAACATACTGAGATCCCAAGGAACAACTTTGTAGTTTTAAGTTTTCGCAAAGGAGGACTCTAACTTTATCAAATTCGAAAAAACATTTTTTGGATTCCAAAGGAATGAAAATCATATGAACACAGATACTGATTAGATAATAAAAATTAATTTTGAAAATCCAAATGAATTCTGATTTTGATGAAATTAGTATCACTGGAAAGATCTCGATCTCAATGTGAACTTTTGTGAAGAAACTTTTTCATATTTTGAGCACATGAATTTATAAAAATCGAAGAACACATGAAGATCCGTCTTAAACTAGTCTGTCACTAGATCTATGCATATATGGCGTTGCAAATCGTACAATCCTAACATGCTTGGGATTTTATGAAAATTTTATGATGAACAGATTAAGATGTGTTCTACAACTTTCTTGAAGAAAGTTTCTTCAAACAACGATCGTAGAAAATCAGAAAAATCATAGAACAGCACAACATCAATCAGGAAATCATCAGAACAGACTTGAACATCACATTCTAGATTATGATCCTAACTTCCGAAAGAGTTTTGACCTAGAAAATTAAGTCTGATTGAGGCATACAATATATCAAATCGAAGCTTGAGATGTGTTTTACGAGTCTCTAGTTTATCACTTCACAATATTTCGATATTAGTGAGCTGAACTCAGTATCTCAAACATGTAGGTTTCTCTGTACACGAATTTATAGAATACCATTCAAGTGTACTTACCTTGTTTAGTAGTGTTGCTGTGCTCAAACGAGCTATTTTGGCCACTGATAAACTCCGAAATGGTGCCCAATATAGCTTCTGATATCTACGTCACAAGGTAAGAATATCGGTGTAAGATTGCGATCTAAAGATGAAGAAGTAAAATCAAGCTCAAAGTTGAACTTCGGTGGCTTTTTCGATGAAAGCTGGCTACCACAGCTTCGTGACAGGGCTAAGGAGGATGATTGCAAGCCTTAGACCACCTAGGAAGGATGCTGAAACGCCAGAATCGTTGGAATCATCGGCTGGACAAATCACTGGTTCAGCCGCCGGTAATACAACCGAGAGAGAGATGGAGCCGATCAAAGATGCTTCGGCTACTAGCAGATGTGGCTAGCCTTGCCACTAGCTTTAGGACATTCGGGGGGCTACCGAAGTGGCGACGGTGCGCTGGAAATCGGCCAGCAAGTGGCCGGCGTGAGCAAAGAAAACTCACGGCCAAGAGATGGAGAGGGAGAGAGATGACGTAAGATGGAGAGAGAAGGAAGAGAGAGAAAAATAGATCTGAAAATGTAAGAGCTTCCCTCTATTTCGGAGAAAAAAAAACCTATATACTCCCCTCAAATTTGAATCTTAACATTAGATTGATCTAATGGCCTAAAATGTATCCTTAATGATTAAGAATATTCCTTACGGGCTAAGAATTAGTAACATGGCATTATGGATGGATATGATCAATTATAAATGAATAGCCATGATTGATTTGCTTACCCTCTAATTAATTTGCTTGATCCTTAATGAAGGGCATTTTGGTAATTTCACTTAGGGGCATTTTCATAATTTTCATTAAAGGGCATTTTTGTCATTTTTGGGCTCAAAGGGATGTGGTCAACCTTGGTTGGTCGAAATAGACCTCCGATCGGACCGGTTCAATTCGGGTCAAATCGGGTTTAATCGATTGGACTGGTTTGACCCGAGTTTGATCGGATTAAACCGGTTCAATCCTTGGTTTAATTTGTTCCAATTTTTTACAATTTGATTTCTATCATGATTAATTGACCCAATTAATATTGAATTCAATTAAATTGGATTGAACCAATTTGAAATTCATGCATAAATTGATTCAATTTAACTTGTTTAGCTCAATTGTTCTTGAATTTGAGTTAATTGCATGGCCAAACTAGACTAACGAATTTAATTGAAGTCCAATTAGCCAAATTGAGCCTCAATTCATCAAATTGGATATTAGTCTAGAGTAGGTCAAGTTAAATTGCACTAATTGGATCAATTACTCTTAGACTTCTTAATCGTTGGATCACTGAATTGATCAAATTGGCTCAAATTCATGTGAATCTTCTAAATTTGATTTCGAATTTGGATTTCATATAAGAAATTAGACTCATTCATATCTCAATTGCACAAATCATGAAAAATTGATCAAAATCACTTATTATGGCCTAAATTGGGGATTTTTACGTTTGGCTTGGAATCACAAAATTGGTTCCAAAATTAAATATAATATGACCTCTAGATCAAATGTCGTGAATAAAATTAACCTAAAAAATAACTAGAAATGAAGTAATTTCATTTTTGGCCTATTGGAACCAAATTCCGCAAATTGGGAAAAAATTGATTCTAAACCGATTTTTGTAAATTTTCAAATGCCATAGTCAAATTGAATGTAAAATAAAATGATTTTTGGATTTTTGTATTTTTTAATTTTTTTCTGGTTAAAGATTTGACCAAAAGTCAAACCCTAGTTGACTTTTCACTAGGAACTTGATTTTTTGATCAAATCTTTGAATTTTTTTGGAATTTCCACTTCTAAAGTGAAATTAAACTTGAAAGAAATCTTTTTATGTGAAAAGCCCCAATTTGACCCAGGGTTGACTTTTGGTCAAATGGTTGACCAAAAAGTCAACTCGAAAGTCAACTGTTTGACTTTTTGGGTTTTTATATGAAATGAATAAAAAATTGTTTACAAAAGCTAGGCCAACAAATAGAATTAAAAAACAACACTTTTTGTTCAAAAAACAGGTTCCATCGCGATCGGAAACCATAATATCGAATTTTCTACTTTTAATGACGCGTCAGCTAAAAATTAGGTGTCAACATGCTGGGAAGGTCTTGGATTCATATGGCTGGTGCTATCCCTTTAAGTCTCCACTAGAAGGTTATATTCATTATTAACGGCAGAATGATCATTGTATATAGAGAGACGAATTTCACCACTTACAAGGAAAGTGTGATACCATATATTGAATCTGAGGCAAAAGAGGTGCCGAGCTGTCATTCCTTCGAAATGATTTTGATGATGCAAATCCCTATCGGAAGTATCATAAAGTCCCTATAACTCTCAACATCATCTATTATGTCAAGGAAGGTGTTATGCCAATATGGATTCACTCCTGGTGAAGGACTTGGATCAAAAGCCCAAGGGATCAAGAAATCTATTATTCCACTAGCCACAAAAAGGCAACATGGAATAGGTTACATTACAAAGAGCTCTAATAATCACTAGGGAATTCAAAGCCAAGGTCAGAAGAACCATAAAGGCTATGGAAGTCGAAGTGATCGTGTTATTAATCCGTCAATATAGAAATGTAAAGCTAAGGAGCTTCCTTATTACCATATCCATATCAAGGAGACTTTTCCAAGACCCTCTAAGCTACTTCAATAGGAGGATTTACGCACAAAAGAAGATTCTATTTTACTTGACTTATTTGAGGAGAATGTTATCAACGTCATCATAACCGAAGTAGAAAATACTTACGCACTGGAGTAGGAAGATTCTCTCGAGTTTTTACTTGTTTGATGTCTTTTCCATTGCATTATTGCTTTCATAGTTTTTAGTTTCATGCCAGTTATGTTTGCAATTTCCATTCCTGATGATGTAGTTGTAATCACACTTTTCAATTCAATAAAAGTATTCAATGTTTTGTTAAGGACATATGGAAACAAAACCAAGCCTATGATGAAGTTACCCTCACTTGTGAGGCATGAGGTTTTGGATTTCCATATTGCGCCTGGTTTTGAAAGTGATTTTTAGAGCAAGGGAGTCCAAGGATATGAGGACTAGCTTTATCATTTTATTCTTTTAAAATGGATTTCTAAAAAAAGGCTTTTCATGAAAACCCATGCATTGTTATACTTCATAGGTAATATACTTCATAGGTTTACTAACCATGTTTGTCGCATGTCAAGCAGGAGCATTCATATATTCATAATAGATTCTTATGTGACCCAAATCCTTCAGAAGAAGTCACTTGTAATATCAAAGAAGGTAACGAGAATGAAGAATGGGTCAAGAAAGAATGGATTCGTCATGAAAAATCAAAGCCACTTACATTAGAAAAAACAATTACCATCAATCTGGATGATAAAGGGAATCTCAAAAAAATTAAGATTGGAGAAAGTCTTTCTTCTACAGAAGCAAAGAGAATTATTGATTTACTTAGAAAATATCAAGATATATTCGCATGGTCCTACGTTGACATGTTAGGCCTTGATCCGAACATAGCTGAACATGCTTTACCAATCGATCCAAGTATCCCTCCGAAGAAACAGAAGCTTCGACGAACTAAGCCGAAATTGACAAAGAAAATAGAAGAGGAAGTGATGCAATTGCTTAAGGTTGGATTTATCGAAATAATACCATATCTAGAATGGGTTGCTAACATAATTCATGTATTAAAAAAAGATAGGCAGATACGGGTCTGCGTCAATTATCGTGACCTAAATAAAGCAAGCCCTAAGGATGATTTTTTGCTTCCATACATCGATGTACTAGTGGACAATATTGCAGGATTTGAAATATTTTCATTCATGGATGGTTTTTTTGGATATAACCAAATCCTCATGAAGAAAGAGGATAAGGCGAAAATATCCTTCATTGGTGTTGACACCTAATTTTTAGCTAATTTTTTAAAATTTTTCAAAAATTTTAAAATTAGGTCTAAGAATCTTGGCCAAGCCTAAAAACCTATTTCTAAACCAAAAAACAATTTTTTAGCATTTTTCTGCATTTCTTCTTAATTTCTTTTAGTCAAAATAGGTGAGAAAATCGAGAAAAATAGCATTTGGAATCAGAAAATTCCATAAAAATAGTCATTAGTCTTATTTTAAATCTAATTTCATGAATACATCATCAATTTTGAAAAATATCAATCAGGTATATGTTTTTCCCAAAATTGGGCAAGATTAAACCCGAATTGAACAAAAAATGCAATTAAATTTTTTTTCAGTCATTTTTAAGTCATAGTGTCTTCACAACAAATGATTCTAGGACCTTGAATTGCATAATGGTCAGCCCAATTGTACAATTTGGCATAAAAATAAAAAAAAATCCCCAAAATTAGATTGAAAATTAAGATTTTTGAACCCAAATTGGGAATCGTGCCCAATATGAAATTGTCGAAATATGAGACCATCATTTCTAGGGTTAATTAGATATGGGTAATTCAATTTTGGCATCAATTTTGCTTACTCAGGTTATTAGGACATCAAATTGAATAAAAACCTATTAACCTGAATACAAAAATGAGAAAATCTCAGTCTCAATCATAATAAATATTGGGGCAAATTATATATTTGAGTTCGGAATATGATGGGAAAGTCAATTTTGGGGTTAAATTTGAAAAATTGGATCAAAATTGAGTTGAATTTGAGAATTTGGACCAATCCGGGTCTACCGAGTCAACCCAACCTGACTTGGATTACTCATCTTCCTTACCCAGCTTGTCCAATGCACAAAAAACCCATAAACAAATCAATTAACAAAAAACAAAAGAAAAACAGAAGGAGAGAAGAAAAGGTATTCGACAAAAGGCCGAAGAGAGAGAGGAGAGAGAAACCGTGAGAAAAGGGAGAAAACTAGAAAGAACGTGAGTTGAGGTTCCCCTAGCTGAGCGATCGGCAAATCGGCTCAGGCAACGAACTTCCTCACCTAAAACAACCAGTGATCAGCTAATCACCATAGCCTGAAATTGAGCATTTTCCGACGCACCGAGACCTATTCCGACGAAACCAAGAACACTAAGAGGAAAACCAAGTGTCACGGAACAACCCTTGGGGCGTGGATTACTTCAACAATTTCATTTTGATCCTCATTGAAGCAGATAAAGTTGGTTCACGATTACTGTTTACCAAATTTTCCAAAATTGGTTTTAGCTCAATCACGTGCATTTCTTCGTGTCTTTTTTGTTATTATTGATGCCTAAAACATACTTTGAGTACCTCTTGTTTGTTTGTTTATGTTCTGAATGATGGGAAACGCATTCAAACCGAGTTGGTCATGATTGTTATGTTTCGCCGGAAATTTTGAAACCTCGCCAAAGCGTTGCCGTCGTCATAGGCCGCTCAAGTTAGTATCATCTTACCTTGGTTGATGTTCTGAAAGTTATATTGAGCGATCTTAGATGACTAGGGCGAATACAGTAATGAATCAAGTTCTAGAAATTCCAGTTTAGTTAGAAATGGTTTAGGTTCTTCGGACTTGAATTTCGTCGGCCGGCAAAAGTCCGGCAATGAATTGAATAGGTCGGATTAATAGTCATTGATATGAGGATGATACAGAACCAAAAATTAATGCTAGAACATCATCGGAAGGTCGCCAGGGAAGAGCTTAAAATGGTGGTCTTGAAAACGTTAAATTGGAATCCATGTACACCACTTGTTTGGCAAAATGCCCCAATGAAGAGAGGGGCAAAACGGCGCCGTTTCGGCGTTGTGCCCACCGGAGGAGACGATCGGCGACTGGTGCCGGCAACTCCCGGTTCGGCTAAGCCGAATAGGGTCGAATTGGGCCGGTTCGGTTCACCTCCTGGTGGGAAAATTTTAAAAAGTAATAATAATAAAAAAAAACCTACAAAATAATAAAAAAATAAAAAATAAATAAAGAAAATTAGAAAATACGAAGTTTTTTTTAGAAATTCGAAAACATTCAGAAAATTCACAAAAAATTAGAAAATTCATAAAAAATTCAAAAAAAATTCAGAAAATAATAAATAAAAATAAAAAAAAATTGAAAAAATTTTGGAAAATTCATAAAAATTTTCAGAAAACAGTAAAAAAATCGATTCTCTGTTTAAAAATTTTTTCGAAAAAAAAAAAAAATTTTGAAAATTCACAAAATGGTCCAAAATCATCGTGGCCAATCATAAAATGTGAAATTTGAATTTTTGGAAATGTCTAAATGGCATTTAAAAAATTCAAAACTCACAAAATGGTCCAAAATCATCGTGGCCAACCATGAAATGTGAAATTTGAATTTTAGGAAGTGCCAATGTGGCATTTTTAGAAAATTCCAAATAACCCCTAAAAAACCCTAAAAAATGTGTAAATCTTGAAATGAACAAGCTATCAAAGCTTCATTAGGGTTTGGGTGTTTTGATTGATTTTTAGTTTTAGAGACCGCTTAAGATTGATTGACTTTGATGGTGCATTTAATACTTGTTTGGTCTTTCCTGCGATTGGAACGGATAGGAATAGTGGATAAGCCTCGGAAATTCGCACGACACGTTAGACATCATATCATTCTTAGGTACCGAAAGCGCGTTAGGGATCTTGATTCGGGATTAATAACATAATCAAGTCCCCGTACTCAGAATCTCTGGTTCATAGAATCGTGGTATTTTTGCCGTACCTCGATTAGGATTCTAGTCTGCCTACCAATAATGATTAGTGGCAACTCCAAAATCACAAACCTAGACTAAATAAGAAATTACCTTCCACTGTCACGTAAGGTATAGTCTGGGAGAGCTCCTTACACGGAAATACCTTCTTAGCGCGCAAATCCTGATAGCCCCCTCAAAAAGCATGGCGCGACAATTACACCATAGGGCATATTCTGTTACAAAGTGATGCATTTTAGTTTGAAAAATGCTGGTGCTACATATCAAAGGGTAATGGTAACTTTGTTTCATAATATGATGCATAAAAAAATTGAAGTATATGTGGATGACATAATTGCAAAATCCAGATAAGGATAAGATTATGTTGAAGTGCTTCGAAAATTGTTTGAAAGACTCAAAAAATATAAGTTGAGGTTAAACCCTAAAAAATGTGTATTTGGGGCCAAATCTGGTAAATTATTAGGATTTGTGGTTAGCAAGAGGGGCATCAAAATAGATCCCTCAAAGATCAAGGCAATATATGATCTCAAGACTCCCTCCACAGTAAAAGAGGTGAGAAGTTTATTGGGGTGATTAAATTACATTACCTGATTCATCTATCAGCTTTCTAAAACTATAGAGCCATTCTTCAAATTATTGAAGAAAAATACTAAAATGAAATGGGACGAAGAATGTCAGCAAACCTTTGACAAAATCAAAGAATATATGGTATGTTCGCTAGTCCTTGTACCACCAATCCCTGAGATTCCATTGATCTTATACCTAACAATTCATCACGAGTCATTAAGAGCAGTGTTTGTCCAAAAAAGACTGGACAATGGAAAGGAGCAAGCCATGTATTACCTAAGAAGAAGCTTACAATATCATAGATGAATTATCCAGTAGTTAAAAAGACATGTGTTGCATTAATATGAGCGTTGCACAGACCAAGGCAACACACTCCTCATCACAAAATCTTGCTAGTAACCGAAAACGACTCAATCAAGTATTTACTTGAGAAATCCCCCATGGTTGGAAAGTTAGCAAAGTGACAAGTCTTGTTATCAGACTTTGATATCATAAGTTCACCACAAAAATCAGTCAAGGGATGAGCAATAGTGGACATGCTAGCAAAGAATTCCCAGAATACTACTAATCTTGAGGATGAACAATTCGACGATTGTATATTAGCATTGGTTGACGATAAATGGACCATATATTTTGACGGTGCAACCAATTTATCTGGATCAGGAACTGATAAGTGCCGATTTCCCCATAAGGCCAACATTATCTAGTATCTGCAAAATTGACATTTCTATGCACTAATAACATTGTTGAGTATGAAGCATGTATTCTTGACTTACAATTAGCTCTCTCAACGAAAGTAAGGAGATTGCAAGTATATGGAGATTCTATGCTCATCATATTGTAAACAATTGGTGAGTGGCAAATTCAAAATACGAAGTTGATATCCTATCACAAATACTTAGAAGGAATATGGAGGAATTTGAAGAAATAACATTTGATTATCTTCCAAGAGCTCATAATTATTTCGCAGATGCTCTTGCAACGTTGTCATCCCTACTACAAACTGAAGATGGTATGAATGTAAAACCATTAAGAATTGACATTCTTGAATAACTAATTCATTGCATGGTGATTCAAGCTGAATTTGATAACGAACCGCTGTTCCACGACATCAAGAAGTATCTCCAAATTGGAGAATTTCCTGAAGGAAACCAACCAGGAGACAGAAAGTTTATAAAGAAGATAGCCACTAAATTCTTCCTTATCGGTCAAACTCTTTACAAGAAATCATTTGATTCAGTCCTATTAAGATGTGTTGATGCTAAAGAAGTTGAGCAAATTATGAAAGACATCCATGAAGGTGAATGTGGGCCATATATGAATGGCCATCTCCTAGCCCGAAAGATCATGAAGTTAGGATACTATTGGATGATAATAGAAATAGATTGCATCCAACATATGAGATGTTGTCGTCAATGTCAATTTTATGGAGATAGAATCAATGCACCGTTGAATGAGCTGCACCAAATGTCAGAGCCATGGCAACTCTCGATGTGAGGCATTAATATGATTGGCTCAATCAACCCTAAGGCCTCGAATGGGCATCGCTTCATCTTGGTGGCAATTGATTATTTCACCAAGTGGATTGAAGCAAATTCTTATATAAAATGTCACCGCCAAGAATGTTGCAAAATTCATTATGCAAGACATCATTGCTAGATATTAAGTTCCAAAAGTAATCATTACTGACAACGGCTCAAATCTAAATAACAAGATTGTGGATGATTTGTTTGAACATTTCCACATTCGACATTTGAACTCATCCCCGTATCGTCCATAAATGAACGGAGTAATGGAGGCAGCAAACGAGAACATTAAGAAGATATTATCTAAGACAGTTGAGAATTATCGTGACTGGCATGAAAGGCTACTATATGCTCTAATGGCATACCGAACTTCAATTCGAATATCAACTGAAGCAACTCCATTTTCCCTGGTTTATGGGATGGAAGCGATACCCATTGAAGTGAAAATTTCTTTATTAAGGATTTTATCTCAATTGAAGCTTTCAAAAACTGAATGGATTCAGCAAAGATGTGAATAACTCAACATGATCGATGAAAAAAGGTTGAAGGCTATATGCCATGGACAAGCCTATAAGAAGAGAATTGCCAAATCCTTTAATCGAAAAGTGAAACTAAGGCATTTAAGGTGGAAGATTTGGTAATGAAAAAAGCTGTTCCCAATAATTCAGATCCCTGTGGGAAATTTACCTCAAATTATGAAGGTCCATACGTTGTCAAGAAAGTTCTTCCTAAAGGAGTATTGATTCTTGTAGATATGGTTGGAACTGAATTGGCCCATCCTGTAAATGTAGATATTGTCAAGATATTCTTCCCATGAAATAAAATAATTTGGGTCACTCTAGAGCATGTATATATCATGCATTTCATAAACATGTTTGTTATTTTTATAGAATAAAGTAAAAGGAGTTTAAGATGAGCAAAAGGTCTCTAAAATCCCCAACGAAGTTGACAAAAGATAAAGCAAAGTATCGTTCCCAATTTACTTTCCTTGATGTCATCTTTTAATATGTTCTTCATTTTTGTCATTCCCAAGGAGCTCAAAGATAGAAAGCAACGAAAAGAAAATACCCCAGTAGAATCAAAGTGGAAACATACAAGGGAATTGGCGGTAATCATTTCAATTGTTGTAAAGAATTGCTCAAATGAATTTTAACACTTGATTTCTAATTTTGCAGGACTTTCATCAACTCAAAAAGGAATTTCATCAAAGCGATCGAGCATTTGAACGAAAAAAAACAACAAAACAGTTTGGGTTTTAAAGTGTTTACCTTTCTGGAAAGATTGAACTTATTTTTCCCCAAGCGGATTGACATAAAAGCTAAACAAAACAAAACAATTTGTTTCAACCAAAAAAGTTTTGAAACATATATTTTTTGATCATGCACTAAACATCAGAATTCCCTAAAAAGGGTGATTGACAAAAAGCTTTGGAAGATTTCAAAGAAAATGTTTGGATAAAACCAAATGGAAAGACCTTCAAATGATGAAAGATAAGCCATATCCAAACACGTCCCCAATACACTCGAGTGGAATGAAAAGAATAATAGCTAAAAGTGAGAAAAACCTCATCCTAAGGAGATGGGGGATGTTTGCAATGATTACGTAAATTGAAATGATGCAAGACAATCGTTTCACTATCCCAAACATATGATTATCCCTTGCAAATCAAATTTGAGCCTAAACAGTGGATAAGTTTTTCAAAATAACCCTATTAAGAGCCACCCCACATTAAGGCAAATTAGGAGGTTTGTGGTTGATATTTATGGAGAAAAGGATCAAGAAAGATTTTATTGCACACACTTGCATCAATCTTTCTGTGAGAACTTTAGATAAAGTCATATGGAAGCTCGCAACATCCCAAGAAGAAAAAGTGCATTTCATTTCTTACCCCTAAACATGTTACCTTTTTGTAAAGCTAAATTGAGCTTGAAAATTCATCTCAGAACCTTAAATTAGTGATCATCTCTTCATATTGGAGCATGAGTATATGATCAACCTTGGACAAATAAGAAACAAAAGGCATGACACAGAGTCCTTAGAACTCAAAAAGGTTAGAAGCCAAAAAATTTAGAAAATACGAAAGAATCAGGGGCATGAAAAAACAGTGTGTCTGGTAAAAGTAAGGCCAAATGTCCAAAAAAATGAAGAAAAGAAAATGACAGTTCGAAAGAAAGCTCAAAATGATCAAAGATCACCACAGGCACCACGATAAAAAGAGAAAAGAAAAAAGATCATGATGAGTGTTTAGAGGACTCTTGTGGTCGTGAAAGAAAAAGATCCCTAGCGGATAAGAGGAAAAGAGGTGGTGATGCCAAGAAAATCACCAATTTCACAAAAGCCCTAACTGCAAAAAAAAAAATGATCATTTTGAGCCTACCAATACCAATATTGTCACGCCCCACGCCCATCCGCAACGCGCCACATCCCTCCAACTGGTCGATATGAGCGCGATGTCCCAGGAATCGTCGCCGACTCAAAACCTAGCACAGAGATTCATGCACAAGCGGAAGCAGAACAAATAATAATAATATCCGGACAGAAAACAATATGAGAGCAAGGATAGCACGACAGAAATTACTAATTACGAAATATACGCTTTTATACATATGCAAAAGCTTTTACAACATCCATTTATAATCAAAATACACGAACCCAAATATAACAACAAAAGAGGACCACGGCCACCACACTGGTCAAAAAGGGAGAGGTGGCGAAGATGACTAAATCCCAAAAAGTGTCAGTCCTCGCTACTCTGGAGAGGGAATCTATCCTAGGACTCCTAGTCGGGGTCTGAGCTCGACACCTTTGACGAACTCTCGGATATCTCCTGGTCCTCATCGGAACTGACTGCCTCAGACTCGATCTCCATCTCCGGATCCTCGTCCACCTCCATAGGCTCCTCTGCCTCCATGTCCATCGGCTCCGGGGCCGGATCGACAATCTCGGGCTCAAAATCCATACCTCCTAGCTCCTCGTCCTCCTCTCCTAGCTCGGGTCCCTCATCTATCTTCCAGCTCACCTCCATCTCCGTATTGGGATCAACTATATCTCCGTTCGGGCATTGCGGATCTAGCTCACCCTCCCCATTGAACGGGATGTCCATAGAACGGAAGGGTCCGTACTCCTCTCCAAAATGGTCCCTAAAGTACCAGGCCACATACTCGTGGGTCTCAAAATGTGTAGTTCCTACGTCTACCCAGACTAATGTGTAGTATCTAAGAAACATCTCCCCATTCCCTATGGGGTGAACCGACATGGTGCGCTCGATATGCTGCGGAATCCCATGTCGCACCGGTGCATCGAGCACCTCTAGCATCGTCAGGGTCTAGGGTCTGAAAAGTTGGGTTATACAACCGTGAGATGAATCTCAGCAAGTAAAACCCACTAAACCTAAACTAGGCTAACATGCACCTCCTGACGGGAACAAAACTAAATCAAACAACAACCACTGACCTAGGCCCTTGGGCCCAGATCGCACTTACCGATGACCCTGTAGATTAGGCAATTTAAAATAATAATCAAGCACATCCTCGAGTATACATGCTCACACGTGCGTCATACGCATGCTCAAGCTCATAAATGTCTAGTTCACATTCTTATCACCGAGTTTCACATGTATTCATACTCGTCCATGCATTCTTATGTATGCCAATGCATCAATGTGGTACAAGCGCGCGTATTTGGATTATAAGATGGAACCGCTTGGGCACGTTCCATACCATGCCTAGCAATTCCACCACATAATCTAATACTCTACCGATTTTCTCATTATCTGATCTTTCCACGGCCCACTAGCCCAAACACATAAACAACTCATCGTGGCCAGCGTAAAAACGCCCCCGGCCCAGTGTGTCTACCCTGCTACAAAGTGCATGAGGCGCAACACCGATCTCCTTACGAACCAAGTCTGTTATAAAATGCATGAGACTGGTCGTCTTCCGGATATACCGGGCATCGTCTTGCTACAAAGTGCATGAAGAAGGAATCGACCTGAAGGCCACGACCCGAAGGCCTTAAGTGATCACACGGCATACTGCCCAAATTTTATCTGAACCCGGCGTCAAGCGCATCGGGCAATTATAGGTGATCACATACTCATGGTAGACTCGCATTCTCGCACAGATTTCGTCACATGCCTCACACTCAGTATACACATAATGCGCAACCATGAATGTTTATGTTCGGGCAATATGGATTACACATAAGCACAAATCATTACAATTCACGGAATTCAAGCTTATCGCATCACAATGTGCTAAATTGCCCAAATCACACTCCGCATAAAGTCGATCACACGATCAAGCGACATGGCAGAGTACGAATAAGCATCAAGGCATACAAATCAATCAAATTGAGTATCATAACTGTCCAATCAAACACCCGGGCCATCCCGATACCTTAATCGGGTTAATCCATCGACTAATCAACACTTAATCCATTGATTAGTCACATGGACAGCCACCTCTTGGCCTTGTCCCGACCTCAAATCCACTTCAATATCCACTTAACAATCTTCCGATTTCATCCCGGTACTTGCTAATCCAATGGAAATTCTTAATCAATCTTAATCACCTTTAATCAACCTCAATCCCCTAATTAACCACTAATTACTCGCTAACTACACCTAATCCCGATCTAAAGGGCATTAGTGTCTTAATTAGGGTTTAGAGGTCATTACTCACCTAAACTCGGGTCTACGATGATGAGAAAATGGCGGTCAATTATCGGTGAACGGTAAATCGGCGGCGGCGTTTCTGACGGTGGCGGCGGCAAGTGGCAGTGGCGGCAGTGGCTCACGGCATGGACGGCAAGGGGTGGCCGGCAAAGATGAAGAGGGGGAGAGAAAGATGACAGAGTGTCTTGGCTTGGTGACAAAGAAAAGTGAGGAGAGAGAGAAGAGTGAGGGCTTAATAGTGGGGTGGTTGAGGTTAGGTGACAAGTGTCACAATCCAAAGGCTTGGACTCTTCACCCCTAGATCTAATGGTTGGCATTCATTCAAGACCAATAATTGATGGGCAAAGGGGTCTTTACTTACTCCACTAAACCTTGTCTCCTTATCCACTAAATCCATTAAATAATCCTCCACTAACTCTCAAAATTCGGATCACTAAATAGGCTTGAGGGGCAAAGTCGTCATTTGTCCGATTCCGAGCCGAAATTCCATTTTTCAACCAGACTAACCCCCTATATAAATGGCCAACCCAAATTGACGTCATCCTTGCGAAACTAGACCAGTAAACCCTCGAAAATCAACCTCAATGTCCGGATCAAATTCCACGATCAAATTAGTTAAATTTCAATTCTCGAATCTCTTACTAACGAGCGGCTGTTTAGGGGCTACGCGTATCGACCTAAAGTTATCTGAGTCATGACGGCCTCGATTACCAGGAGAACGAGAGGAATTATCGCTAGTTCCGGAGATAACGATCGTTTGGTTTAAGTTCGGGACTGGTCAGTCACGTGCACTTTCGGTCATACAGAATCACCTGCTATTCGATCATACATCGTTGGCCTCGGCTAAACCAAGTCCGTGACCTTCCAAGGATCGACCTACTTGGCCCAAAATATTTCCTCGTCGCTTCTCGAAATCGGTGTCCAGTTCACGATCAAGTCCTTAGTCCATGTACCATTATCTTAGTTAGCCATTCCCATCTGGTCAGTATCCCGAGAGTGATCAGCTCCGGGCGAGACTTATGAAAATGAAATAATAGATAAGATTCGTTTTATTGATTTCCGGAAATTGAGTTGAAATTCAGGATATTACAAATATTATAGCCTCTCCCCAAAGACTCTTCAGATTGAGATGTTGAGAGTGAAAATATGATTTTATGACAAGAAGTCATCACTCAAAGGAGTGTATGCAATAATGTCTTGTCTTGTCCTCAAGGTTCTTAACTCGTTGACCCAAAGTGAGTCAAAAAAAATATGATGAAATTCTTTTCGTGGTCTCAAAATAACTATCCTTTGAATAGTCATTAACCAAGCATACATTACAATCCTTTAAAAGACCTTATTGGATCAATTGGATTATATATACTGCGAACATCTCTGAGTACCTGAGGATCGGTTAAGAGAGATGAATTGAGGGTCTCAAGATGATTCCCATTTCAATTAGCAAAAAAAACCAAGTTCATAGATTGAGATAAATCTTTTGTAATGAAGGTTTTCCAAATGATTATTTCAAGCATTTCTAGAAAGATTGCAAGCAATTTGCTCAAGGAAATTTAATTATTTGAATACTTTGGCACAAAGAACAGATGTTTCCCAAATCCATGTTTCAGATAGTTTTTGGTTAACTTTAAATCAAGTAGTTTGTGGTAAACTTAAAACCACATTTCAAATAGTTTTTGGTTAACTTTAAACCAAGTAGTTTGTGGTAAACTTACAAACCACATTTCAAATAATTTTCAATCAACTTTAAACCAAGTAGTTTGTGGTAAATTTAAAACCACGTTTCAAATAGTTTTTAGTCAACTAAAAACCATACAAAATCCCACTGGCAAGGAGCCATTGGGCAAATCCGAGTCCTACTAGCGAGGAGCCATTAGGCAAATCTAAGTCCTACTAGTTAGTAACCATTAGGCAAATCATAAGTCCTACTGACGAGGAGCCACTAGGAAAATCATCATGTTCTCAGGTGAGGAGCCTCAGGTGCTCATGATTCTTGGATATATCCTTAGACCACGAGATCATAAATCAATTCATCATAATCATTATCATCACTACCATCAATTCACACTTTGGAGACAATCAACAAGGAAACTGCTCGCAACAGATAAGTTTTTCTATCCCTTAATTTAGAAACCTCTCATATGCATTCAAAAAAGGAAAATTTGGGTTGGATCATGAATTTCAAGCAAGATTCCTAATTAGTTGTTGTGAAATTTCCATTTGTTTTGTCCATAGAGTTTATTAAAAGCTTAGGTGTCACATTGTCTTTGAAATCAACCTCTAACAAGCTCAATCTCAAAAAGGGGCAACTATTGACCTTTGAATTTTCCAGCTATTTTTTTAGATTTTTCCAAAAATCACAAAATTAGGATTTGAAACTTTGGCCAAGCTTAGGAACCTATTTCTAAACCAAAAATATATTTTTAAAAATTTTCCTGAAGTTTTCTTTAATTTCTTTGTGTGAAAATAAGGGTGAAAATCAAGAAAAATAGCAAATTGAGTCTAAAAATTCCATAAAATAGGCATTAGTCTTATCTTCAATCCAATTTCATTAACATAGTGTCAATTTTAGAAAATTTCAATTGGGAATGTGTTTTTCCCAAAGTTGGGTAAAAACAAGCCCAAATTGAATAAAAAATTCAATTAATTCATTTCTAGTCATTTTTCAGTCATAGTATCTTCACAAAAAATGATTCTAGGACCTTGAATTACTTAATGTCAGTCCAATTGCACAATTTACTGAAGAAAATAAAAAGTCCCAAAATTCAATTGAAAATTAGGATTTTTAGCCCAAATTGGGGATCATGATCAATTTGAAATTGTCGAATCTTGGTACCACCATTTCTAGGGTTAATCAGTCATGGGTAATCTAATTTTGGCATCAATTTTTGCTCAATCAGGTCATTTAGGTATCGGATTGAATAGAACCCTAGTGACCCAGATTTTAAAATTTGGGAATAGTTGGTTTAGTTATGATAAAAATTAGGGAAAATCTCATGTTTTGATGCAAAATGTGCCAAGGAATTCAATTTTGAGGTTAAATCTGAAATATTGGGTCAAAATCGGGCTTAATTTACAAATTTAGACCAACCCGAGTCTACGGGGTCGACTCGACCCGACCCTAGTCGATCTCCTTTTTTGCTCGATTCACCCAAGACAAAATAAACCCATAAACATATCTACTATGGCCCAGGACTTTGCCAACTTAATCCGAATAATTTAACACGTAATAAGCTGCGATTCCAGCTGGAGAATCTCCCGCTGGCATCGGAGATTTGATCCAACCAATTCAAGGTCGGTGAATAACAAACTTTGGGTGGGAAAATTTAGCTAGAAAAGCTGAAGAAACACTATCAAGCGCACAAGAATTGCTTGAGAGAATTCCATAGAGAGAGAGAGAGAGAGAGAGAGAGAGAGAGAGAGAGAGAGAGATAGAACAAGAGCAAGAACAGAGGGAAAAGAGAGAAAGAGGAGAAGGTAGAGGTCTGCTTTTGAGTGTTCGGCCGGCGGAGCATCGACAAATCAAGATTGGCCGTGAGTTCATTGTATGTGAAGGCTTGAAACTCGAGCTTGACCGATTAATCCAGAAGTACTCCGACGAAACTGAGACCACTAGTTTGGAGTCCAAGTGTTGAGGAAGAATTCCACAGTCATCGATTAGCTTGAAAACTCCGATTTGATCTCATTTAAAGAAGGTAAAATCAATTCATGCTCATGGTTTAGCAAAAATCTCATAATAGGTTTTAAGCTTAATCATGCATGTTTCTTTGTGATTTTTCAACTATAGGTGCTTAAAACATGTTTTGATCACATTTTCATGGTTTGATTACATTTTCAATGATTAAATCTGTATAAATCGAGTCGGCCCACCATTGATGACTCTTGTCGGAAACCCCGAGCGTCGCTAGAGTGCCTACCGCAGCCAATGGCCGCTCAAGTGAGTAGTCTTTCACCTTGATTGATGTTTTGATGATGTTTTGGATCGATTTAGACGATTAGGGCATTCTGTAGCTTGATCTGTGCAAGAGATGGGGTTGATTGAATTAGTGATGGTTTAAGATATTTGATCGATTTTTCGTTGACTAATGATGGTTCGGCAGCGAATTAATAAGTTGAGGCTGATAGGAGGTGGCATGAACTATACATAGAACTAATAGAAATGGTAAAAGGTTGTTGGAGGCTCACCAATGGTGGGCTCAAACTAGCGGCCTCAATAATGATCAAAACCAGATCATGCTCACCAGGTGTTTGGCGAAATGCCGAAGAGAAGATAGGCCAAACAGCGCCATTTTAGCAATGTGCCCGCTAGGACAGTCACCGGCGCCAATACTGGCCCGTTTGGCTTGACCGGATAGGGTCGAACTAGATTGGCCCGATTCAACACTTATGCGGGAAATTTTTTAAAGAAATAAAAATATTAGAAATTAGAAAATCAAATAAAAATCCTAAAAAGTTCTAAAAATTTTGAAAAAACAATCTAAAAGTTTTAGAAATTTGGAAAATTAGAAAAAATTATATAAAAATTCAAAAAATCCAAAAAAACAAAAAAATGTGAAAAATTCAGAAAAATACAAAAATTAGAAAATTCAAAAATCCATAAAAAATTCTCAAAAATGTAAAAATCAATTCTTGGAAAGGACACTTCTCAGAAAATTATTTTCCAAAAAATATTTTAAAAATTCGTAGAATGACCCAAAAATATTGTGGCCAACCTTTGCAGGTGAAATTGGAATTTTTAGAAGTGCTTAATCGGCATTTTTAGAAAATCCTTAGTTTAGGGGTTTTTGCTTCTAAAAAAAACCCTAAACCCTAAACTGACACATATCATCGAATGAATAAGCCTTTAGGGCTTTACTAGGGTTTTGATGTTTTGAATTGATTTTCATTTTTGAGACCCAAATTAGGATTGTTTTGTTTGATTGTCATTGATTGTGTTGCTTGTATTGATTGAATTCCCGTGATTAGGATGGTTAGAATTAGTGGATACACCTCAAAAACTTGTGTGACACGTTAAACACATCATATCATTTTAGGTACCGAAAAGGCATTAGGGATCTCCACTTGGGATCATTAGTATAACCAAGTCATCGTATTTATAATCTTTGATAGGCAAAATCGTGGTATTTCTCTCGTACATCGATTAGGTTTCTAGTCAATCTACCAATAATGACTAGTGGCAACTCCAAATCAAAACTCAGACTAAATAAAAAGATAAAGAAATCACAACCCGTCTAGGAGAGGCCCCCGTTTATCTAGTAATGGAATGTCTGTGCGACATTTGAGCGAAATATCCGCATCGAACCTTAGTAGCTCATTCAGGGATAGTTTGCCCATTCATAACAAATGGAAGTACCTCCGTAGCATGCCAAAAGCGCAGTGTGACAGCTTGTAGAAAAAGGGGCTTGTAAATGTACTGAGGCAATATAGAAGTAGTGTGTTATGTATGGTGTTTTCCTAGCCGCTTGTTTGTTGTGTTGTCGGGCGTTTGTTGTTGTACACGCTACCACATTATTGTAACGAAAAGACTAAAAGAACTGGGACAACGACGTGTCTGGCACGTCGCACCAATAACCCTCGAAGTGAGGTCAATACAGTTTTGGTATTTGAGTGGGGTTATTACCTAGAGTGATAAGGTGCGCTAGAAGTCATGGGATAGTTAGTTACGAAAACAGCCTATGTATGTGCTTGTTTGATTGAATTCCTATGTGACTATAGATTTTGACTACTAACCTTTGATTATGGCATAGAAAAGCTACTTATAGAATTCTTGTAGTTGTCAAGCTAGCCTATAGGACAGCATGGGTACTTAGGGCTAGTCAACTTCAAAAGGAAAGTTGAAGTAGGACCCCTAACTAGACGGAATTCTACAAGCTCTCGTGACCATTGGGAGCCTAATGGAGCAGCAGGCTTAGCAACAAGTGGCCTCTGCTTTTGGAAATGCCTCTGTGATTGGAAACAGAAATGGAAATGGTGAACTTCCCATGCAGGGACTAGTTGAGCAGCTTCAAAAGATGCAACCCTTAAGATTTGTCGGGATAGGAGATCCCGAAGAAGCTAAATCGTGGATCGATGAGTTACAAAAGATATTTGCACTTCTAAGGTGCTCTGACAAGATAAAATGACGTTGGCGGTGTACCAATTGTAGGGTAACACCAGTCATTGGTAGAAGGCGACGAAGGGAATAGTTTTTCCTGATGATACTGATGTAACCTAAAATGCCTTTGTCGAGGCATTCAATGGAAAGAATCATTTCGAATGTGCTCGAGACAAGAAGATGGCGAAATTTCTATAACTCCAACAAAAGAAAATGACAGTTGATTAGTATGAGGCAAAATTTACCAAATTGTCAAGGTACGCCCCCAAATTGATCGAAGATCCAATGGATAGGGTGAAGAGGCTCCAAGATTGCCTGAAGCCCGACATCCGGAGTCAACTAGTGCCGCTGAACCTTAAGAACTACAACAACTATACAAATGAGCCCAGCTGGTATAGAAAGAATCATCTGGAGCGAGCCACCACAGCAACTTACCAAGGAGAGACTTATCATCTAGCCCCTTCACTCAACTAGCTTCATGGCAAGAGGCCAATATAAGGAGAAAAATGCTCCTTTACTCCCAACAAGAAGAATAATAATCATAGGCCAATCTTCACTCAGGATGACATATGTCGCATTTGCGGAAGACGATATGGCAACACTCCGTGCCCGATTCAAACGGGAGTTTGTTTTGGCTTTGCTCGGCAAGGCCACCTGCTGAGGAATTGCCCGCAACGATGACTAGTAATGCCACTACAACAGCTCCAAATGACATCACAAAGTGAAGTCCCATAGCACGATGATTCCAAGCATCCATTAGCTCTAGGAAGAGTATACATAGTTACTCAAGAGGAAGCATAAAACTCCAAGACCGTTATTACAAAGACTTAATAAATTGGGTGTTTGAACTGTACTTATACCATTTTATCATAGTATTTATGGATGACATTTTGACGTACATGAAAGGTCCAAGTGAGCATGAGCAATATTTAAGGATGGTGTTGCAAACACTCTGATCACACGCACTCTATGCCAAATTCAGAAAGTGTGAATTTTGGCTAAGCCGCGTGGTATTTCTAGGCTACGTAGTAATCAATGAAGAATAATAGTCCGAGTGATGCAGCGGAACTGTGGTGGATCTAGCCAAAGTGGAAGTAGTGTTAAATTGGTTAAGGCCAACAACAGAGACAAAAGGTTAGGTAGAGAGGACCATCTAGATGTTGGAAGATATACTAACTTGTGTCATTGACTTTATAGGAAGATGGGATGAGCACCTACATCCCGTCAAGTTCGCCACCAATAACAAGTTACCGGCGGAGTATTGGCATGTATTTGTTCAAGGCATTTTATGGTCGATCTTGGAGAACTCAAGTCTTTGGAACGAGGTTGGGGAAAGGAAGATCATTGATCCAGAGTTAGTCCAACTTACGGCTGATATCAAGCAGGTAATTAGAAATAGGCTTAGGATTGCCCGAAGTAGACAGAAAAGTTATGCGTATAGACAATGGAAGCTTTTTGAATTCCAAGTAAGTGGCCATGTCTTTCGTAAGGTATCACCCATGAAGTGTGTATCACACTTTAGAGAAAAAGGAAAGCCATTGACCCAGATACATAGGACTATTTGAGATCTTGGAATGGATTGGGAATTTGGCCTGTCGGTTGGCGTTGCCGCTGAAACTTGCTTAGATACATGATATGTTCTATGTATCAATGTTGACAAAGTATGAGCTAGATCTAACACACGCGTTAGACTTCGAAGAGATCGAAGTAGACAATAGAGTGTCATATATTAAGGAGCCAGTGCGGATCGTGGATAGAAAGGAGTAAGCATTGAGAAACAAGGCCATTTCCTTAGTAAAGATCCTATGGCAACACCATCAAACAAAAGAAGTGACATGGGAAAGTGAAGACGCGATAAAGCGCAAGTACCCGCATCTATTCTAATAACCAGGTACATTCTAAAATTTTGAGGACGAAATTTTTAAAAGGGGAATAATTGTAACATCCACGATTCTAGCCCCTATATAGATCATGGAAAACGGTTAGGGAATCAGTATGCCGATAGTGGGGATTGACCATGGATCCATCCAAGGATCGGTCTTGAACCAATCGACCCAGTGGGAAAGGGCGACTAAGGACCAACCATGGTCCGATCAAAGGATCGGCCATGAGTCGATCAAGGGATCGACAGTGAATCAATCCACTGATGACGCAAGTCAACCAGAGCTAATCAGTTGTGGATCGGCCACTTGACCATGAGGGTCGATCATGGGACGATCATGCATTGTCACGGATCAATAGACGGCTAGTCATGGATTAATTCTGCAAGCTTATGCACCAACCGCAGGTGATTCTGCTTGGTCATGCATCAGTTGCGGGCGACCATGGACTAATTCCATGAAACCGTGCGTCGGTTGCGGATCGATCGATTCCACACAATTACATGATAGCCAAGGGTCAACCATAAATCAGCTATGCTCGACCATGGCTCAGTCACAAATCAGGCCTTGGATCGTTTGTGAGAGATCATGGACCGACTGTGATCCAATCATGTGCTTGGTCAATTCCAGCCACCAATCTAATCATGCGCCTGGTCAGTTCCAGCCACGAATCTAACCGTGCGCTTGTCCAGTTTCGACCACTTGACCCGGCCACGCCGGTTAGGCTTGGCCACGTCCAGCTGCGTACAGTTGCGAATTAGCCACAAACCTCAGTTCGAATAGGGTAGCCGATCGTTGATGAATATGAGAAACTCTCATCTAATGATGTAGGCGCTTACATCAACTTCTCTCTCATGCTCACATAATGTTCATTGGATTGTTAGTCATTAAATGAAGATGGCGACTCACCAACTTAGGTGGCAAGGAACTTGGGTTAAAAGAATTAGGTTGCAAGTTACCTTGGACAATTAATGTGGGCATTTAATGAAGAAGATGAATCACCCTCTTAGGTGGCCGAGAAGAGATTTGGTAATCATTGCTATGAGATTTGGCTTGAAGAATGAGTTAGGCTAAGTCATCATTATATAGGGACTCATTAGCTAAGTGGACCAATAGGAAAAACACACCAAGGATGACCTTAAGACGCCACATAACTAAGATAGCCAATACACTCTAATAAAGCTCATTAGACCACTTGTTAGGGCATTTAATGAGGGAAAATCCTATAAATGAGGCATCACCCCTTCATTCTCACCACCCTTGGCTCACTTCTTCTTCTCCTTTCCTCTTGCACCCTCTCTCCTTCTCAACTTTGCTTGTCGTTTACCTTCACCATGCGGCCACCACTCAGTCGTTTGCCACCACTCCGTCAAATTGTAAGTGAAATTACTAACCCTTAACTAGGGCAATATGCTGCGTTGTTGAATTTGGACATGTGCTCACCCGTACTTTGTCGTATGTATGATGAGGAATTCTTTTGTATGATTTGCTCATGTCTTGCATTCATGAGGATGAACATGCCCCGGGTCACAAATGAGTCTCGCTCAGTTATGGGAATTGGCTTTGAGACATGATGGTTTGGGCCTCGCTTGGCATTGGATCAGCATTAAAGCATGTCGATTCAAGACTCGCTCAACTTCGGGCCGACGTCAATACGTGTCAGCTCAAGCCACGAGTCACATGTCGTGCTCGGTTTAGCAATTTAACTGTGATATTGTAGGCCATGACAAACATACACACCTATATGAGCACACCTTCGGGCTTTGTTTGCATTGGCTAAGAAACAAAAATAAGAATCCAGCTTGCATGAATGCTTATTATGTAGACACATAAAGGAAATAGCCATTGCCAATGTATTTTGGGGATATTGCCCAATGGATTCCGAATGCCCAGCTTGAAGCTAGAAACCCCTAAAAGTATGGGATGCCTAGTGGAATATGGATGCCCAACTTGAAGTTGGAAACCCCTGAGAGTATGGGATGCCTTGTGGATTCTAGATGCCCAACCTGAGGTTGGAAGCCTCTGAAAGTATGGGAAGAACCATGTGAAATGGTTAATGATCCTATAATGCATGTTGATGTGTGTTATTGTTAAGTTTATTGATAAGCCGAAGGTAAATCGTGCCATGATTGTAAGTTGGAATTGATCACATGCATGTAGTCGAGGTACAACAATAGTATTGCTATTGATCTACTAGCGATGCTGTGGTGCGAGTGATGTTCGCATGCTGAGTTAGACAACGAGACGTCCTCCTAACTCAAGATAAGTGATTTTACTTACTGAGTCTTTGACTCACTCTGTTATTTTTCAGACTTGTAGGTATAGACATCTCACCTCCTCTTCGTCATGATGTACTGATTTTGGAGTTACAGCCTTGCTAGAGGAGATAGAAATTCCCTAGCCTACGTTTTTAGATATGAGGATAATGTAAACAAGAAGTGCCCGTAGAAAAAGAGACTTGTAAAAGTACTAAATCAATATGGAAGTACTGTGTTTTGTATGGTGTTTTCCTAGCTGCTTGTTTGTTGTATTGTCTAGGTTTTTGTTGTTATACATGCTTTCACATGATCGTAACAAAAATATAAAAAGAACTGGGTCAGTGACTCGCCTAGAATGTCGCACCAATAACCCCGTTCGTAGTTTAATCAATTCGACCCTCATAGTTGAGATTTTCCATGAAGTTCACGACCTTCAGACATCTTAGGAGATTTGGCTTGCTCTAGGGCAATGTTTTGCGGACTGCTGCATGACCAAGGAAATTTGACTAAAATTGGATTTTCATAATGTTGTGAAGAAACTCAACCAGTCAGTGTCTAATTATCTCTAGCATCTGAAGTCAATATCAAACTCTCTCACTACAATCAATTACTCCATCTCTGATAAGGACTTGGTGATTCAAGCCCTCAATGTGCTCTCATATGATTATGATCACCATGGTCACAAACGGACCTACATTCTCTCCGTTGGTGATCTATGGTCACGCCTCCTCATCCAAGAAGAATGATTTCTCCGAAAATCGAGTGCATCATCTTCATCTAATATTCACCATACTTTGATTGGTCATGCCAATTCACCCAGTCCACCATTTTGAGGAACTCGGGGTGGATGTAAATCTAGAGGTCATAAATCCGGTTGGAGATAAGGTGGATGATTCTCGCGTGATAAATCAAGTTGGTAATCTTCCTATGATCGATTTAGTTCACAATCATTATAGGCTCCCTATTGTTGATACTTGAGTTTTAGCTAATGCTATTAGAGTTTATGATCGCGACAGAATCCAATTCTCAACCAAAAAGAGTCATTTAGCATTTGAATTAGCATAGCCACTCATTTTCTTGCTTTTTGCATTTCAATTTTGAAAAGTCAAAATGTTAACTTTTGAATTGACTTTTGGTCAAACTTTGAATGAAAAGTCACCCAAAGTCAAATTTTGATTTTTTGAATTAAAAACCCCAAAATAGTATCAATTTCACTTTTGCATTATGAATTTTCAAAAAAATTCGAAGTTTGACCCACTAACTGGCATTTTCACTTTGTCCAAAAAAATTCAAAAATTTCAAAACCCCTAAATCAACTTATTTGTTTGCTTAGTTTCACTTTGGCATCATCAATTTTACAAAAATCGATTTAGAATTAATTTTTCCCCAATTTGCGAAATTTGGTTCAAATCGGCCAAAAATGAAATTATTTCATTTCTAGTCATTTTTTAGGATAGCTTTTTTTCATGAAATTTGATCTAGATGTCGTATTACATTCAATTTTCAAATCAATTTTAGAATTCCAAGCAAAAGGTGAAAACCCCCAATTTGAGCCCTAATTAGGGGTTCTAGTCGGTTCTTCATGATTTGCGCAATTGAGACATGGATGAACTTAATTTGTTATATGCAACTCAAATCCAAAATCAATTTTGGAAGATTTACATGAATTTTAGTCAATTTGATCAATCTAGTAATCCAATGATTGAGAAATCCAAGAATAATTGGTCTAATTAGTTCAGTTCAACTTAGCCCATTCTAGACTAACATCCAATTTGATGAATTGAAGTTCAATTTGGCCAATTGGACTTCAATTAAATTCATTAATCTAGGTTGGCAATGCAATTTAATTCAAATTGAAAAGCCATTAGGCCAAACAAATTTAAATCGTTAAATTTGGTCAATTTGTACCGGTATTTCAAATTGGTTTAATCTAATTTAATCAAATTCAATTCAATTGGGTCAATCAATCATAATAGGGATGAAGTTGCATGAAATTGGAACAAAATTGAGCAAAAAACTGAAACAGTTCAACCCGGTCGAACTCGAGTCAAACCGGTCCATTCCGACAGTCCAATTGAATTGACATCTTCAAGCCGACCATTCTCAGCCAAAATTTTGGCAGCCGACAGTCCATTCCGACCAGCCAAGGCTAGCCAGCTAGCCACACCCCCTCTTGTGCCCAAAATAACTAGAATGCCCCTATGTGAAATTACCAAAACGCCCTTTGTATGCCATGTTATCGAATTTGAACCAATTAGATTATTTTCTCAGGGATTAAACAAATAAATCTTGGCCATCCATCAAAAATGCATCTTCGCCATCCATTGTGCCACATCACCTATCTTTAATGCCTAAGGAATATTCTTAGCCTTTAAGGAAGCAATTTGGACCATTAGATCAATACAAGGGCCAATATTCAAATTTGGGGGAGGTATAGAAGGATTTTCCCTCCAAAAATCAAATGGGGGCCTCATTTTTCAGATTTACTTTCTCTTACTAAACCCTCTCTCTCTCTCTCTACTTCTCTTTCTCGGCTAGGGCTCTCTACTGCTTATGCCGGTTGATCTCTGGTGGACCATTGCACCTCCGATGTCCCCTAGAGGGTCCTCGAGATCGTGGTGGCCGGTCTCCTTCGGAAAAGCCACCAGAGTTCCATTTTAAGCTCATTTTTATTTCTTGTTTGTTCTTCATTGTTGGATCACCATCTCACTTTGATCTTCTGCCGTTGTGACGTAGATATCAGGAGCTATTTTTGGTGCCATTATAGAGTTCCTTGGTGGCCTAACTAGCTCGTTTGAGTTTAGCAATTTTGTTGAACAAGGTAGGCACTCTTAAATCCTATTATGTGAAATTGTGTACTAAGGAACCTATACGCTTCCAATACTGATTTGAGCTTGAAAATGTTAGAATCTGAAAATTTTTCAGCATGAGATTCAATCTACACCTCCTGAGCTTCGATTTGATAGGTCATATGCTTAAATTGGACTTCATTTACTAGGTGAAAATCACTTCGTGAGTTAGAGTCAGAATCTAGAATGTTAAGTTTCTATTCTGTTCTTGTGATTTCCTGACTGATGTTATTCTATTCTATGATTTTTCTGATTTTATATTACCATTATTTGAAGAAACTTCCATCATGAAAGTCGTAGAACACATTCAGATCTATCTAGTATAAAAATTTCATAAAATGTCATAATAATTTAGTATGCACGATTAATGCTAGAAGTCACGTCATCTAGCCTGTGATAATCGATTTCAGATTGACCTTTGCATGTTTCATGATTTTTATAATTTTTGTGTTCATCATTTGGAGAAACTTCCTTCACAAAAGTTGTAGAACGCATCTTTATCTACAAATCTAAAAATTTCATGAAATTATATATTGATGTGAATGGTCCGATTGGTCTGTGATGAAGACGTCAAGATTCTGTGTTTTGATCTAAAAATTTTCAATTCCAGTCCCCAAATTAGTTTTTCAATTTTCATAAAGTTAGGGACCTTTTTAGCAAAAACTTAAAAATTAAAAGTTGTTCATCAGGGTCTCATTATGTAAACTGGTAAGTTTGGGGACCTAATGGCAATTTTCAAGTGGTCAATTTGCTAAAAATTCTGGATAAGATCATCTTAGCCTCAAAAATGTTTTGCAAACAATTCCTCAGTGAAAACCAATTTTTATAACAAATCAAGGGATTTTTGGCAAAAACTCAAAATATAAAAGTTGTTCAAAGCACATAATTCTAACATTCTAAAAATTTCACATGGTTTTCATAAGGTTTGTTATTTTTTCCACTATTATTTTGAAATCCCTAACTGAACCAGGTCCAGTCTGTCATTCCAAACTAAACTCTGATTTTCAAGAAAATAGGGTGAGAATTGAGAAAAATGGCCTTCTTGACTTTTGATCCTCACAATCTATGCTTTCTAAAGACACATGATTTTCATCATTTGGACATCATTATATTGATTAATCACATTTGAACAGAATGAGTCCGAATTTGGCAATTATGACTGAATAAGTGGTCTACTTATGAGGCCTACTGCCCATTGTTTGATTGATTGAGAAACAAGGCCCATGGGTCTATGTATATGCTTTATTCATTATTTTGTATGTGATTGTTAGATGTATGTCTAGGCCTGATGTATGTTCAGCGGGTAGCCCATGGTGAACACTTAGACGATATTAGGGGTTAATCTATATAAGCCATTGTGTTGTGATGCAAATGGTGGCTCGTTATTGTTAGCCATTAATCAATCATTGTTAGTTGATTAAGTGGGTGGGATGATCAGAATGCATGTAAAGCAAAGGCTGACCTCGAGGCCTGTTCTTGAGTTGATGTTTGAGTGCTTGTTACTCGACCATGTCTCAGGTCTTTCTATTCGTGTTGTAGTAAACACTCAACGAGTTGCAGGTTTTTATTTTCTCGCACTTCAAATAGCTCGTCATTTCAATACCTTGTGTGTTTACTTTACACATCCTCTTTTCAATATAAATTGTTTGTTAATTTCTCTTTTCTAGACTAAGATAGGATTAGTTTAAAACCTTAAATGGAAAACATAAAAACACAATGAATGATCACCTAGTGGACTAAGACTTTGGCATGAAAATGGTAAAAAACAAATGTATGAGAACTTACATAACAACTATGTTAAGTTTAGCAGCACCGAAAGAGCTTTAGTGGAAACATTAACGTAAACGATTCCCCAAATCTATGATCTCTAGTTTTTGTAGAAATCAAAACGGAACTCTCGCGTTTCGATTGGGTATTCTAGCCAACCCCTGACATAGGCTAGTGGCGACTCCTATTTGTTAAAAATGATAAAATCAATCCACTGTCACGCGAGGTATGGATTTAGGGAAAATCCATATTTATGATCAATGGACCTTATGGATGAACAAAAGATCGATGCTTCGGTAAGCCGTTTTTTATGATATGCCATTTGGACCGTTTCATGAACACTTACCTCTAAACCCGCTTCCCAAGTTTGGCCCTTGTGGGAGGTAGGTTGCGACACCTATGCCTCATCCACCTCTCCTCCACCTTTGGTCGGCCTTGTGGTGGTTCGAAGCCTTATGTTCCCCCATTCACACAGGGAGGTATTCTCAAATCTAGGCCTCATCTTACTTATCATATATGTAACAGAGTCGGGCGCACCGAACTACAACGTCGCCAACGATTCAACCATGCTTTACCTCTACTGATGTGTCAGACTTATTCTCAGCTCTCTCGGTTGATGAGACCTCTAATTCAATTTGGTATCTTGAGAGTGGAGCATCAGCACACATGACCTATAATATTAGTAAGATCCTAAATCGTAGACCTTTTTACGATTAACAAAAGTATCAATTGGTGATGGTCATTTATTGCTTGTTACGTAAGTCAGTAAAACCTTTTTACTTATTGGTTCTCGATCTTTGCTATTATCTCCCACCTATTATGTTCCTAATCTTGCTGGCAATCTCCTCTCAATTGCCCAACTTAGTCGTAAAAATTCTTATGCCATTGATTTTAATGGTTCATCCTTTTCTTTGAAGGACAAATGAATCGGGAAAGTTGTCCTCTAAGTTAATTCATCTCATGATCTTTGTCCGATTTCCAACTTAATGGTGTCATCTCACTCGCATCCTATCATGGCTTCCTCTACTTCAGTCATTTGCTGGCATGCTCATCTCGGCTATCCAAATAAACAAGTTTTGAGTTGTGTTTGCAATTCTAGTTTTAAGTCGATATCATGTGAGTCATGTCTTGTAGGCAAACCTCAACGATTGTCTTTTGAGTCTGTTGGTCATGGTGCAACTTTTCCTTTAGTTGTAATTCATTCCTATGTATGGACAAATCCAATTTTATCTAATTCTGGTTTCTAATATTTTGTGTTATTCATTGATGACTATTCTCGGTTCACTTGGGTATTTCCCATGAAAAATAAATTTGAAGTGCCTACACACTTTCATCACTTTTGTTGTTTTATCGAAAATCTGTGCAATGCCAAAATTAAATTTTTACAAACTAATGGGAGAGGTGAATACATCAATAATGCATTCCAAACATACTTACGTGAATATGATATTATTCAACGTTTTTCTTGTTTAGACACTCCATCTCAAAATAGTCTATCAAAAACTCAAAATCAGATGCTTAGTCGAAATGTCTTGAACCTTATTAATCCATGCTCATATGCCTCCTTCATATTGGGTCGATGTTCTTTTCACTGCTGTTTACACTATTAATCGACTTCCCACTCCTGTCACATCTAATATTTCTCCTTTCCATTGTTTATTTGGGTTCAAGTTTGATTACTCGTTCTTTCGGCTTTTTGGGTATGTTTGTCATCCTTTTATTCTGTTTCATGTCTCTCATAAGCGGACCCCTCATTCTGTTCCTTCTGTATTTCTTGGGTACGCGTCAAATCACAAAGGCTATCGTTGCCTTGATCGGTCAAGTAATCGTGTTTTTATCAGTCATCATGTTCAATTTGATGAAGAGAATTTTCCTTTCATTAAAATCTTCAAATCTTAGTCTCGTAACCTATTGTTATAGATCACCTCATTTTCTTTTTGTTTACTCCAATCAATCTATTCTTCCTTCTACCTCCTTTGGCCCTCAAGCTCCTCGTCTGTCTCTTTCTTTTTCTCTAGCCTAACCTCCTAATTTGCCTCTCTCCTCCCTATGACTTACCCAACCTACTTCCAATTCTTTTTCGCCTCCACCTCCTCTCCCTCCGAACTCATTCACTATGTCCCAACCTCACTCCTCTCCAGACTAAATTCCTCCCATAACAGACCCAGACATCCCCTCTACATACATCTCTATCCAACTCCTCCATTTTTGTTTCTTCTCTTCCAACTCATTCTATGTAGATTCGTGCCAAATATGGAATTTATAAACCCAGGAAAATTTTTAACCCCTCTCATTCTTTTCAAGAAGAGACACCAACTTGCTACTTTACGGCCATTCTTGACCCACGATGGAAAAAGGCCATGGCAGATGAATTTAATGCCTAGGCCACACATGTGGGAACTTGATGTGGGATCTTGTACCACCTAATCCTTCTAAGAATTTTGTCAATTGTAAATAGTTTTTAAGATTAAAGAAAAATCTGATGAAACTGTGGAACGCTTCAAAGCTCGCCTTGTTGCACAAGGATTTAAGCAACAGGCTGGACTGGACTATGACGAGACATTTAGCCTGGTCATTAAACCCATTGCAATTCATATTGTTCTCTCTATTTCGATTTTTTTGGGATGGATCATATATCAACTTGATGTTAAAAATACCTTCTTACACGGCGTCCTTAGTGAGGAAGTTTACATACACCAACCTTCCAGTTTCTCTCATCCTAAATTCTCGAATCACGTGTGCCATCTCCAGAAGGCCATCTATGGTTTAAAACAATCTCCACTTGTATGGTTTTATCACTTCATCAGCTTTTTATTATCTTGGGCATCATGGCGAGTAATGTCACATCCCGACTCGGAATCACGATCGTTGCTTAATGACCGAACATGACCCGAACGGACTCGTGACTTGCAGAAATGTATTAGTTCATCCTGTTTATTTTTAAACAATCAAATGCGCATGTGGAAGCAAATAAATAATAAACAAGACAAACGGGAGTGAGATAAGCAAATAACGCACGTTGTATGTACATGATACGTGCTTATTTTTGTCGAGCCCTTCTTTACCGGCCCTTACAAGCCACACATATATTTTACATGTCCATTCCAAGGGCGACGCCGCAAAAGCCAAATACCAAACAACAAAAACTTTGGCTTGGGTTCCTAACTTCGCTATAGCTTCTCGTTCTTCTCTCTCCTCCTGCTCCTCCCGCTCCTCGTCAGCTTGACCATCTCAAGCTCCACCCCCGGTTTGCCATAAAGCGGACCCTCTCGGTCCGTCGAATGGCTTGTTGAACCCGTGAAGGGGTCCAACCCATTCTCCATGTGCTAGGCGATACCACGCCCCGTACGAGTAAGGGACTAACACTTCACGGCATTCGTCGACCATCACATATGTTGTGATACGACAGTACGCATGGCCCTCCCGACCGTCGATTACAGTGAGGAGTTCGACTCGCATTTCCACCGAGTTTCCGAACCGGGTTAGAGGAGATGCCATATTACGGACCTGAAAAGAGGAAAAATAACGGGAATGAGTTACGGAGACTCAATAAGCAAAAACTCTAACATCAAGCGAGGACTAGACAATCGCCGTTCACATAAGTCGACTCTTACCGTACCGGCATCGATGGCAATTCAAATAGCAAAGTTCATACTACGCAACAACAAACAAACATCAAACATGAGCATCACATGTGATCATCATTTGTCGAGAAAGAACAGACTATAATCAACCACGAGACCAAAAAACGGGCCAAGCAACCCATGTTACAACGTATCACAACTTCTTTCTCCGATATTAGGGAATTCACTTATTTAACGACTAACAAGAACCATAGAACGAATTAGAGATGGGTGAACTCAGGAAATTTTTGGGCTTTCTCCTTACTTGGCCGACCAATACTAGGCACACACAGGCGAAACCATGGGCTCTTAGGCAGAAATGAGGAGAAACACGGGCCGGTTCAGGAATCTTTGGGCGTAAGGCTTCTTGGGTCAAGAAGTAAGAAAAACAAGAAACAAAGAGAGAGGAAGGTGATGAGTGGTGCGTTGACACCTAATTTTTAACCGACGCATTATTAAAAGTAGAAAATTCGAAGATTATAGTTTCCGATCGCGACGAAACCCGTTTTTTGAACAAAAAGTGTCGTTTTTTATCGAGTTGGCCAGCTGGAGAGTCTCCAGCTGGCATCGAATAACTATCCCTAACCGAATTAAATTGGTTCTAACCGAATTTGAGCGGGAAATTTGATCAACAAAAAACGAAAAAATACAGGAAGGGGGGAGAAGGTATTCGGGGAAATGCCAGAGAGAGATTAGAAAGAGAAAGAGCAAGAAAGAGTGGAGAGAATTCTAAAGACGTGTAGAGGGTTCGAGGACCGAGCGATCGGCGTTTTCTCCGACAAGAAAACGTTGGCAAATCGGCTCCGATCTGGTGAGCTAGGAACGGAGCTGATCCAGAAGGTCTGAAACTAAGCATATTCTGGCCAATCCAGACCTGTTCCGGCGAGGACAAGACCACCAGGGCAAAGACCAAGTGTCAAGGAACAATCCTTAGGGCACAGATCAGTTCAACAATTTCGTTTAACCATTGAACGAAGCAGGTAAATCTCGTTTAAGGTCATGGTTTTTTCCAGAATTTAAAAAATGTGATTCAGTTCAATCTTATTGTTCTTGCGATTTTCCTTACAATTTTGTATTCATGGATGTTCATTACTAGTTTCTAATCATTTTTTGTGATGTTTGATTGCATTTTGACCATTGAATATGCATAAAACCGAATCGGCCATGGTTGTTGAACTTCGCCGGAAATTCCAAGCCTCGCCGGAGTACGTCCCCAAGGTCATAGACCACTCAAGTTAGTATCCTTACACCTTGATTGATGTTTTGAGATTGATTTGTGTCAGTCTAGACGGTTAGGGCGTTTTGTATAATGATTTGGGGCCTCAATGGTTTGTTTAGGACAGTTTGCAAGCTAGGTTTTTCTAATCAGCCTTTCGCCGGCCGACGAACGTCCGCTAGTACTCTGAATAGGCTAGACTTAAAATAGAACACATGAACATTATAATAGTGCAATTGGAATGGCGAAATAGTCGCTGGAAGGTCGTCGGCGATGGGCTTGAACCGGCGGCCTCAAAGACGTTTAATACAGAATTATGCACATCACATGTTTGACAAAATGCCCCAATGAAAAGGGTAAAAAACGGTGCTATTTTGGGGTTGAGCTCACTGGAGAGGGCGACCGGAGACCGGCACCGGCGATGTCCGGTTCAGCCAAGCCAAACTGGGTCGAATCGGTCCGGTCCGGTCCGGTTAACCCCCCAGCAGGAAAATTTTAAAAAAATTTAAAATAAATAAATAAAATTAGAAAATCACACAAAAAAATAAAAAAATCAGAAAAATTGAAAAGAAAAGAGAAATAAAAAAACCATAAAAAATTAGATTTTTTAGAAAATTAGAAATATCGGGAATTTTAGAAAAAATTCATAAAAACTCCAAAATTTTTCATAAAATTTATAAAAAATTCAGAAAATTCGGAAAATACAAATAAAAAATTTACTAATTTTGGAAAATCAATAAAAAAATTAAAAAATTGAAAAATTCATAAAAATTTTCAGAAAACCATAAAAATCAGTTCTCGGTTTAAAAAAATTTGAAAAAAAAATTTGAAAATTCACAAAAAGGTCTAAAATCATCATGGCCAGCCATAAAAAGTGAAATTTGAATTGTTTTTGGAAGTGCCCAAATGGCATTAAAAAAAATAAAAAAAAAAATCAAAAATTTTGAAAATCCACAGATTCATTCAAAATAATCGTGGCTAGCCATAAAAAGTGAAATTTGAATTTTCGGAAGTGCCTAAGTGGCATTTTTGGAAAATTCCAAATTTAAAGGTTTAACCCATAAAAAACTTTAAAACCCTAAAAATGTGTAAATCATGAAATGAACAAGCTATTAAAGCTTCATTAGGGTTTTAGTATTTTGCTTGATTTTCATTTTTGGTGGTCAAATTAGGGTTGCTATGATTGATTTGCCATTGATTGTGCATTTTATTCTTGGGTGCTTAGTTGTTTGTTCATGATTAGATTAGTGAATTGACCTTAGAGATTCATGTAACACGGTAGACATGCCATATCGTTCTTAAGTACCGAAAGGGCGTCAATGGTCTCAATTCGGGATCGTTAACGAAATCAAGTCCCTTATTCAGAATCTCTAGTTCGCAGGATCATGGTATTTCTCCCACACCTCGATTAGGTTTCTAGTCAACCTACCGTAAATAACTAGTTGCGACTCCAAGTTTAAATTTATATCAAATAAACCCCGCTGTCACGTGAGGTTTAGTCTGGGAGAGACCCGTGTTGAAAAATACCTTCATTCTAGCACGCGAGAGCGTGTCATGATAGGCTTGGTGACTCCGCTGGGGAAATCTTAGGATTCTAAGTGGATTTAGGCCTAGATAAAATGATATGCATGTGTTTGTGCTCACAAGGATCCTAGGTACGTTTCAATAATGGCGTGTTAAATGGTGATACGGGTGGAAGGTACAAGGGGTGCAGTCTGTGCTTACCTTTGTTTTGCAGGATGGTGTTGGGATTGAATGTGATATCACCAAATTTTATAAGTGTTATTTGATTATAAATTGTTGTGCTTGCATTTAAGTTGCTTTAGCACAACACTTGTCGCACACATCACCCGTGGCCCAATCCCGGCTACATTTAGGATCACCCTTAGAAGGTATGTGTTTATGCGAAACTATGAGCCGATTGCTCATAGGATCGTTTAAATACAATACCGATCACCGAGATGGAATAATATTCCATTACTTTAGATCGATTGCCTATTGGAATGGAATCCCTTGTCCATTAAGGTGGTGACCTTGAGCCTTTAGTATATTCCACTCTTTTAGGTGTCAAAACCTCATTTGTTGCATATGCTTGTCTTTGTGGTTGGTATACCTAAAACCAAGCAAAAATGTGTTGGTAAGTACGTGTCGTTCCATTTCTCTCATCTTTTTAATTATGCAAAGTTAGTTGACACAATTTTGTTAAAAAAATCCCTAAATGACAATCAATATTTGATCAAAATGCCTTTTTATACTAGAATGAATTAATAGGGTGACATGCTCTATTTGGTCATATTTTTCATTTCTAGATGGAATGTATAGGTCCATGGCGATTTTCAATGTAATTCAAGTAGGTTAGGTGCTTAAGATGTGACATGTATAATCCCATTTGCCAAAAGTCTATTTTTTATGTATTTGAAATTGTAAACCATAGGATAGGACTTTATGGTCAAAATGGAGCATGACAAAAGGCATTTACATTAAACATTGGTTTCATTCACATTTTCAAGTATATGCTCTTTTAAGGTATAAATGGATTAGAAGTGGTATTTATATTACATCATAAGTATGCAAATGTACTTTTCCTTCATTTTTTCCATAAAAGGACATATAATTAAAATGGGGGCATTTAAAATTGATGTGAGATCTATAGTGAATAATAATGAATTTTTTTTGCATAATTAGGCTCGATGGGAAAACTAGACATTCAAGTGGTTCCCATTCCATGGAAAAAGCTCATGTCTTGATGGAAGAACATGACAAAAGATAATCAAGTTTATATCCAAGATAGGTTGGCATACCTTCTAAACTTGATCCATGTAGAACATCAAGTCAGTTTGATCCAAGCATTGACACTTTTTTGGGAAGTTTCCATCACTACCTTCCAATTTGGATAGTATGAATTGACACCAACTTTAGAAGAATATCAAGCCGCCATTGGAGTTGATTCCAAGCCTAGGATCGTAGAGCCACCCGTTTGACTTAATCCCATAAGCATTCTTGCAGAATTTCTTAACCTCAAAACTTCCAAAATCGAAAAGTTAATCAAATCAAACACGGGTAGATTTCCATTATCCTTTCTAATAGCCAATTTTTCCAAACTTCCTAGGGAAATAGGAAACACTTCGGCTTGGGATTTTATTCTAGCCTTCTTTGACTTCATTCTATTCCCCGTATCTAGAATGGGATTCGACCCTTTAGTTGCAATAATCATGAGGCAAGCATGTCTCAAATGGGATTTCTCTAATATGTTTCTTGCCTAAACCATCATTTCCTTGAACATATATCAAAATCATGGAAATGGAATCTTTCAAGCTTCTACGGGTCTCCTATCTCTATGGTTCATCTCACACATTCGACCTTGGTGTTGTTTCATGAACATTTGCGAAATTTGTTCGGCGATAAATCCAATTAAGCAATACATTCGTATCCAAAACAAATTACCCAAATAATATTTCTTAGATTGGCTAATTTTATTAGAGCCTTAATTCCTAATCAAATCTAATGGCGGATCAATTGGCTAAAGATTAACAAGGCAAGAATTACAAGCCAAGAAGGGAACACGGTACCATTACTTGGGTTAAATGGGGGAGCCGCCTATTATCCCTTGAGAATTGTCAGACAATTTGGGATGCTTCAACAAGTCCCATCGGTATGGAACCCTGAGGAGTTTGCCTTTGACATCTCAAGTGGAATCATACCCGAAGAAAAGAAGAAAGACCTTCAAACCAAGGTTCACAAAATTATTCTTTCTTTGGATAATTCACCTTCACAAGTAGTGGAATGGCCAAAGAACTTGGAAGGAGACATGGAGATTTATATGGCATCTAAGGAATACATCAAGTGGGTTGAAAGTAAACGACCAATTGATGTGAAGCCATACATTCCATTGAGCATTATAACGGATCCCGAGGAGGAGTATGTCCCAGAATACATTGTCCCACATGTGCTTGGAGTTAAGCCTTACATCCCTGAAGAAGTCGTGATCAATGTCGAAGAATGGAAATTTCAAATTAAGGAATAGAAGGATTACCACGGGGCAGAAGCTACCTTAGTTAGCAAGAAGCCTAGACTTGGATGATTTAGAATTTCCATTTGAGTTTAAAATCATTTTGTAAAGCAATCTTGGATTTCATATGAAATACTCAATTTTCAAAATCCATTTGGATAAATTCAAAGACATGATCACCATGGATTACAATTCTTTGAATGGTATGATTCCTTGAGAAAACCATTGATGAGAAGTTTTATGCAAGGCTAAGGCTTGTGTAAAAGTTCTTATCCTTGTTAATTGCAAGAAACCATACAATTAAAAGAATATGGGTTTTCATATTCATTCCACCAATTCTAATATCCCAATGGTTTTCATGAAGACAGGTTTTCTAACAACGGAAGGCAAAAGACACTGAACTTGTTTATAAATTAAAATGGCCGAGGAAAAAACTCGTACTCGACTAGCTGAAGTGGAGAACTAAATGACGTAAATGGCTGCCATGATGGCAGAAATGAAGGCCTTTATTACAGCTGTGAAGGGATCTTATCCTATAGTTTCAAATCCAAAAGCAGCAAATGCCGTTGAAGTACCTGTTGAAGAGTCAATGAGAAGTAAAGAACCAGTTCAGGAGAATCCTCCAAAACCTGCACCTGAAATAGTGGATCTAGAAGAAGACATTCGAGTTAAAAAGACATCCAAGGATAAAGAGGAGGCTAAATGATTGGCCAAAATTGGAGAATTCCTTGCAAGCCAAGGATATGAGCTTCAAAGGTTCGATAAATTCTCACCTTACGCAAAGGTGGTGGTTCTAGAAAATTACAAAGAACGTGAATTCGTGAATAAATATGATGGAACTGGCTGTCCTAAAAGCCATTTAAAATATTATCTCTGCAAGATAGCAAGATATTCAAACAATATGCCACTCCTTATTAGCATATTTCAAGATAGTTTGAAAGGAGCAGCCCTGGCATGGTATACCGCTCTCGACATAGAAGATTTTATCGAATGGGACCATATGGTGGGAGAATTCCTTCGCCAATACAAATTCAATGTCGAAGTACTTCCAACCTGGGAGAACTTAGTCATAACCAAAAAACGAAGAAGCGAAGGATTCAGAGCCTACGCTCAAAGGTGGAAAGTTATAGCCTCACAAGTTAAACCGGCTATAAGTGAGGATAAGCTTACTGAACTCTTCTTGAAGTCGTTACCAATTGAGTATTACGACAAGTTGCATATATCGGGTTGCCAAACATTCACCATGTTGGTGAAGGTAGGTGAAAGAATTGAATGGACATTGAAGGAAAAGAAATCTCAAGAAGTAATGGCACAAAGACCGTATCCTGGAAGAAAGGATAAAAAACCTATACGTGACGTGACTATGGTATCTAGCCCCAATGTTAATCAAGCTTCATTCCCAAAATAGTCTAACATCCCTTGGAGAAATCCAAAACAATTTGAACCGAAGAAAAGACCTGTAAGGCAATTCACTCTGTTGCCACGGCCCTTGTTGAAATTATTACCAATGCTATTGGAAAGGCATTTGATGGCCAAAGAAGTGCCAAAAGATAATCCTGCAAGGTTCTCCTGGTACGATGAATTAAAGACTTGCACATATCACATGGGAGAAAGAGGACACGATGTAGACAATTGTCCAATCCTGAAATACAAAGTTCAGCAGCTCATCAACAAGAAGATATTAAGTTTTCAAGAGCCAAAGCCAAATGTACATCAGAACCTTCGTCCTGAGCACAATGTAGTAAATATGGTCCTTACAGAACGAGAAATATAAGGCTTGATGATAAAGATGAATATGAGGCCAAATTAAAGATTGCTCGATAAGGAGATACTTGCTTTCGTCGTGAAGCATTCTTAAAAGGGGAAATTATAGACAATTTGGGGGAAGATTCTGGCAAATACAACTTTCAAGTAAAGTATACTCCACCATCGTAGGCCTTTAAAAGTGAAGTGATTGTGCCCGATGGTTGGGGTGGCATGGACAATAGTTCAGCAAACAAAATGAGACTCCATCAGATGATAAAGTAGATCAATTTGAAGAGCAAAAAGAAAGGATTCGACGGGGTGAAAGACGATTTACCCAAACATCACTTGAGCAAGGTGACACTGTAGACCTCCTTGGTCAAGACAGTGGAAAATACAATTTCCGTGTTAGGTACATACCTCCACCTTGGGCTTTTAAAAACGAAACTATTGTACCTTATGGATGGGGAGGCATAGATGAAATCCCAATCAACAAATTAAGTCTTGAGGAGAAAGAAGATCAAGACTAGAAAATGAAGAAAAAGGCTCACCAAGGAGATAGACAATTTGTTTGCAAAGCACGAAAACAAAGCAAAATTGTGGATTATTTGGGACAAAACAATGGCCGGTATAACTACCGTATCACTTACACACCACCTTCATGGGCATCCAAAGATGAAAATATCGTGCTTGATGGTTGGAGTGGAATGGATACTATTGAAGCTAACAAAAGCATAGTGTCTATGATTACACCACTATTGATTAATATTGATGAAGTGGATAGGCTTGAGGAAGAGAAGGATCATGTTGAACCGATTACCATTGAACTCTCAATTGGTCAACTAAAGATCGAAGAGAAAGAGGTTCAACCTGTGATTATCATTTTGCCTCCAAAGGAAAAATTTGATACCAAATGTGTACCATGGGACAACACTCCTAAAGAAGTTGATGCAATAACCATATTAAAAGATGTTATGTCCCAAAAGAAGGCAAGCACGAAAAGAAAGGAGTAACTGAAGAAGATGTCAAGCAGTTGTTGTCAGTCATGAGGACAAGCGAATATAAGGTAATTGAGCAATTAAGGAAGATGCCGGCACAAATTTCATTACTGGATCTTTTCAAAACCTCAAAAAGCCACAAAATAGTGCTTATGAAACTTCTTAATGAAGTACATGTTCCCGAAACAATCAACGAGGTGCAACTAGAAGATTTCATTGGGACCATTCTTTTGAAAGATCATATAGCTTTTTCTGACGAAGATTTTTCAATGGATGGCCATTCACATAACAAAACCTTATATATTGCCGTCAAATGCCGAGGCAAGGAAGTATCCCACGTGTTGATTGATAATGGCTCCACGCTTAATTTGTGTCCATTAAGCAGCTGCATTGTCTAGGAATTAATGAAGAGTTCGTCAAGCCTTCAAAGGTGACTGTACGTTCGTTCGACGGGATGAAGAAAGATGTTATCGGTGACATCAAGCTGGAAGTAAACATAGGCCCTGTGCCTTTCCTAATCGATTTTCAAGTGGTAGACATTTCAAGGACTTTCAATCTACTACTGAAGAGGCCTTAGATTCATATGGCTGGCACCATTCCTTCTAGTCTTCATCAAAAAGTTAGATTTGTTATTAATGGTAAAATGATTGCCGTGCACGGGGAGACAGACTTCGCTACTTATAGGGAAAGTGTCATACCTTATGTCGAGCCTGAGATAAAAGAAGATCCTAGTTATCATTCCTTTGAGATGATTTCTATGATACAAATTCCCGCTAGTAGTGTTATGAAGTCTTTGGAATTTTCAGCATCGTCTATTATGTTTGGAAAAGTATTATGCCAATATAGATTCAACCTTGGTAATGGACTTGGGACAAAAGTGCAAGGAATTAAAGAACCCATTATCTCATTTGGTACAAAGAAAAAGTATGGGGTGGGGTATGAAGTCACTAATAATCACCATGGAGGCCAAGGCCAAGGTTAAAGGAATCATGAAGGCCGTGGAAGCCAAGGTGATCGAACCATTAACCCATCAACGTGGAAGAGTAAGGCTAAAAAGTTACCTTATCATCATATTCATATCAGAGAAAATTTTCCTAGGCCTCCCAAACTACTTTCAAAAGAAAATTTACATGCAGAAGCCGAGCCTATCTTGCTGGGTTTATTTGAAGAGGATGTTATCAGCGTCGTTATAATTGAAGACGTAGACACCTACGCACTAGAGTAAGAAGATTCATTTGAACCCTTTCCTTATTGTTGCCTTTACAATTTGTCTGTTTCATATTGATGTTGTTTGCAATTTCGGCTTAGTTGCATATCTCATTTTTGTTAATACAGTTGTAATCACATTTTGTAATTCAATAAAAGTGTTCAATATTTTGTTAAGGACATATAGAAACAAAACCAAACCAATGATGAATATTGCTCTCACACGTGAGGGTTGAAGCTTTGGGTTTCCATATGACTCTTAATTGTGAAAAACGGTTTTAAGAGCAAGGATGTCCAAGGATATGAGGATTAGCTCTATTCTTTTGATCTCTTCAAAACAAATTTCAAAATAATTTTTCAAAATGATTTTTCATTAAACCTCATGCATCAATTCATTTCATATGCGATTACTAACCATGTTTATTGCATGTCAGGCATGAGCATTCGCATATCCATGATAGGTTCATATGTGACCCAAATCTCTCTGAAGAAATCACTCGTGATATTGAAGTGGATAATGAAGATGAGGAATGAGTCAGAAGAGAATGGATCCGTCATGAAGAATCAAAGTCACTCACGTTAGAGAAAACAATCACTGTTAATCTGGGTGATAAAGAGAATCCCAAAGAGGTTAAGATTAGAGAAAGTATTCCCTCATCAGAAGCAGAAAAAATAACAGATTTGCTCAAGGAATATCAAGATATATTTGCATGGTCTTATGTTGACATGCCAGGCCTTGATCCAGGCATAGTTGAACATGATTTGCCAATTGATCCAAGTATTTCACCTATGCCTGGAATTAGCGAAATAAAGAAGCAAAAATTGAGGCGAACAAAGCCGGAATTAGAGAATAAAATAGAGGAAGAAGTGATGAAATTGCTCAAGGTCGGTTTCATCGAAGTAGTGCCATATCCAGAATGGGTTGCCAACATAGTGCCTGTAATAAAGAAAGATGGTCGAGTGCGGGTGTGCATTGATTACCGCAACCTAAATAAAGCAAGCCCTAATGATGATTTCCCACTTCCACATATTGATGCATTAGTGGATAGCACTGCTGGGTTCGAAATATTTTCATTCATGGATGGTTTCTCAGGATATAATTAAATTCTCATGAAAAGAGAGGATAAGGCGAAAACATCATTCATAACACCATGGGGCACATTTTGTTACAAGGTGATGCCTTTTGATCTGAAAAATGCCGGTGCCACATATCAAAGGGCAATGGTAACTTTGTTCCATGACATGATGCATAAAAAAATCGAGATATATGTGGACGACATGATCGCAAAATCCAAACAAGGAGAAGATCATGTTGAGGTGCTTCACAAGCTATTCAAAAGACTTAGAAAGTACAAGTTGTGGCTGAACCCCAACAAGTGTGTATTTGGAGCAAACTCTGGCAAATTTGTAGGATTTGTGGTCAGTAACAGGGGCATTGAAATAAATCCTTCCAAGATCAAGGCAATATATGACTTAAGGACTCCTTCTACGGTAAAAGAAGTGAGAAGCCTATTGAGGCGATTAAACTACATTGTCCATTTCATATATCAGCTTTCTGATACTGCTAAACCATTATTCAAACTATTGAAGAAAAATGCCAAAGTAAAGTGGGATGCAGAATGTCAACAAGCCTTTGACAAGATCAAAGAATATCTGGTAAGCCCACTAGTATTGGTACCACCAATTCCAAGAATCCCATTGATCTTATATTTGACGATTCATTATAAGTCGTTGGGAGCGGTACTTGTACAAAGAAAACCAAATGATGGTAAAGAACAAGCCATTTATTACTTGAGTAAGAAATTCACAACATCAGAAGTGAATTACCCAGCAGTTGAGAAGACTTGCGTTGCATTGATTTGGATATTACACAGATTAAGACAATACACCCTTTATCACAAAATTTTACTAGTGACTGATAATGACCCGATCAAGTACTTTCTTGAGAAATCCTCCTTGGTCGAGAAATTAGCAAAGTGGCAAATCTTGTTATCTGAGTTCGACATCAGAAGTTCATCCCAAAAGTCAGTCAAAGGACAAGCGATAGTAGATATGCTGGCAGAAAATTCGTAGAATATTGCTAACTCCAAAGAAAGACTTGATGACCATATATTGACATTAGTTGACGACAAATGAATCATGTATTTTGATGGTGCAACCAATTTATCCAGATCAGGAACTGGGGCATTACCAATCTCCCCAGAAGGCTAACACTATTCGGTATCTGGGAAATTGGTATTTTCATGCACCAATAACATCGCTGAGTATGAAACGTGTATTCTCAGCTTATAATTAGCCCTTTCAATGAAGGGAAAAATGTTGCAAGTATATGGAGATTCTATGCTCATCATATTGCAAACAACTAGCGAATGGAAAACTCGAGATGCAAACTAATTCCTTGTCACAGATATTTAGAAGAGATGACGGAAAGTTTCGAAGAGATGACATTCGATTATCTTCAAAGAACTTAGAACCATTTTACAGATGCTCTTGCAATTTTGTCATCCTTACTACAAGCTAAAGATTGTATGGATATAAAACCATTGAGAATCAATATTCTTGAACAACTAGCTCATTGCATGATGGTCGAAGCAGAGTTTGATAACGAACAATGGTTTCATGACATCAAAAGATATATTCAATCAGGAAAATTTCCTAAAGAAAGTCAACCAGGTGACAAGAAATTCATAAAGAAGATAGCCAACAAATTCTTCCTCAGTGGTCAAACCCTCTACAAGAAATCATTTGATTCAACCATATTAAGATGTGTAGATGCTAAGAAGCTGAACAGATCATGAAAGAAATTCATGAAGGTGAATGTGGACCACACATGAATGGACATTTTCTAACTCGAAAGATTATGAGATTGGGATACTATTAGATGACAATGGAAACAAATTGCATTCAACACATGAAATGTTGCCATCAATGTCAAGTTTATGGAGATAAAATCAATGCACTGCCAAATGAGCTACATCAAATGTCCAAGCTATGGCCATTTTCAATGTAGGGCATTGATATGATTGGTCCTATCAACCCTAAGGCCTCAAATGGATACTAGTTCATCCTGGTTGCTATTGACTATTTCACTAGGTAGATTGAAGCAAACTCCTACACGAATATTACTACAAAGAATGTTGCAAGATTCATTAGGCGAGACGTCATTGCTAGGTATACAGTTCCATAAGTAATAATTATGGACAATGGCTCAAATCTAAATAACAGAATTCTAGATAATTTACTTGAGCACTTTCATGTCCGACATCTGAACTCATCTCCACATCATTCACAAATGAATGGAGCAGTTGAAGTGGCAAATAAGAATATTAAGAAAATACTGGCCAAGACAGTTAAAAATTATCATGATTGGCATGAAAGGTTACCGTATGCTCTAATAGCATACCAAACTTCAATTCAAACATCTACTGGAGCAATCTCATTTTCCTTGATTTATGGAATGGAAGCAATATTACCTGTTACAGTAGAAATTCCTTCATTAAGGATATTATCCCAATTGAAGCTTTTAGAAGCTAAGTGGATTCAACAAAAATATGAACAACTCAACATGATTAATGAAAAGAGAGTATGAGCTATATGCCATGGACAAGCCTATCAAAGACGAGTCGCTAAATCCTTTAATTGAAAGGTGAAACCAAGGAATTTCAAAATAGAGCATTTAGTAGTGAAGAAAGTCATCTTTAACAATTCAGATCCTTGTGGCTAATTCACTCCGAATTATGATGGTCCATACATTGTCAAGAAGGTTATTCTTGGAGGAGCATTGATTCTGGTAGATATGGCAGGAACAGAACTAGCCTATCTTGTAAATGCAGATGCTGTCAAGTTTTCTACCCATGAAATGAAGACGAACGTTTAAGAAAAGATTCGGGTCATTCTAGAACATGTGCACATCATGCATATCATACATATCATGCATTTCATGAACATGTTTATTTATTTTGCAAAAGAAAGCAAAAAGAAGCCGAACTAGTTAATGATCTCAGAATTTCCAATGGAGTTATCAAATAATAAAGGGAAGTATCACTTTCAATTCTATTTTCCATTGATGTCCTTTAATATACTTTTCTTTTCATTATCCCCAGGGAAACAAAGAAAAGAGAGCAACAAAAGAAGAATTCCCAGTAGAACCAAAGTAAAAACATGCAAACAAGAGGGATCTTGGTAAATTGATCAGGTATCCCTAAATCGTGAGGGCATGTGTTAAAAAGGTTGCCTTTCTTAGAGAAGAATCAAACTTTTTCTTCCCCAAGCGTAACGAAAAAATAAATTGTTTAGAAAAGGAAAATACCTCATAAATGTTTCAATAAAAAAAATTTGAAACACGATTTCTTTGAAATTGCACTAAGTATCAAAATTCCCTAAAAGGAATAATTTGATAAAAGGCTTTGAAAAATTTCATAGAAAAAGTTTGGATTAAATCGAATGCAAGGACCTTGAAATGATGAAATGTAAGCTATATCCAAACACGTCCCTTATACACTCAAAGTCAAAATAGAGAAGTGAGCTGAAAAAAAAAAAAAACTCATCCGAAGGAAATATGGGATATTTGCAATGATTACATGGATTGAAATGATGAAAGGCAATCATTTCACTATCCCAAACATATACTTATCTCCTGTAAACCCAAATTTGAGCCAAAGCAATATAGAAGTTTTTTCAAAACAACCTTGTTAAGAACTACCCCACATTATGGCACATCAAGAAGTTTGTGGATTGATAGCTATGGAGAATAGGATCAAGAAAGATTTTATTGCATATTCTTGCATCAATCTTTTTGTGACAACTTCATATGAAGTCATATGGAAGCTCAAGACATCCCAAGAGGAAGAAGAGCACTTCATTTTTTATACCTAAACACATTACCTTTGGCAAAACCCAATTGAGCCTGAATATTCATTTCAGAACCCCAAATTGGTGATCATCTCTTCACACTAGAGCATGAGTATATGATTCACTTTAAAAAATAAGAAACAAAAGGGTAGAACACAGAGTCCTTAGAATTCAAAAAGATCAAAGACAAAGGAAACTGGGACATGAAAAAGCAATGTATCTCGTAAAAGTAAGGCCAAATGCCGAGAAAAAAAATAAAAAGAAAAGAGAGTGCAAAAGAAAGCTCAAAATGACAAAAGTCATGACAAAGCAATGTCAAGATCATGAGAGATCATAGATCACAACAAGTGAGAATGAGCAAAGAACAGAGATTGTGATGAATGATTAAGGGACTCTTGTGCTCATGATTAGAAAAGATCCCCAGTGGGCAAAGAGAAAAAGGTGATGATGCCAAGAAGATCACCAATTTCATAAAAATCATGAATTCAAACAAATTAGCCTTTTGAGCCTACCAAATACCCACAATACAACATTTCCCCAAAGACTTTTCAAATTGGGATGTTAAGAGAAGAAATATGACTTTATGACAAGAAGTCATCACTCAAAAAAGTGTATGCTATAATATCTTGTGATATTATCAAGGTTCTTAACTTGTAGACTCGAAGTCAGATATGATAAAATCATTTTTCTTGGCCTTAGAATGCTTATCCTTTGAATAACCATTGACCAAGCCAACATTACAGTTCTCCGAAAGACTTTATCGAATCAATTGAATTGTATACATTGCGAACATCTCCAAACACCTAAGGATTGGCTAAGAGAGAAAAATTGAGGGATATCAGACAATTCCCTTTTCAATCGAATGAAGAAAAAACCAAGTTCATAGATCGAAATAAATCCTTTCTAATGAAGGTCTTCCAAACGATCATTTGAAGCATTTCTTGAAAGATTGCAAGCATTTTGTTCAAATAACTCATTGAAAAGGAAATTTGATTGCCTGAAATGCATTTAATACAAAGAATGTATATCTCAAAACCAGGTTTCAAACGTTTTTGGTCAACTTAAAATCAAGTTTTCAAATAGTTTGTGGTAAGCTAAAAAAAAAAAAAAACCACATTTCAAATGGTTTTGATTAATTTCAAAACTATTTTTCAAAATAGTTTTTGGTCAATTAAAAACCATATCAAGGTTAGTGAAACCTCAAAATTACAAAACTCATGGTTAAAGCATTAATTATTTGAAATCTTTCTAAAGTCCTACTGGTAAAGAACCATTAGGTAAATTCAAAGTCCTACCGGTAAGGAGCCTCTAAGCAATTTCCAAAATCCTACGGGTGAGGAATCTCATGGCAAGTCTCCAAAATTCAAGTCCTATTGGCAAAAAGCCTTTAGGCAATTTCCAAAATCCTACGGGTGAGGAATCTCATGGCAAGTCTCCAAAATTTAAGTCTTATTAGCAAGAAGCCCTTAGGCAATATCCAAAATCCTACGAGTGAGGAATCTTATGCAAGTCTCCAAAATTCAAGTCATATTGGCAAGGAGCCTTTAGGCAAATCCCAAAGTCCTATTTGACGAGGAGTCACTAGGCAAATTCCAAAGTCTTATTTGGCGAGAAGCCACTAGGCAGTTCCAAAGTCCTATTTGAAGAGGAGTCACTAGACAATCCAAAGTCCTATTTGACGATGAGTCACCAGGCAATTTCAAAGTCCTACAAGCGATGAGCTCGTAGGCAAATTCAAAATCCTGCTGATGAGAAATCGCTAGGCAAATCCAAAGTCCTACAGGTGAGGAGACTCTAGGCAAATTTTAAGTCCTACTGGTTAGAAACCATTAGGAAAATCTAAATCCTTAAGCGAGGAGCCTTAGGTGTTCATGGTTCATAGGTTCATTCTTAAACCACGAAATCTGAATAATCATCATAATCATCACTACCATCAATTCATGCCCTTGAATAAGCAACAAAGAAACTTTCACAAACAAATAAGTTTCTTTTCCTCGATCATCGAAAATCTTTCAAGATGTGTTCCAAAAAGAAAACCTTTAGATTAGATTATGAATTTCAAAAGCAAGACCCTAATCAATTGTTGTGAAATTTCCATCTTATCTTGTTCAGTGAGTCGACTAAAAATTCAGGTGTCACCTTATCTTTGAGATCAACCTCTATCAAGCTCAATCTTAAAGAGGGGCAGCTATTGACACATAATTTTTAGCTCATTTTTTTAAATTTTTCAAAAATTTCAAAATTAAGTCTAGAAATCTTGGCCAAACCTAGAAACCTATTTCTAAACCAAAAAATAATTTTTTTAGCATTTTTCTTAATTTCTTTTAGTCAAAATAGGCGAGAAAATAGAGAAAAAATAGCAAATGGAATCAAAAAATTCCACAAAAATAGTCATTATAGGCGAGAAAATCGAGAAAAAATAGCAAATGGAATCAAAAAATTCCACAAAAATAGTCATTAGTCTTATTTTAAATCTAGTTTCATGAATACATTGTCAATTTTGAAAAATCTCAATCGGGTATATGTTTTTCCCAAAATTGGGCAAAATTATACCTAAATTGAACCAAAAATGTAATTAAATTTTTTCCAGTCATTTTTAAGTCATACTATCTTCACAACAAATGATTATGGGACCTTGAATTGCATAATGGTCGGTCCAATTGCACAATTTGGCATAAAAATAAAAAATTTCCAAAATTATGTTGAAAATTAAGAATTTTGAACCCAAATTGTGAATCATGCTCAATATGAAATTGTCGAAATATGAGACCATCATTTCTAGGGTTAATTAGGTATGGGTAATTCAATTTTGGTATCAATTTTGCATAATCAGGTTATTAGGACATCAAATTGAATAAAAACCTATTAACCCTAATATAAAAATGAGAAAATGTTAGACCAATTATAATAAAAATTGGAGAAAATTACATATTTGGGTTCGGAACATGATGGGGAAGTCAATTTTGGGGTTACATTTGGAAAATTGGGTCACAATTGGGTCGAATTTGAGAATTTGGACCAACCCGGGTTTGCTGGGTTGGTTGGGTCAACCCAACCCGACCCGAAAAGTGCATCTTCCTCACTTGACTTGCCAGAGCACTTGCACAAAACCCAGAAAATCAAACAAACCCGGGACTTTGACAACTTAATTCGAGAATTCTAGCACGTTTTTATCGAGTCGGCCAATTGGAGATTCTCCAGCTAGCATCGATAACCATCCCTAATCGAATTAAATCAATTCCAATCGAATTTGAGCGGGGAATTTGATCAACAAAAAACGAAAAAAAAAAAAACGGGAAGGGGGGAGAAGGTATTTGATGAAATGCCAGAGAGAGAAAGAGTGAGAAAGAGTGGAGAGAATTCTAAAGACTTGTAGATGGTTCAAGGACTGAGCGATCAACGTTTTCTCTGATGAGAAAACGCCGGCAAATCGGCTCCGATCATGATCCTACACATCTGGTGAGCCAAGAACGGAGCTGATCCGGAAGGTCTGAAACTGAGCATATTTTGGCCAATCCAAACCTATTCTGGCGAGGACAAGACCACCAGGGCGACGACCAAGGCTACGCATGACAACTATTCTGTGCTTGGGAACTATTTCTGAACTGAAATAATTCTTCTTTATTCTGTGCCTAGGAACTGATTCTGAGCATTTGAAGACGTTTGGTAACAGCTCAAAATTTCTATTCCTGAAATAGTAAAAGAACAAAAATGCATTTGGTAACGGCATAAAATTTTTTTTTATTAATAATATTTTATTATTTCTTTCTTTTCTTTTTTTCTTCTCCTCCTTCTTGGCCATGGCCGGTAAAATATTTTTTAATTAATAATACTTTTATTCAAAAATAATTTATTTATTTTTTTTGGCCATGGCCGGTAAAAAATTTCTTTTATTAATAATACTTTTATTCAAAAATAATTTTTTTATTATTTTTGGCCATGGTCGATAAAATTTTTTTATTAATAATATTTTTTTCTTTTTTTTGGCCACGGCTGGTAAAATATTTTTTTATTGAAAATATATTTTTAATTTTTTTCCATGGCCTGGTCGCCGGCTATGGCCGGTAAAATATTTTTTATTAAAATTTTTTTATTAATAATATTTTTTATTAAAATATTTTTTTTCATTTTTTTCCCATGGCCTAGTCGCCGGCCATGACCGGTAAAATATTTTTTTTATTAACAGTTTTTTAATAACATTTTTTATTAAATTATTTTTTTCCTTTTTTTCCCATGGCCTGGTCGCCGGCCATGACCGGTAAAATATTTTTTTTATTAACAGTTTTTTATAATATTTTTTATTAAAATATTTTTTTCCTTTTTTTTCCCATGGCCTGGTCGCCGGCCATGGCCGGTAAAATTTTTTTTATTAATAATATTTTTTATTAAAATATTTTTTTTCCTTTTTTTTCCATGGCCGATAAAAAAAATTTTTAATAACATTTTTTTATTAATAATATTTTTAATTAAAATATTTTTCCCTTTTTTTCTCATGGCCTGGTCGCCGGCCATGGCTGGTAAAATTTTTTTTATTAACATTTTTTTATTAAAATATTTTTTTTCTTTTTTTTTCCATAGCCTAGTCGCCGGCCATGACCGGTAAAATATTTTTTTTATTAACATTTTTTTATTAATAATATTTTTTATTAAAATATTTTTTTTCCTTTTTTTGCCATATCACCGGCCATGGCCAATAAAATATTTTATTATTAATAACATATTTTTTTTCATGGCCGCTAGTGACTGGCCACAGCCTAGAAAAGAACAACACAAAGAAGAAAAGAAAAAAAAGAAAAAGAAGAAAAAGAACTCATTCTCAAAATTGTGCCGAGAAACAAAAAGTAACTTTTTTTTACTTCTTATTTCTCTTCTAAAACTGTTTCTGGGCACAAATTTTTGCAAAAATGTGCCAGGGACCAAAAAGTTTACCAAACGCATTTCTATTCCCAAACTATTTTTGGGAACAAAAGAACAGAAATTTTCACTGTTTGGCACGCTACCAAACGAGCCCCAAGTCTCAAGGAACAATCCTTGGGACACAGATCAGTTCGACAATTTCGTTTGACCATTGAACAATGCAGGTAAATCTCGTTCAAGGTCACGGTTTTTTCCAGAATTTAAAAAATGTGATTCGGTTCAATCTTGTTGTTCTTGCAATTTTCCTTACAATTTTGTATTCATGGATGTTCATTACTAGTTTCTAATCATTTTTTGTGATGTTTGATTGCATTTTGACCGTTGAATATGCATAAAACCGAATCGGCCATGGTTGTTGAACTTCGCTGGAAATTCCAAGCCTCACCAAAGTACATCCCCGTGGTCATAAACCACTCAAGTTAGTATTCTCACACCTTGATTGATGTTCTGAGATTGATTTGTGTCGGTTTAGATGGTTAGGGCATTTTGTATAATGATTCGGGGCCTTAATGGTTTGTGTTGAAAAACGGGTGCGGAAAAACAAATATAGAACACAGGATTTACGTGGTTCGATCATAAGGTGATCTACATCCATGGACGAGGCAAATCAAGATTCCACTATAATCAAAAGAGACTACAATTTTTAGAAGTCGAAACAACAACTCGATAAAACCTCACGGCTCACCAAAATCACAGAAAAGAAAATTCTCTCTCTATCTCTAATGAGAAAACATTCGCGTCACGAACTAAATCTCATTTTTCGGGTCGCAAAAAAAATATGTCGGGTCGGGTCATAAACCAGACCGAATAAAATTCAAAACATATTTAACAATTTGTTTAGGACAGTTTGCAAGCTAGGTTTTTCTAATCGACCTTTCGCTGGTCGGCGAACGTCCGCCGATGCTTCGAATAGGCTAAACTGAAAATAGAACACATGGACATTATAATAGTGCAATCGGAATGGCAAAATAGTTGCTGGAAGGTCGTTGGCGATGGGCTTGAACCGACGGCCTCAAAGACGTTTAATACAGAATCATACACACCACATGTTTGACAAAATGCCTCAATGAAAAGGGTAAAAAACGGCGCCGTTTTGGCGTTAAGCTCGCCAGAGAGGGCAACTGGAGACTGGTGCTAGTGACGTTTGGTTCAGCCAAGCCGAACCGGGTTGAACTAGTTCGATCTGGTTCACCCCCCGGCGGGAAAATTTTAAAAAAATTCTAAAAAAATATAAAAAAAACAGAAAATCACACAAAAAAATAAAAAATCAGAAAAATCGAAAAGAAAAGAGAAATAAAAAAATCATTAAAAAATTATTTTTTTTAGAAAATTAGAAATTTCGGGAATTTTAGAAAAAATTTATAAAAATTCCAAAAAATTTCAAAAAATTCGAAAAATACAAGTAAAAAATTTGCAAATTTTTGAAAATAAAAAAATTGAAATATTGAAAAATTCATAAAAATTTTCAAAAAATCATAAAAATTAGTTCTCTATTTTAAAAAAAATTCGAAAAGAAAAATTTGAAAATTCACAGAAAGGTCCAAAATCATCATTGCCAGCCATAAAAAGTGAAATTTGAATTTTTTTGGAAGTGCCCAATTGGCATTAAAAAAAATCAATCAAAAATTTTGAAAATCCACATAATCTTTCAAAATCATCGTAGCCAGTCATAAAAAGTGAAATTTGAATTTTTGGAAGTGCTTAAATAGCATTTTTGGAAAATTCCAAATTTATGGGTTTAACCCATAAAAAACCCTAAAGCCTTAAAAATGTGTAAATCATGAAATGAACAAGCTATTAGAGCTTCATTAGGGTTTGGGTATTTTACTTATTTTCATTTTTAGTGGCCAAATTAGGGTTGTTATGATTGATTTGCCATTGATTGTGTATTTAATTCTTGGGTGTTTAATTGTTTGTTCATGATTAGATTAGTAAATTGACCTTAGGGATCCGTGTGACACGTTAGACGTGCCATATCGTTCTTAGATATCAAAAGGGAGTTAATGATCTCAATTCGAGATCGTTAACGTAACCAAGTCCCTTATTCAAAATTTCTGGTTCGCAAGATCGTGGTATTTCTCCTGCATCTCCATTAGGTTTCTAGTCAATCTACCGTAAATGACTAGTGGCGACTCCAAGTTTAAATTTATATCAAATAAACCCCGCTATCACATGAGGTATGGTCTGGAAGAGACCCGTTTAGAAAAATACCTTCATTCTAACACGCGAGAGTGTGGCGCGACAGATAGGAAATGATAAAAGTATCAAATCTATGAATAGTAGTTGGTCATCTTTCATTTCCGATGAAAGTATGTCTGAATTATCACTCAAAGTAAAATTAATACTTTTTTTTTAGAATTAGCCCATTTTTTATGTGACCTAAAGTTGGGGCTTTTGACGTTTCTGAGTGCCATGTCATGAGTGATAAAAGGTTGTGTCGAAGACTTAGATGTAATATGATTTCGATGATACCACGAAATTGTACTTGGGCAGTAAACAAAGGTTGTTCAAATTGGCCCTGTGTGGGCCCACAAAGAAAGTTCCAATTAGTAGTAGAGGTGTGCAACTGGACCGAGTGTATTCAAAAACCGAACTGGCCCACTCAAAAATAGGCTTGGAAGCCGGTCTGGATACCGGTTCCATTTTTTGCAAACTGGTTAGAACCAGTCCGATTTGCAGTTCCAAGTGAAAACCACTTGGATTGGTTTTAGAATCGGTTTTATATGGAGGTCCACTTGCAATTTTATATGGCCAAAATTCAAAGCATTATATTAGAAAAGATGAGGGAGGTAATCATTATTTGTAGATAGTCTAACTCAAGGGCTTGTAAGCATTATAGGGAGTAATTTCCTTTTTCTTAAAATTGTTGTTTTGTAACGAAAAAACTACATATCCAATTGAAATCTATGTTGTTTTATCACGTTCATTAAATTATTGGGACTAAGATAATCTTCTTTTGTATGAGTACTTAAGATTGTTTGCACAATCAAACTTATCACCTTTGATCTGAGTTACAAGTTTTCCTATTTACTACATAGAAAAATTATACCAAAAAAAGAAACAAAAAAAAAGGTTATTGAGTAGACCCTAGAACCGGACCAAAAAAATAGGGTATGTTTCAAAACATGGTCCACGGCAAATAGGGTAGGTTCCAAGTTTCAAAAACAAGGAATCGGTTATAACATGACTGGTTTTAGGTTCTAGGTCTAGAACTGACCTACCCTGGAATTGATCACCCATAATTAGTAGTCAATCACTCGTTTGCGTTCAGGCCCTCTCCTAAAATTGGCTGGACAAGGACGACCGCATCATCTTCTAAGCTTATGTTTTTGGTCGGTCATAGAATCGTCATGATTCGATACCATTAGCGAGCTATTTGTGCTTGGTTTCCCTAAATCCAGGCAGCTCTTACATTAAAAAAAGAAGAAGCATTAATACTACTAAAAATTCCGAACTAGTACACCTGTGATAAATTAATCAAAAACTAATTTTTCGATTTCTAAAAACCCCAAATTATGTACAGTTATGATAAATTTTCCCTTCATTAGTTTTCATTAAATTGAATTGATATCACAAAAAATCACAGACCGGTAACACTTATGACAAACGGAGGGTAAAACCCCAAATTGGTGCATCCGTCAACTATCACGTGTCATCCAACTGGAGCAATTTGATGATAAAATTTAACGAAAACTAACATAGGGTAAATTTTTCGTATGTGTACCAGTTTGAGATTTTTTGTGATCAAAAAATTAGTTTGGAATAAATTTGTCACAAGTGTAAAGTTTGAATATTTTCGTGGTATTAACAAAAAAAAAATACATTCCTATTTTCAAAATCCTCATTATGCGGTAGAGAAAGAGAGTGAGGAAGGAGGAGAATTTGATTTGAGATGTTAATTTGTAATTAATGGAGATTAGTAAGGCATACATGCCCATATTTCGAAGGATGGACTTTCCAATTTCTCTGCCCTTTGCACCACCTACCCTTTTTTCCCCATGCTGGGAAGAAAAAGGCGGGGTTGGGAAACTAGTGGCGGCTATATCTTAAGACGCTATCATAAAGATCCCACACCCGCTATAAAATGCTGAAATCTAAAGAATGCGGAGATAAAATTACTTAGCATCGCTCGTGATTTAAATGGAACAAAGGCGCATTTGAGGTTCTTTTTTATTCAATGCGCATTTGGTGTTTCCAATTTATTGTGTTGGTGTTCGGTAATGATTCAGTTGGCATTCTACAATTGCAAAAGCCACTCGGCTTCTAGTTCTGAATAATGGGGAACGACCATGAATAATTTCAAAAAGTTCTAGATCTAATTGAACTTAGTGGACCGTGCAAAAGGTCCAAAGTAGATAATGTTATTACCCCCAAAGGAAACGGGAGAACAAACAAAGAAGGGAGATAAAAAGCCTTGAAGGATATAAATTGTTGCCTAGACTCAATTCGATATGGATCGAATGATTTGAGTTGTCAAAAATGTTATTTTCTCAGTACATTCTGAACCGAGTAATCTAAATAGTATTATGTCCAAAAAAATAAATCTAAATAGTCAGATATGTGAGTCTCATCTAGTATCCATTGGAATCAAGCATTCAAATCATTAGGTATAAAGATTAATACCACGTAAAACTCCTAACCGATACATCTGTGATAAATTTATTCAAAACCAATTTTTTGATCATAAAAAATCCCAAACTGGTACATCCGTGACAAATTTACCCTCCGTTAGTTTTCGTTAAATTTTACTATCAAATTATTTAGTTGGATAGCATGTAGCAGTTGACGAGCGTTCCTATTTGAGCTCATAAGTTTACCAATTTATGTTTTGTATGGTATTAATCCAATTTAATTGAGGGTAAATTTGTCACAAGCGTACTATTTTAGGATTTTTAGTAGTCAAAAAATTAGTTCGGGATAAATTTGTCATAAGTGTACCAGTTTTGGATTTTTCATGATATTAATCCTAAGTATTATGGACCAAGCTTAGACAAGAATTTAACCTTTATCTTTCTTTTTTTTAATTTTCCTATTCTATCTTTCTAGTATTGATCCTCTTCCCTCGGCTGCAATAACCGGCAAAGGTCGCCGATCACATGCAAGGTCAATTGGCCCTTGCCTAGATCGGTGGCGGGAGCCAAGCTTCTCTTTGCTCTCGCTGCTAACACATTCTCCAACATCGTTGCCATGCATCCCTCTTCATCTCCCACATAAATTCATTCCAATCTCTGACTGGAGTCGCGCTTTGCTTGAAATTACATGCATGGTTATTTGGCAGCGGTGGCCCGAGGTGCAATGCCCCAAGTGGCAAAAGCCGGTGGCGCCACGAAAAGCGGTGCTGTGGCGGTGAAGAAAACAGGGGGAGGAGGAGGAGATGGCGAGGTCAGAGGAGCAAGTCTCACGGGCACCCGACCGGAGAACTACATCGAGGAGATCGACGTGGCTGAGTTGCGAGCAGAGCATTTGAGGCAGAAGAAATGATCTTTACGATTTCATCTAGTAAGGTTTGATTGATAGGTGAATGATGTTGTGTTATCGTTAGGATGATACAGAACATCGATATATTGCCATGATTCGATTGGTTAACGATCATTTTGTCACAAATCCTCCGTTTTTGGGCTTCAAATGCCCACTTCTCTGAACACGCACCAATAGCTCGTTTAGATATCATAAAACCGGACAAGTTGTTGCAATGAAATTCCGAAGAAGTTCTACACTGAGGGCCTACGGTAGGTGACGGTCGCTGGCTACCGGTTAGGCCCAGGTGACACCCGCCGGCAGTTTCTAGCGAGGCGGGCGATTATTTTCAAGAAAATGAACAGTGAAGAAGAGGAGAAAAACAAAAAACAAAGAAAGTTAAAAAAAAAATTATAAAATTGCTCAAAATGATATTGTTTTGTGAGGAGACGGACACGACAAATTATTGTTGTATTACGTAGGATAGTCAGTACTAACTTGACTGTCACATTAACTATTTCTGGCCTAAATTGATTGAATGGATTAAATCGAAAAATCGTCAAAATGTTTAAGACTATATTGGTTAAATTGAATTTAAGACTAAATTGGAGGTTGTACAATCGGTTTATGACTTTTTGAACAATTACTCTCAAGAAACTATATAGTAAATCTCCTTGTACTCTCTTTTCCCTCACTAGCATAAAGTTCCACTCAAGAAAATGTCCATAATACATATTTTTACCTACAATCTTTTTATGAATCACCATCAATATTGCCGATTTCTTGAAGAAACAAGTTTGGGATCGAGACAATACTTATTTTCAAGCTAAAGAACCACCAATTTATATAGACATCGTTATCTTACTCAGGGATTGATATTATCCACCACATCACTGTTAAAAGAGACCATACATAATCAGTGATATACGATAAAGACATGTACAAAATCGCCAATTAAGTTGGATAAAATGTTGGCATCCTTGGTATATCAAAACATTTTGAGGCGCAACATAAAAAGGATGATACGTGATTTCTACCCCTTACCTATGGGTCACAAAATAAGAGACGACTGATGACAATCAAGGCCAGTTGAGCTAACGAGCCTCGCATGGAGTCTAGCATACAGTATGCCTAATTCAATAGGGTAGATTACTATTTACTATTACTAGTCTAACTAAAAATAAAAAAAAAAAAGGTTAATACCATGAAAAACCCTAAACTTCTGCACCCGTGATAAATTTGCCCCAATTAATTTTTTGACTACTAATAACCACAAATTGGTATATCTATAATAAATTTACGCCAAACAAATTTTTTGACCACTAAAAATCGAAAATTGGTGCATTTGTAACAAATTTACCCTCCATAAATAAGATTAATACCACGAAAAAATACAAACTGTTATACCTATAACAAATCAAGGGTAAAACCTCAAACCAGTACGTTCATCAATTGCCACGTGTTATCCAACTTAGAAATTTAATGGTAAAATTGAACGAAAATGAACGGAGAGTAAATTTATCACGGGTATACCAGTTTGGAGTTTTTGGTGATTAAAAAATTAACTTGAGGTAAATTTATCACAAATATACCAATTTGATATTTTTCGTTATATTAATCCCAAAAAAAAAAAAAATCCGATCCATGCTTAGATTATTGCTTTCAACATTGCTACCTCATCCCGTGAGTGATGCAAATGCATGCGCACGTATCTGACTTGTGTCCTATTCGGGGCCCACACTACATAAAGGCCGCCTGGGCTGCTCGACGTTCTCAAATTCGTTTCGTCTCTCTCCGAACCTTCTCACAAAAAGACGTAACAAAGACAAATCCCCCACCGTCAGATCCGACCTCCCCCCCCGAACTTTTTCAACGCCTCCGATCTCATCTGTGACCAAAACCTATATATACCCGCCAACCTCCATCATTCGTTCGTTGCCATCGAATTTGACATCCATTTCCTTAAAGTTTACCCAAAAAGTTTACACGGAGATCATCATACTCTTCACTTGGCCATGGAAGGGTCTCCTTCGAGAGGGAATCAGAACAATGAGAACAACGAAGAGACCGGGAACAATACGGGATCGCGGTCACGATCCGATCCACCCAGGTACCGAGGGATCCGGCGGCGGCCTTGGGGCAAGTTTGCAGCCGAGATCCGGGACCCCTCGAGGAATGGCGCCCGCCTTTGGCTCGGGACGTTTGAGTCGGCAGAGGAGGCCGCCCGTGCCTACGACCGGGCTGCCTTTGCCTTCCGGGGCCATATGGCCATCCTCAACTTCCCCAACGAGCAGCAACACTACACTCAGAATTTCCACAATGTCTCCGGCCACCAAAGTTCTTTCTCCACATCCCTGTTGCCGCCGCCGCCGCTGCCATCGCCGACGCCATTGCCACCGCCATCATTCTCTTCACCAGGTTCATCGTCATCTGCTATGTCAGCTCCCGCCGAACCATCGAGAGATGTGATCGAGTTTGAGTATCTGGACGATATGTTGTTGGAGGAACTATTGAAGTCGCAAGGCGACATGTAGGGTAAACGTGGGTAGTTGAGTGCATGTTTAAGCATTAGTATTCATACAGACGAAGATTTCTAGGATGCTAAAGTTATCTCGTTTCAATAAATTGTTGCAATATATCTCAGGTTTCTAATGTTAAATACCACGATACAGTTTCCCAAATGGGTTCGTAGGTAACCATTTTGGAAGAGCTTCTCTGTATTTGAGGCCAGGTTGAGGTAAATCCAAGCTGAGCTAGGATTTTGCTGTTTTAAGGTGCATTTTTTGTTTAATTTTGTGTTTGGGGTGCTATGAAGCTGAAACAAAACTCTTATGCATAACAAAATTTCAGGGGTTCATATTTTGGAGGTTAATACTACGAAAAATCCTAAATTGGTAAACTTACGACAAATTTACCTCGAACTAATTTTTTGATTGCCAAAAACCTCAAATTGGTACTCCTGTGACAAATTTACCCCAAGTTAATTTTTTGACTATTAAATATCCCAAACTGGTACACTTGTAACGAATTTACCCTTTTGTTAAATTGAATTAATACCACGAAAAATAATAAATTGATAAATCTGTGACAAACAGAGGGGTGGTGTCATTCGACTCAACAAATTGCTGGTAAAATTTAACGGAAGTTAACGGAGAGTAAATTTGTCATATGTGTACCAGTTTAAAGTTTTTGGTAGACAAAAAATTAATTTATGGTAAATTTGTCATAGATATATCAGTTTAGGATTTTTCGTTGTTTATGAATTCCGGCAATTGCTGTTGATGTTGATCTGAATTCTTCGGTCTCCAGGGAGCAGTTTCGCTCCTTCTACTTTACAACTTGATCTGCCTTGACCGTGACCCGTCTTTCCTTTTTCTTTCCATCTAACCAAGGGTTGCATGTCCGGGCACACCACCTTAATTAATCTCTTCTTGTCACGACTGTCCACTATTTTGCAATAAAATCGAGTAATTAACAGGGGTAAATTGATCAGAGCTTATGCGGAGGCTCCTTTGAGACAAACTAATTTGGGGACGGAATGAGTTGGATTGTGACCTTTTATGTCATTTATGCAAAAAAATAGACTGCTAATGGGGTAAATCTTGACCTCAAAAGTTAGGAAAGTTAATTAAATATGGTAGGAAATATACTTTGGTTAGGCCCTCCGTGGATAGGAAATGATAAAAGTATCATATCTGTAAATAGTCGTTGGTCATCTTTCGTTTTAAGTGAAAGTTATTTGTTTGAATCATCACTCAAAGTAAAATTGATTTTTTTCTTTTAGAATTAACACATTTTTTATGTGACCTAAAGTTGGGGGCTTGCAGGTTACCAAGTGCCACGTCGTGAGTGATAAGCGATTGTGTCGAAGACTTAGATTTAATATGATTTCGATGATACCGCGATATGGGTATTAGACAGAAGTTGTTCAAATTGGCCCCACGTGGGCCCACAGGAGAAAGTCCAATTAGTAGTCAGCCGCTCGTGTGCGCGTTCAGGAGCCTCTCCCAAAATTGGCTGTACAAGGACGACCGCGTCATCATCGACTGGACTTGCGTCATCCTCTGCGCTTATTTTTTTGATCGGTCATGGAATCATCATTCGATACCATTAATGAGATATTTGCGCTTGATTTCCCTAAATCCAGGTAGCTATTACATTAAAAAAAAAGAATTAATATTATATAAAAAAATTGCAAACTGATATATCTATACCAAATTATCAAAAATTAACTTTTTAACCACCAAAACCCCGAATTGTATACATTAGTGACAAATTTTCCCTTAATTAATTTTTATTAAATTGGATTAATATCACGGAAAATCACAGACTGGTGCACCTGTAACAAACGGAGGGCCAAACCCTAAATTGGTATATCCGTCAACTATCACGTGTCTTCTAATTGGAGCAATTTGATGGTAAAATTTAAAGAAAACTTACGAAAGTTAAATTTGTCATAAATGCACTGATGTGAGATTTTTTGCAACAGTCTGAATTTTCGACTCTTTTCCCGGGATTTAAGAAATGAAATTGATCATCAATGCACTATAGTGAGATCTCACCCGGAAATGCGCATTCACGGGATGCTAACCTTAGGGGTAGGGCTATTACGAGATTGAGTTCGCACGACTAAATAACTCGACCTGGGTTCGATCTTCGACCATAAGGATTGACGAGGTATGTTTTGGGCCAACAGAGAGCGATCTATTTGATTGATCGTGTTCGAAGGGAACTAGTGACAGACCCTCGCAATTATATGACAACCGAGGTCGTCATGAGTAGAGTAAACTTAAACGTGGTTTGACTTAGTGTCGGTCACGGGTCGAGAGCGCATAATCCCAATGAGCTACCCGTTAGCCAAAGATAAACTAAAGTCGCGATTGTTCGATTTTAGTCATTTCTTGAAATTCGGGCTCGGGAATCGAGAATTTTGAAAGTGACAATTTTGAGCGGCCGATGATGTTTTTGGCTTGGCCAACCTTGGGGCCACCCATTTCTGCAAAAAAATGGATTTCAGTTCGGGACTGGAAAAATTACGATTTTGCCCCTATAAGTGCCGACATTGGGTTTTGAGGCCGTATGAGATTATTTTTCGAGGCCAATGCCATTTTAGGGTGGCCATGCACATTTAGAGTCATTACGGTCAAAAATTGAAATTTTGGCTCGGAAGTGAAAAATAATATTATTTTATTTCCAGGACTTTGCAATTGATTTTTGAGGGCTTAAGAAGCTATTTTCTCGATTCCGACACCATATTATGTTGTCCACACCCATATGGAACCCGTATGTACGAAAATTGGAATTTCGCCCCGGGACCGGAAATTTACCGTTTTGCCCCTGGACCCTGTATTGGGAATTTCGAATTTTGGACAATTTTAGGCAATAATTGAGGACTAAAATAAGTGAAAAGGAAATTGGAATTATTGAATTACCACCTTACCCTTGAATTATTGGATAAAGACAAACGAGGACCGTTGGATCAAGGGTATTTTCGAAAAAATTGCGGATCACCGACACATGTCCCCACCAGCCCACTATTTCTGACCTCTCTCTCTCCTCCCTCTTCTGGCCAGAACCCCCCTCCTCCACGATCACTCTCTCTCTCTCTCACTCTCTTCATCTTCATTTTCCTCCTCCTCTGCCAGTGCTGCTGCTACTGCTGCTGTTGTTCCGCCCGTTTTAGCCCGTTTTTCTGGCATTTCTTAGGTAAGTGACCTCCCCAAATGTTGCCTAGGATCTCGGGTATTGTTAGGCTTGTTTAGGACTCGGTTTAGGGTGAATTTGTGGCTGGATGTGCTTGGTGGTGAGGGTTAGCTGATTTTCGGATAGGTTACTGCTGCGTAGCTGGTTTTTGCTATTTTTACTGTGACTTGTGTGGCCCGAATTTGAGGAAATGTTCTTCATGAAAGTTGTTCCCAACATCTTGAAGTATAACATAATTTAATTTGAGAATTTTTAGAAATCGTTTGAGGCCATTCGGAAGTCCATTTCTCGACCGAAATCAGTCTGCCGGATTTACTGTTCATCCGACCTTCGGGTCTGTTTGAATTTTTATAAATTTTTCCAGGCCTATTTTCAAAATACTTTCTTCACAAAATTTGTTGGGGACATTTGTTTCTATAACATATAAAAATTTCAAGGCTTTTAAAGGTGATTTGGATATTGAAAAAAAATTTATTTTGATGATCAGGCGGACTGACCAGACGGGTTGATTTTCGTTTGTCTTCCAGTGACAAAAAGAGGTGTTTACAGTTGGATATGGGTTTTGAGTCCTCACGGAAAATGTTTATCAAGATGTTTTGTACAACATATCCAAATTTCAGAATTTTTGGAGTTAATTTACTATTTATTTCAAATGGATTTCGGTCACTGCGCAACTGCCCAGTTTGGACGATTTTTGTGGCTGTTTTGGAACTGAATTAGGGGCTGGTGTTTGGGTTGTTGTGGACTGATTTGGTGATGAAATTTCGAGGTTTAGGAGGCTGAGTTAAGGCTGTGATGTTGAGGATTGATCGGGAATTAAATGTGTGATTGATTGAAATTATTGTGGCTTAATTGGGCTGAACCGAATGATTGTGCTGGTTGTGTTGTGGATTGGCATTGTGCCGCGTGTGTGTGGCCATGTAGTGTGGCGATGTGTCGAGATGAATGTGCATTAGATTTGCGCATTAAATATGTGTGATCGTGTGGTGTTCGTGCGACGAGAACGTGTGCTTGTGAAGTGTACGAGAATGTGAAATTGTGAAATGTGTGTGTGAGGTGTGTGCGTTTGGCCGTGCGATTGTTGGCCGTGTGTAAGTGTGGTTTGAGTGGAACGAGAAGATGGAAATGTGGAATTGGTTGGAAAGGATCCGTCCTGAGGCGTGTTCGTTTATGCGGGACGATGCCATCCCTGACGAGGTGATGATGCCCGGCCCGACGGAGTGACGATGCCTGACGTGGTCAGAAAACCGTTGGCCTGATGCGTTTTACGCGGGCGCGGTAGAAGGAAAGTGTGTGTAGGATTCCGTCCTGAGGCGTGTTCGTGTTACGCGGGACGATGCCGTCCCTGACGAGGTGACGATGCCCGACGAGGTCAGAAGACCATTGGCCTGATGCGTTTTACGCGGGCGCGGTAGTGGTGGAGGAGTTGAGAATGAGCGAGAATTGGCTTGTGGTGCGAGGTTTGAGAAAGTGACGTGTGGTGTGAGTTGGCGTGCGAGTGTGTTTGTATTGGGTGGTGTGATGCTCGATTATGGGGTAAAAACTGCTAGGTATGGTATGAGACGTGCCCAAGTGGGTTTTGCTCTATTATCGGGGCACGCGCGCAGCTGTGATGTATTTCTGTAGCATATTAGCTATGTTATTATCTAATGTGCAGGAACGTGTATGATGGATTCCAGGTAGGGTCGTGTGTGGTTGTTAATTTGGTTGATTGTCGTGTGTTACGTGTGGTTTAGTCTGGCGGTATGTGAGTGCCTACGTGGGGTTTGGGATTGTACACTTATTGAGATTCGTCTCACGGTTGTATAACCACCACTTTCAGACCCCCAGTCGTAAACCCAGAAAGTCTGCCTCATCTTTTTGGAGTTCGAGGAGTTGCCCTTGGTGCCTAGTGGAATTGCAGGTGAGTTTCCGAAGGCTCACACCTGGAGAATCAGGAGCAGGGTGGAAGATAGCAACCAGTAGGTTTCCCTAGGTTATTTTAGAGGTTGTTCAGAATAGTGTGACCTATAGTGAAGCTAGGTTAATCAAGCCCCTAACCTTTTGTTAAAACGGTGACGGAGGACGTTTGTCTGTATATGTCTGTAATACGATGTTTATATTTTTGGTGTTGTATGAATATGTTGTTTGATTGATATGGTATTCTATCCCATTGTCGTCATCTTTCTGTCTGGGGTTTTGTTATTCGCTTTCGCATGTGCTTTTGATGTTTGGGTTGGGTCGGCGACGTTCCTGGAACTTCACATCATTTCGACCGGAGCAAGGGATGTTGCGAGCTCGAAGGGGGTTCGGGGCGTGACATTTTTAGTGGTCAAAAAATTAGTTTAAGGTAAATTTATCACAAGTGTATAAGTTTGGAAATTTTCATAGTATTAAAAAAAAATACATTTGTACTTTCAAAATCCTCATTACGCATCTATATCAATTATTATTGGCCATTCGGGGGGGGGGATGGAGCTGGAAGGGATGTGGTAGAGAAAGAAAGTGAGGAAGGAGGAGAATTTGATTTGAGATGTTGATTTGTAATTAATGAAGATTAGCAAGGCATATATGCCCATATTTCAAAGGATGGACTTTCTAATTTCTCTGCTCTTTGCACCGCCTACCTTTTTTTATCTCCTGCTGGGAAGAAAAGGTGGGGTTGGGAAACTAGCAGGGGTGTATAAAAGAACCGGGACCCGCCTGGATCGCCCGGGACCGCCCGGAACCGGACCGGAACCAGTGGTTCCCAAGAGAGCCGGTCCGGTTCCCAGTTCCAATTTTTTGGAACTGGTAGGTACCGATCCAGTTCCTGGTGTAAAATCGTCCACCCGCCCATCTGGACCAGATTGGTAATATAATAATAATATATATATTTTTTAATTTTTAACTAAAAAAATTTTACAAAAAAATTTGAAAAAGGGACGCGCTATGTACAAAAAAATTACACCGTTTCCGATGTATTGTATTGTATTGTATTATTATTATAGCAAAAGCCACGCGCTATGTAGTTCTATATAATGGGGGACGACCATGAATAATTTCAAAAAGTTCTAGATCTAAATGAACTAGAGGACCCTGCAAAAGGTCCAAAGTAGATAATGTTATTGCCCCCAAAGGAAACGGGAGAACAAACGAAGAAGGGAGATAAAAAGCCTTGAAGTATATAAATTGTTGCCTAGACGCAATTCACTGTGGATCGAATGATTTGAGTTGTCAAAAATGTCAATTTCTCACTATGTTATCCGCCGAGTAATCTAAATAGTCAGATATGCGAATCTCATCTAGTATCCATTGGAATCAAGCATTCAAATCATTAAATATCATAGACCAAGCTTAGACAGGAATTTAACCTTACAACACTATTATTGCACGTCACAATCTTAACTTTGGATCTTTTTTTTTAATCGAGAAATTGGGAAAATTGTTTAGAAAAATATACCTTTCGATTTGCCCAATTTAATTTTAAACCTTTTGACCATCTTCCAATGTAGTCCATCCTGTCAATTTAAGCCAAATATCATGTGATGGTCCAATCACTGTCGGTCGTCCTACATGACATAACTGGCAACTAATGTGAACGATCTTAAATGAAATGACCTTGTTTTGTAATTTTTTTTAAACAATTTGAAATTTATCTTCTTCTTTTTAAAATTTTCCTTATTCTATCTTTCTAGTGTTAATCCTTTTCCCTTTGTTGTGATGGCCAGCAAAGGTTGCCGATCACAGGCAAGGCCACTTGGCCCTCACCCAGATCGGTGGCGGGAGCCAAGCTTCTCTTTGTTCTAGCTGCCAACACATTCTCCTGTTGGGGCTAACAATACAACCTATAGAAGGGGTGAATAGGTTGTTTGAGAACTATGAAAAACATTTGCGAAATATAACAAGTTCAACTTAAAATATTAGCAAAAGCATTTTGTAGAAATTAGGTATGTGCTGCTGTTTATCGTGATAATAAAGATCAAGTAATGCTAATACTGAAGAAATAGAAGATTTGCAAGCAAATATATAGTGATTCGGCTTTATCCCCAAGCCTACATTTCTCGAGAATGATAGCCATAACAAGGCTGGAATCCACTAGTAATCTTCAAGAGAAGTTACAATCAGCAAGTACCACATTTCCAATAGATCATACTATCGGGACTCACGTACTACTATTACATCTTGTACACTTCCTCTTATCACTGATTACAAACAGTAGCATCACACAAATATTGAGATTAGGAAACAACAGTTAACAACAAAAACAGAGCAAAGAAGAAGACTCAAAGCACAAGACTCATCCTGTTCGGTTCCACCCAACCTAATTACTTCTCTTGGACTTAATATATAGCCAGCCGTCTTCATATGATCGTTGCCCATCGAAATCCTCAAGTAGCCATTGGTTCTAGCAGTTGCCAGCAACAGACCGTTGGTAAAGATCATTAGAACGGCTCTTTGAGAGTGGCTGTTCTAGAACAATGTCAGTGTACTTTTGTCAGACTTGCTCTTAAATGCCACAGCTACTCCTGATCAACTTTGGTGATCTTTCTCCAAATTCAAATCCTTTGCAACACCTATAATCTCGAACATCCTCACATGGATATTCAAACATCACTAATGACACAATGTCTTAGCCTCGGTATAAACATCATCAGTTAGCTAATATTTAGGTCCGTTGGTGCTGTTTGCTGGTAAACGTACACCGGAAATCTTGTGATCTTCTCCCAATGAATCACACCATGGATATCACATAGTCCTTAAAAATCATTACAATCTTCGTCTCATCTGTTTGAGATAGCTACTCTTACTCACTATCGATGCTGATATTTCCGGTCCATCCAAGCATATCGGCAATTTCGACTCTATCAAGTTGTTCATCTTCATGGTCCTTCCAAGCTTGACCAAACATCCTCGTTATAGGCTTGGTCACCATTGCTAGGTCCATCTAACCTGTCACCCGATTTTTGTACTTCCAAGCCATCACGAACATCCTCGTTCTTCTTGATCAAGGTCCTTCCAGATGTTCACCTTATTTGAAGATCCTTTCAGCTTGTAGACATATTCAATAACCCAATGTCTTGTTTACCTTAGATATTGACAAAACATCTTGACAGTAGTAGAGCACTTCTCATATCAGAATGTTTTGGTGCTATTTATGACAAACATCTATATTTCAGCTTGCACATATATTACCTGGTACTACTCAACCAACACACATATTACTAGCCTTTGATTGTCTTTGTCATCTTTAAAACATCATAGGGGATTTTCCCAACAATCACCACATTAGTGATTTTCCTAGCATCTCCAACATCGTTGCTAGGTAAATCATACGCTTCCCATGTAGCCCTCTTCATCTCTTGAATAAATTCATTCCAATCTCTGACCCGAACCGCACTTTGCTCAAAATTACATGCATGGTTATTTATCGACGGTGGCGTAAGGTGCAACACCCCAAGTGTCGGCCACGAAAATGGAACACCCAGGAACACCATATTCAGAAATAGAATATGTAAATGGAGAAGTTATTAATTCGTGCACTGGTTTGGAGTCCATTGAACTTAACGTGAAATTGGCAATGTTTTCCGAACACGAACTCAAGTGCTTCTTCGCTATACCCTTTGTCGGAACACTGGCCTAATGAGATTGCCACTCACGAGAACAAATTCCTCTCTAGATCCGTATATGAGTTAAATTATGCATCATCAAGTTAAGGAAGGAACTTGAGTGCTATTTATAGAGTTTTAGCCATGGGTCCTCTCATCATGGGTCGGGCTGTGCTTGGCCTATACTAAGCCAGCCCCATTAAGAACTCATATATTTTACCTTTATTAGACAAAACTAATACAGTTTATCTTAATTAATGAAGCCCACAATAGGAAATTTTTACATTCTCCCACTTGGGTGATATTAATAGAAACGGAATTGTGCGCACACCCTTATATTGGTCTAGATATTATTTTTAATAGTCAATCCGATCCTATAAAGTCTTGAACACCGAATTATGGCGGTAACTGCATGTACTTACACGGAGCCTTCCATGATCACTAGTGTTTTTAACTTTATTGATATGGTTTCAATATGGTAGTATGGCAAATGGATAATACCTCATAATGAGTGATACTTCGTGTGTTATCCATTTTGTTAGTCCAAATTCCCTCTCTTTAAGTGTCACAAAACCTAGTGTGTCACCTAAGGATATCCTTTATGGTTCCAACAAACCTGCATATGTCTTACCCTTATAGTTAATCGTACCTTATGTATAGCAAGACATATCATTAAAGCTAGTACCAAGAATGCCCCTAGCCTGTACTTAAGGTTTACACAATGCCTCGAGATTTTCATTAGATATGTGTACTCAACTTGATAAATCTACATTCATAAATACCTCATTGAATATAAAGGAGTTGATCCAAATATTACAAAATGTAACAAAATCATATACAAACTTCATAAGAGCAACATAAAACTAAACAACTCCCCCTAATTAATAGTATTCCATGATACTCCCAAGCCTATGCTAATGACATGTCATTCAAATACATAAGGGCAAAGGCCTTTAGTTAATGGATCTACAATCATATCATCTGTTGAAATATGCTCTACAGTAATGTCACCATTCTGAACTGTTTTCTTTATGGTCAGGAACTTGACCTCTATATGCTTAGACTTCTTGAGATCTTTGTTATTGTTGACAAACAATACTGCAGCTTTGTTATCACAATACAACTGTATGGGCCTATTCACAAAATCAAATATGGTCAATTCTCTAATGAGGTTCCGGAGCCAAGTAGCTTGAGTAGTGGCCGAAAAGCATGCTACAAACTCGGCTTGCATGGTAGAGGATGAAATGGATTTCTGTTTTTCGTTTTTCCATGATACTGCACCTCCTACTAAGATAAAGATGTATTATATTGTTGACTTCTTGTCATTTTGACCGCCAGCAAAGTCTGCATCCGAATACCCTACTAGTTATAGGTCTTAGACATGTCTGTAAATCAGCATATAATATTTTGTCCTCTTTAAGTACCTCAAAACTTTCTTGTCAGCTACCCAATGATCATATCCTGAATTTGACTGATATTTGCCTAGAAGTCCTGTTGTAAAAGCAATATCTAGTCTAGTGCATACTTGAGCATACATAATTCTCTCAAGTGCACTAGCATAAGGTACATTCTTCATTTGTGCTTTCTCAAAATTTGAATGAGGACACTGTGACAGACTTAGCTTATCACCCTTAATGATAGGAACAATTCTTGGCTTGCATTGTTACATGTTGAATCTTTCTAAGATACGATCAACATATGCCCTCAGAGCGACGAGAACAATCCCTATGGATCTCAATGCCAAGGACAAAAGATGCCTCACTAAGGTCCTTCATATCAAAATTCTTTGACAACATCTGCTTTGTTTCATGCAATAAATCAAGGTCACTACTCGCAAACAGGATATCATCCACATAGAGTACAAAGAAAATGAATTTCCTCCCACTGACCTTACAATATATACATTGATCTTCTTTTTTCTCAATAAAATCGAATGAAGTGACAACACTATGAAACTTCAAGTACCATTATCTAGAAGCTTGCTTGAGACCATAAATAGACTGTTTTTAGTCTACATACAAGCGTACCTTAATCATCTGCCACAAAACCTTTGGGTTGCACCTTATAGACTTATTCATTAAGGTCTCCGTTGAGAAATGCCGTTTTAACATTCATCTGGTATAACTCTATATCGAAATGAGCTACTAATGCCATAATCACTCTGAAAGAATTTTTAGAAGAGACCGTGGAAAAAGTTGTTTCATAGTCTACTCCTTCTCTCTGAGTGAAACCCTTGGCTACCAGTCTGGTTTAAAACTTCTTAATTTCTTTAGAGTCCATTTTAGCCTTATACACTCATTTGCAGCCAATGGGTCTGCAACCTTTAGCTAATTCAGCAAGTTCCCAAACACCATTATGCTTCATAGACTGCATTGCATCTCTCATTGCATCTAACCATAGTTCCGACTGAAGATAAGAAACAACTTTTACATAAGTCACTAAATTAGCCGCAAAACCGATATCATAGTCTTGCTCTCCTATGTAAACTAAATAGTCTTGTGGTATAGCTTATCGTCCCTCCCTAATAGATCCCCTAACTGGAGCAACAACAACCTCATCCCGCACCTGAGAGATTTGAGAAACTTCATCAGGAGCTGTCTCGACAACAAGATCCTAAGACTCAACGGGTTTAGTCTGTAATGTGGGAAACTCCATAATTATCTGTATGGGAGGAGAAAAAGATGCAATATTACCTACCGTATTGTGATCCTCAATAGTTTATGAGTAACTACTTTCTTCGGCCACATCAAACTCCAGAAACTTTGCTGTCTGTGATTCTGCAATTCTTGTGCGTCCATTGGGATTATAGAACCGATATCTCTTCAAATGATCCAGGTAAGATACAAAGTAACACCAAGTGGTTTTGGAGTCCAACTTACTTAAAGTTGAATTATACAACTTCACTTCTGCAGGACATCCCTAAACCCTAATATGGTTTAAGCTAGGCTTACGTCAGATTCATAACTCAAAAGGACTCAAAGGGAGTCAATGGAACAACTTTAGTAGGTACACAATTCAAAATGTACAAAACTATTTTTAAAGCTGCACCCCACAGAAAACTAGATAAATTTGTCTTACTAATCATACTCCTCACAATTTTCATAAGGGTGCGATTGCGCCTTTCGGCCACACCATTCTGCTTAGGACTCCCAAGAATAGTAAATTGAGTCACTATCCTAAAATCCTCCAAATATTTGGCAAATGGCCCTTTAAGGTGTTCAGCATTGCCATACTTGCCATAATACTCTCCATTTGGATTAGTTCTAACAACTTTTATGACTTTTCCCAATTGTTTCTCGACTTCAGTCCAAAAAATCTTGAATTTGTCAAGAGATACAGACTTTCCCTTAATCAAGTACAAATAGCCATATCAAGAATAGTCATAAATAAATGTGATAAAATAAAAATTTCTACAAAAGATTGTTGTATAGGGTCCACTAATGTTAGTGTGAATGACCTCCAACAGATCTAAACTTCGGACTGCGGTTTTCTTTCTTATCTTGGTCATTTTACCCCAACAACAGTTTACGCATGTCTCTAGGTCATTTTTAAAAGTAGGCAAAATGTTAGTTTTTGTTAGCTTTTCTACTCTTTCCTTAGAGATGTGGCCAAGTCATTTATGCCATAATGCATAAGACTGTTCCTTAGGTAGAGGTCTGTGGGAAATAATCTTTTTCAGCCATATAAGCGACGTCTATATCATTGGGAGGCAAACACAATCTATACAATCTATTGGACATATTACAGTACCCAACCTTATTTGAATCAAGAAACAAAGAAACAACATTATTCTTAATTTCAAAAGAGTAGCTATATATGTCTAAACATAATACGGAAACTAAATTCCGTCTAAAAGAAGGTACATAAAAAGCATCTTTTAACATTAATCTAAAACCAAAGTCCTGCATTAAGATAATATCTCCCACAAACACGACGTTGACTTTCTCGTTGTTTCCTACAATGAGTCTTGATTCATCCTAATTTAGCTTCCTCTAATTTATGAATCCCTGTAGGCATACGTTTGGGAAACTAAGTCGTAAGCTTTCCACAGTCCTTCTTTATGAAACTTTTCTTTTTACAAAAGAAGCAGCCATCACCACCCTTCTTGAAAGATGTTTTCTTTGGACCCATATCGTCAGATTGACCGGTAGTTTCTTGAGCATCTTTATGAGTACAATTTTTTATTTTCTTATCCTTCTTTTTGTGGGAACCATAAATATACAAGGTAAGATGCCTTATCTCTTTCTTAAGTTTCTTTTCCTTTACCACCACCCTAGCTATCAGGTCGTTAATTAATCAAGTCTCATCTTGGGAATTGTAATTTATCTTTATAATTCCAAAATTAGGAGAAAAGGTGTTCAGAGCTTGATGCATAATACAAGCATCAGGAATGGAATTATTAAGAGCTTGAAGCTTTATCTTTAAGTCTACTATCCTAAGAAAATAATCTCTAATCCCAGTAATACCACCATACTTCATATTGAGAAGCCTTTGAAGAAGTGTACTAACCTCAGCCTTTGAAGAAGTATACCATCATTCTTCATATTCTAGCCTCTAAGGTTGCCATCATTTCCTTAGCAATACAATCAGCTGGCAAATCACTTTTCAAGTGTTCTCGAATGGATTGCTTCATTGTCAATAAGCAAATCCGATTGCTCTTTTCCAAGGTAGCATAGTGCGCTTTCTCAACTTCAGTACTAGTGGCGGTGATTTCTGCCGGTTTATCTTTAGTAAGAGCAATATGAGCATACGTTAACTCCATTCCAAATAGAAAATCCTCTTTCCATTTCTTAAAATTCAACCGAGTAAGGACCTTAATGGAAATAGAATTGCCGTTTACAGAAAATGTGATTGGAAAATAAACAAACAATACAATCAGCATCATGTAAGTACTTATATAGAGAGTTACATACATCATCACATAATCAATTTTGGGCAGAATATACTCTCCACATGATAGCGACCAAGAGAATATATTCCAATCTTTTGTGGAATCACCACCTTTGGATGTATGAATCACTAAGATCAGTCACTCCTCTAGCACGTATCACTCCATGAACCAATACAAAATCACCTTCTTTAAGAGTATGACAACGTATTAGAATAAGAGACATCCTAACACAATATAAGACCGATATTTCTTAAACTTAATTAAGTGTGCCACTTTGGCGATCACTACCCACCTAAATCCTCGAAACTCTCTCATACCAGGGATATTAACTTTACGTCTCATATTCACTATATCCATGTAATTTTAGACTTGAAGATAAGGGCATTTATCTCTAAAATTACATGTCATGCTAATTACAGTGTTCCATTCATTGATAAAAAAATGAATTACACTCTACACATTCCTTATGTGGTGATATACACTTGAGCTACAATATGTATTTCCAAAACCATAGAGACATACAAGAAAATACGCAAAAATACCGTAAAAATACGCATTCATAGAATTCTCTACATATTTTCACATCCATAAAAGCCTTAAACATGTAAAATAAATATACCACAGTGTAGAGAATTTCGATACGAGCGTGTCGGTACTAAGGACGTTCCAAACGGATATCAGATGCGTCCTCACGTGTTGCTAGAAGACGCGGTACGTGCGCTCGTGTTTAGCCGGTCGAATCGGTTTGAACCGTTGGTCCAAATGGTCAATGGTCAATGGACCGTTTCAATCGATTGACCGGTTGGGTCAACGGGTGAGGTCAAATGGTCACGGTTCGGGTTGGGTTAGGATCTGGGTCAACTCGAATCCGTGACGCTAACGTCAGCATGACGTCATGTCAGCGGTTACTGATGCCGGACACACTGGTTCGTCACAGCTGCGTGTGGCCTTCACACGACACTGCACGCACGATGCGTGTCGGCACACGAGGGCATGTGCGGCCTCCTCTGGCGACGTGTTGCCCGTTAATCTTCTTGTCTTGACCAATAGATTCCAAGTATGCAACAAAATTTAACTTTCATCCGACAAAAAATTTCGAAAATTGGCTAAAAACTTCTCTGACAAAACGAAAAATAGTCATAATCCGCATGTTTCAGTTCTAATCTATGACAGGCTTTGATAACACATGTCGGCCATGAAAATGGAACACCTAGGAACATCATAATCAGAAACAGAAACGCGTAAATGGAGAAGTTATCGATTCGCACACCTAGTTTGGAATCCATTGAACTTGATGCGGAATTGGCAACGGTTTCCGAACACGAACTCAAGTGCTTTTCCTCTATACCCTTTGCCAGAACACTAGCCTAATGAGATTGCCACTCATGAGAAGAAATTTCTCTCTAAATCTGTATATGAGTCAAATTATGTATTATCAGGTTATGAGAGGGATTTGAGCTCTATTTATAGAGTTTTGACCATAGGACCTCTCATCACGGGTCGAGCCATACTCGGCCCACATTGGCCAGCCTCATATTAGACTTATTAAAAATCTATATATCTTACTTTTATTAGACCAAACTAATACAGTTAATCACAATTGATGAAGCCCACATTAGAAAATTCTTACACCAAGTGACAACCTCGTGGCACCACGAGAAGCGGTAATGAAGAAAACAGGGGGAGGAGGAGGAGGAGATAGCGAGGTCAGACGAGTGGGTCTCGTGGGCACCCGACCTGAGAACTTGGTATTACAGGCCCGAGAACTGCATTGTGGAGATCAACATGGCTGAGTTGCGAGCAGAGCTCTTGAGGCAGAAGAAATGATTTTCACGATTTCATCTAGTAGGGTTTGATTGATAGGTGAATGAGGCTGTGTTATTGTTAGGATGATACAGATCATCGATACATTGCCATGATTCCATTGATTCACCATTATTTTGTCACAAATCCTCTGTTTTTGGGCTTCAAATGCCACTTCTCTGAACACGCACCATTAGCTCGTTTAGATATCGTAAAACCGGACAAGTTGTTGCAATGAAATTCCGAAGAAGTTCTACACCGTGGGCCTACGATAGGTGAGGGTCGATGGCTATCGGTGAGGCCCCGGTGACACCTGCCGGCCATTTCCAGCTAGGCAGGGCAATTATTTTCAGGAATAAAAGGAAAAAAAGAAAAAAACAAAGAAAATTTTAAAAAAATTATAAAAATGCTCAAAGTGATATTGTTTTGCGTGGAGCTGGACAGGTAAAATCGTTATCGTGCCATGTAAGATGGCTAGCGCTAACTTGACCATCACATTAGCTCTTTCTGACTTAAATTAACCGAATGGACTAAATCGGAAAATCGTCAAAATATTTAAGACTATATTGGCTAAATTGAATTTAAGACTAAATTGGATGTTGTACAATCAGTTTATGACTTTTTGGACAATTACTCTCAAGAAAATATACAGTAAATCTCCTTGTACTCTCTTTTCTCTCACTAGCACAAGTTCCACTAAAAAAATGACCATAATACATATTTTTACCTACAATCTTTTACGAAACACCATCAATATTGCCGATTTCTTGCACAAACAAGTTTGGGATCGAGACAATACTTATTTTCATACTAAATAACCACCAATTTATTTAGACATCATTATCCTGTGCAGGAATTGATGTTATCTATCACATCACCGTTAAAAGAGACCGCATATAATTCGTAATATATGCTCTGGAACAACTCCACCTAAAGTGCCACTCGCAAGCTCCTACTCAAGGTCTGGAACTCTCACCCTTGCAGTATCAGACTACAGAAATTCATAAAGTCACCAATCAGATGAGAGTTTATAACTGTAAAATACAAGAAACATCTTTCAGCTCTCATGTATTAGTTCTAGACGTATCGATTATGCTTTGCTACATACTCCTCGATTATGTCTATAGCAGTCACACAACATTATAAAACAAAGAAAGAATAACGATGTTTTCTTTCCTACAGAGTCAATCTACAATAAACAGGCTTTGTTGGCAAATTAAGGAACTAACAGCTCTTTTCAGGAAAGCTGTTTGAAAGAGTGGGTGGGATTGAATTCTTAAAGTTTGGAGTATATTGCCCGAGTCTTCGGTGAACCCGATTGTCTAATAGCAATACAACATCAGCTTGGTTGCAAAAACCAGAGGCGGCAATTTGTTAAGCAAAAAATTGTGCTCATAATAAATCTTAAAAGAGAAGAAAGCCCATTTAGAAATCGAATTGACGTTAGGTAGTGATGTCAGGATTGACGAATTGGACTTAAATTAATAGAAACAATAGAAGGAAAGAATGTCATTTCGAAACTCCAAGATAAGCAACTTCGCCTCCCTGTCACTGTCGTCGTCGTCACCATCGTTCTCTTCAGCAAGTCCGTCATCATCCGTTGTGTCAGCTCCGGCCGAGCTGTCCAGAGATGTGATCGAGTTCGAGTATCTGGACGAAAAGTTGTTGGACGAACTACTGAAGTCGCACAGCGACGTGTAGGGTCAATGCGGGTACGCGAGTGCATACTTAGGGTTTCCGATGTTTCAGGGTAAGAAATTTTTTCGTTTCTCATTTCATTCATCTTCTTCGGTGAGAATTTTCACCTGAGGAATGAGATCGCGCCGGCTTCCTTTGCAGGGTATGCACATATACTTGAATAAATTACATTTGGCAATCTTCAAAACTGCATTTTCACAGCGGGCACTTAACATGACAAGGCAATACTGTAATTTGTACTGCAACTTCGATCAGTATCAGTGGAGCAAATGGCTCGTATGATACCTGTATCTTTCTCAGGTACTTCTCTAGGTACTTGCCCTCAATTTAAGCAGTTGTATTCACCCAAACACCGACTTCTGGGCTACTACTACAGCTATCTCATTCCAATAAACTATTGCAATATGTCTAAGGTTTCTAATGTTAATTGCCAAGAAACAGTTTCCGAAATCATTTCATAGTAATCTATTCTGGAAGAGCTTCTCAGTATTTGAGGACAGGTCGATGTTAGGGGTGAGCATGATCTGAGTGAATAGTTCCCACCATGGAACCAGGAACTGCCTGCTGAGGACAGGTTCTAAAAATTTAGAACTAGAAATTGCCCATTGGTTTAATGGATCCACCCAAGAACCTGATTGCCGGTCCAGTCTAGTTCTCAAGTGGGTCCATGGAACTGGTCCCACCAAGCTTTACGCAAATGGAGGTGACCAAGAACAAGAGAGGAAAGCAATGAATGGTTGAAGGCACTGCAATGAATTGATAGAAGTTGAGAGTCGAGGCCGTGAGTCGATGAGTGATGAACTTAAGAGTCGAGAACATGAATAAGAGATAGAGATATGACTTAGACAAAGTAAGACTGAGACGAGACAAATACATAGTTGATGAGAGTGAGATGAGACGAGCACTTAGTTGATGTGCATTAAGTTTTAGATTAGGGATTTTAGGGTTTTCATTTTTTCTTAAAATATTTTCTTTTTTTTTGTTCGAAGTTTTTCTTTAAAATTATATATATATATATATTTTACTGGTCCAGTCCGGGTGGACGGGCGGGCAGCTCCATGCCTAGAACCGGGAATCGGACCGGTACTCACCGAATTTAGTAAATTGGAACCTAACTGGTCTCCACGGAAATTACCGGTTCCAATCCGGTCCGGTCCGATTAAAATGTTTATTTTTTTAATGTAAAACCAGGCTGAGCTAGGATTTTGCAATTTTTTTTAATGTGCAATTAAAAGGTTCATTTATTTTAATTTCTTTTGGTGATTTTGAGGCTTTGAAGCAGAATCAAAACTTTAGTATATGCCAAAATTAATGGGGTTCCTTTTTTTTTGAATAGGACATGATGAAAATGGTGACCGCGAAGAACTTTGACAAAATTTTCTTGATGTTGACCTGAAGAATATTCTCCGGTCTTTAGTAAGCGGTTCGCTCCTTTCTCCTTCACAAATTTGCGTGGCATGACCGAGACCCGTCTTTCCCTTTTCCTTCCTATGTAAATAAGGTTGAATGTCCCGCCCCGACCCGCTTAATCAATCTCTTTCACGTCGCCTCGGCCTACTCCTTCGCTACGAAATCGCAAAATTAAGGGCGGGAGGTCGACAGATAAACTCGATCTCATGACGATGCTTCTCGAGATATAGTTTGGCGTGGCGAGTTAGACCGTTAGACGTTCAATCACGTTCGTTCAAATGAATCAAACTACCGAATTGGTAAAATCTTGACCTCAAAAGTTTAGGAAAGTCTTTGGTGTGTACAGAATGTCAAAGGCCAACTCGGCGTAAGAACCGTTGACCGCAGAAAGGAGGAGGGAAGATGAAAGGAAAAACAGAGCATCAGAGTTGCATCAGAAAAATGGCAAGAACAGAGCATACTGCCCAACTCACTCAGATCATCTTCCACAACCAAATTTTTACGGCCCGCGCAATCCAAGTTCTGACATGACGATTTACATCGATCGCATTCCTTAAATCATTCGATTTGCTGAATCGTATACTGTGATCGGCCATATACAACTTGCTCGGAGTTCACTTACCTTTCGATTTGTCAGAGATATCAAGCAGAGCTTCCAACACCTCGTCGCCTAGGCACTCGATCTCGAATACCTCCCTCCCCTGCTCCGCCAGCCTGTCCCCCTCGCTGCTGCCTAGTGCCATGGACAGTGCCGCCGATCCCGAGGACATGGCCAGTGATGTCGCAGCAGAGGAATCTCCGCCAACCGCCGAGGGATACTCGTCAGGGAAATTGAGGATGGCGCGGAGGCCCCTCATCGCGTAGGCGGCCCGGTCGTACGCCCTCGCAGCCTCCTCAGCGGTGTTGAAGGTTCCAAGCCAGACGCGGGCCCCCTGCCTCGATGAGTCGCGGATCTCCGCCGCGTACTTGCCCCACGGCCTCCGCCTGACTCCCCTGTACTTCACCTCGCTCCCTCCTGCTGCACCTTCCTCTCCCATTTTCTCTTTAGCCTTACCTTTGGGGTCTTCATCCATGCTCGGCGACCCTCCTGTCCACCGTTCTCACCAAATTTATAGCGAGCTCGGGAGAGCCTGGAATCCATTGGGCCGATCAGAATTTTGACATCAACAAAAGGGATCGAAGAATTGTTAAATATTCTTGTGATTTTCGGGAAATTTTCAACGTGCGAAGAGACAGTTTGGGGTGATGCAATCGAAAGAGTTTAGTTCATGCATGGATGATCTGGTTCGATGGCTTTCAGCTTCAGGCCCACAGGGTTTAGTTTAACTTCTTTACTTTAGGAATTCGTCTTTGGCAATCTGCTGGGGGGGGGGGGGGGGGGGGGGGGGGCGTGGGGGGGGGGGTGACGTCATCGGGGACTAACGATGTTGCTGTCATCTTGCTAACGTTGTCATTAGCTCACCGCATCTTGGAGTTAAAAAGAATGGTGCATATATAAATATTATAGAGGTGGGCTTGTAAAGGCATTGCCGAATTCAACGTGGGTTATGTTCTTTACTGCAAGATTTCGTGTGAGGTCATGCGATTGCGTATGTCTTACGTCGTCTCTAATGCGTAGGTAATAAAAAGGTGTCTGGATTCTTTAAACGGGTATAAGATCTTAGGAGGATTTGGACTAGGGTTTGAAAGTGGAGATAATTAAGCATGTGAGTGTAATGTCTCACGGGCGTCATAGTCCTTGCGTCACCATTAGGGTTGAATTTTCAACATAGGTCGACATTTGATGATCTCACTTTGATGACGTCCTGAATTTAGCACTCAAAAGAAACGCGTCTCCCTTTTGTTAGATGCAAATGAAAGTATGTCCTATTGACTCCATCAAGTGGGTGGGCGCAATTGAGAGTATCATCGAAAGAACTGATACAACGATGAAATTTGAATTTCCCTTTTCTTGCCCCAAAAGTAAGTGCGGATTTAAACGGTTTTAAGAGTAGCATAGCCTTTCAATAGCCTTTGAACGGACAAAGGCTACCCACAAGGCTTTTGAAATAATAAATGGAAACCTTGAAAGTCTTTAATTCTTGCGCTTCCTGATTTTGATAAAACTATTTGAAATTGAATGTGATATAAGCGGAGTTGGCATTGGAGGTGTTCTTGTCAAAGCCCAAAAGCCTTTGTCATTTTTCGGTGAGAAGTTGATAGATTTAAAAAAGAACTATTCAACTTATGATAAAGAGTTCTACGCCATCGTAAGAGCTCTCTATCATTGAAGTCATTATTTGAAGCCAAAACAGTTTGTTTTTCGTTATGATCATGAGGCTCTCAAGTTTAGTAGCGGCCAATAGAAACTCAATTCAAGATATGCCGAATGAGTAGAATTTCTTCAATCCTTTTTCTTTTGTCTCAAAATATATACTTGGCCACACTAGCATTGTAGCGAATGCTTTATTAAGGAGATATTCGATGCATTCTGTTTTGGACTCTAGGATTCTTGGTTTCCAATCGATGAAGGAACGATATTCTAAAGACTTGGATTTCTCTTCCATCGTCAACAACTGTAAACATAGAGTTCAGGGTATTTATTCCATGCATAATGGGTTTCTTTTTAAAGGAAATCGATTATGTGTGCCAAATAGTTCATTTAGAGAGTTTTTGATTCGAGAAACACATGATGGAGGATTGGCAGATTGTTTTGGCATTAACAAAACTCTTGAAGTTCTTTAATAGCATTTTTATTGGCAAAAAATGATGGAGATGTATGCACTATCATCTCAAGGTGTGCAACTTGTCAAAGAGCAAAAAGTCATTTTCATTAAAGACTATATACTCCACTTCTGATTCCATTACAGCCATGCGAAGATGTGAGTTTGGATTTTATTGTGCCTCTTCCAAGAACTCAATGGGGAAAAAGATGCCATCATGGTGGTCGTTGATCGGTTTTCTAAAATGGTTCATTTCATTCCACATCACAAGATGGATGATACATCTCATGTGGCTAAGCTATATTTTAAGGAGATCATTTGCTTTCATGGAGTATTGAAAACCATAATCTTGGATCGTGATTCTAAGTTCTTGAGCTATTTCTGAAAAGTACTATTGAGGATGATTAGTACCATACTCTTATTCAGCACCACTTGTCATCCTCAAATTGATGGTCAAACAAAGGTAACCAATCACTCCCTTACCACTCTCCTTTGAGGGATGGTTAGTAAATCTTTGAAAGATTAGGAATTGAAGCTTGCACATGCTGAGTTTGCTCACAATTGATCACTAAGATACATCACTGGTTGATCACCTCTTGAAATTGTGTATGGAATTAATCCTCTCACACCGATTAATTTAATTCCAATTCCATCCAACTCACAAGTGAACTTTAATGGCAAAGAAAAAGTTGAATTGATGAAGAAGCTTCATAAGCAAATCCGATCCAAGATCAAGAAGGCCACAAGTCTTACAAGAAGAAAGCTAATCATCATCCAAAGAAGGCTCATTTTCAACCTAGTGATCTTGTATGGATTCATTTGAAAAAGGAGAGATTTCCATCTCGACGGAAGAACAAACTCATGCCTAGAGTTGATAGCCCATTTAAAGTTCTTGAGAGAATCAGTGACAATGCATACAAAATTGATCTTCCTAGAGAGTTTGGAGTTTCAACAACTTTTAATGTGGGAGGCCATTCTCCTTACATGGAGGATGAAGACTTTTCAGATTTGATGACAAATCTCAAACATCCCAGGGAGGATGATACCGAAGTATCCGACTTAATTCCATTGGCGAATCCTGCACAATTGATAATCATTCAAGCTAAGGTAGAATTCGGTCATAACTTGCTTTGATAGGTTAAGAATGAAGTTGTCGATAAGGAGACCATCAACCATGTTACCGATTAAGGAGTTTTCAATTCTTCCCTTGCCGATCAACTATTATGTTACCAATTCACCAGTATACTTGCCAATTTCAACATTAATTAATAACATATGGACGAGAGGATATTCTAAGCAATTTTCTTTGTTATTTGTTGAATTTCTGAGATTATTATTTTCTGGTCAAGGCTGTTGGACGAATTTTAGAAGGTCAACCACAAGGTTAAGATTTCAAGTCTCCATATCTTTGTTGCATTTTGTAGTTACTATGAGTGTTAAATGCATTTTCTAGTTACTAGGTCTTTAAAGGCTTTCTAGTTCCTATGTCTTAAATGTTTGGGTAATTCCCATGTCTCTTGTTTATTTCCTATGTCGCTGTACCTCTATAAATAGAGTAGAGTTCTCCATTGTGATGCAGCTTTAATGAATATATAATAATTCCTCTATGTGAGTTGAATTATTTATCCAATTCTTTATGCAAATTCCTTGATGGTAAATCAAACAATTCTTTATTCTTGGCCGGTAGGGCAATCCTCAATGCCTTGGTGGTGAGCTTCCATCTACCCCGGTTCTTATTCTTGGTTGGTGGCTTTTGCCTTTATGCTTCGGTGGCGAACCTTTACACTTCATTATTCCATCCATCTCAACACACCGATTAATACACTTTAACTTTGGAAATCCCCAATTTCGGAATCACTTGCCCACACACACATCACTTCTCCCTTGCCTTCCCTTCCCTTGTGTGCAAGCTCTTTGGCTTCAGTGACACCCCGTTTCCTTCCCTACCACGGCTAGATCGACATCATCCTCAACTCCAATGACCCTAACCATACCTCTCGGGTTTTCGGCCCCTTTGTCCCCAATGGTGTCCTCTTGAGCTCTATTTTCTCCGTCGACCGACTCGGCCTCATGAAGTTCAAGTTCCCCAATGAGCGGTTGCTGGAGTGGGCTTACTTCATGCTCACCAATGCCAAGGACAGCTGCGTGCTAGTTGAATTTTGCTCTTTGTTTAGAGGTAGAGTCAAGGGGGACTCGGTTATGTTGTGTCAAGTTCAACTGAATGTATTATCTCATAGTACTCATCCCAAAAATTCATAATGCACACACCTTTAACCAATTTCGGCCCATAAGTCTATGTAATGTGAGCTATAAATTATCTCTAAGTTGTTGGCAAATAGGTTGAAAGGGTACCTCAGTCATATTATCTCGTCTTAGCAATCGGCTTTTGTTCCGGGTATAAGCATACAAGAGGATTATGTAATTGCACAAGAAATCTTACACTCCATGAGGAAGAAAAGAAAAGGGAGTCCATTCATAAGAGTTAAGGTTGATATGTCAAAAGCTTATAAAAATATTCTGTAGTCTAGGGTTCTCGGTTCATTTTTGCAGGCTCATAAAAATATGTATTTCGTCGATTCATTATTCTCTTCTCATCAATGGTAGACCTGTCGGAAGTTTTAAACCTCATAAGGGACTCCGACAAGGTGGCCCTATCTTGCCATACCTATTGGTGATTTATACTGAACTTCTTTCTAGAATTCTATCTAGAGTAAAGGATCTGAAGATTATTATAGGTATAAGAGTAGGGCGAGAAAGTCCACCTTTAAGTTACCTTATGTATGCTGATGACTTGTTGTTATTTGTCGAAGCCACTAAACATCAAGTGAGAGCCCTAAAGGAATGCATTGAACTTTATTGCTCGTGGTCAAGTTAAAGTTTAAATCATCAAAAGTCGTCTATCTTTTTTTCTAAAAATACTTCTGTGGGCATGAAAAAGTTTTGTATGGATGAGCTCCACATGCGAAAGACAGATAATGAAGCAATGTACCTTGGAAATCCCCTCTTCAAACTAGGAAAAGGTAGGACAAAATATCAATTCCTTGAACATAAGGTTGATAACAAACTTAGCCCCTGAAAAGAAAGACATTATCTTGGGCAAGTAGAGCAACATATATTCGATCGGTTGATCAGAGCATACCTATTTATGCTATGCAATCTAGTCAACTGCCTCGAAGCACTTGTGATAGACTCAATGCCTCTGTAAGAAAATTCCAGTGGAGTGTGCCAGTAGAGAAAAACAGATATTTTACACCTAAATGCTGGGATTCTCTGTATAGAAACAATAAGAGTGGAGGAGTGGGTTTTCAGCAGAATATGGACTTCAACAATGCTTTGCTTTTAAAGCTTGGTTGGGGAATGATCCAAGATAGAGGCAAGTTATGGGTTTGAGTCCTTGAAGGAAAATATCTCCAAAGCTCAAATTTTTGGAATCACAAGGTCAAGGCATCAACCTCTCCTTTATGGAAGGCAATCATAGATACTAGAGAAATACTCAAACTGGGAACTCTGTATCAAATAGGGGATGGAAAGTCAATCGAGGTCGGAAATCACCTCTGGATTCCTAACGCCTCAACTCGTTTGCCTTCTTTTATTAATCCAAACCATGTTTTGAAGCAAAGAAAGATAGAAAGCTTCTTTATCCCATGGACAAAAACTTGGGACGTATTAAGTTTAAATAAGACATTTTGCCCAACCTTAGTCCAAGCCATCATTCAGATCCATGTGCCAAACTCCATTTGGATAGACAAACCGATTTGGCATCCAGCTATTGATGGAATATTTTCGATTAAATCTACTTACAAACTCATAAAGTTGCGAAATGAAAGTGGTAACAACCGCTCGATTTGGAACAAAATCTAGAAAGCTAAAGCTCATGAGCAACACAAAATGATGTTGTGGAGGATAGAGGCTAATGTTTTACCTTGTTGAGCTAACTTGTTTCAATTGATCCTTATCCCATACCCTTCTTGCCCTTCGTGTGGAGCTTCAGAGGAAAATTCGGTACATTTTAGTCCAAATTTCGAGGAGACAGAGCACATGGGCTATTATTTCGTCTACTTAGAACTTTAGGTGTACGAAAGAGATGGTGAACCACTTTCTTGATCCAGGAAAAATAGCACATAGAACGGGAGTGGATTGCAAGTTCTTCACCCTTTATGCAGCAATTCTCTGCACTAGAATGTGGTGTTATAGGAATGCATAGTTACATGATCAAACTATTCCAGTTCCTTCCCAGGCAATTTAGATGATCATACAAGTTTTCTTGGAATATTCAAATATGTTTAGGAAGGAAATCAAAGTTAAGTTAAGCAAGGAACTGGATTTTAATGAGGTAAGGCCAAACTCTTGGATTCCTCCATCAAACTAAGAGTTGAAATTTAATGTAGATGGTGCGTGGAAAGAGAAAAGGGGAGCCATAGGTATTATTGCACGATCTTATAGAGGTTCAATTGTCCAAGCGTGGACAATACAAGGAAGATGGAACTCCCTAGTAGAAATGGAAGCTACAACTCTTCTTCTCGCATGCAAAGCTGCTTAATCCCTTAGCATCCACAAAGCGGTTTTTGAAAGTGATTGTAAGGTGTTAATTGATACTATTAAAAAAAAGACATTTGCCCTTAGTGTATTCATCCTTTCATTTCGAACTCTTGCTTACTACTTAGCAACAATTCAGGATAGAGTTTGAAGTGAATCAGTAGATCTAGTAATTTTGTTGATCATGAGCTTGCAAAATGGGTTTTTTATCAATTAGGAACTACATCATCTTTCCTTTTTAATGATCTCCCATCTAGAGTTTAAAATATAGTGTTAGCTGAGTCTTCTTTAATTTATCATCTTGATGTAGGCTCTAGTTTCTCTGTGTAATAATTGAACTATTTTTATGCAATGGAAGGTTTGTTTTAGCAAAAAAAAAAAGTTCAACTGAATGTGTTCGAGTATTTCATGTTATGGTTGCTTATCATCCTTTTTGTCGGGGGAATTGTGAGAATTTTGGTCAAGTTTCCATAAAGAAGAGCGGGAAGTTTAGGTTAGAAAACTGGACAAGTTTCATACGTGGTTTTTCAAGTGTGAAGCGTGGGAACGAGCGGAATAGAGCATAATATGTATTGGAACCAAATTGGAACTAGGGTGTGAAAAATTAAGGAAATAATTTGATTTGACTAAATTAAGGATTAGAGTTGGGGCAAAAATGTTGAGCGACATCATTTAGGGCTATTAATGCTAACTTGGGGCGTCGGCAAGCTTCGTCGGTTGGAAAAATTAATAAAATATTACCACGTCAGATTTTTGACGTTCCAAATCGACAATGGCATTTAAATGATAATTTTTTTTTACAAAAGCGTCACCTAAGTAATCTGGTGAAAAGTTTTGATACCAAAGTAGGTGTCGTGCAAACGTTACATGACACTTTTAGTGTCTTGTTATAAACCTCATTCACATGCTCTCCAACCATATCAGGCGTGTGCAAGCGTATTTGCTGAACTTGTGGAATTAGCATGACGGAATAGGTTCCAGCGTGAAAGCGTATTTGGTAGATCCAAAATTTTTGCAGCGACAACTATGCGGTAGGCACCAGAGTTTCGTGTCGCACAAACCCACCCAATACATCGTACCTTGTGTAGGGCACCCTGTAAAATCACACAAGATACAGGATGCCTTGTCTAATAATTACAATCATGATATTTTCATTTTTTTTCTCTTTTCTTTACAAAATTTACGCATTTAAAAGTGTGAAAGGATGGGAGTAAGCAACATAGTTTACTTTATGTTTGAATGAAAATTGTCCAAAAACTTCTTAAACTTATTGCACTTTTGTCAATTTAATTTTAAACATTTTCACATTTTGCCAATTAAATACATTCGATCAATTTTGGCCAGAATTCACTGATGTAGACCTGGTTGTACCTAGCAACTGTGTCACATGGAATGGTCAGTGCTGATGTAGACAAATTTTATTAAGTTTTTAAATATTTTTTCAAATTTTTTAAATATTTTTAATTTCTTTTTTTCTTTTCTTTTCTTTTCCCTCTTCTTCCTCTGCTGGTTGTTCAACCTTGGTGATGGCCGGCGACCGCCCAGAGGTCACAACCGGTGAGGTTCAGACTTGCTAGATTTGGCTAGGGCAAGCCTTGCTCGAGGTTGGCGAGGTCACCCCTCGCCAGATCCCAACGAGGGCGACCACACTTGAGGCCGGCAAGGCTTACCCTTGCCGATTATAGCCTCTAGCCAGTCGCTGGAGGCTAGGCAACTAGCAAAGTAAGAAGAGGGAAAAAATAATTAAAAATTCAAAAATATTAAAATTTAATAAAATTTATCCACGTCAGCACTGGCCGAATCACGTAGAATGGTCGGAGTTCACATCAGCAAATTACAACCAAATTTGACTGGATGGACTCAATTGACAGAATATAAAAAGATTTATGACTCAATTGACAAAAATGAAAGATTTGATATTGAATTGGTAAAAGTACAATAAGTTTATGATTTTTTGGATAATTTTTCCAATGTTCGATGTTATCATCTCTTAGGATTATGTTAACGACAGACATGGAGATGCACTTTACTACATATTATGTAATGCACTTCTGTACTTTAAAATTTACAAAGGAGTAGTACACGGCACTTTGGAATCTGTGGAACCGACGAGTTTGAGATTCAAGGCTAGTTTTAAGTGGCCGAACTATGGACGGGGTTCCAAAAATTTAACATCGGTGCATATAGGTAGAAAAAACCTGGATAAGGCAAAAATTTCCTGGATATCATATTCATGGAAGACGAATCACAAGGGGATTTGTAGAAGAGGTCTTTTCTCGTTCTGGCTATTCTCGTGGGGCTTCACTCTAGGGGGAATTCAATCAAGGTGAATTTCTATTTCCACTCGTCACCGATAAATTATTGGGTTAATACCACAAAAAACCCTAAACTGGTACATTTGTGACAAATATATCCCAACCTAATTTTTTGATCACCAAAAACCTCAAATTGATACACCTATGACAAATTTACCCAGAATTAATTTTTTTACTACTAAATATCTCAAATTGGTACATTTGTGATAAATTTACCCTCTATTAAATTAAATTAATATAAAAAAAATTACAAACTAGTACACATGTGATAAACGGAAATTAAAACCTCAAACTGGTACATTCATTAACTACTATGTGTCATTCAACTTAGCAATTTGATAGTTCAATTTAATAAAAACTAACGGAAGATAAATTTATCACAGTTGCATCAGTTTAGGGTTTTCCGTGATCATAACCCTAAATTATTCCTAAAGGCAAACATCAGCTCACTAATGACTTGCTTAATCAATGGTTAACAACAGACAGGGTTTATAAATTTTGGGATTCATGATGTCTAATCCACATGTCCATGATTGGTGGAGATTTTTACGTCATACTCGACTACCAAACGTTGTAAAGCCTAGGATAGGAACGATCCTCATCGTGATTGGTGCAACAGTCCTAGTATCACTTCTCCGACGTAAGATTCTCGAGTGATGATTGGGTTTTACAAAGAAGTTATGGGGCCACAAATGGTGATGTTTAAATATCGTCGACAGAGATTCGAAGGAAAAGTAGTTGGCGATCTTAGGTTATGATTTGTAGGTAATCGATGATTAGCGAAGTAGTCATTATCAAGTTATTAATATAAAAACATTTGAAAGCACGTGATATATAAATATGCTTTTATCCCATGCCACTCAATTGGCCAGATTTTTGGTGCATCCGTCAGCAACTTTAAAGCACACGTAGACAGTTGAAAATAGACTCTGACGTTAGCCGCCGGAAAACAATATCGAAACCTTACTTTTGCTAAAAGACTATCCTAACAAAAATTCTAAACATCTTTTCATCTCACTATTAGAATTACAAATCCATTGTAGCATTATTTTCTGCCTCTTTGCAGAGCATTGAGAGTCAAGACCTACATGTGAAATTAAACGTGCACACCTCTAACCCCCTAAGAAGGTAGAGAATCAAACTCCCCATCTCCTCCTTTCAAGATAGGAAGAGTGGTCACTAGGGCAAACCCCAGGGGTTATCGTAACGTCATTCATGATGGATGAAATTGTGAAGGAAGGTGTTTTTGGGTTACTGATACAAGTATGGAGATAATTGGTAAGGCAAAAAAAAATTGAGGTATTAGTGTCTCGTAGAAAATTTCTAAGATTTTTTTTATGAGATTTTCCCTTTTTTTAACTGTGGATCGAAAAGGCGAGAATTGATTTAGATTTCGAGTGTATCATATTGTATTCTCTCTCCTATCTTTGTTGTGCTTGTTTTATGAGGGGCAAGGAATTTGGCGTAAAATTACCAAAATAATTATAAACTTATTGCATTTTTGCCAATTTAGTCATAAACCTTTTAATTGTGCCAATTAAATCCTGAATCTTTTCATGTTTTGTCAATTATGTTCATCCTACTAATTTTGGCTGGAAATCACTAATATGCATGCCGGGCATCCTACATGACATGACGGGCATTGATGAGAAGAATTATTATAAAATTTTAATTTTTTTCAATTTTTTATTAATTTTTTCTTTTTTCTTTTCTTCTCTTTTCCTTCTTTTCTTTTTTGTTTTTTAATTGTGGCCACCTAGGGTCGCGGCCTTCACTCGACCTCACTCACAACCACAATGGTCTAGGCAAGGATTATGGCCTTTGCCTAGTGGCCGTCTAGGTGAGGCCGTGATCATCCCCCTACTGTAGGTGAGGGCTTCAGGATCCTCGCTAGATTTGGGTGAGGGTCGCTAGATGACCGCTACCCTCACCTAGTAGCTGAATAATAAAAAAGAAAAGAAAAGAATGAAGAGAGAGGAAAAGAAAAAAAATTAAAAAAATTAAAAAATTTGTCTATGTTAACGTCAATCGTGCCACATAGAACAGCCGGTATCTATGTTAGCAATTCAAAATTGACTGAATGGACTTAATTAGCAAAACGTGAAAAAGTTTAGAACTCAATTGACACAATTAATAGGTTTAGGACTTTTTGGTAATATTCCCAGAATTTTGTGCAAACACTGGGCAAATTTATACGCAATAGATGTATTTGATGATCTTGTAATTTTTTAAGATGTAAATGATGGTGGGTCTTCTCATGACTTTGAATTCTTCTTGTCTTGACTAAAATCGAAGACTAAATCAAGAAACAGTGGTGGTGATTAATATACTCGACGTGTTATAGTTGGTCATTGAATAAACAAGTAGGCTGCACGGTCATTGCTGACTACAGTGATAGATAACGTAATTCTTTTAAAAGGCTAGGAATAAATGCCTTTCTTTACTCTTAGAAAATGATTTCACCAATTTAGCTTTCAATGAATTGAAATTCAATTTAAGAAAACTTTCAAAGACCGAGATTTTGCTGATTTATTTCAATTGGCAACAAGAGCGTCTAAGTTTGAGCAACTTCTTAAATAAAGTGATAAATTGCCCTCTAAATATTTGCACAAAATGTGGCTTTAATGAAAAACAATTAGTTAGAGTATAAATCTGACCCGAATGAAAACATTGAAACAAAAGTGGCAAATATGATGTTTGACAAGCCTTACATTTGTTGATCCTTAAAGCCTACCAAAATAAAAGAAAAAAGAATGACTAGAGCTAAAGAAACTCAAGTTTACTAGTTCGACATTAACAAGTTGGATGAAATCTTCAATTTACTCTTAAAAGATGGCATGATAAAAATTAACGGAAGGCCAAATTATCTCGAGTGATGAAGGTTTAATAAACAAAAAAATATTGCAAGTGGCACCACTCATGGAATAATTACACAATTAATTGTATTGTTTTCAAGAAAACAATTCAAGAGGTAATTTGGCAAGGATAAATTAAATTTGCCAATGACAATGGGGCATACCATGACCCTTGATGATCTAATTTTAAATAATCAAATGATTTATGAATCATTCGATTATTTTAGAAAAGGGAATATGTTCACAATCAACAATGATCAACTTTTAATTATAATTGACAAGTGAATTGATAACAGCGGAGTTTGGTAAACAACAAAAGTCACCGATGAAAAGAACATTTGACAACTTAAAGAGTATCAACAACTCACCCAAGAAGCCATCGACAACAAACATCAATTATCAATAAGAACCTTTAGTGGATTGACATCGATATGTAACTACTGACTAACAATATTTTCACATATATAACTTCTTTTAGATAAGTGTTACAAGATAATAGGATATTATGGATAATGTAACTTCTTGTAACCGCGCATAGGGTTAAGAAGCTATTTATTCTGAAAATATGATTAGGAAGTTATCTTTTTAAATTCAATAACCGTTTGTAACGGTCAATTGTGGGTTAGCCACATCGTGCTCTTTGTAAAGGCCCCTCAGTCAATCCAAGAACCCAACATTCTCTCGGTTATCTTTATTTTCCCGCCATTTACATGGTAGGATATGATTGTCGTCATTTTTTGTACCTTTAAATTTCTTATCTTTTACTTTTCTATTCAAAATCAACAAAGGCTCTTCATATTCTTTTTCGATTCACTTATCAGTTGATCATTACTTCGAAAGATATTTCTTTGACACTTTCCGGTGAAGCAGGAGCATCAAAGAGCTTCAAAAATCCATCGAAGACAACTAATACACAAGCCCAACTCAGAATCATCAATTTACCAATCCCATTTGTTAAATTATGCAAGCAATTGGAGTAAACTTGATCCATGCAAGGAGCTTAACGTGATCCAATGGGTTCAATGAGGAGGAAGACAACCAAGATGGAGTTTCTGAATTTGAAGAGTAAATGCTGATACCATGCACGGTTGGAGGGTTGAATTTTAAGTTCCCATGTCTTTTAATGTGGTTCCTAATTCTTGTGTCTTTAATGTTTCCTAGTCCCAATTTCTTTAATTTTGTATAGTCAATACTGTTGGAAAAAAAAAAAGAAGATTAAGAGGAGGAGAAGAATACACGTATTGGGGAAAAATACGTAACACTGTTTGTTGTAATCAGAAAATTTATCGAGAATGCGACAACAAAACAAACATGAATTTGAGGTGAGTTACAGCTAGTCGAATCTCTTTAAGACAATAAGTTCCTGCCAACGGTGCTAAGCAGCTTCACGAACTTCACCTCCCAAGATACAACACCTCAAACCTGTTGGTATTAGCATTATATGGACAGGACTCTGTCGAACACTTCTTGAGACCGGCACACTTAAAGAAAACTTGAAGAGAGGAAATATTGGTGATTTTTGCTTCTTGTCAGAATGCTTCTTCTCGAAATGAAGATTTTGAGTTCTATTTATAGAATTTTTGAATTCATGTATAGAAACGTACATGAATCACGAAATAAATAGATTCAAGAATCTAGTAGATACATGAATTAAATAGATACAAAAATCCAAGAAATACATTAATCAAGAATTAAGTAGATACACAAATCCAAGAAATACATGAATTCATGAGTTACGTGGATGGAAACAACATTTCTCGTTTTGCTCACATTCGTTGATCCATTAATCCTCCATAAATACAACAATCCCCCACATTAATGGATCAACAAAATATTTTGACTCGAGGAATTCTAAATGTGCCTGTGAAAATACACTGCATCAAGATAGGTAGCTTTCACTTTGAATCTTCTTTAGTGAAAGCCTATCGGACATACTTAACCAGTCGATGGACTAGGCCTTGAATCGCTAGTTGTTGGTGTAAGCCCAAACAATAGACCTCACACAGAGTATCTCCGAATCAAGATTGGTTCTCGATTGCGTTCATTCTTTTGGCCATGAACCTCTCAGGATTCATATGTGCTTTAGCAAATCCAGCCTTTAAAGATTTTCATAGAGTCGGCCAACTCCACGCATATAGGTGCATTTCTATGAAAGGCATCCTACCATACCTCACTAGGATGTTGAAATTCAAGTTATAGGAATCGTTAAACGCATAGCGTACTCTTAAAACGCTGTAGGAAGCACTGTTACATCATAGGAATGAGAGACAATGCCCACACTAGAGTTTCCAAAATTTGCATTGTCCTATTGAACCTAGTCCATGGGATCTCCAATCGCTAGGTTAGGTTTTCACCCTGGAACCTCTTTATTGGGTTAAGGCTTTTAACCCCATTCCCCTCGATGCGCAGTTTATCTACTCTCTTGACAAACCTTTTGTCAGCGAATCCGCAATATTTTCCTTTGACTTCACAAAATCCAAAGAAATTATTCGATTCGAGAGCAATTGCCTTATGGTATTATGTCTACGACAAATATGTCTAGACTTACCATTGTATATTACATTTTGTGCCCTTGCAATTGCTACTTAATTGTCACAGTGAATACAAATCGGAGGCACAGGTTTTGGCCACAACGGAACATCCTCTAAAAATTGCCAAAGCCACTCTGCTTCTTCAGCAGCTTTATCCAAAGCAACAAATTCTGATTCCAGTATAGAGCGCGCTATCAGAATTTGCTTTGAGGATTTCCATGATACTGTGGCACCTCCTAGCGTGAAGACGTATTTGCTAGTCAATTTTGATTCATCAGAATCCAAAATCCAGTTGGCATCACAATAGCTTTCCAAAACAACTGGATATTTGCCATATTGTAGAACATAGTCTTTAGTTCTTTGCAAATAGCCTAATACTCTCAAAAGCGCATTCCAATGCCCATGACTAGGATTACTTGTGTAGCAGCTCAATTTCCCTACTAAGTATGCAATATCTGGTCTAGTGTAGTTCATGATGTACATGATACTATCAATCATTTGAGAATACTCTAGATGTTTGATACTGTTTCCAATATTCTTTCTTTAAGTTAGGTGTGGAAGAAAAGGATTACCCATATCTTTAATGCCAAATTCTTTAAGCCTCTCGAATACCTTTTCAATGTAATGAGATTGTGTTAAACCTAGACCATCAGAATTCCTTAGAATTTTGATGCCAATTATAACATCCGCAACACCTAAATCTTTCATCTCAAAGTTCTTCTTGAGAACCCTCTTGGTGATTTTGATAACCTCGACATTATCTCCAAAAATCAGCAAGTCATAAACATATAGACAAATAAGCACATATCCAACTGAAGTGGATTTAGTGTACACACATTTGTCACACTCATTTATTCTATAGCCATTTTGAATCATCACATGGTCAAATTTCTCATGCCATTGTTTAGGAGCTTGTTTAAGTCTATACAATGATTTGACAAGTTTACACACTTTGTGTTTTTGTCCTTTGACCTTGAATCCTTCTGGTTGTTCCATATAAATCTCCTCGTTGAGATCATCGCTTAAGAATGCAATTTTCACATCCATTTGATGTACTTGTAAATTGTATAGCGATGCTATAGCAATTAGCATTCTAATTGATGTTATTCTCATTACAGGTGAGTAAGTATCAAAGTAGTCTAGACCTTCTTTTTGTCTAAATCCTTTGGCAACAAGCCGTGCTTTGTACTTATCTATGGAACCATCAGCTTTGCGCTTCCTTTTGAAGATCCATTTACATCCAATTGGTTTATTTCCTGATGGAAGATCAACCAATTCCCAAGTGTGATTACTTAGGATAGAATCCATCTCATTGTCAATAGCTTCTTTCCAGTGAGAAGCATCTAGAGTTGACATTGCCTCTTGAAATGTTTGAGACTCACCTTCTAACAAGTACGTTAGAAAGTCGGGTCCGAAAGATTTTTCAATCCGCAACCTCTTCTTCTTTGAAGTTTAGCTTCTTTGGCTTGAATTTCATCATTCTCAAATTCTAATTCTCTAGATCTCTTTTGAGAAGGTTTACCTTGAATTCCTTTCGTAGGATATATATCCTCAAAGAATTCGGCATCCCTTGATTCTAGGATAATGTTGGCATGGATTTCCACATTCTCAAATTTGTGAACCAAGAATCTATATGCACTGTTATTTTGAGCATAACCGATGAATATGCAATCCACCGTTTTCCGCCCCAACTGAGGTTGTGTTGGAGGAGGAATCGCCACTTTGGCTAGGCACCCTCACACTTTCAAGAATTGTAGGATGGTAACCTTCCATTCCATGACTCATATGGAGTCTTACCTGTCTTTTTATGGGGTACTTCATTAAGAATAAAGTTTGTAGTTAAAAATGCTTCCCCCCACAAGTTTTAAAGTAAACCCGAACTCAAGAGCATGGCATTAACCATTTCCTTTAGAGTTCTATTCTTCCCTTCAGTAACTCCATTTTGCTGTGGAGTGTAAGGCACAGTTGTTTGGAGTATTATTCTTAAATTAGCACACCACTCTTTTATATTGGAAGAATTATATTCTCCTCCTCTGTCAAACCTAAGTACTTTGATTCGTCTAGATGGTTCTCAACCTCATTCTTATACTTGATAAATATACTCATAGCCTCATCTTTGCTAGTTAATAGATAAACATAGCAAAATCGAGTACAATCATCTATAAAAGTGATGAAGTACTTCTTTCCACCTCTACTTTCTACGAACTTTAAATCACATAGATCACTATGGATTAACTGTAGAGGTTCACTTGTTCTTTCAACAGATTTGAAAGATTTCTTAGCAAACTTAACCTCAACACAAGTCTCACACTTGTAATGGGCATCCAACTCAAATTTTGGAATTAGCCCCAAGTTTGCTAATTTTTTCATTGTATCATAGTTTACATGTCCTAATCTACCATGCCATAGATAAGGAGACACAATAGTGTAAACTGAAGACCTTTCTTTATTACTAGCTTTTGGGTACAAGAATTTTGAGTTTACATCAATGACAACCACATTGACCTTGAACAGGTCATTGTATAATACCATTTCCCCATATACATCCCTCCTTCAGAAAGAACAAACTTGTCAAGTTCAAATACAATCTTGAAACCCTTCTTGACAAGTATGGGGCCAGAAATGATATTCCTCTTAATCTCCGGTGTATGCAGCACATTAACCAAGGTGACTTCTTTGCCATTGGTGAACTTCAGGATCACCTTTCCTCTCCCAGCAATATTTGCTATTGTAGAGATTAGCCACATAAAGCTTCTCTTCATCTTCAGCCTTCTCATAGGATGAGAACAGATGTTTATCCACACAAATGTGATTTGTAGCACCCGTGTCCAACCACCAATCAGTATTGTTTGACACTAAGGATACTTTAGACATCACCACTCAGGATGATTGGTTCCCGGTCCGGTCCGGTTCCAAGGTGGAACCGGGAACCGAACTGAGAGAACTGATTCTCAATTTTGGGAACTGAGGACCGAACCAGTTGGTTCTAGGACCGAGAACCGGACTGGACAGCCAGTCCGGTCCAGTCCAATGGAACCGATCACTTAGAGTTTAGTTTTTTTTTTTTTTGGTTAAACACTTAAGGTTTGGTTCACATTTTATTAATTTTTGTCAATGAATTTATGTTAATGAAGTTCACTTAGGGTTTAATTCACATTTTACTAATTTTTATCAATGAATTTATGATAATGAAGTTTACTTAGAGTTTATTTCACATTTTATTAATTTTTTTAAAGAAAAAAATAACAAAAATATATATTAAATAGTTGGTCCAGTCCGGTCGGCCCGATCCGATTTCCCCTTGGAACCGGGAACAAGACCGCTCGAGAACTGGTTCCGCTTTTAAGAACCGAAAACTGGATCGATAGTCCCGAAAACCGGACCAAACCCATCGGTCCGATTTGGTCCTGGTTTGGGTAGTCCAAGTTGCTCACCCTTAATCACCACAGCAATTAGTCTCTCAGCATCTTCTTGCTCCATTAGATGCAGCGCTTGACTACACCACCACCCTTGCCTTTGTTTGAGCGCTTTTTGCAATCCTTAGCCTGATGGCCAGGTTTACTGCAAACAAAGCATGTCCCTTGAAATTTCTGAGACTATTCCTTTTACTTGCCTTTACCTAGTAAGGGCTTCTTCCTCTTCCTATCTTGATTGGAATTGGAAAGCTCCACAGTGTTGGCCTTCGGTTCCATAGGAGTGTGTGTATTCCTCCTATTGTCCTCCTCAATTCTTAGGCACAGAATGAGATCTTTAAGGCTCATCTCTTTCCATCTGTGCTTTAAATAATTCTTGAAGTCTGACCAGTTTGGAGGCAACTTTTCAATAATAGCTGCCACTTTGAATGATTCACTAAGGTTCATTCCCTCAACAAAGATGTCGTTCAGAATTATTTGCAATTCTTGAACTTGGTTCATAACAGATTTAAAATTCACCATTTTGAATTTCAGGAATTTGGCAAGCACGAATTTCTTGGTGCCCGCATCCTCAGTTTTGTATTTCTTTTCTAAGGACTCCCATAACTATTTAGCACTTTCAATGTTACAATAAACATTATACAATGAATTCACCAAACAGTTAAGAACATAGTTTCGGCATAAGAAGTCTCCATGCTTCCAAGCGTCCAACACCCCAAGGGTCATGACATCTTGCTCATCTGGACTAATAATCGGGCACACCTCCGATAAATACTTGGCCAGATTTAGATTGGTCAAATAGAAGAACATTTTCTTCTGTCACTGCTTAAAGCCTACACCGGTGAATATTTCCGATTTCTCATTCGGTATCAGCGAAGGTAGTATCATCAAACTAGGCAAGGCCTATTGAACCATCCCTCCCAAAATTGGACCATACGCTATTTGGCTTGTACTATTTTGAAAAACAATTCTGGGTACGTCAGTCAAGCGACTCGTACCCATACCACCATGGATGGTTTCAACCCGAAAGCTCGCAGCATTCGCTACTACAACACCAGGCAACAAGGTTTGAACCTCTTCGGTTGAAACGACCATAGGAACGTCTCCAAGAATATTCTAGACATCATTGTTATCAGCCATCTCGAATTTCTAATAAAAATAACAAACAGTGAGAACTCTTATCGTCTTAAGATTGTTGGAAAAAAAAGAAGAAGAATAAGAGGAGGAGGAGAATACACATATTGGGGAAAAATACGTAACACTGTTTGTTGTAATCAGAAAATTATCGAGAATGCAACAACAAAATAAACAAGAATTTGAGGTGAGGTACGGTTAGCCGAATCTGCTTAAGACAATAAGTTCCTGCCAACGGTACTAAGTAGCTTTACAAACTTCGCCTCCCAAGATACAACACCTCAAACCTGTTGGTATTAGTACTATACGAATAGGACTCTGTCAAACACTTCTTGAAATCGGCGCATTTAGAGAAAACTTGAAGAGAGGAAATATTGGTGATTTTTGCTTCTTATCGGAATGCTTCTTCTCGGAATGAAGATTTTGAATTCTATTTATAGAATGTACATGAATCACGAAATAAATAGATTCAAGAATCTAGTAGATACATGAATTAAATAGACACAAAAATCCAAGAAATACATTAATCAAGAATTAAGTAGATACGCGAATCCAAGAAATACATGAACACGAGAAATACATGAATTCATGAGATACGTGAATGGAAACAACGTATCTCGTTTTGCTCACATTCGTTGATCCATTAACCCACCATAAATACAACAATTACTTAATAGGTGGTGCAATCTCCATTGTAGAATCCAAATTCGTGTTTAAGATTTCCTCCTTAAGTGAACGACTTCCTTCAATTTGGTTCTTCATCAAATTCTTTGGTGGTAAACCTTTTAAGTACTTAATCTTTGGCTGGTGGAAAATTTCTTTTTGTGCTAGTGGGAGCTGAAAAATAAAATGTAGGGCCAAGTCTTGGCAAAAAAACTAAAGAAGTTTATGAAGAAGTGGTTCTTGTCGCATTACTCCAAGTAAGACTAGTTTCTAAGCCACACTCACTCAAGCAACATGGGATGAGTATCGAGGAGTATATTAGAGAGTTAAACAATTCCATATGAGGTGCAACGTACCAAAGATGCAAAGAGCAAACTATTGCTTACTTCCTTAGATGAATGAGCAGGATATTGCCGATATGGTTGAGCCTCAGCCATATTGATCATTTGAAGACGTTTGCAAGCAAGCAGTGAAAGTGGAGAAACGGTTAAAGGTAGTAGGAGATTCTCGACTAAGCCTTCAAATAAGGGACATCTTTTTTTATGGGGCTTCTTCTAGCAATGTTGAGAATACATTGAAAATGGAGTGAAAAAAAGAGAAGTCTATTTAGTTTGTCAAAGAGCTCCACAAACAATCATAAGGTGGAGGTAGAAAGTTCTTCTAAGTGCCACGGTTACTGGCAGTTGCAAGCTGATTGTCTTAACTGGAGGATTATGACTTTTCAAGAAATTGAGTAGCTTGATTTGGAATTTCAAGAACAAGGACCAGACCAGGATGAGTCCAAATCCGAGGAGCAAAATGTAACGGTGGAACAAGCTAATGGAGGAGAGTTACGGGTCAACTGTTAATTATCTCATTAAAAGACTCAAATATTATCACTTAAAAAGAAACATGTCTCCCTTTCTTTTAGATTCAAGCGGAAATATATCTATTACATGTGCGCAATTGACGTGTCAGTAAACGTATTGGCACAGTGATGAAACATGAATTTTTTCCCCCAAAAAATCCGCATGGATCGAAACTGTTCTAAAGGTCGTATAGTGGCCAAAACATATCATAATGCGAAAATTGCATGAAAATGTGCAATTTTGTAAAAACAGTTAATACCATATAAAACCCCAAACTGATATACCTATAACATTTATTATAAATTAATTTTTTGACCACAAAAAACTTCAAACCAGTACACTCATGACAAATTTATCCCAAACTAATCTTTTGATCAAAATTTTTTTTTGATAAATTTACCCTTCATTAATTTCTATTAAATTAGATTAATATCATGAAAAACCCTAAATTGGTACACCTATGATAAACGGAGAGTGAAACCCCAAATTAGTACACTCGTCAACTGTCACGTGTCATCCGACTTAACAATTTTATAACAAAATTTGACGAAACTAACGGAGGATAAATTTGTCACGGGTGAATCACTTTGGAGGTTTTTCGTGGTCTTAACCATTTGCAAAAATTGATGTTGGCATTAACTTTCTTTTTGACATGTAATTTCTTTGATCTAACAAAATAGGTTCTGATCCAAAAAAAATAAAAAAAGGTTAGAACATTTCCAAACGTGTTACAAGGAACAGGCCATGAAATTAAATGATCCACTCCACTGGCGTACATGGTGCATCTAATTGGGAACCTCATTTGCACTCTCTCCTAATCTCATCAGGTTCGTGCAAGAGAATCTGTTGAATTTGGGGAACTGGCATAATTGGATAGGTCCAGGGTGGGCATTTGTAATAATTCACAAGATAGAGTCTATTTCTCAATTAGCACCGATGACTACGGGGGTAGGTTCCAGAAATTTGTGTCGTATCCACCTTATACACCATATTTTGTACCCCGTGTAGGGCACTTTGTAGAACGATACAAAGTACAGGATGTGCTGTATAATATTTAAATAAACATGCGTATGTATTTTAATATTTTCTGTTTTCTGTTTTTTTTTTTACAAAATTACATATTTAAGATACTTTATGTTCGATGTTATTATATTATATCCTAGTGATGTGTGAAGGGAATTGAGAGATTCCGAAAATTCGTTTGCCGGGATAAGTGGAAAGGTTTTCAAGATATGGTTGATAGTAAGGTTTTAAATGGATGTGTACGAGTGGAAAATGAAGTTGGGATAGATAAAGTTCACCACTAAGGCTTAGGAACACGCCACCATCAAGGATAATGTACCTTAGATGAAGTTTACCACCAATGCATAAAAGACTAAGTCACCCACCAAGGATAAAGGATTTCGGGATAGATAATGTTTAGTACCAAGGCCTAAAGGAACACCACCAACCAATGATAAAAAAACTATTGATTTACCACCAATGGAATTGGATAAACAACCGAAGATAGATATTTACTCAATTTAGGAAAAGCTCATGTATTCATCAAATTCAAGTCTTGTTTGTACAAGTAAAATTGCACCTCTCTTTATAGAGGGACTCTACTAATAAAAAAATGACTCTCAGAATTCTACAACCATAATAACACTTGGACTGTTGTGTAAGTATGACTCTTAAAATTGTCAACACATTTAAGACTTATAAAACTGAGAAGTATAACAGATAATACACTTAAGACTCATAAAATTAAGACTTGAAATCGACAATGCAATTCTACAACCATAGAACTTGATGCTTCCACATCACTTAGGATAGTGCTATTGACAGACATGGAGATGTACTTTATTACATGTTATGTAATGCCTTAATGGTTTTATGCTGAATGTTGAACGTGTTAATACAATAGAATTAACCAGTATTTTAAAATAAACTTATTGAAGAGTAGTACATGGTACCTTGAAGTTCGTGGAACTGATGCAAAAAGAGAACGTGAAATTCTGTTTTCTTTTCGCAAAGCTGGAGGTTAATTGTATTTCCCCGAAAGCCCGCCCACATTATTACTGACTCCTTTCCCTTTCAGTCAAGCTAATGTTCAAGCAAAATAAACAGAGCAAATATCAAACCGATTTTCTACATAATTTTCTTTGTGCGGAGGTTAGAATAAAAAAAATACGCCTTAGGAGAGAGATACTATTTTACCAATCGAGTCATGAGCCTCTAAAATATTCATATCAAACAATTTTCCACAAAGTGGTGATGAAAAATCTAACTTGTTAGTTGGTTGAAAAGGTCTAATATAATCTCAAGGAGTTACTGGATGGGAATAGCCAAGATGGATATGATACACATATACCGTGTTGAAGAGTACTTTAAGAGCCTAAACGATAGATCAGGCTCCAAAAATTTTATATCAGTGAACATAGGTCGCTTTTAGGGAAGGGCGAAAATTCCCCCATATTATATTCATTGAAGACAAATTAAGGGGACTTGCAGAAGTGAATTTTCTTTTCTGGCTCCTTTTAAGTGTTGCGTACATTTATGTGGTGAATTTCTAGTTCCAATCATCACCTATTCTCAAAGCATAAGCTCATTGACGACTGGCTTAACCAATGGGGTTTTCTTTAGCCAGAATTTCTTCTGCAACGAAATAACTTTCACCGAAAATCGTTCTTTAATTTTTAATTAGAGGCAGATTTTGTGGCGACTCTGGATAGGAAATACCACAGGTCAGTAAGGGAACTAACAACTTTACTTCAAACAGAACTATACAAGCACAGCCCATGCCAAAATTTAATCAAAAATCAACTCATTGACCGTTGGCTTAACCAATGGGGTTTTCTTTAGCCGAAATTTCTTCCGCAACAAAATATCTTTCACTGAAAATCATTCTTCAATTTTTAATTAAAGGAGACAGGTTTTGTGCGACTCTTGATAGGAAATAGTACAGGTACTAACAACTTTACTTTAAACAAAACAATACAAGCACAAACCATGCCAGAATTTAATTGATGACAAGCTTGGAAAGTACAGCAACTACAATGAAATTGAATGTAAACAAACTATGTCGGAATTGACCAGTAGAGATGTGTGTCATGTGAAGGTGGTCTTGGATAATGATAGGGGAAACAACCTTAACGTCGGCATGAGATGCATCGTTGCATTGCACATTGAATTAACTAACATATTCTAATATCGATTAATCATCTTCGCCAAAGAAAATATTAAAATCAGGCATCTTAAAACCTCTTGTATTAGGCACTGTATCTATCCACTCTTTATATGGCTTTCTATATACGAGTTTGATATTTCCTGGGGTATACCCAAATGTTGCATTGCTTGATCTAATATTACTTAGACATTCCGGGGATCCTGACTAGGGATCACTTGAGCAGGTTATGCCTTAAATAAAGGTGGTGGTCTAACTTGGTTGTCGACTATCGAATTTGGTCCTTAAGGAGCATACGCTAGATTAGGCACTATTAGTGCTTTTGGTAAAGGTTGTTGACCATCTTAACCCTTAGGTAGAGATGGTTATCTACTTTGGTTGCCTATAACGACATTGGGCCTATATGGGATAGGTGCTATGTTATGTTGAGGCACCATTCCAGCTGACCTTACATTGTTGCCTGGAGGTACTAGGGCAGCTAGTGTAAATTTTCCACATTCGGCAATGGCATATTTTGTTGAGCATTTTGATTCGCCAAGTTGCCATTATTGTGACCAATTTGGTTCATTTGAATAGGGTTAGGCATACCAATAGTTTCAGCCCTTTGCAAAATCCTAATTTGTGGTGGAGGTGATAAAATGTGTTCTACAATAATAGAAGTAACTTGAGCAGCAATGGATGAAGAAACATACCCAAAAGGTGCAAGGTTAGTAGGATTGGCCTGCAGCTGAATTGAATGGCTCGATGTTTCCTGTCTATGCATGGCTTCATGGAAAGCATTGACGATCATTGGCTTTACCACATCGATGATATATTTCATGAGGTGGTTATTCGTTTCATTTTGATGCTCGTCAAATCCTTCTCATAATGGACAGCATCACAGGATTTGGCTCCAACTGCCTCATTTGCTCATCGATGAGTTGTCTTGGGATTTCGACATCTCCACCTTATTGTTACTCTACCACCAGCTGTGCAGTTGATGGCTCCAAACGTCCCACTCAGTTATTACTGTTGCAATATCTTTGGGATTCTATATATATTATAGGACATTGTAGAATTATTCTTTATATGTTCTTTGGGATTGTTTCCCTAAAATATCTTATAGATTAGGTTTTATTGTACCTATTTATTCTGGCCTTGTGCCTTAATTCTATATAAAGCTTTTTCATATTTTCTCTCTATCATGGTATCAAAGTTGTTGCTTTGGGCTTTTGTTTCCCTGTTGTGACGTATGTTGTCACTAAACCTTTGCTCACTGCCACATCACCGGCAATCAAAATTAGGGAAACCGGTAAGAAGTTCTGATTTTGTAATCTATAAGATATTTTAGGGAAATCTGTTCCTTCATATGATTAACTTGTATAGAGGGTATCCCAAATGTCCTTTGCTGATTCACAAAAAACATCTTATATTCAATAGATGCCAAAGCACAGTAAAATGAATAAATTACTTTTGAATCTAATGCTTCTCTTTTTAATATCTCAACTTGAGATAATGGAGCTTCTTCTAGTTTGCTTCCATCTAGTTTCTCCCACCTTTTCTTTTACTGCTCTTGAATTTTGGTCATTTTTTGCGCTATTGGATTTGATATGGGTGATTCAGGTGACTGAATTGATGTCAAACTCGATGGTTTCAATTATGCTCTTTAGCGGCCATCGGCTATGGCTACACTTGTTTATCGTGACTTATTTGAGCATGTTGAGGGTGTACGCATTTGTCCTGCCAAATTCAAGGACGTTAAGCAATCCAAACTCACTACTGAGGAGATTGCTAAGCGTGAATCTGACATTCGGACTTGGACTATTGCTGATCGAAGGGCTTGGACTATTATATTTGGTTCTCTTGATCATGCCTTTCGTCCACAGTTTGCTTACATCACGGGTGCGATGAATCTTTGGGATCAGCTCGTTGACATGTTTACTCAGACTGGCTCTATTTGCATTTATCAATTACAGCAGGAGATTGCTGCTGTTACTCAGGGTACTCGATCTATTCGTGAGTTTTATAATTATTTGAAGTCACTTTAAAGTTAACTTGATGTTTTGTCTCCCACTTGATGTTCCATATGTTTTAGATGTGCCACATGTCAGTCTTCTCGGCTCCAGACTCAGGATTGCTTGCGACTTTATGATTTTCTTATGAAGCTTCGACCTGCTTTTGAGGGTGTTCATAGTCAAATTCTTTTTCGGAATCCTCCACCCTCTCTTCTTGATGCTATCAAGGAACTTCAGTCTAAGGAAACCCGATTGGGTCTTCTCTCATCTTCTGCGATGCCTGATCACACTGTGATTCTTGCTACTACTCCTCAACTTACATCATCATCTCCTGCGCCAACTCAGGGTTCTCAACAATTAATTTAGTGTTTTTATTGTCATCACCATGGTCATACCAAGTCCCGTTGCAATAAGAAGCGGCGCGATAACCAGCGCTCTTCTTGGACTCCACCACTCCTAATCTGGCTCAGCGTGTTTCTCCCGCTTCTCCTTCTGTGGATGATTGATTTACTGCACTTGAGGCTCAATTAGCCCGCTTAAATAAATTGCAGCTTAACTCTCAGTCATCCAATTCTAGCCTTTCGGTTGCTGTCACTCTTGCTGATTCGTTTATAGCTGTTGTTTCCTCATCAGGTGGCTCTTCTATTGCTTGGATTCTTGACTCATGAGTTGCTAGACACATGTCTACTTCCACTACTTGTCTCACTAAGCTTTCTGAGCTCAAGTCTCCAGCACGATTCTTTACAGCTGATGGTTCTCCTCTTATAGCTGCCCAACAAGGAACTCTTATCCACCCTCGAGTTTTCTGTGTTCCTGATGTATTGCATGTCCCTTCTCTAGCACTCAATTTATTATCTGTCAGCCACCTTACTGATGCTGGTTGTATTGTGAGTTTTACTTATTGCTCTTGTTTTGTGCAGGATCGTTCAAGTGGCAAAATGATTGGCATGGACAGTAGGAATGGCAGGTTATACACTATGTAGTCTCTCCACCTTCCATCTACCTGCACTTCCTCTCCTCATCCTGTGCTAGCAACTATGGATCTTGCGCGGTGGCATCAACGTCTAGGGCACGCTTCCTCTTCTCGCCTTTCTATCCTTCAACAACAGGGGTTCTTGGCCCTATCCCATCTAGTGCTTTACCTCCTTATTTTATCTGTCCTTCAGGAAAGCAATCTGCTTTGCCTTTTCCTATAAGCACTTCTAGTTCTAGTGCTATTTTTTATCTTATTCATTCTGATGTATGGGGCCTTGCCCTTGTTCCATCCAAGAATGGTTTCAAATATTATGTTTCGTTTATTGACGATTATTCTCGCTATACTTAGGTTTATCTTATGCGTCAGCATAGTGATTTTCTTACCATTTATCAAACTTTTACTAATATGATATCTACACAATTTCAAAAGAAAATCAAAGTTTTTTGCTCTAACTCTGGGGGGGAATATCTTTCGGGTGCCTTTCGTTCTCTCTTAGTTAGTGATGGGACATTGCCACAACTTTCTTGTCCTGGTGGTCCCAGCTCAAAATGGATTGCTGAACGTAAGCATTAACATCTTCTTGAAACCACTCGAGCTCTTTTACTCTCTACTTCAATTCCTACTGAGTTCTAGGCTGAGGCTCTTCTTACTGTGGTTCATCTTATTAGCCGCCTTCCCTCACCCGTTCTCCATCAGGATACACCCTTTCAGTGACTTCATTCTTATTCTCCTACCTATACACATCTTCAAGTTTTTGGGTGTATGTGTTTTGTGCTTCTCCCTCCCACTAAACGTACGAAATTGACTGCTCAATATATATCATGTGCATTCTTAGGCTACAGCACCGAGCACAAGGGATATCATTGTTACGATCTGATTACTCAGCGCATACGTATCTCTCATAATGTCACTTTTCATGAGCATGCTCCTTACTTCTCTACTAACACTATGCCTTTAGTGTCTACTCCTATTCCTTTTATGTACTTTCCGACTAATCCTTGTCCTGACCCACCTCTTGCCTCCAATTCTCCTCCTCTAAATATACTTGACCCTCCTTCTTCATCTAAACTACCTCCCGCTAGTGCCCCTCCTGTTCCCCCTGCCACCAATGATTTTACCACCGACGATTCTGCCCCTCTCGAGCTGCGTTGTAATCCTCCTCGAGATCATCGCCCCTTGGTCGTTATGTTGTTGCTGCTTCTTATTTTGACGAGTTTGGTTCCTCTTTGGTTGATATCTATGATATGCAAGAGCCTATTAGTTACCGCAAGGCAGTTCAACATGCTGAGTGGCGTCAGGCCGTGGTTGAGGAACTTTCTGCATTATAGAGTTCTGGTACTTGGGAACTTCTTCCTCTTCCACCGGGTCAATCCTTAATTTCTTGTTGTTGGATCGATAAAGTAAAGAATCTTTCTGATGGTAGTATTGAGCACTACCAGGCATGTTTAGTTGCGTGAGGTTTCTCACAAGAATATGGCATTGACTATGAAGAGACTTTTGCTTCGGTAGCAAAGATGACTTCTGTTCGTATTCTTTTAGTTGTTGCTTCTGTTCGCAACTGGCCTCTCTATCAACTCGATATGAAGAATGCTTTTCTTCACGAGGATCTTCAAGAGGAAATCTTTATGCAGCCACCACCTAGTCTTGCTCATGCCTTTGGTCAGGTTTGTCGTCTTCAATGGGCTCTTTATGGCCTCAAATAGGCACCACGTGCTTGGTTTGAGAAGTTTACCACTATTATGTGTTCTGTGGACTTTGTTCAGAGTGAGGTTGATCATGCTATGTTTGTTCATATTTCGTCTTCTAGCTATACTATTATTCTTCTTTATGTGGATGACATGGTCATCACCGGCAATGACTCTGATTATATTGCACATACCAAGAGGCATCTTCAACAACATTTTGCCATAAAGGATCTTGGTCGATTGCGTTATTTTCTCGGACTTGAGATTGCTTGCAGTTCTCGTGGTATTCTTCTCTCTTAGCAGAAGTATACCGCCGTTATTCTTTCCAAGGCTGCTCTTTCTGATTCTCGTACTACAGTCAGTCCTATTGAGTTGAATCAGAAGCTTCGCCCTAATGACGGGGAGCCTCTTTCTGATGTGACTCATTATCGGACTCTGGTCGGTAACCTAGTGTATCTCACAATTTCACGACCTGATATTGCTTATGTAGTACATGTTGTCAGTCAATTTGTTGCTGCCCCTCGGTCTACTCATTTTGTTGCTCTTTTGCGGATCTTGTGATACCTTCGGGGTACTTTGACACGGTCTTTGTTTTTGCCATCCTCTTCTCCTCTCGAGTTACGTGCTTATTCTGATCTAACTGGGCTTCTAATGTAACTGATTGTCAATCCATCATGGGATTCTACATTTTCCTTGGTGATTCTCTCATTTCTTGTCGCGCCAAGAAACAATAGATTGTCTCGCACTCCTCTACTAAATCTGAGTATCGTGCTATGGTTGACACTACTGTTGAGATTGTCTGGCTTTGTCGTTTACTTGCTAACATGGGCATCTCGCTTCAAGATCCCACTCCTCTGTATTGTGACAACAAAAGTGCCATTCATATTGGGCTAATCCTGTTTTTTATGAACGCACCAAACATATTGAGATCGACTACCATCTTACTTGTCATCATCTCCAAGATGGCATCATCTCTCTTCCTTTTATTGGGACTACAGATCAGTTAGCTGACGGTTTTACAAAGGCTCTTACAACACCCCGCTTTCAGTATCTACTTTCCAAACTCTCACTGTTTGATCCACTTTGAGTTTGAGGGGGGGTGTTACAATATCTTTGGGATTTTGTATATATTCTAGGACATTGAAGAATTATTCTGTGTATATTCTTTGGGATTGTTTCCCTAAAATATCTTATAGATTAGGTTTTATTGTACCTATTTATTCTGGCCTTGTGCCTTAATTCTATATACAACTTTTTCATATTTTCTCTCTATCAATTACCATGCGGTGGCGGTTGTTACCACCAGCATTATCATGATCAAGTCGATTCCTTGTCATTACCATCTTATTTCCTCAAATCAGTCACAATGGTCCTACCAGGCATGCAAAAAAGATGTTTCGCTAGATTTTCTCCCGTGATAAAATATCTTTCACTGAAACTTGCTCTTTGGTTTTTAATTGAAGGAGACAACATTTGTGGTAAATTCGGATAGGAAATATCATGGGTAAATAAGGAAACCAACAACTTTACTTCAAACTGAACTATACATGCACAAATCGTGCCTAAATTGAATTGATGGCAAGGCTTAAAAGTATAGCCACTAAAATGGAATCGAACATAAACAAACTATAATGGAATTTAATCAACGACAAAACTTGAGAACACGAAGATACTATGCCGAAATCTAATTACAACGCAACATCTATGTTGAAAATATGTTTCGAATTTGAGCTTGAAATGAAAATATGAATTTTAGAATTAAAAATAAAAAAGAAACACATGTGGAAATTAAAGTTCGTGTTTGATTCGGTCAAATATAAGGGAAAGACTTGGAGGAGTTGTCAGATTAAAAAAGAAAAAGAAAGAGGGGTGTCATTTCCTTTTAGTTACTGCCTTACTAGAGTCGGTCGAGGTTAACAGGAAAAAGAAAAGTAAATAAGAGGAAAGTTGACCATGGACTTTCCTTCACTTTTTCTTTTGTGCTGGACTCTACTCCAAGAAGGCTTTTCTTTCTTTTATATATATATACATATATATATGGGTCGTTTTATTTTTTTTTGCAAACAGACGTTCGCCATTGTTGATGAAAACCAACAGAGTACGTCATTGTAAAATTACGTCCAAGAAGAGTTCTTGAATTGCCGTTCGAGTGCTTGACAGTGGATATTCTTTGTGAGCTTTCTTCGTGAATTATATCACATGAAGTTTGTGCTCAAGCTCATTAAATCTTGTGGCAAGATTTGTTAATTCCTTTGTGAGATCGAGATATTTTTTTGTGAGGAATTGTGGGACTAAACACTGTGTGAGTTATTGAATGTAAATGAGAGGTTGGGAAATACTGAGAGTATTTGAGCAACTCGAGTATGATTGTAATTTCGTTATATTGCTTGATCTATAGTGAAATTCTTTACTGCTCTTCCCGTGAACGTAGGTCATTACAACCAAACCACATAAATCTGGTATTCAATATATTTTATTATTCTGTCAATTTTATTGTTTAATCATTTGTTTCAGCAACAGTTGGTATTAGAGCTAGGCTTGGCTAAATTGAAATGAATCAATGGCAACAGAATAAGGAAAAATAAAAATCGACAAATTTGATGGGAATGATATTGGCTTCTGGAAGATGCAGATTGAAGATTATCTCTGCTAGAGAAACCTAAACTTATCTTTGTTTGGAGAGAAATCTAAGTCAATGAAGTGAGCTAAATGGGAATTGATGGATAGATAAGCATTGGGTGTTATTCGAATGATGTTAGCTCATAACATCGCATTTAACATCGTGAAAGAGAGACCACTATGGATTCGATGACAGCACTGTCGGACGTGTACAAGAAGCCCACTGCGATCAACAAAGTCTATTTGGTGCGACGTCTATTTAATTTGAAGATGAGTGAAGGTGTGTCGGCTACTGATCATATCTATGAATTCAATATGGTTGTTGGTCAATTGAGTTCAGTTGAGATTGACTTTGAAGATGAGATACGTGTTTTGATTTCATTATCCTTATTGTCTAATAGTTGGAATACTACCGTTACTACTATTAGTAATTCATCTGGGTGAATAAGTTTAACATGTGGGATTCATGATTTAATTCTAAGCAAGGACATTCATAGAAAAGAATATGGTGAACATGTATATACTATTTTAGTAGGTGTAAATAGTGGAAGAACTGGTACTCGTGTTAACAGAAGCATTATAAACCCGAATAGACGAAGTCAGTTTAGGACTGGTGGTACTCTGTCTATTGCAGTTATGGCAAGAGGGGGCGTCTTAAAAGGGATTGCTTTAAGCTAAAAAATGAAAGAGTAGGATAATTAGAGTTGAGTCTATTAATGATGTTGTAGCTATTGCTCAGATAGTACTAATTTTGTCTTATCTATCACTGATTATTCATCGTTTGATGGATGAACTATGGATTATGGTTGTTCGTTTCATGCTACACCATATAAAAATTAGTTTACTACTTATCAGTGCATAGATAGTAGTAAAGTATAGTTAGGGAACAGTGTTGAATGTGATGTCGTGAGTGTTGGTGATGTTAGAATTAGAATGCATAACGATATTGTGAGGATATTGACTAAAGTGAGGCATATTCTAGAGTTGAAGAAGAAACCGTTTCCTTAAGTGCCTTGGATTCAGTTGTGTAACGACCTGGCTCCCACCCGCAAGATATCGTCCGCTTTGGACACTAAATCCTCACGGTTTTGTTCCTCCAATGGTAGCCCATACTATCCTTAGAAAAGGCCTCTTGCAAATTAAGGTTTCCCAAGCCTTTATAAGCAAGCCCAAAGCTCTCTCCCTAAGCGATGTAGAACAAGAGACATGCCCCCCTTACCATCCTAGAAGCCTGCCGGAAGCCGCTCCTTATCCAGGTCCTCGAACCCCGGCGACCACTTCCCGCCCTTGTCGAACTAGGTCGTTACATTCTCCCCTCCTTCGAGCACAGCATCCTCGCTGTGGGCCCCACATGCGGTTGGGAGTCAGCTCTGATATCACCTGTAACGACCTGGGTCCCACTCGCAAGATATTATCCGCTTTGGACACTAAGTCCTCACGGTTTTGTTCTTCCGAGGGCAGCCCATACTACCCCCAGAAAAAGCCTCTTGCAAGTTAAAGTTTCACAAGCCTTTATAAGCAAGCCCAAGGCTCTTTCCCTAGGCGATGTGGGACAAGAGACATGCCCTCTCTTGCCATCCTAAAAACCTGCCGGAAGCTGCTCCTAGTCCAGGTCCTCGAACCCCGACGACCACTCCCCACCCTCATCGGACCAGGTCGTTACAAGTTGGGTGTCGATATACTTTAGAAGGTGGAATTATCAAGGTTGTTTGAGGTGCTTTGATGATACTAAGAAGAATAAAGTATAATGGCCCATATGAGCTTCAAGATGAGACATGAGAATTTCACTACAGAGACGTCAGATTCATCTGTTTGAGAGTCTGAATTGTGACATATGTGTTTGGGGCATATTAGCGAGAAAAGCCTAAAGGTTCTAACTTAAAGGAATTTGCTATGCGGTTTTGTTGCTAACGAACTGAATGTACGTAGGTGATGTGACTTAAGTAAATGGCAAAAAAGTGTCATTTAGTACGACCGTTGGAGAGTCCATCGAGATTGTGGAATTGACTCATTTGGATGTTCACAGGTTATCGTGATTTCCTTTGAGGAAGAGTACTAGGTTTATGCTAACAATTGTTGATGACTACTCAAGGAAGACCTGGGTGTTTGTATCGAGGCACAAGTTTAATATTGTTGTCAGGATCATGTAGTTGATAGCTTTGATTGAAAATGAGACTGGTAAGTTGATCAAGCATATGTAAATTTACAGTAACATGAAGTTCTACTCAAAGTTGTTAAATGAATTATGCATGAAGGAAAGCATAATGAAACACCGCACTAGTACTAGTGAGCCACAATAGGTTGTAGAGTTGATGATTAGAACGTTACCAGAAATTGCTCATAAAATGATCTCTAGTGCTAGCATGGCTAGAAAATTCCTAACGGATGCACTTAGTATGGCGAGTTATAAGGTGAATAGATCCCCATCAAATGTGATTGGATGTTGAACTCTCAAATAAGTGTGATCAGGTAATGTTGCTAATTATTTTGTTCTTAGAATATTTAATTGCCTATATAATGTTCAAGTGAGTGATGATCAGCTCGATGGAAGGTCAAGAAAGTGAACATTCCTAGGCTATGCACAAGGTGAGTGGGGCTATCAATTGGGGTGCCCAAAATTAAATTCACCTATTGTCAGCAGAGAAGTTACATTTGACTAGTCTCTATTACTTTTGGCTATGAGTGATTATAGCAGTGTTTATACAGATCTCGACGGTATTCAGCTTGAGGTTGAATTGCAACCAAATACTCTTAAGATAGCGAGTACTACCAAAGTAATCGACATAGATGATGCTTATAGCGAAGTGAAGCCTGTAGAGCCAACAGTTACTATAATTATTGATATTAACAAGATATGTGTTCAATTTCCTAGTAGATATGGATGCAATAGTGGTTTTACTTTATTTGTGGTAGAATGTGTCAAAAAATCCTTGTGGAGCAGTTAAAGGTACAAATATAGTTGATGTTCTGATGAGATCCACAATTATGGCAAAGTTCAAGCGAGGCTTTGACTTAAAAGATGTTTATGTCGGCTAAATCCACTTGGGACTGTGGGAGAGAAGCAATAAAGTTCCAATTTTTAGTAAAGCAATTATGACTTAGCGCTAATGTGGAGCCAAGGTGAAGATTGTTGGAAATATATTCCAGTTTGAGCTCGAAACGAAAATATGAATTTTGGAATTAAAGGAAAAAGAAACACGTGTGGAAATTAAAGTTTGTGTTTGATTCGGTCTAATATAAGAGAAAGTCTTGGAAGAGTTGTCAAATAAAGAAAGAAGAAGAAAGATGGGTGCAATTTCCATTTAGTCACCGCTTTACTAGAGTTGGTCAAGGTTAATAGGCTGTTCTCTTTTTTTTTTTTTTTTGCGAACAGAGGAGCACCGTTGTCGATGAAAAAAAGCAGCGTGGATCTTCATAAAATTATGTCCGAGAAGAGTCCTTGAAGTGCCGTTCGAGCGCTTGATAATGGATATTCTTCGTGAATTACATCTTCTGAAGTTAGTGTTCAAGCCGATTAAATCTTGTGGTAAGATATATTAATTTCTTTATGAGATTGAGAGATTATTTTGTGAGAAATCGTGAAGCTAAATACCGTTTGAGTTATTGGGTGTAATTAGGGATTGTGAAACACTAAAAGTGTTTAAGTGACTCAAGTGCAGTTGTAATATCTGTTGTGTCACTTAATCTATAGTGGAATTCTTTGCTGCTAACCTCATGAAAGCAAAACACTATAACCGAACAACGTAAATCTAGTGTTCGATTTATTTTCTAATTCTATCAATTTTATTAATCAATTGCTTGCTTATGCAATAACCTAGGGTAGAGATACACGCCGGAATTTAATCAGCGACACGAATTTGGAAGTTACTGCTAAGAAACACGCCGGAATTTAATCAATAATGTGAGTCTAGAAATTAAAAATATAATGCAGGAAAGTTAAGATAATTGAAAGATTGCATATTTATTTGATTTGTGTGGGGGTGTCTCAATAGACGATTGATTGTACTTATAGTGGTAGTGCCATAACTGTTGTTGAGTGGTTTTCCAGCGGTTGTATCCATGATCCTCCATCTCCGACAGTTTAGCGCCCATATACCCATGATGCAACGATCATGTTTTCAGACGGCTATTCATTTAAAATCGCATGTCAATTGTTCCATGACCTCCATTGCTTGATGCACCTTAATGCCCTTCGCACGTTCAGCTTACTCTTGACGCCACAACAAAGTACCAATCTCATTGTTTGATATTTTTGTCGATCATCATCAACTGTACATTGTTATATATCAACAACTGATCGGCAATAATCACTGATGTGTACCGATATTGATATCAATCCCGATGGTTGTCAACTAGGTCACATGCTTGATAATATTTACGCTTTAGTCAAGCGTCTATCTATATCGACAACTCATTCATTTATTGGTGCAAACATTGTAACCGCATCTTGATGCCCTTATGCAGTTCGTCTTTCTTCTAACACCATGATAGCTTATGTCAAATTAACTAATCGATACCCCCTGTCGATCATCGTTAACTATACACCATTGTATATCGATAATCGATCGGTAATAATCACCGATATACACCAATATTGATACTGATCTTTGTGGTCGTTGCTAATGGGTCACGTGCCTGACAATATTCGACGCTTTAGTCACGTGTCTACCATACGATAACCTGTTCACTTTTTGGTGCAAACAGGTTTATATATTCATTTCCCCGATTTCTATTACACTTGTTCATGTTTGAGGGAGATTTTGCTTCATTAGAAACGATCCTCATCACTTCTCCGACGTAAATTCTTGACTGATGATGATTGGGTTTTTGAGAGAGATCACGACATATGGTGATCTTTAAATATAATTGACCGAGAACCGACGTAAAAGTAGTTGGCGATCTTGGGTTATCATTAATTTATAGAAAGTGATTTTTTAAAATCATTATCAAGTTATCAATATGGACCCCTTTTCAAAGCACGTGGTGAATATATATCTGATACCATTTCACTCAATTGGCCAGGATATTGGTAAATCCGTCAGCATCTTTTAAAACCCAGGTACACCAAGTGAAAATAGATGATGTGACGTCGACGGCTACAAAACAAGGATTATTATCATGCAAAATCATAAATTAGTATATTAATAATAAGTTTACTATAAATTAATTTTTTGATTATAAAATATCTCAAATTTTGGTATGTTTGTGACAGATTTATCTTATACTAATTTTTTGACCACGAAAAATCTCAAACTTATACATTTATGATAAATTTACCCTCCATTAAATTAGATTAATATCGCAAAAAACTATAAAATGATATACATGTGACAGACGGAGGGTAAAACCCCAAACTAGTGTACCCGTCAACTGCCAGGTGTTATCCAACTCAGAAATTTAATGATAAAATTTAACGGAAACTAACAAAGGGTAAATTAATCACAAATGTACCAGTTTTAGGTTTTTCGTAGTCAAAAAATTAGTTTATGGTAAATTTGTCACAAGTATATCAGTTTGAGATTTTTCGTGGTATTAATCTGAAAAACAATATCGAAACATACTTTTATAAGAGATAATCCTAAAAAATATTCTAACATTTTTCCCATGAGACACCAATATTGCAATTTTGTTCATGTCATCAATACTTCAAACTTGTATGGTTGTTCATTTAAATGAAACTGTGACCGGAAGTATTTTTGAATGGCATCAGTGTCCCACGGAAAATTTTTAAGATTTTTGTTGGGATAATTCCTTCTTCTGTTTTAACTGTGAATAGAAGAAGCAAGAATTATTTAGCATTTCGAGTTTATTACGTTATATTCTCTCTCCTATCTTTGAATTGTCTGTTTTAGGAAGGGGTAAGGAGTTTGGTGCTAAAACTTGGCAAATTTATGAGTAACAAATGCATTCGATGATCTTGTAATTTGTAAAGATGTATATCATAATGGGCCTTTCGCTTGACTTAAATTCTTCTAGTGTTGACTAAAATCTAAGACCAAATCAAGCAACGGTGGTGATGCTTAAATTGTACCTTGCGTAGGGCACTTTGTAGAATGATACAAGTTACATCAAGTGCTGTATAAAATTTATACAAATATGCATATGTATTTTAATTTCAATTTTCTCTTTCTTTACAAAATTTTACGCATTTAAGCGTGTGAAAGGATGGGAGGAAGCAATTTGTTATACTTTATGTTCGATGTTATTATGTCTTAGGGTTATGTTATTGATAGACATTAATATGCACTTCTATTTCATATTATGTAATGTATTAATCGTTTTATGCTGAAAGGTTAATGTGTTAATAAAATAAATTATGACAGTATTATCTAATATATGTGTTATCAAATTATAGAGGATTTGTGCATTGTACCTTAAAGTCGTGGAGCTAATGCCAAAGGAGAATGTGAAATTCTTTTTCCTTTTTGACAAGGCCAGAGGTTGATTTTTTTTTATCGAAAACCCCCGCCCACATTATTAGTGTTTTTTTTCCATTTCGGTCAAGCTCGTATGGTATAAGCAAAACGAATAGAGTTAGAATCAGGCCGATTCTTTATATGATTTTCTTTATGCAGAGGTCAAAAACAACATATGCCCTTTGGAAAGAGATACTAATGTACCATTCGAAACACGGATACCTAATATATTCATCCCTAATGATTTTCCACAAAATGGTGACGAAAGATCTAACTTGTCAGTTGGTTGAAAGACCCTAGCAAAGGTCTAGCTAGTAAAGTCTCAGGAAGTTAATGGACGTGAATAGCCAAGATGGACCTGAGAAACATGTACCAGTGTGAAGGGTAGCTTTTAAGGTAGGGCAAAAATTCCCCCGTGTCATATTCAATGAAGACAATTTAAGGAGATTTGTGGAAGTGGCTTTTCTTTTTTCTGGCTAATCACATGTGAGTTTTTTTTTATTTTTATCTTTCTTGCTCTAACTCTTAACTCACTTTTAGATTTTTATCCTGCCTCTTTGCAAAACGTGAAAGTCGAACCCCACATCTGAGATTAAACGTTCCCATTCCTAATCCCCTTTCACCCCCGAGAAAGCGAGGAGTCGAACTCCCCCACCACGTCCCCTTTATCAAGTAAGAAAGGTGATCATTAAGGCAAATCCCAGTAGTTCACATGTGTGTTTAATCCAAGGGGAAAGTCCTCTTTTTTATGGCTAATCACATCTAACTCCATTTGTACATGATTGGTGAAGAATCTATCATTCTACATCATCTTTTACTACTAAACATTGTAAGGCCTAGGAACGATCCTCATCGTGATGATGCAACGGTCCTAACATGACTTCTCCAACGTAAATCCTTGGGTGAAGATTGGGTTTTGGAGAGTGATCATTTGGTGACGAATGGTGATGATTAGTTGACGATCTTAGGCTATAATTAGCTGGTAAAAAGTGATTTTCGAGGTCATTATCAAATCATTAGTATAGGAACCCATTTAAAGCACGTGATGATATAAATAAATCGCCACATCCCACTCAATATAGGCCACAAGATTGGTGCTTCCGTCAACAATTTTACGACACAGGTAGAGAATTAAAAAATAGGCGAGGTGACGTCAGCGGCCGGAAAACAAATATTAAAACATGATCTTTCTAAAGGGGGGATCGAAGGAGCAGGAATTACTTTAGCATTTCGAGTTGTACTATATTCTATTCTCTCCTATCTTTGTCGTGTCTGCTTTAGCAAGGGGTGTGGAATTTGGTGCAAAATCATTGGCAAATCAGTAGGCAATAGATGTATTCGATAATCTTGGAATTTTTTTAAGATGTGTATCGTAACGGTCCTTCTCTTGGCTTTGAATTCCTCTTGTTGACTAAAATCTGAGACTAAATCAAGCAACAGTGGTGGTGATTAATTTACTCATCATATTATAGTTGGTCATTGACTAAAGAAGCAGGCTATAGTGATAGCTAAGGTGATCGTTTCCACGACTCAAAAGAGCATTTGCTACATTGGTCACAAAGTATGTGGATTTTTCTCTTGTATGAGATGAAGGTTGCCCACTTTCCTTCCCTCAAACTTGTGCTCCAAATTTTGTGAGGTTTTTCTATAATAAAAACGAACACAATTATGAGTACATTTGATAATTTGAAGCTCTAAACTTCACAAGATCAAATTTTTTTTCTTGGTAAGGTACGCAAGATCAAATTTTTTTTTTTTTTGGTAAAAGCAAGATCAAATTTTGATCCTAACTGTTGCCAAACTTTTTGGGAATTGAATTTCGCTTCTTTTAGAATGAACTACGGCCCTCAATTCGTGTTCCAAACTCTGTGAAGTTCTTTTAAAATCAAAATGAACACAATTATAAGTAAACAAAATGATTCGAAATATGGACATAATAAGGACTAGTACTAATGGAAATTACATAGTTGCCACGATCCCTCCCTAAGGGTTTCCTTGGGGGAGTGGGTTTAACGGATTGTTGAGAGGGAATTAGTGTTGCCTCTACCCGTAGTTTGCTCGATCTCGATCGGCACTGGTTTTCTCAAATTCTTACCGCACACGATGTTAGAAAATTTAAATTCAATTGATCTAAAGACAGAACTCTATTCTCTAAGGGTGTTGCCATTGGCCTATTGGAGCCGGTTAGGAGTAAAGTAGAACAAGGGAGAACGTTTTATTTCCTACAAACCATATATTCTTGATTCGGAAACTTCATTACACTAATTATCCAATCAATGTCATTTCGGTACCTAAACTCAGTTTTGTTTGCTTACGGAGTGATTCATGTGGCCTTATCATGCTTATGAATCCTAAAGTTCTTTAATTTGGTTAAGCGTTCATGCACGGTCGTTTGGATTGATTGAGATTATATCTAAAGTGTGACATAATCATCAAACAAAATTAAAGGAAATCAAAAGCATCAAACACATGTAAAGAAATCAATCATATCACAAAGAAACAAAGTAATAGAAAACTATTAAAAAAACAAAGTACAGGAAAATAAAGTTGATACGAGTTGGGCAAAGAATATTACAGAGTCTTGTTATTGTGCCCCAAGACATGATCCCAAGGGCTAAAAATGAAACCCAACGTCACTCAAAAGCAATGAAAGAATGGCTAAAAGTAGAGTGCAGAAAAATAACTCGATACGAGTTGAGCAAGAAATATATACTGTCTTATTATTAAGCCCCACAACATGAATCAGTAAGCTAGTTTCAAAAATCAAAGACAAAGTCTAATTTCAAGTAAATAGGATTATCACCAAACGCTATTAGAGCTAAAAAGACCATAAAAGTAAACCCTAAAAGCAATCCTAAAATAAACATCAACGAGATTTTTTATATTTTCTATTTTTTATTAAATTTTTAATATTTTTTCTTATCTTGTTAGTTATCTCGTCTAGAGAAAACTAATTAAAATTTATTTTTTCCTAAAAATAATAAAAAGTAACCTCCTAAACTATATGATCATAAACTGAATGACATTCAACTAAATCTATTCGTAAGTCCTAAATACCTAGTTAAGACCTATATTTTTACATCATAACTACCCAATGGACCCGATTTTTTTTCCAAATCTTGCGAAATACCAATGGGCAAAACTTTTGGTCCAAAGCTTGCGAAGTCATAATGAACACAACTATTGTTCCAAATTTTACGAAGTCCTAATGGACACAATTTTTGTACCAAACCTTGCGAAAAATGGACACAACGTTTGGTCCAAACCTTGCATAGTCCCACTGAAGACAACTTTTGGCCCAAATCTTGCACGTATCAATGGACATAACTTTAGGTCCAAACCATACAAACTACCAAGGGACACAACTTTTGTTTCAGATCTTGCCAAGTACTAATGGGCACAGCTTTTGGTCTAAACCACGCAAAGCCCCAATGAACACAACTTTTGGTCCAAACCTTGCGAAATACCAATGGACACAACTTTTGTTCCAAAACTTGCGAAATACCCATGAACACGACTTTTGTTACAAACCTTGCGAAGCACCAATGGATCCAAACCTTACGAAGTACCAATGGACATAACTTTTCGTCCAAACCTTGCAAAGTCCCAATGGACAACACTTTCGGTCCAAACCTTGCAAACTACTAATAGAAACAACTTTTATTTCAAACCTTGTGAAGTACCAACGGACACAATTGTTTTTTCAAAGCTTGTGAATTATCAATGGACCCAACTTTTGGTCCAAACCTTCCGAACTACCAATGGACACAACTTTTTATCTTAACTTCGCAAAGTATCAAAGGATACAACTTTTGGTCCAAACCCCTTGTGAACTACCAATGGACACAACTTTAGGTCCAAACATTGCGAAATATCAATGAACACAACTTTTTGTTAGAACCTCACGTAGTCCCAATGGACCCTACTTTTTGGTCTAAACCTTGCAAACTACTGATGGACACAACTTTTGTTCCTAACCTTACGAAATGCCAATGGACACAACTTTTGGTCCCAGCCTTGTCATGCTCCGCACCTTATGGCACGCCACATCCCTCACAAAGGTCAAATCAAGTGTAACGTCCCAGGATGCGTCGCCGACCCAACGCCCAACACAGAGATTAAAGCACACGCGGAAGCAATACAACACCCTAACAAATTTAAATCACATAACCAAGGATAGCCACACGACAACCAACAAGAACAAATATACACTTGCATTGACATCGGAAAACATATATAATATTCATATACAACCCACGCTCAAAAATCAAAAACGGGTCAATGGCCACTATTGACAAAAAAGGGGGTAAGTGGCCCGGGGCGGTCAGAGATACCAACACTAAAAGGGCTCTGGTCAAAAAGGTATTGGCCCTCTCGGAACTAGGACTAAGACTAACCTACGGAACCCAGTCCGAGTCGGATCCCGATGACTCGGAAGAGCTGTCAGACATCTCGACCTCGGAGTCCAGGGAATCCTGCTCAGACTCGGCCCCCAATGACTCCTCCTCGGAATCCATCGGCTCGACCTCGTCCTCCAGCTCCGCATCCTGCTCCATGGGCTCGGGCCCCTCGTCCTCGGACTCCATCGGTACTGGAGCTGCACTCTCATCCTCCGACAAGCGGTCAGGGCTCGCCAACTCCCCATTGGGACACTGGGGTTCTAGATCCCCGGCATCCGTCAGCGGAACATCAAAAGTTCGGAAAGGTCCGTAGGTCCCCTCTTAATCCCGAATACACCAAGCTATGTACTTATGAGCCTCGTGGAGGGTCTTCGCCCGCCTCGACCCAAACCGTAGAGAGGTATCCAACCCAAAAATCTCCGCCCCCAGCGGAGTACACTGACTCCTCCACATCAATCCAGAGAGAGAAATCCCAAAACAAACTAGTATCGGAGCCATCTCAAGGTCGGGGGTCTGAAAATATGGGTTTTAACAACCGTGAGAATAAATCTCAGCGAGTAAGTTACCTAAACCTACGCTAGGCTAACATACACCTCCTGACGGAAACCAAACAATACACATATCAATCTAAACGGTTCAGACTCTCGAGCCCAAATCCAATATTACAAGACCCTGCAGGTTAGGCATTATACACATTTGTAATAATATCACATAATCTGATCACGCCATAAGTATGCATATTAATCAATCGCGACTCATGAAATGTATATGCTCGTGCTCACACTCATATTCATGCAATATTGATGCACGTCGCATACTGGCACTCCTGCATACTTGCAAGTTTCCAATTTCACCGACCCGCGTAAAACGCATCAAGCTGGTCATCTTCCGGTAATCCGGGCATTGTCCTGCGTAAAACACATCAGGACGGTTCACTACCCCTCGTAAAACGCATCAGAGTTTCATGTGATCACATATTCACTCACAAATTATTATCTGAACCCCGCGTAAAAAACGCATCAGGGCAATTAGGTGATCACACGTTTATGTCACTCGTGCACACTCACAAGATGCACGTGCTATGCCAATGCTTGGTACATATGCTCATTTAGTGCCACAACGAGCTCAATGGATCAATTAATTCGACACATGCCGCAACACATAATTGACACCCGAACTCATGCCATTAAATCAACATAATCATGCACAGTCATGGATGTCAAGCACCTCATCATTAGGCCACACCAAGCACACAACATGGCATCACACAATCAACCACAAGTTGTGCACAATTCATCCACTACATAAACAAATTGAGGCATACTTAGCATTACCCGAATAAATCACGCATTAACTGAACAAGACCTAATTAATCACGACATGGGCAGCCACCCAACCAGCCTCTCTAAGTCACTAAATGTCCTCAAAACATTCCATTTGGCTCCCCAAAATATCGCTCAAACCAGCCACCACAGGGATCGACTTAGGCACTCGCTAAAATCCACGATTGAACCCGAACTTTCCCCAAACTTGTGCCATTCTAACCCGATCTGTCCAGCCTCTACACAACCTATTCTAGTCCTCGAAATCTCATCTAAAATCTCCAATCCAAACCGCAAAATAGCCACAAGAACAGCCCTCATTCGGTCCTCAATTTTCCTCCGCCAAAACCGCAATTTCGCCCAATTCAAGGCGTCGATACTTCGCCTCATCACAACACTCCACAGTCCACAAAGCTCAATCAATTTATCATTCTTGGTCACTAAGAGTGCCACAAAATCAGCCACCACGAGCGTCATTTTGGACGCGCACTACTTTCCGTATTTGAACCGAAACTAGACCAAACTCGGGTCCGCACAATCCCCTGCTCCCAGCCAACACACAGCACATTGCGGACCGCTAAACCTCGATCAAATGATCATTCTAGGCCCTTGATTCATCCACCACAACAGCCCCTAACAATCATCACCATTTAACCCCTAAAACCATCTAGAAAATGTAATCTAGCCTAACTAGGGTTTAGGGACAAACTCACTTAAAATCTCAAGCTCTAATCAAGGTTGAACAAGCTGCGACGGTGGCTGGACAGTGGCGCGGCAGCGGCGGCGATGGCAATCTTTCCGGCGGCGCGTGCGGCGGCAACTTGCGACAGTGATTCAAATCGGCGAAGGGGGAGGGGAAGTTAGTTGCATGGCTGAAGAGAGAGGAAAAAGGGGCAGCTGGAGGGTGGAACAAGATGGTGGTGGTGGCAGTGTGTGGCCGGTGAACTCCGGCGAGCGGCGGCGGCAGCGGTTTCTGGCAATCTCCCGCGAGACAAGAAGAAGAGAAAGGAGAGGAAATGGCATGGAGGAGAGGAAATGGTCTGCTAAAGATGGGAGAAATGAAGAAGAGAGAGAGAAACTAGAAGGCTTATAAAGTGAGTGAGTGAGTGAGTGGAGTTGGTGAACTACTTCTCATAATGCCCAAACTACCCCTAATCAAGGGTTTGAGAATCAATCAAGCTCACTAGTGGAGGGGCATTTGTGTCCTCAACAATTTGAATTATTGGGGCTAAAGAGACCAAATTTTAAACTCCAAAATAATGTCCAATTAAGCCCAAAATTCGGAATTCCAACTTATGGCACAAGGGCAAAACGGTAATTTTCCGGTCCCAGGTCAAATTTCCAAATTTCGACTCTATAGGTTCCATATATGAGTGGCCACATAAAAATGACGTCGTCTTTGTGAAATAGTCACGCACACCCACGAAATTCAACGCCGAAGTCCGTACTCAATTTCACGATCGATTCAACTCAATTTGCAGTTTTAGTGTCTCTCACTAACGGGCGGCTGTTTAGGGGTTACGCGTATCGACTTAGAGTTACTCGAGTCGTGGCGGTCTCGATTTCCGGAGAACACGAGAATTTATCGCTAGTCTCGGGGGTCGCAATCGTTCGAAACAAGTTCGGGATCGTTCGTCGCGCGCGCTCTCGGACGTGCGGAATCACCCGCTATCCGATCGCACGTCGTCGGTCGAGGTCAATCCGTCACTTTCCTTGGACCGGCCCACTTGGCACAAAATATCCTCTCGTCGTATCTCGGAATCGGACTCAATTCGCGGTCGAGTTCTTGGGTCCACATACCGTTTTTCCTAGTTAGCCTTTCCCCATTGGTTAGTATCCCGAGATTGATTAGATCCGAGCGAGACTTACTGAAACGCAATGAGAAATGATATCAATTTCATTAATAATGAAAGTGGATTGAATTTCGGGACGTTACAAGCCTTGCGAAATCCCAATAAGCACAACTATTGGTCCAAACCTTGCAAAGGCCCATTAGACATAACTTTTGTTCCAAATCTTGCTAAATACATAGTTAAGATGATTTTTCATTCTTTATTTTTGTATTATTATTCTATTTCATTTTATTTTTTTTACATCCTCGGTCCTTCTTTCCCCGAATCCACGAGCTGTCTCAATTCTCTAACCTCCCTTATGATTTTATTCGCTGAATGCCTCCATAAAACGATTGAACAACAACCAAACAAATCCAATTAAAATTACAATGATTTCATTTGAAACGTTCACAGCCAGCCATCACTTTCATTATCTTCAACCCATCGACATTCATACAGCACATGCACTCTGCTTTCCATAGATTCCTCTGGAGAGAACTCCAGTTCTTCAATTTTTCAAGCCGGCGACCGTCTCCCGATCCCAAAAAACGCGCACGTACCACAAAACACAAGAAACATATATGTTCAGTGATACTCTCAGTAACTACTCTTCTCAATTCTTTCTTGGAGATGCGGATAACAACCACAAATTTTAATCTAGCAAAAGTACCTCGAGGTCTCGCTCGTTACCCAATATTACTCGTGGCAGAGATTCGTGCTTTAGACATTGATCTATATACGGCAGAGAAGTTAACAGAGCGAGTCAGGATCGATGACTAAATACACTCACGAGATCAGATGAAAATGAAAGAAACATAGCATTTGGAGGTTTCGGCCATAGTCTAATTCGCAGAGACCGGAGATTAGACTGGATGAAACAAACATGTACATCATGATTTGAGCAAGCAACAAACCATCTAACACATTCAGGTTTAGGAAAAGGCTTCTTAAATGGGTAAACAAATTTCATCCAAACATTTTCACAAACGCTTAGTGATCGGTTCAAACACGCACAGAGGCGTCAGCGAAGTACCAAGACCGATCCAGACAATCGCAAGGACGTCAAAATGTGCTTAGACCACTACTAGATCTTCGACTTTCACTCGAATCTCAACCAGGATTCAACTCACCAAAAACAGAGCAAGGACGTACATTCCCTGGAGATGCAGTCTTTGGCTACGAACGGCGACCGAACAGAGAACCGAGGTCACGGAAGCATGTCACTGGCGGTTGGTGCGCGGCCACGATCCGAGCTCTTGTGACTTCTCGGCCTGAAAACAGAGCCGAAGGGAAAAGTCTAGGGAGCAGCTCAGGAATGGCGAACGGGCGTCGGCAGCTGGCGGCCTGATATCAATGGAGAAAAGGTGCAGGTGAGAGAAGGGTCGATGAGAGGAGTTTGTATCAATTCAGTCTCGCCAGATTGTGCTTCAGCTTCGCTCCCGTCCTCCATTTCTCACGCGCCTCTGTTTCAGACGGAGAAGAAGAGAGAGGGAGAGGGTGGCCGGGCCTCCTCTATAGGCATGGGCCTTGTGTCTGTTTCAAAATTCAGGGGCCGGTTGTGAATCTGGGCCGCGCAAGATGGGCCGATCTCCCCAAGCTTGAGGGAACTGAGCCGCGCGAAGTGAACTAAGGCTCCGTTCGTTTCGCAGAAAATAACTTCCAAGAAAATGTTATTCGGATTTTTCAGCGCTCGATTCATGGAAAATAAACTAGTCAATGAAAACATTTTCCCTCGAGGGAAAAAATACTTTCAAATGTGGAGAGAGGAAGTCATTTTCCCTCGTCCTTCTCTCACAATTCATTTTAATTATTTTTATTTTATTTTTTAAGAAAATTCTATTTTTAAAATTTTCTTTCTTTCTTTTTCTTTTTCTTTTTTTTCGGCTAATCGCCAGCCATAGCAAAGGCCAACCACCTACCACAGGCTGGCGAGGTCAAGCCTCGCAAATCGACAGTGCTCAAGTGGTGCCAAAGGGCAGCAACCGAGCTTGCCTAGTCGACGATCAGCTGGAGAAGAAAGGAAAAAAAAAGACAAAAAAAAGAAAAGAAAAAGGAAATTACAAAATAATTAAAAAAAATCAATTTTAAAAAAAATAGTGCATAGAGGAAAATCAAATCATGTTTTCCATACTAAACGGTAGAAAATATTTTCCAAGCCTTTTTCAAATTTCAACCAAATACCAAAAAGTTGTGTCACTTTCTTGGAAAATGGCTTCTTGGAAAATATTTTCCAAAAACATCACATTTTCTGCGAAACGAACAGAGCCTAAAACTATTCTGCGACCTGTTTTGGGTTGGACAGAGTGGATCGGACCTTGTCCATTATGACCAAATTGGAGCCCTTTATTATCTCTTTTTCTTTCATTTTATTTGTTTTTTTTTTGGTTTTTTTAACTATTATTTATTTTCAGCAAATAGTTTTTCAGGCTACAGGCAACCCTTCTCACCAAAACGCCACCTTATTGCCATGCCTAAACAATATTGGGGAGAAAGGGCAACAATTTAATGCTTAAAGACAAAATCAATATGTTCCTCAAAACTCAACCAATTAATGTCAAATTAATCCCAGCATTGATTGGTCAAAATGTTCCAGCAATATCAACCCAAAAACCAGTAAATGTAGTGTTGAAAAAAATTAAAGCAAGATATAAACAACATCCACAAATTTTATATGGAAAAAAAATACACAATAATTCATCACAATCATGCAGCTCGAAGCTTTTCACGTCAACAAGACAATAATATATCATCAACACAAAAATGGATTAATACAAAAAAACTAGAAAATCTCTAATCACTGCCAAAGAATTTGAGAGACAATTTGGATAAAGATTTCCACCAACAGAACCCATCAACTGATAAATCTTGATCTCACGAATAACACATTAAAATTTCAGCCAATTTCACCAAAGTTTCGTCGTCGAATCTAGATTGACTCTTCTCCTCTTTTTCTTTATTATTTTATTTAAGATGAGCCGGGCCCCGTGAGGCGGACCCAGCCCATCAACACATGTAAAGCACGCTTAGAAACAGATACGCAAAATCAGCATCTTCATGTTTCCTGCCATCACCATGCTAGTTCATCAGCGCAATGACTGGCTTCTCAAAGCACGGGGCGGAGGCTGCATCGCTCGAACCACTCTGCTAAAGTCCCGCGCTCATCGACAACATTTGAGATCATGGGACGGGTCAATATTCTCCCAGGACATTGCAAGAACAATCGGAATCAGTTTCGATCTGGAGCGATCTCATATTACGGTCCTCAGGCTATTCTAGATCCGTCCCTCTAGCGCACAACAATCACAGACCACACCACCACTTCCAGCTCTTCCACATTCTTCATCAACAGCACCATCCGCATTCGATCTGTGACGGTCAGAAGGCGGTTCCTTCCAACTGATGTTGTGATCACTGAGGTCTTCTTCCGTTTTCTTCCTGTCAGTGATGGCAACAAAACCTGCAGCCTGAGAAGAATAAGTGGGTAAGGTATGTTCACAAAGCATTTTATTCCTCTGAATGAATTCAGAGGCTCAGGATTGCCATGATAAACATCGGTGACGTTCATAGTTGTAACCTACCTATCAAATGGTGGTTAGAGGAATCAGTGGTTTCTCTAAATAATTAAGTCAAGAGTATGGTGCGTATGGTGCGTATTACATATTTTATAGTTTAAGACTCCCTTTCACATAAAGGCTTATATGACAAGAAAATCCCAAAGAGGGGAAAATTATTCAAAAAGTTTTAAATTTATTGCACTTTTACCAATATTATCATAAATCTTTCAATTTTGCCAATTGAGATCATCTAATTCTGTCATAAATCTATCAATTTTGCCAATTGAGTTCATCCGGCCAAATTTTGTATGAAATCGCTAACATGCATGCTGGCCACTTCACTGTTTTTCTTATTGTGGCCGGCCCCTCACCTAGATTTTCGTGAGGCCATTATAGCCTTAGGCGATCAGCCTCGCCATGGCGTCACCTAGACCTGGGTAGGGCTGCCTTGCAGCCACAGTAAGAAAATAGTGAAGAAGGAAAAGAGAAAGAAAAGAAGAAAAATAATTAATTAATTAATTATTAAAAATTATTAACGTTAGCATTGACCACACCACATGACCACGCCATATGGACCACCGGTGTTCACGTTAGTGATTTCGGCAAAAATTAGCTAGATAAACTCTACTGCTAAAACGTAAAAAGGTTTATAATTCAATTAACAAAATTAATAGGTTTATGACTAAATTAGCAAAAATGTAATAAGTTCAAAACTTTTTTGACAATTCTCCCTCCCAAAGAGTATGGCCCAATGTACCACACCACACCCATATGCGAAGAACTTGTTGAAATCCGATGCATAAATAAAAGGAAGAAAAACACCCATATAAAGGAGTAAAAGGCAGTTGTCAAGAATCGAACTCGAAATCTTTTGACTGCGATATGAAAATAGGTTGAGTACCCCTCTATTCTATTCTATTCTATTCTTGACAACTTGAAAGATGATGAGACAGAGATGGTACCAATCTATGGACCTAACTTTTGACGTACATATCGTGCGAGGTTGGTCCATCTTTGAAAACGCGCCGTGACGTGGGAGGCAGATATGTCCGAGGACAACATCAGATTCTTAGGAAATCAACTACTATGTGCTAACATTTTCGACATGTTCACGAGGAAATAAGACCCGTGACTTCTGATCCACATTTGAAGCCTTCCAGACTCGTCACTGGCCATAAGAATACTCTTTGAGAAGATTGAATCATGAATTGATATCTAGTGCCATAGAAGAATCTATCTTAACAAGCAATGTATGCATCTCGGCTGCACTTCCACGATGCTATCTACGCGCCATGGACGGTCATAGATTCATATGAACAAATCTAAAATCATGAGTAGCTTTCGAATATTCATACAGTTCATTGCAATGGGCTTCCCCTTCTCCGACAGTCATCCGCCGCCTCCTTAAAATCGTGTGGAGGAAATTCAGAATGTTATGTACAGTAAAGAATAAGAGACTCCTGCCGTCAGAAGTAAATGTCATAATACATCACGGAAACCCACCTCTATTCACAGTTGCAGAACTGCGCCCACCGCGTACGGCCAAGCTTCACATAAAACTCGTCCGCTCTAAGTTCCCTGGTGGAGTATCGGGAGGTCTGCTATAGATGTCGTCAAAATGAAGACTGACATCTCCGCCTTCCTCCAAGTCATCCCCATAAGTCGTGCGGTCCAACCTCTGAGGTATCCTCCAGTCCAAGCCTTCCTCCTCATCTAAACTTCGGTCCAAGTAACCATCCCGATGATCGTCGTGCGCATACCGGTGGAAATCGGGAGGGTCAATAAAACTCGCCTGAACCTGAGCATCGTGCGGGCCACTTCTGGCCCACCAGTGACTCCTAAGATTGTGCCCTGAGTTGTTCCCAGAGTCGTGAGGATTAAACATGCTTTCTCGTAATAGAGGAGTGGAGGTGGATGCCCCGAGATGGGAATTTGATCGATCTCTGTAATCATGCTGCTCCCAGCCACGTTCCTGTCTATCCTCATGTCGCCCAAAGCTAAACGGGGCCCGGATATCTCCAGGCATCTGCACCCGCACCTCGGAAGTGACTGCAGGGACTTCTTCACCAAACCCGGCAAAGCTCGTGCTGCGCTGACGGAGGATGTAATAGCAATCAAGAATGTATGGATGGTTCCTCTGCTCTTCATCAATCAACCAGCAAGACCCCAAATTGAAGCCATAACCCGTCACAGTGTACGGCATTTCCCTGGAGAGAAAGCTGTTCCTGTCTCCATATATTCTAATGTTGGGGTTCGCTCGCCATGTCCCGTGAGGTGAATTAGCATGTCGGGCCTCCTCTCCTCGCAACATCCAGTCCCTAAAGGTTTTGAGATTCGAAATGAACTGCTTCCCCTTGGTATCGGGCTCCCACGAAGGATAGCTGCAGTGGAAGCTAAAACAAGTAATAGAGTTAACCGAAGAACTGAGAAGCCACCACTACAGATAGCCCATATGATACAATGAATACGGCTGGTCAGAATAATTTCCAAAGTCCATCTAATGCTCACCATATTATATTTTATTTCCACTAAACCAAAACTAGTATTCCCTCTATAACTTTCTCATTGTCTTTTGTAGCGTCAAAGATATGCCGCTCCATCATTTTCCTTACTTAATTTCAATCTAAATTCATCTGCAAAAGGACTATCTCATGCAAACTATGATATCTCAACAACACTCAATTCTTACAATCTCCAAAGTAATTCACTAGGAAAGCTGCTCATTTTGACCCAGCATCCTCAATGATACATTCGTATTGATCATAAACTGCACAACAATAATAGTGTCCTTAGTACTTCATCTAGAGTGGAATGCTTCCATTGATTCCACATATAAAAGGCTCTGCCTTCTTGCAGATGAATCACTTGAAAGAAAACATTATACAACCTATGATTGTAAGAAGTATTTAGTACGGTGGGTCTGGAAAGGACAGCTACTTTCATTGCTTAGAATGAGGATTAAGCAAAAAGGTCAACAATCCAGAAAAGAATACATGTCAAGATAAGTGTGAAAAAGACCCAACCAACAAAATTAGCGTTGTACCTCAAAAATGATTTCTCCAGTTTACCCTGAGAGCTCCTCTTAGCGCAAGGCGCGTTGTCTGGTGAGCCATAATTGCTATTTCCATGGTTTTGAAAATCAAACACGCTAAAACTGCCAGAACATAAAGCAGAACACGCAAAAAGTGAAAAGACAACCAATTTGCAGATTGTCAACAGCCAACTTAGTAACATATTTATTGCTGTAAAAGTTTTAACGAAAAACAAGCAAAAACCGGCTAAGTACTGCTTCAAAGAAAAAGAAGAGAATAGTGACCTGCAAACGTGACCAACACCTTCAACATGCACCGTGAAGTCAGCAATGAACTGCAAGATGTCATCCACTCGCTGCCAAATTTCAACCAGGTTTACCAGCATGAGATCATACAACGGCATGAGAAAGGAACCAAAATGAAACCAGTACCTTTGGGACAATGAACAGAAGTAAATATGGAGTTAGGAATATCGAAGCCATCTCTTCCAGTAACATCATTCCAGTATACTGCACAAAAAACAAGGCCCTCATCAGGAACACAAAGAACATTCTAATATTTTGGGACTCAACAATTGACAAAAAAGAAAAAGAAGAAGAAGCCGTTAATTGCGGAAATTCCCCAAATAATCCAATACAAGAAAACACTACATTATCCATCACTTTTCCTCGTAGCATTGTTCAGATGCTGTCAATTATGTAACCAAAGGAGCAAATGCAATGACATTTTCAGGATTACCTGGAAAAGGGTTGCAAACTCTAACCTAACTGCCTCAGTATTTTCTTTTCCACGCCATCCTTTTGGCATGTAATGAGTATGCTGGACCACCAAAGACATTGTTCCCTCTGGGTCAAGAACCAGAAGCTCATCTGCTATTGCGGCACGGCTAATAGCAGTAATTGTGCCAAAAACGGCAGCATACCAGAACAAGTTGCGTCCAAATATCTGCACATGCAAAGATGAAAAATAAGCATATAGGAAATAGCACTATGACAAAACAAACCGAAGTAGCAAAGAGTAAGATGCCTCACATGGCCCTCCAGAAGAGACTCTTCAAGAAATGCAATTATCAGGAGAACAGCAGCAAAGCCACCAGACACAAAGGAAATAAATTTTGCGATGATCGAAATTATAGGAGAAGGGAATTGTCTTAGATAATCAGAAGCATGTATTATGCTGCTATTTATCCGATGCTTGAACAAATGGTCAACCTGACACACAAACAGTAAAAATGTGAAGCCTTTGCATTTAAGTAAACATGTCATTACAAAGAATAAAGGGGCTAAATAGTACAACTAACATGCCCATAAACCAATTTTATCCCACTAAGGTGTTTCAGCTATATGAATCTTACTAAGGCGTTGCAGTATTCTATTTCTAAAGAAGGCTCATTCAACAAACAGAAGAAAGAAAAACCTTTTCGCCCAAATGAAAGGTCGTAGTCCCCCAGCCAATACTTTTATATACTAAATTCCTATATACGCACTGATTATCTCACTGAAACAAACTGAAACACGAATTGTCTAACAAAATTTGGATTTGAATATTATGATTCTGACAAACTTCACAAACAACAATTGATCTTCTACAAAGATAATTAGTATAGAAAAGAATTGCATAAGGAACTCACGAAAAAGAGAGAAAAGAGAAAGAAAAGAAGAAGATTGAATGGATTATCCTGAACCCCAGTCATTCTAACTCCATCTGGGAAGGGCTATAAGCAAATGGAGAGGGTGCATAATTACCTCAGCCATGGACAAAAGTCGGCTTGTATTATTTAATACATAAAAGGATGTCAGCAGAAAAACCAGGTCATTAAGCATCAAATTGTAGCAATACCCATCTTTACCTACATAGTTATTAGCTTAGAACATTTCCTAAACAGTTTTCCACTTACATTTCCAAGAATTAAGTAAAGACTAAGAGAAGACAAAACCAATCCAAGTTCATACAAATCTCTTTCTCCACCAAAATTCTAGCTGAACTAAATTGTACAGTGCAAGTATCTTAGCAATACCTCATTGTACTCCCTAAAAATCCATTTAGACAAATTCGACCATCTCCGTGATGATGCTGTGCTTGGATGTTTGTAGAACTGCTCAGCATGCCTCAGAAAGAGGTAGACCAGCATGAATATGATAAGGAAAGGAGAAAGCAGGAGCATCACAAGCCCAACTAGCATCAGCCTCCTCTTTAGCGTCTTAGGGGTAGAGATGAAGTCCCTTTTAACACAAAAGTTTCTGCATAACAAAGACATTCATCACAGAAAATCACAAGTCTGGCAGTAGACAGCTGACATTGCTCCACTTTGTCATGGAGAAAAACAATTTTTTCCATCATCCAACTATGCAATTATGAAAAAAACGAGTAGCGCCTGAATCCCCCACCTGATGCAAACAAAGGGGGACAATACTACCCCAAAAAGAACTACAAAAAAGTTAAGACCGCTCTACCATGCTTAAGAATTCCACTTGATCATAACACCTTGATCTAAGCTAGAAAGCATTCTTTGCATATGAATAAAGAAAAGTGATATGATTAGCCAACTCAAAAATAGTCCAGCCCGAGATATTCATATAATTAGATTCAAAGCCCATCTTGCTTTTAAAGCATAAAACATTATAAAACTTGTTGGGGAATAACAAGTGGAAGACACAGCAATCTTGCAACAACAGAAGAAAATTGTGCATAGTCCAAAGATAGTGAGATAGTGAAAAAAAGATTATCAGACGACAGCTTCAACCATTTAAAATAGCTAAAAGGTTGTTTCATGCTACAACCAACTGAGATGAATCAAGAAATAGAACATTACAAGCGAGCTGCAAAACATAAAAATCCAATTGCAGATCTATCACTACGAAAAGAACAGAGATCCAATTTTTGAAGAAAATTGCGAGACGATAAAATGAGCAATAATCAAGGACAAGTACCATCGAGACTGTCACTTTCTAATCACCTATCTTAGGATAACAAAAAATACTAAGCATTTAACTGCATGGTGCCAAACTTCAAAGAATCCACGAATTCTTGGCTCAAGAGATGTTTTGAAAGTATTGATAGTCTAGTTTTGGGTTGTGCATGGATAGACTTTTACATTTTATAATTTACTTAATCTAAATCTTGCAGCGGATGCACTTTAACTTGTTCATAGCCCAAAAAACCTAAAATTTTCGGAATATACAAATGTTGGCACGTAGATTCACTTATAATCTTTTCATAACTTTTTGAAATTTGGATAATATTTTAAACTTTGGTGGATTTAAAACATATAAAAACACGGGCCCTTAAACCACATTGACAAAGTAACCAGAATCTGATCAGATTTTTGTGCATCAATACAATACCTGTCAAACATGCTCTGGAGAATACACCAATTTAAGGTCCATTCAAGGGTCTTAGTGAGGATAAGACGATGTTGTACGAGGCCCCTGCCTACTTTGACAACAGGACCTGCACCCGGGACCCACATGGAGATTGGGAAAGCAAGGACCCCTTTATTGAGCATTCCAATCAAATAATTCTCCTTCCGCATCAGTCGCATCACAACATCATGAGCAGAAAGATACTTAACAATGCACAGTTGTTGCGAATTTTGCAACTGCACAACTTTCTCAAGAATAGTCGCCCAGGGGATGGTCTGAAGTTCATTGTCCGTGACATGAAGGCTGCAGAATGGAGACAGTCACACCTTGCTCACTGTGTGCAACCACTGTGCCATACATAATGAAAAGCAATAGTACCATATATATCTGAACTTACCTGTCATAATAGAAACGGCGGATCGCAAGGATGTCTTTAAGTTGAGCAAAAAACCGTAAAAAGCAGAAAATCCAGTAAATGGAAAATATCCCTAGATATCCAACAATTACAGCTTTAGAAACCGTTAATGGAGTTAACGGGTGTTCATGCAGAGCTTCCTTAGCTAGATCACAGGGCTTAATTCCGGATTCCACAGCATCCATCCCACACTTGGCATTCCGAAGTCCATTCCAATCGACATATAATAGGAAAAATCCTGAGAAACATATGGTAAACCCCAAGCTCAAGAGCTCAACTATCCATTTTATGATGATGCACCAGAGGCCTTTTTCACAGTAGTAACTGTAAAGTCTCTCAAAGAACAAGTCTAAATCAGTAATTGGCTCCAAATTCAGACTTTCTCCATTTAAAAGAGCTGATGGACTCTCACTGCCAGGACTCGGCACTCTTCCATATTCAGACAATTCAATCTCAGGAGGCACATCCCCAAGCAAGCCTGTAGTAAGAGAAGATTCACGCTGCCACTTCAATTTAAATCTGCCCAGAGCATTTCCGCCCTTTCGACTACCGAACATTATTAACAAGCACTACCGGTAGGCAAAAACAGCCAATCCATTCCCCAAACGAATCAGAGGGTTGAGGTAGGGGTCTAACAACAAAAAGTAAGAAAGAAAAAGAAAATCACATCAGTTGTTCAATTATTAACTCGTATTGTCAATCAAACTTAAAACAGACTGAGAACACTTACACTAAAACCTTCACAAGGCCAAGCAACCAGTGCAGGATGACAAAAATTAAAAGAGAAAGGTTGACAGAAAGTATAAGAGAGAAAGGATGACAGAACGCACAAGAGAGAAAGCTAAACAATTAAAACTACAGAAAGAAAAACTGTTGCAATTATATGGATGATGCGAGATGGATAACCTGGGATGAAAAATGAACAACTAAAAAAACTACTTTTCTCAGATGATAAGTGAATACACCAGTAATGTAAATTGCACAGTATCACAATTTCTTAATATGCAGAACATGGCTGAACACAGTTAGGATGGAATGGTCCCTGTGTTACCATGTGTAATCCGCCATTGATGCTCTGACTAAATTATGTTAGATGAAAGCGAGTTAGATTTTCTTGAATTTCTAAAAGGCGCGCTCAGACTGTGTGCTCCATTGGTGCTGCTTTAGAATATTGCTTTTATTAGCAGTTAATTAAGAGTTGATATCTAGGTGATTGGATGTAAAGAGAAAAAAAAAATTTCTCATCAGAAGGATGAAATGAAGATATAATTTCAAATTTACAAAAGAAACTTAAAATCCTTGATCTAATCTTATAACCCGTTTTTTGATGACCTTAAAAATGATCCTACTCACGGAACTCAACTCTAAACATTTAGCTTTAAAGAAGGTTATAGAAGGTATGGCTGTCACATTTCATGTGGCAAACAAAAAAATCAAGCTTTGGCACTAACATTTTGCAATAGAGCAAGTAAATAGTCCAACAGCACCCTAGGCTCCAAAGGGGCTTTTTCTATGATGAGTACAATTGTAGGGGCCGTCCACACATGGGAAAAGGAAAAGCTTTCTCGTATGCATTGTAACAAGAGGTAGGCTTTTTTTTTTTTTGGTCTTGTAATGAGAGTCAATTCACTTTTGAGTTTATGCTGCCAATGCTTAAGAACAGCTAGACACCAGCATATTGCCCCTTGAGTGGTCTACGAGCTGTGATGAATTGTCTCAGCAAAAGGGAAGTGGATCTATTGCTATGCTCATGCTAGAAGTTGTCCATAAAGTGTTCAATCCCTTTGCATTAACCAAAATTTATCATCTTTATAGGTAAAATCACAGTACGTGAAGGTTTCTAGGCACAGCAAATATTCGTTTCTCCCAGAACAAACAAGTATGACTACTGAAGATTAGCAGAGCATCATGAGACCCAAAACAATGTCTCCAGGATATCTGTTAGGTTGCCAATTCTCTTTATTTTCTTCCTGCTAATATGGCATTGAATTTTCTCCCTCTGTTTCTCTTGAATCCATCAAGTTATGGAGTGATATATCTTTAGTTCCTGATGTAAGAACTTCTAACCATACAGAGACATGGCACTCAATTAAAGTCAATCAATAGTTTAAATTTCCGCTTTGCCAAAAGGTGTTCATTGGCTAATGTCTAAACCATGATGTTCTTAAACAAACAAATTTTGGTATCCTTAATTCTGTGATGAGGCATAATATTGCTCGCCTACATAAGTTCATTGGTGTGTGCCTAATAGTTTACGGCATTATGATATTTTGGCATTGCAGCGACAGTACCAAAGCTCAAACCGAAATCAAAATGTTACGAAAGGCTATGTAAACAACAGAGGATTAGAGATACTGCTGAGGCATTTCCAAGACATAAAAACAAATATGTAACTACAGCGATAATGGTCTGAGCCTCAATTAATTTACTTAGGCACATTGAATTAGCTTCTTCCTGGCCAACAAAATAATGCAGCACAAAAGGAAATTGTGACTTCTTTGATAATCAAAGGGGGATGAGGAATGCCCGTCCCAACAAGGAAGAGATATAAAGCTAAAAGGCTCTTTTAAGCTAACCTTGGCCAACATGGCATAGAAATTTTTTATGGAACAAGAAATCACAATATCCTCCAACAGCAGGACCCTCGAACACAATTAGATCCTGTCCAACAATTAAAGACACTCA